>CM076250.1:5227845-5902845 GCA_038380765.1 Odontothrips loti
AGTGGAGGGGGGAGGGGGAGGGGGGTGGGGGCGTAGAGGAGGGCGTTGATCTTGGTGGCGCGTCGCACTCCCACGGCCCGCCATCGCCACGTTGTTCCACTCATCAAAGCGCCATTATATTCCGAGGGCTCCGCGCTCACCTTTAAGTGTCGCCAGACGCCCCGGGGCCGCCGAGGGCCGCCGAGGGCCGCCGAGGGCGCAGCGCGTTATAATTATCAGCCGTCGACGCCGCGATTTATTGCTCCAATTAGAACTGAGCTAAGAAGGGATGGGGGCGTGGCCAGGCCTAGCCTCCGGGCAGCTCCGGGCCTCGGGACCAGACCAGACGGCCACCGGCTGTGCGCAAAGCCTGCGCAAGCCCGGAAGGCCAGGCCAGGCCGCTCCGGGGACAATATTTATCCATGAACTGTAATCGTGAGCGCGACTGCTTTATATCTCGGCTGCCCGGCTACTGCTGCTCTGTTCCTTGCGGTCTCTTGCAGCCACTGTGCTTCCCGTGCGTACAGTGAAAATCCTGCATCCAGAAATAGACTCTCAGAACTATAAAATTCTAACCGACTGAAGAATGCTGCCTTGACATATGATTCGGAGTCAGACTGAGATTCTGGCAGCGTCACCTTCGCCTCTGGCTGTATCTCACCACTTTTGCGGCAGACCTGCAACCACGACCGTTAGCTCGGTGCGGCCGCAGTGTGGCTCCTGCCGGCCGGCCCCACTCTCCGCCCGAGGCCTCCCCGGGGGACCCGTCTAGTCCAGGACCCCCCCCCCCTCCCCCTCCCCAAACCCGCTGCAAGAGCATCGGCAAAAGACTCGTTCACGGTCATGAATATTTGCCGCATTGTTGCTGTGGGAATATTAAGCGCCGAGCGTTGCTTTTCAGCGCTGGGTCGCCAGCATCTCGTTCTCTCTTTCTCTCTCTCTCTCTCTCTCTCTCTCTCTCTCTCTCTCTCTCTCTCTCTCTCTCTCTCTCTCTCTCTCTCTCTCTCTCTCTCTCTCTCTCTCTCCGACCACTCTTTCCGTTTTACCATTTCACCGCAAACCCCTCCCACCTCAATAGCACTGGGACCACGTCAAAACAAGGACGAGGTGTCCTCCGCCGGCAGGGGCCGCAGGGGTCGTATGGGAGTCGTTGGGAGCAAGGACCTCGGTGAATGCGCGGCCTGGCCCGGCTACGCTGCAGCCCGCCTAAGGAGGCACGGGAAGAATCGGAATCGCGGGCGCTTGTTCATATGAAGTGGCAGCGCGCACGCGGCGGATCGGCGGATTCGGTGCCGCAGCACCAGTTAGCACCAGCCCCTGGCCCCTGGCGCCTGACGCCTGCCAACGAGAGGGTAGGCCGACCCGCACACCGCGCGCGTCCGACGGGACAGTATCGCCGTTCTTTGCAGGCGCTGACGGGTCCTCCTTTGGCACTCTCAAAACCGTAGAGCGAATCTCCAATGTACCGCTCCATTGCAGAGACGCATCTCCCCCTTACCTTACGCCTTAGTTTTGCTCTCGTCTTCACTGTGGATGAAAGGGTGAAGAACCTTACCAAAATTTTGGTGAAAAGTTCTCCCTCAAAATCGAGCCTAAATTTGGGTGAGATTCTGGTCGTGTCCTCACCCGACTTTAGGCGAGGTTGTCGTTGCTCACTCAAATTTAAGTGATTATTACGGTGCCATCCTCGCCCAGATTTAAGCGAGGAAGCGTTCCCCACCAAAACTGGTGAGGACTTTTTCTGGCCCTGATTTGGGTGACGTTCTCATTCTCAGTGTTTTCTGGGTGGGCCCGCAGTACCCGCGGTACCCAAGGTGCTGCGGTGCACGCCTAGAAAGCAGAGGGCCCAAACCGATTCTCCTTTGCCGTGTAGAGGGTCGGCGGGGCGCTCTGAGCCCCGCTCCGCTCTCTCGGCGACATTTAGCATGTAAAATTGACGAGTCTGGCGAGCGCCGCCCTCCAAGGCAATGCTGCGCTGTTTGTTGGCCTCGGCCGGCGGGGAGCTGCCGTCGGCAAGCCCACGGTGCCAGTCCACGGCGTCAGCGGCAACCAAATCTGGCGTCGGACACGATGATGAAGAAGGAGAAGAAGAAGAAGAAGAAGAAAGAGGAGGGGGCGGCAGAACGACGGCCGCAGGGAGGGGTCTGGTTCTCGGAATCCACTCTGACAGTGGGCCAATAAGAGAGATAGAGAGAGCGGAGAGTGTGTCTGTGCGAGAGAGAAAGCACTACTGTGCAGTCGGTTGTGAGAATGGGCGCCTCGCCAGCGCGAGAGAGACACACAGTGGGAGGGAGGTCGTGCGAGGGGGACGGACGACGACCGCTCGCGTGACTTGGGGATAGCAGCGCTGTCGATTCCCGTCAAATAGACTCGCGACGACCGCGTCCCCGAGTGGCAACGCAACACGCCACTCGCAAAGGGGTGGTAACAAGTCGACTCAAGACGCCCGACGCACTTAAGCCCTTGCTGCGGGGACATTCAAAAAAAACTTTTTTCTTTTGGCTTTAGAGGAAAAAGAAACGCCACGTTACATGATGCTGTGTGTGTGTGTGTGTGTGTGTGTGTGTGTGTGTGTGTGCGTGCGCGCTCTGCGAGTTCGCGTCTGGTGCGGGCGGCCGGCGCTCCGACCGGCTCCGACAGCCGTCTCGTTCCCTTTGTAGTGAGCGAACGACTCCTCGGTCTCAGGCCCCGGCTGCCCCGGCTGTGCGTCTGATGTCTCGCCCTCCATCGCCACCAGGAGCAGGGCAGCGAGGGATCCGGCTGGCCTCGGCCCCGGCCTCGACCCGCCTGCCTCAGACACAGACCCGACCCCAGCCTCCCCCGAGCTCAGCTCCCGAGAAACGTTGACAGCTTTGCCCCGTCAATGCCATTGCCAGCTATGCATTGCGAGACAGCTGACCTCCAAAGGTGAAAAACTGGGGCAGCCTTTCTATTTATGTCCGCTGCTCCGCTGCCCCGTCCCCTGCAGCTTTCACAGCGCCTCCATATAACGGCCTCTCAAGAGGCTGTCACCCCGCTGCGTCCCCAAGGTTCGCATAGGTCCGCCCCACCGTAGCATGACAGCCGGGAAGCCGAGGCTGGCAGCCAGGCAGCCCACCGAGCAGCCAGCCGCAGCGCACCAGCACCGGACCGTGCTGGGGGCTTAAATGACGCGATGCTTACGGCATATTAGTGCGGCGACATGGCAAATTATCTTCAAAGCGCCGGGTGGGGCGGCCGAAGCAGCCTCGCCACACCTCGTGTCACAGGCGGGGCCCGGCGGGGGCCGGCGGCTTGGCGCCCGGCGGCCCGCTGAGCCCTCGGCTCTTGTCCTCCGAAGCTGCCCCGGACCTGACTCTGGGACGTCTTAGCAAAGGCAGCCTTAGAGGCAGCCTTACCCCCTCGAAGCCCCGCGCCCTGCGTCAAAGGACTTGGCGACCGCACGTGGTCCTCGTGGGGGGCGGTCATACACCATGAGGTTCGGGGCGATTCCTGGGATCCCAGAGGTGTTACTCACTGTCAACCTAACTTAACCTAAACTTCGCAGAAAAAAACGGACCTAAATACATCCCACTCATCATCTCATCTCCCGACAGAAGTCCGTTGCGGATGCTGGTCACTGAAAGAAAATGATCAGTTGTCCCAACTACTTTGTTCGTTGTTTTCGAAAAAAGAAATACATTTGGTTGAGAGAACTGACATTTCGTTGGATCAGCAAAAATAAATTCGTTGCGTGAGAAAAGTGCAGTGGGAAAAAACCTTTTTCTCTTGCAACAAGCGTTTTGCTGACCTAACGAAATGTTAGTACTTACAACCAAATTCTTTGCTTGTCTCAAATCAACGAACAAATAAGTTCGAGTAACTAATCACTTTCCTGCGTGGGGTTATGGCTTGCCGCAACATACCGCGGCCCAGTTCCCAGCTCAGCCCGCGGCGCCCCGCCGGTACAGAGGGAAGCGGATACGGCAGCTTTCACGCCGCCCTCCGGGCCTTTTCCGGCGCGGCAGGAAGTGGCGGAAGCCTCATTATATAGGGTCGTTTCCTTCTCTCTCCCTCCCTTTCCCTCTATTGCCTCTGTCTGTCTCTCGCCTCTCTCTCCCTCTCTCTCTCTCTCTCTCTCTCTCTCTCTCTCTCTCTCTCTCTCTCTCTCTCTCTCTCTCTCTCTCTGTCTCTCTCTCTCTCTCTGTCTCTCAGTACACACCGGCTCGCAGGGACACACGGGGAGGGGAGGGGCTGCCGGTGACGGGACGGCGTGCCGTGCAGCCCAGCGGAGGGGAAAATCGCGTTGCGGCCGGCCGCCAATGGACCAACAACAAACACAGCGGCACAGCGGGCCGGCGCACTCTAATTCCCACCTGGATAGGGGGGCAGCCCAGCCCTCTGTCATTCCCTGTGGCCCGCGGTGTCTAGGGAGCGGAGCCCAGCGGAGCCCAGCGGAGCCCAGCGGAGCCCAGCGGAGCCCAGCGGAGCCCAGCGGAGCCCAGCGGAGCCCAGCGGAGCCCAGCGGAGCCCAGCGGAGCCCAGCGGAGCCCAGCGGAGCCCAGCGGAGCCCAGCGGAGCCCAGCGGAGCCCAGCGGAGCCCAGCGGAGCCCAGCGGAGCCCAGCGGAGCCCAGCGGAGCCCAGCGGAGCCCAGCGGAGCCCAGCGGAGCCCAGCGGAGCCCAGCGGAGCCCAGCGGAGCCCAGCGGAGCCCAGCGGAGCCCAGCGGAGCCCAGCGGAGCCCAGCGGAGCCCAGCGGAGCCCAGCGGAGCCCAGCGGAGCCCCAGCGGAGCCCAGCGGAGCCCAGCGGAGCCCAGCGGAGCCCAGCGGAGCCCAGCGGAGCCCAGCGGAGCCCAGCGGAGCCCAGCGGAGCCCAGCGGAGCCCAGCGGAGCCCAGCGGAGCCCAGCGGAGCCCAGCGGAGCCCAGCGGAGCCCAGCGGAGCCCAGCGGAGCCCAGCGGAGCCCAGCGGAGCCCAGCGGAGCCCAGCGGAGCCCAGCGGAGCCCAGCGGAGCCCAGCGGAGCCCAGCGGAGCCCAGCGGAGCCCAGCCCAGCGGAGCCCAGCGGAGCCCAGCGGAGCCCAGCGGAGCCCAGCGGAGCCCAGCGGAGCCCAGCGGAGCCCAGCGGAGCCCAGCGGAGCCCAGCGGAGCCCAGCGGAGCCCAGCGGAGCCCAGCGGAGCCCAGCGGAGCCCCAGCGGAGCCCAGCGGAGGGAGCCCAGCCCAGCGGAGCCCAGCGGAGCCCAGCGGAGCCCAGCGCGGAGCCCAGCGGGAGCCCAGCGGAGCCCAGCGGAGCCCAGCGGAGCCCAGCGGAGCCCAGCGGAGCCCAGCGGAGCCCAGCGGAGCCCAGCGGAGCCCAGCGGAGCCCAGCGGAGCCCAGCGGAGGCGGAGCCCAGCGGAGCCCAGCGGAGCCCAGCGGAGCCCAGCCCAGCGGGAGCCCAGCGGAGCCCAGCGGAGCCCAGCGGAGCCCAGCCAGCGGAGCCCAGCGGAGCCCAGCGGAGCCCAGCGGAGCCCAGCGGAGCCCAGCGGAGCCAGCGGAGCCCAGCGGAGCCCAGCGGAGCCCCCGGAGCGGAGCCCAGCGGAGCCCAGCGGAGCCCAGCGGAGCCCAGCGGAGCCCAGGCCCCAGCGGAGCCCAGCGGAGCCCGGAGCGGAGCCCAGCCCCAGCGGAGCCCCAGCGGAGCCCAGCGGAGCGGAGCCCAGCGGAGCCCCAGCGGAGCCCAGCGGAGCCCAGCGGAGCCCAGCGGAGCCCAGCGGAGCCCAGCGGAGCCCAGCGGAGCCCAGCGGAGCCCAGCGGAGCCCAGCGGAGCCCAGCGGAGCCCAGCGGAGCCCAGCGGAGCCCAGCGGAGCCCAGCGGAGCCGGTCCGGAGGCCGGAGAGGTTTGCACCAAATAACCGTGTGGGGCGTTACAGCGGAGTGGAGTGTCTGCACCCACCCACTTTTTTTTAGCAGATGATACCTCTTTAAATAGCACTAGCATACCCTAGCTAAACTAAATAATATGGAAGAAAGAGGTGTCAGCTAGCTTGTACTTTCATTGTAGGGGGAGCCGCGTCCGCATCCATCCGCGTCGCGCATCGCATCGTGGCATTGTTGCCCTCGCGGGCCATGCGAGCCATCCTGGGCGGGGAAAGGAAGGCTCTGGCCTGCATCTGCTTCGTACATGCGAGCCTTCCTGGGCAGGGAAAGGAAGCAGGCTTGCAAGATTGTTGTCTACCTACCTGAACGGCAGATATCTCCGGCTCTCCCTGATTATGCACACAAACTTGCTACTGAAGATAAGTTCTGCTTTCAAGACACACAACTAAGACTTTCTTTCCATTAAAAGCTGGCAAACATTTAGAGTTGGTATCATCTGCTTCCTATTTAAATAGTGATTTATTTATTTTTTCCTCTCCTCCAGACATAATGAAGACTCATTAACCTCCCCTTTAATTTGCCCTCTCGCCGCCTCTTGTCGCTCAGGAACGGCAGTAGGAGGCGGCTGACGCGCGGCGCGGCGCGGAGCAAAGGGGGCTCTTCTCTTCATACCGGCGGTTTGGCCGCACCTAAACACAGAGCAGCACACAGCGCAGCACACAGCGCGGACCGCGGAGCGAAAACTTTCGCTGGCGCAGCGCGGCAAAAGGAAATAAGGAGGGGGAAAAAAGTGGTCCCGGGAAGTAAGGCAGATAGCACTGGAGCAGAAGCCCCCCTGTAAGGTGAGGCAGCGGTGGCAGCGGCGGAGAGGAGGAGGAGGAGGAGGAGGGACAGATGCCGGTACACAGCGGGAGCAGGGGGCGGGGGGGGGGGCTGACCCTACACTTTGTATTGGGTGTCAACAGGGAGAATTTATGGAACGAGGCGCGGCAAACTGGTCGCCTTGCCGTCGCTGCAGTGGCACGACTCTCTCTCTCTCTCTCTCTCTCTCTCTCTCTCTCTCTCTCTCTCGCTCGCTCGCTCGCTTGCTCTCCTCCGTGTCAACCGCGAACAAAAGCTACAAGTGCCACGTCGCGCGTCAGATGCGGCCATGTCGTTGCCGACTTTATACATTTTTCTTATCGTTTCCTTTGCCTTTCCCTTTCCCTTTCTCTGGACGCTCTCGCTGCTCTTCCCTGCCTCTCTTAATGTTTCTTCCGGCTGAAACAGGGGAAGGCACGAGTCTGACGTACAGACTGGTATACCTTAATTTTTTCGGAACGTCTAACCGTGTTTTCAGCACTGCAATAATACACAGCACCAAAATTCGGGAGAAATCGTCGTCGCAAATGATGATACACTACAATGTAAAGAGCCCGGTATCGCAAACTACTTGCACTGCACCGGTTGCAGTGACTCCTTCTCAGAACAGGTGACTACGTAATATTTATATTCTGAAACCAGCGAAAACACGGTGTCTTTGTCGTCAGTTTCGACTCGATTCCAGCGCAGAGTCGTGTGGCGCGGCTTTGCGGGAAATCGGACGCACGGGGCAGCATGGGGTTGGGGTTAACCGTACCGGAACAGAGCGGCCCCGACAGCGACACAGGGACAATCAATAACGCGAAAATTGGCAATTAATCATTTGGCATGGGTCTGTGTGCGGCCGGGCGACCGACCAGTCTCTCCGACTCGGCACGGCCGGGGGCCACTTCAGCAGAGGCCCCCCCCCCCCCCCACCCCCGTACTGGTGTCGCACCTATTTCCTGGGGACGCGGTAATGGAGTACGGGGTCGCGGGGCGCTCGCATGCAGAGGGATCATCCATTGAGTGAGCCCATAATAATATTGTCCCCAATCGCAAACGTGATTTGACCAATAACGTGATGAGCGAACAGATGGCGCCTGGCGGGTAGGCAACCAACGACGTTTGCATGCACGTGTGTCGTGCGGGCTGGCCTACCCTGGCAATCGCAGGCGCTCGCCGTTCTTCGCACGGTGCGTGAGCAAAAGGCAGCAAAAAGAGACGAACAATTAAGGCATGGAGAACACTTAAGCGTTCTAGGACAGACTAGTTTTGAGGGGCAAAGAGGGTTTTGAGATTTTTAGAATTCAATGTTTTTGGTTCTCATAATTTGCAAACTAATATTTCAATCAGTATTTGTGAATTTTTAAGTCTGTGTTTTCATCACACTTGAACTGGACTTCACACTGATCTATGACTCCAAACCCTGCAGTGTATACGCGAATGAAGATTGTTGACTGCGGGCGACGACTGGTTCCGAGACAAACTTCCACCGATCTGCGGTCTCTAAAATCGAGTATTTGTGTTTTTTGATTTTCCGAAATCTGTTATGTCACTTCCGAAACTACATCAATGCCCAACCAAAACGCTTCAAAAACAGAATGCCTCCGTTACGTCGTTTTCGAGATGAATATACCAGGTGTATCATTGGCCCCGGGCAGTTTCGGTTTTAGGCAGTCCCGCAACACACTATCTCCGTCTCTTTCTGGCTCGGCCAGACGCGTGAGACAGAAAGAGACGGAGATTGTGCTTTGCGGGACTGCCTAAAACCGAAACTGCCCGGGGCCAAAGATACACCTGGTATAGGGGTATTCACTGACAGGGCGAGCACAGTACTCGTTCTGTTTTGCTTGTACGTCATTGTAGTAGTAAAGGAAGCAATGAACGAATTAAAAAATGTTTCCGCTTTCCACAACGAACATTTTGCTGAGTGTTCCCTTCACTTGGTTGCCTGCCACCACGAAATCAACGAACGAACCCGTATAGGACAAATCATCTTCTCCTTCTTCTTCTACTTTTTTGCGTGATGGATGACACTGTGGACGCGCACGGAGGTGATGTGGGCCCGTACCCGGCGGGCGGACGGCGAGTCCAGGAGAGGCGTGAGGCGGCGGTGCGGTGTTAGTGAGAGGATCGGCAGGGGTGCGTAACGGTATCCAGCTCATCGGCAAGCTGTTCGCATGGGACCAGCTCAGCTGGGGGCAGAGGAAGGCAAATGGGAGGGGCAGGGAGGGAGGCAGCGAGGGTGGCGGTGGGACGGGCCGGGGCCGCGTGCTACTTAGGGAATAGTTTTGCCCATAGACAGGGCCGGGCCGGGTGCCCGGGCGCCCCGGCGGGGTCCGCGCTGCGGCCGCGCTAACCCCAGACACCTCCCGGCAAACGCGCCGCCCGCTCCGAGACCCGGCGGGGCCCTCATGGGCCCGGGCCCGGGCTCGGCCTGGCCGCAGCACACCACAGCCACCACCTCCCGGCCAGGACCCCGCCGGGACCCCGCCGAGCCGTTGCCGGGGGCGCCGGGGGCGTTGGGATCCGCGCCGCCGCCGGTCCGGCAGCGCGGGGGCCGCGGACGCCCCGAGTGTTTGGAGCCGTCCATGAACTACGCAACGCCAGTCCCCAGACGTCTTCAGTAATGACCCCGGGAGGTACCCGGCGCGCTCCAATGCGGGCTACGTCTCGGATAGCCGTCGGCCTTGACTGACGACGCTCCGCTGGGCGTCACGTGCCGTCCGTGACGGTCCGTGACGGTCCGTGACGGTCCGTGACGGCCCGTGACGGTCCGCACGGAAAAAAATGGGTTAGCTCTGGTAGCTGAGAATTTTCTACGGTAGCTAACGTCTCAGCTAATTCTGACACATAGCCGAAATGTTAAGCTTCAGGGGCAAATAATATCTCTGCTACAGCTAAGCCTTAGCTGCGACTGCTCAGCGTTAGCTGGTGCAGTTGATCCCTGGTTTCCCTGTTCGAGATCACGCGTTGGCTGATATAGCTGAGCCTTAGCTGGCATAGCTAAACCTTAGCTGCTTCAGCAAATATATCGTCTAGAAGAGCTAAAATTGCAGCTATGTCAAAATTAGCAGAAGTATTAGCTACCACAACTAAATAATTTTTTTCAGTGCGTGACGGTCCGTGACGGTCCGTGACGGTCCGTGACGGTCCGTGACGGTCCGTGACGGTCCCTCACGGGCCCAGGCCTCGGCCGAGCAGGTGATTATACCACGTGGGGCCGCGCATCGCATCAGGGCCTTATCGCGCTGCACCGCGCCGACATTAAAACCTCGTTAAAGGAGTCGCAGACGTCGTGGTCGGGGGCGCCCGGGTCAGACCAGCAGGCCGCCGCCCAGCCCGGCCCGGCCAGACCCGGGGTCCCCACCCCCCCGGCAACATGATTTGGATGAGCCGAGCCGGCGGCGGCGCGGTCCTGTCCCGGCGGCCCAAACGAAAACTAACTTTCCTGAGGGCCGGCAGCGCCAGCGGCTCGCATCCAAACTCGGTCTGGACTGGCCATAGTCGGGTGCGGGCGCCGAGCCCCCAGTCCTCGAGGGGCACCGGCTTAGCAGGGCCGCAGTCCGATACGTCGGGGGCGCGCTGCATGAATAGAAAGCCTCGGGCCGCCCCCGGGCCACCCCCGGGCCGCCCCCGGGCCGCCCCCGGCCGCAGGGAGGGACCGCCGCCGGCTCGGACCTTCACATTCAGGGCCGCTGCACACCAGCGAGCCCGCAGTCCGCAGTCCGGCCCGGACCAGCCGAGTTCGAAATCACGATTAATTAGAAATCCGGAGCGACTGAGCCGAGCCGCCACCGCCGTGGCCTTGTGCCTCGTGCGCCGAGTGTGGAGGCTGTTGCCTGAGGCTCTGCCTGTACCAAAGGCTGTGCCAGAGGCTGTTCCAGAGGCTGTGCTAAAGGTTGTGCCAGAGGCTGTGCTTCTGCCAGAGGCTGTGCCAGAGGCTGTCCCAGAGGCTCTGTCAGGGGCTGGGTCAGTGGCTCTGCCATAGGTAACAGGAGTCCTGGGCTGGTGTGCTTGTGCCGCCTGGCCTGGCAGAGTGCACGGCCGAGCTTACCGTGCTGTCACCAGGTCCACGCCACCGACGTCCACAGCCGCCGCCGCGTCACTCGGCACGTCCTGCGGCCGGCTACAGGCCCGCCGCCGCTGCTGTCAGCGCGCTCAGAACTCAGTCTGGCGCTGCCGCCACGCTACCGCCACGCTGCCGCCACGCTGCCGCCACGCTGCCGCCACGCTGCCGCCACGCTGCCGCCACGCTGCCGCCACGCTGCCGCCACGCTGCCGCCACGCTGCCGCCACGCTGCCGCCACGCTGCCGCCACGCTGCCGCCACGCTGCCGCCACGCTGCCGCCACGCTGCCGCCACGCTGCCGTCGGGCTGCCGCCGACCCACCAGGACACACGGGCCGCACGGGCCACACACCGGAAAGCTTATCGTGCGTGTATTGATGTGCACAGTGAAATTCCTACAAGTCTTCGTATACGAAGAATGTCTTGGCGATACGAAGAAAATGGAGTCTTTGTAATACGAAGAAAGTGGAGTCTTTCGTAAGAATCTTTTAATTATTATGAAGCCTTCTTTTGCCATGCAGATAACTACAGTGTGTGTGTGTGTGTGTGTGGGATTGATGGGAGGGGAGGCCTGCAGTGTGGACAGCGGCGGCGCGCTAGCCCGGTCCGGATGGTCCCTAATGATGGCCGCTATTATTAACGAGGGGCTATGTGTGTGTGTGTGTGCGCGTGTGTTGTGTGTGTGGGCGTGTGTATATGCCGACGTGCGGGGCGTGAATGAACAAACGCGACAATCAGATAAACGTCATGTCGCAATCAATTTTCGAGGAGTGAGGAGAGGATTGACGGCGTGCGCAGGACTGCGAAAGCGGACGCTCCGTTTCACAGTGTTGCTCTTCGCCCCCCCCCCCCCTCTCTCTCTCTCTCTCTCTCTCTCTCTCTCTCTCTCTCTCTCTCTCTCTCTCTCTCTCTCTCTCTCTCTCTCTCTCTCTCTCTATCTCTCTCTCTCTCTCTCTCTGCCGGTGACGGCGCGCGGCACGCGTCTGCCTTCAAATTAAGGGAACTTCGTGATCACCGCCGCCGAGACGGCGCGACGGCTCGGCGAGTGTCAAGACGTTGGTAGACGTTGCCCCACATCCGAGTACAGCAGACTGTCCCTCCTGCATCGGACGGCGACATCGAAAACCCGTAATTAGGTCTGAGCCCCGGCCCGGCCCTCCTTCCCTGCTCTGCTTAGGACTCCGTGGCGTTGTGCGCAGAAAAACGTCCGAGCAAGTCCAGAGGTTGTCGACCTGACAGCATCTCGCCAATGGAGCTCCCCTCTCTGTGAGCCGCTTATTTTATTTAGTTTTTTCGGTGAGAAATGGGGTTCGGGGAAAATGTCGGCTTGCTGGAAACACACCGGACCGTCCGCATAGCTTCGCGTAGCTTTGAGGTTGAGGAGGTCCCTGGAACCCTTTTAATCCAACACGGTGCTTTGCTCTTTCTTTTTCAGCCTTTTCCTTTCCCCCTTCTCGGGCCCGGGCCAGTTGGAGCCCACGATGCGAACGCAATGCGTAGTGCCACCGACAACTTGCCTTTTCCCTGCTTCCCGGCCGCCGTTTGGGCTTTTGCCTCGTACAAAATCGACACGATGCCTCACGCAGGCAGCCGGGCCGGGCCGGGCAGGCCCCTTGTGCCCCGCGCCCTCCCTAAACGGACCAAACCCAAAACAGGGAGGGCGAAAAAGACAACAAACAAAAGCAGAAAAGCTCAGCGAGAGAGCGAGACAGACTCGGTGGGCAAAAAAAAAAAAAAAAAAAAGAAAGGGAAGAAGTCCGCAAGGGGCGTGCTGCGGGCCGAGAGGGCAGGGGGAGGGGGGGGGGAACTGAACTTGGATTGGTGTGTTTCTCTTTGGTCAAGAGAAGTAAATGGGGCCGACAAGAGCCGGGCCGGGCCGGGCTATGCAGTGAGCCATCCTCGGCTCGTCCTGAGGCTCGCCAGCTGAAACATTTCTGTAGTAAGACATTTGGGTGCAGTAAAGTGCAGTAGGGGATCTAAATTCAGTAATTTTGCTGACGTTGAAAAATAAAAATAAGGGAGGGGAATGGAATGCACGGAACAAAGCGACTTTCGCGAACGGCATACCCCAGTGGAACGACGAGAAATCCTACGGCGGTGTGACAAGGGAAGAAAAGGGTGGTGTGGAGAGGGGCAAGCAGGAGAGAGAGAGAGAGAGAGAGAGAGAGAGAGAGAGAGAGAGAGAGAGAGAGAGAGAGAGAGAGAGAGAGAGGGGGGGGGGCAGGGGGAGGCCGCAGTGCACGGGGAGGCGCTGGCCCTGTGTGGGGTGCGGCCCTGCCCCGCCCAGACCCACCACCAGGTCCCAGCGGGTCCCAGCCGGCGGTGGGCAGTTGCCTGCAACCTGCTCACTGGCTGTTGACAGGCCATACCGATAAACAAGTCGAACGTAGTGGGTCGCGAGATAGTAAACCCCGTGGCTTTCCTGCCCTTCCGTGCCGCCGCCGACCTGGTGTGGGGTGGGAATGCTGGATGCCTGCGGGGCGGCTGCGGCCTGCGGCGTGGCGCCACGCAGTGCGCGGTGGGGTCCAGTGGGGCCCAGTGGGGCCCGGTGGGGCCCGGGTGGGGCCCGGTTGGGACCCCGTGGTGGCCGGTAGTGCTCGGGGTTGCCCACTGTTGCCCAGGCCAGCCCGGCGGTGTGGTGTCGGGGGCTGCGCTGTGCACAGCATGCCGTGTGCCCCACATCCAGTGTGCCAAGACGGCGGCGCCGCCGGACGCGCCGAGTTGTTGTCCGCTCTAATTTTCACTTATTCACCAGAAGCCAGGCGCACGTCAGTTCAGCCTTGCAGTATGCACCATCGCGACCGTAAGCAAAGTATTTCAAATATACATCACGTGATACATCCAAGACTGGCCAGACGGACGGCTGCAGCCGATGAGAACGCAGAAACACGAACTAACGAATAGTTCTTTTAAGCTCACAAAAAAAAAATTGTGTACCGCTTACAACAAAAATTAACCTTGGCAACCTAACCTAACCTAACCTAACGCTTGTAAAAAGCCAGTCAAAGTGACTGCCTTAAAAATCTTTGGACGCGTTACGAATAACTTTGTTTGTTTGTTACAAAGAAATTCTTCGCAATGCAAAGGTAATATTTTGTTGCAGCAGACTGCTAGACCTTGGGCTTCAATTTGAAGCCGCCGCGCTTCAAACTTTGAAGCCAACACGCAAAAAAGTCGCGCCCAACTAAATGAAAATTAGTACCGTTGCTAAAAAATTGAGTAACGTGGCTAAAAATTAAGCACGGTAACTAAAAAGTTAGCACCGGTGCTAAAAAATGTTAGTTGGGCGTCTACCACTAGAAAATTAGCACCTGTGCTGGCGATTTTTTTGCGTGAAGCTGGACACGTCAAATTAAAGCAAGAAGGCTTCAAAGCGCGCGCCCCCACCACGCCGGCTGGCTGTGGTGGGGAAACGCCGGCAGCGGTGGGGACGCGCGGTTTGAAGCTTTCCGAGCTTTCCTGCTTCAATTTGACGCGTCCAGCCGGGCTTCAAGGTTTGAAGCGCGTCGGCTTCAAATTGAAGCCCAAGGTCTCGCAGTGCAGTGCACGTAATGCAAAACCTCAAAATGACTGTAATGCGAAGCAATTTTCTTGGTAAGCTTTCAATAGTGCAGTCCGGCTTGATGCGGACGCCGGGCCCGCCGCGCTGCGCTCCGTCAAAACGAGAAACAAACGGAGAGAAAAGAAGGAAAATAAAGAGGCGGGATAGGCACCGGCAAAAGTTTGAGATGCGGTCCACCGTGCCGTGCCGTCAGTGGGGGCTGCCAGGGGCTGCTGCTCGCAGGCCTCGGTGGACTCGGAGCAGGCAGGTCGAGGTACACGGCAGCAGGGCACGCAGCGGCATGCGGGAGAGGGGGAGGGGAGGGCGGGCAATAGAGAGATGACATCGCACGGGGGGTGGCAGGGGATGGCGAGGGGGAGCCGGCCGGAATTGCCTACATGGACAAGAAATTAAAACGGGGGCGTTGTGTGTACACAAGGCGGTGGCGAGGGACACGAACGCTGTGCCTTATTGCAAGGCGGCGTCCGGGGTCAGGGCCAGGGGCAGCCAAAGGGCCAGGGGCAGTCAAGTGTCCCGACCTCCCAGCTGCCGCCTCCCCTGCCGCATCTCCTTCCCCCTCCTCTACCCCCCCCCCCCCTCCCCTCCCCCGCTTCACATTTTGTCCGGGACGCGGCACAGCTATTTTCCATGTGGGGCGGCGCGGCGGGGCGTTTCCAGGACGGAGGGCAGCCGGTGACCCCTCGCCTCGTCCCGCCCGTCCCCGCTGTTGCCCTCCTTGGCCTTCCCTAGGACCTCCCCCTCACCTCCCCTCCCCGCCCGCGCTCTCGCCTGGGAATGTCGCTCAAACGGGCCATCTGCAGGCAGGGCAGGGACCGGCAGGGACCGGCAGGGACCGGCAGGGACCAGGCCAGGCGGCCGACGTGGCCCGGTGGCCCGTGGCTGGCGCCTTTGCAGGGCAGCCGACGGGATGGGGAGGGTAAACACTGTACATGAAACTGCAAAGACAAACCAAATTGCATTGATCATTGCAGAATTTTGCAGTGATCATCGCAAAATTTTGCAAGTGTTCGTTTATTGCAAAAGTTTTGCAATGATCGCTATGCACTCTTCTTATGAAAGCGTCAACGCAAAATCAAATCATTGCGATGCATATTGCAATGATATCACACTGCAATTTCAACAAACCAGACTCTGCTTAGGGGGGGGGGGAATATGTCGCTCTTATTGCCTACTTTCAGGGATTTTGTCGTGCGGGTTACCCTAGGTCTACCTGTCATGAGGGTTACCCTAGGTCTACCTGTCATGAGGGTTACCCTAGGTCTACCTGTCATGAGGGTTACCCTAGGTCTACCTGTCATGAGGGTTACCCTAGGTCTACCTGTCATGAGGGGACCCCATGAAGCCCCCCCCCCCCCCCCCCCCCCCCCCGTGGCTGTGCGCCTGAATTTCAAACACAGTGGAGTGCAGAGGAAGCGAGAACCTGTCACGGTCCACTCGTGTACAGGCTTGGCCCGCGCGGCGCGCTGTGGGCTGTCGTCGGCCCGCTATCTGTCAGATTACACACGGCGCGGAGGATGTTCGAAATGCCTCGCATGTGTGGAAGTGGGACAGTGCCCTACGGGGCCGTGCGGGGCGTGCAAAGTGCCCCGGCCGGCCCCATCCCCCGCCCCAAACCCCCTTCCCTTTCTTGCGACTCCTCTTGCTGCTGTGGCCCGCTGATAACAGCGTTATGCCACGCTGTTGCGCTCGCCTCGCTGCACCCGTATAGGAGCAGCAGAGCACAGCCGGCAGAGGCTCGGCAGCAGCTGCGGCAGCTGCGGCAGCTGCGGCAGCGGCGGCAGCGGCGGCCACCGCGCGCACGCCTCCGGCCTTTGCTTGTCCTCACTATGCAGCTGCAGCAAGAAACGGAGAGGCCGCCGGGGTAGGATGGGGGTGGGGGAGGGGGGTAATTGCCACTTAGCGAATGTGACGAGTGACACGAGTCTTGGCCCGCCCGCCACCCCTTCGGCTCCCTCCCCGCGCGGCTCGCAAGTGTGTTCATTAGTGAGTAAGGACCCCGCTAATGCGCTATCACGGCGCCTGCACTTTGCACTCATTTGCAGGGCCCCCCCCGAGGGGCGCCCTCTCCACCCACCACGCGATCGCGCGCGCGGCCGTGAGTATCGCGGCCCCGGCAAGTAAATGCCGCGGAAGTCGTGCACATATGTTTTAAAGTGCAATGCTATCACTACAATGTTCAGCAATGATTCGTTAGTGGCAAATAATAATTGCTGATTGCGCAAGAAAATTAATTGTCATGACGATTCCGGAAGGATGGCGTGTTAAGAGATTATTACCAAAGGTTTTTGCAGCACTAATTACGTCATTCACTGCAAATTTTTGCAGTAGTCACAATTATCATTGAAATTTGAAATCGTCCTTGCGCTTTCTTTTACAGTGTACCTCATCCAGATGGAGACATGTACACCTCGGTATTTTGGGTACGCTCTTGAAGTGTTTCTCGGTATGCTCAAGGGCATATTGTTATATTTAGAAGTAGAAATGTTTTGGTGTACGATTCGTGTTACTCGATTGAAATTTCTACCTCTAGAAATGACAGTGCACCTTTAAAAAAAAAACTGATCAGTTTGTCTGTAGTCGATGCCCAATATATCGGAAATATTTCCATTTTATCTTCCTGAGAAAATTTTAAAAGACCAAGAATGACCGCCCCTCCCCTCGCATGAGCGCTGGCATGTGGTAGGGTTTGTTGTGCTCCCGTCGCATCCTCTCTCTCTCTCTCTCTCTCTCTCTCTCTCTCTCTCTCTCTCTCTCTCTCTCTCTCTCTCTCTCTCTCTCTCTCTCTCTCTCTCAAATATTTATTTTATTTTTAATTTTTGATTTGTTTTTCTTGTGACTTATGCTGTGATCTGCCTTAGAGAGCGGGTCTACGTTTTGTAGTGGGACTTTTTAGTCCTTTTAAATGTGGACCTCAATAAACTCAATTTCAATTTCAATTTCTCTCTCTCTCTCTCTCTCTCTCTCTCTCTCTCTCTCTCTCTCTCTCTCTCTCTCTCTCTCTCTCTCTCTCTCTCTCTCTCTCCCGGCTAATTCATGACAGGCACTGCTCGCTCGTGATTTTCCTTTTACCTTAATGTTGGCGTCGTCATCTGTGTAGCGAGTCCTATGCGACGGCGCGTGGCCGGGCGCTGGCCGGACACCTCTGCGGCCGAGCGAGCAGGGCGCTCACGGCTAGGAGGCCCAGCCGGCCCAGCCCCAGCCTACACCTCCAGCGCGCGCCGCGCCGCACGGCTCGCTGCTGCCACCTCAAAAATGTCCATGAATAATGCATGTCAGCCCGACGCGTAATGGATTCATGAGCCGGTCGGTACGCAGAGAGCGAGACAGAGAGAGAGAGAGAGAGAGAGAGAGAGAGAGAGAGAGAGAGAGAGAGAGAGAGAGAGAGAGAGAGAGAGAGAGAGAGAGAGAGAGAGAGAGAGAGAGAGAGAGAAAGAGAATGTATGTGAGGGAAGAGAGAGAGAGAGGAGGGTACAGAGAGGGAGAGAGAGGACTACAGAAAGGGAGAGAGAGAGATAGATACCTGGGATGGAGCGGTGGGTGTCCGCCAGGATGGTTAGGGGGTGAAGGCTGGGCAGGTGACGAGACTGCAATGGATCCATCCACTCATGCTGAACCGCGCGCTTAGAGAGGGAAAGGGGGAGCGGGCCGGGTGGGACAATGAGAGGTAGGCAACACGCACGCGCACCGGGGCCGCGTGCAATTCAGCAAATTTCTCCTAATGGTCCTCCTCTCTCCGGGCGCTCCCCGCCGGTATTCAGTTTACAAGGCGCGCGCGGCGCAGGGATGGGGGTCCACCCGGGGGTCCCCACGTGGGATGGGGGTCAACCCGGGGGTCCCCACGTGGGATGGGGGTCCGCCCGGGGGTCCCCACGTGGGATGGGGGTCCACCCGGGGGTCCCCACGTGGGATGGGGGTCCACCCGGGGGTCCCCACGTGGGATGGGGGTCCACCCGGGGGTCCCCACGTGGGATGGGGGTCCACCCGGGGTCCCCACGTGGGATGGGGGTCCACCCGGGGGTCCCCACGTGGGATGGGACCGGACGGCCCCGCCGATTGAAATAGGTGGGCCGCACCGGTATAGAGGCGGCGGCCCGCTCGAGCCGTAGGCCGCAGAGGGGCACCAACTGGTCTCAGACTAGTCACAGACTGGTCACAGACTGGTCACAGACTGGTCACAGACTAGTCACAGACTGATCACAGACGCTCTGGCGGGGGGCAAAAAGGTGTACAACATGCCGCGCAAAAGTAGAGTCCGTACCGTACCGAACCCCAATATGGTAATAACCGTGTACATTTTCGTGCACGTCACTCTCGCCTGCTGTGGGTGCGGCAGGCGGGCGCGGTGCAGCGGGCACGCGAGAGCGGCAGCACTCTCTCTCTCTCTCTCTCTCTCTCTCTCTCTCTCTCTCTCTCTCTCTCTCTCTCTCTCTCTCTCTCTCTCTCTCTCTCTCTCTCTCTCTCTCTCTCTCTCAGTGCCCCTGTCCGGGCCCTGGGTCGTTCACTCCTTGCAGCTGTTCAGGCGTCAGGTGCACCCGTACGGTGGGGTCTGGGGGCCCGCGGCAGGGCTCGGACTGAACATGACGTGGGTGGCGGACCGTGGGGGCCGACGGGGTCACGGCGTTATAATCTGGACGGCCCGGCCCGGTGCGGGCAGCGGCCCCGGCGGCCCCAGCGGCCTCCGCACATGCCAGCGCCCGGCGCCGCGCCCCTAAATGTCTTGCCTGCGAAAGCGAAAGGCGTAATGGCCCCTGAATCGCTTTTCGCGGTGCAAATGAATGAGACCTGCAGCTCCCGCGCGCCGTGTGCTCTTTCTCGCTCTCTCACTCTCTCTCAGGCTCCGCTACGCGGCTGTGTCCGAGGCAGGCGTTTGCACCGCCCCGACACCCACACACACCCCGCAAGAACGGCGTAACTTTCACTGTTATTTCGGCAAACGGCCCACCGGGGGTGGCGGGGCCGGCCGGGGCCGCCTACCTGTGGTGGGGGAGCCGACACGGCCGCGGAGGCCACCACCAGACAGGGCCCGGCCGGGGCCCGGCCAGGGCTAGCCAGGGCGCGGGCAGCATGTGAACAGGGAACAGGGGGCCGCTTTATGTCCAAACTTTGGCCGCCTCCATGTTACACCTGATAGTTGCGAGAAAAAGTGCGCTAATGCCGGTGCTTGACTAGGAGTGTAGGTGTCGGTGCGGCAACTTAATGATGGCACGGGGGGGGGGGGGCGGCCTCTGGGGTGGCTACCGGGGGCGGACGGAAGGGGCGGACGGAAGGGGCGGACGGAGGGGGCGGCCGGAGGGGAGGGGAATCGATTTGGACGACGCTCTGCACGGTGCAGGTGCTCGCGCGCCCCGTAACAGGCAGAGGCGGCCGGGGAGATTGCTCCGGCCGGACAGGGCGGAAACGATCCGATGCAGTCGTTTCGCGCGAGTCTCAAACTCACACAACATGAATTCCCCCCCCCCCCCCCCCCCCCCCCCCCCCCCCCCGCGCCTGTTCATTTGTAGTGTTCGTGTGCGAGGTAGAGAGAGTAATAGAGAGAGAGAGAGAGAGAGAGAGAGAGAGAGAGAGAGAGAGAGAGAGAGAGGTGCCCACCAGCACCCCTCCGAAACCACCGCGCGAACCGCGCCAACACCCCTCGACCACATCCCTTACCTCACCTCAGCCCCCCCTGATGCCAACACATTGAAAGCCCATCGCCTGCCTGTCGGTACACCAAGGCCGTTGCGCAGCGCAGCGCACACCGAGCTCGCAGGGATTGACACTCGGAGGACTCGTTGGGTTAGCAGGGCTTCACACCCACAGAGCTCGCAGGGATTGACACTCGGAGGACTCGTTGGGTTAGCAGGGCTTCACACCCACAGAGCTCGCAGGGATTGACACTCGGAGGACTCGTTGGGTTAGCAGGGCTTCACACCCACAGAGCTCGCAGGGATTGACACTCGGAGGACTCGTTGGGTTAGCAGGGCTTCACACCCACACCACAGAGCTCGCAGGGATTGACACTCGGAGGACTCGTCGGGTTAGCAGGGCTTCACACCCACAGAGCTCGCAGGGATTGACACTCGGAGGACTCGTTGGGTTAGCAGGGCTTCACACCCACAGAGCTCGCAGGGATTGACACTTGGAGGACTCGTTGGGTTAGCAGGGCTTCACACCCACAGAGCTCGCAGGGATTGACACTCGGAGGACTCGTTGGGTTAGCAGGGCTTCACACCCACAGAGCTCGCAGGGATTGACACTCGGAGGACTCGTTGGGTTAGCAGGGCTTCACACCCACAGAGCTCGCAGGGATTGACACTCGGAGGACTCGTTGGGTTAGCAGGGCTTCACACCCACAGAGCTCGCAGGGATTGACACTCGGAGGACTCGTTGGGTTAGCAGGGCTTCACACCCACAGAGCTCGCAGGGATTGACACTCGGAGGACTCGTTGGGTTAGCAGGGCTTCACACCCACAGAGCTCGCAGGGATTGACACTCGGAGGACTCGTTGGGTTAGCAGGGCTTCACACCCACAGAGCTCGCAGGGATTGACACTCGGAGGACTCGTTGGGTTAGCAGGGCTTCACACCCACAGAGAGACGAATTCTTGATTCAAGCCTAGAACAGCGTATTCTTAAAGCATCCAAGAATATAATCCTTGATCCAAAAATAAATCTCGATTTAACTCTAAGATTGACTGGAATTAAGAAAATATTCTTAAATGCTTTGAGCCTAAGAATCTGTTTCTTTTGGTGCAGGCTCGCAGGGCGTGAGGCTCGGAGGGCCGGTGGTGACAAGTCACCATTTGCGTGGTGCCGCCGGACACCCACTTCCTCGCAGCGGGGGCCTCTCGCTGTGTCCGCAGGAGCAAACAAACTCTGTTTGCCGCGGCTGCTAATGGGCCGGTAGTACGGCGCGCCGCGCGGCACGCTCTTTGAGGAGGCACACAAGGCCGTGAGTCTCGTCAGAGTGCTGCGTAGTTCGTGGATGACGACACTGTGGTCTACGGTGTGGGGTCGGAGGGGGGCCGGTGGGCGGGCCAGTTAGCGCCCGGAGCCGGGCGCCTGGGTGTGAAGGCGGGAAGGAGGCATTGAGCTTTGGGCGCGCTGCCCGGTGTAACCGGTACCGTTTACCCCCCCCCCCCCCCACGAATCCTTACCCCCGGTACAACATGCCTAAGGCATGGGGTACCCCCGGTACACCATGCCTAAGGCAAGGTACCCCCGGTACACCATGTCCAGGCATGGTGTACCCCCCTCGGTGAGGTGGAGGGGGTACACCATGCCTTGGCATCGTGTACCCCCGTTACACCATGCCTAGGCACCGTGTACCCCCCGGGGGTATACCATGCCTGGGCATCGTGTACCCCCGGTACACCACGCCTAGGCATCGTGTACCCCCCCACCGCCGATAGCATGGGGGTACACCACGCCAAGGCATTGCGTACCTCCGGTACACCATGCCTAGGCACCGTATACCCCCCACCGCCGTTCGCAGGGGGGTACACCATGCCTAGGCATCGTGTACCCTCGGTACACGACGCCTAGGCATCGTACCCCCGGTACACCATGCCTAGGCACCGTGTAACCCCGCCCCACCGCTGATAGCAAGGGGGTAAACCATGCCTAGGCATCGTGTACCCCCGGTACACCACGACTAGGCACCGTGTACCCCCCACTAGACCCTTCCTTATTTTGCCGATTTGAGAAATCTTAAGTGTTCCACCGTGGAAAATATCCCTTTGGGTTGTCCTTTTTCGAAAAAAGTTTTTCCGGTCTCGGTATATTTTTTTAAAGTGCTGTCGCGGAGGGCCTAAATGCAGGTCATTAGGGTCAAATGTCAATGTACGGATTTTCGGCCCGGAATTTTTTTCCACGAAAACCGATGCCCCCCTCCCCCCCCCCCCCCACCTCACCGAGGGGGGGGGGGAGGGGGTACACCATGCCTAAGGCATGGTGTACCGGGGGTAAGGTTCCCACGGGGGGTACAACAACCCGGCGACACCTGCCAGCCCTAGGCCGGCCTGCCTCCAGTCGGCGCGCGCCTCACTCGGCCCTCAGCAGCCCTCGGCAGCCCTCTGCCTCCCCTCCGCCCTTTGGCCTTTAGACCACGCGCAAACCGCAGGGCCAGACCGCAGGACGGCGAGCCGACGGGACGGCAGGCCAAGCCTGGCAAGCCCAGTGACCGCGCCGCGCCGTAACCGAATCACGGAGCGGGGCAGCGGGCGGGCGGGCCGGTCGGGACCAGCCGAGACCGGAGAGCCCAGTCCGCCTAATCATATTTCTGGCGTGACGTCTGTCCCTGGCGGGGTCCTGGCGGGTCCTGGCGGCGGGATCCCGACTGAGCACAGGACCCGGAGCCCAGCTGCGCTCGCTGGCCGCGTCCATCCGCCTCGACAAACAACAAACAACAGCACCAAATGGGTTATTTCGCTCTTAGCCTCTGCTGAAGCTCTCGGACTCGGACAAGAATGACGAAATGTCCCTCGTCCAGTGTTTGAACTTCTGTGATCACCTCACCTTACAGATAATAACCTCTTCGTTATTGGAAATATCCCTTTAGGCAAACAGAGCCGGTCACCCTGATAGCGCCTCCCAATGCCTTTTCCATGGGATGATCACTATGGTATTCGACTGGCCCTAAGTCAGCCCCGCGCAAAGACCACACCCGGCCATGACTGTAGTGCCAAAGGCTACCAGGGGCTGCCAGAGGCGGCCAGAAGCTGCCAGAGGCGGCCAGAAGCTGCCAGAGGCGGCCAGAATCTGCCAGAGGCGGCCAGAAGCTGCCAGAGGCGGCCAGAAGCTGCCAGAGGTTTCCAGAGGTTGCCAGAGTCTACCTGAGGTTGCCAGAATAGTTGCCAGGGGAAGGCTGGTTAGGTCGGCCTGAGACGATCTGTAATGCAAGTCGCATACCATCGAACGCGGGTCGCAGGGCCGGACCAGGCCAGACCGTCTAACTGAGGAGCGAATGCCCGGAGAAAGGGCAATCGAAATAAAGACATAAAAAAAGGGGGAGGCGAGCGCAAAAGAAACGGTGCGGAGCAAAAGAGGGAGATGGAGATCGAGCGTCGTGTTGTGTTGTCCGACGAAGAATAGGGAAAGCGAGGACGGGGGAAACAGGCATGGTCCGGCGGATGGACATGGTCGGCCGGACAGTCATTTGCATATCGTAAAAAAATGTATCGATTCCAGGGAGGCGTCCGCGGCGGGAGCGGCGGGGGTGGCGGGGGGCGGCACAGGACCGGGTGGAGGGGCATGTTGTGATATGGGACCGTGATTCGCCGGCGGGGGCGACGCGGCTGTATCCGTGTCCCGCCTGCTGAGCTTTCAGGTTAGGCAGAGCGGAGAATTGGACCCCGGCCGCCCACCCATACCGCCCAAATGCTGCGTAGCCTAAGGCCTCAGCAGTAGAGTTACCGATCCGACTGTAGTTCTTTATTCCCTCTGGTCTGACACTCACAATGGACGCCTTCTACACTCTCAGAAAAGAATGCTTGTTTCAAGCAATTTTTTTTTTTTTTTTGTCTTCGGAGCAGTTTCTTAGCATACGGGATGAACACGGATGCTTGGTCCAAGAAACTCCGCGAGGCAAAGAAAGTATGCTGGAGACAAGCATTCTTTTTTCAGGGGCGTAGCCAGGGGAGGTGTTTGGGGATAAAGCCCCCCCCCCCCAAACCGGCGACCGGGGTAGGCAACTCGTATGACAAACGCCTGAAATGTAGGCAATTAGCGTGGCACACCCCTCTCCGAAACCCAAGTCTGGCTACGCCCCTGTCCTTTTTGAGTGTGTGCTTCTGCTCGCGTAAGTAAAAACCGACCAGATTTTCGAAGGTCTCGGTGGCTTTGCGAATTCAGGACACCGACACGTTCGTTATGGGGAGGGGTGATCTCTCATTCGAGAACGTAGAGTACGCGCGCCTCGCCCGCCCTGCTTAGAGGGTGACGGTCTCTCTTTGTCTCTCCCACGCCGTTTCTCTCGCGGATCTCCCTCCCTCCTCATCGATACGCTCGCATTCTCTCTCTCTCTCTCTCTCTCTCTCTCTCTCTCTCTCTCTCTCTCTCTCTCTCTCTCTCTCTCTCTCTCTCTCTCTCTCTCTCTCTCTCTCTCTCTCTCTCTCTCTCTCCTGTCTCTGTGCCCCTCTCCGATCGGGTTGTAATTAATTTTGTGTCAATTAATTCGGCCACATTGGTTCACCAACTCGAACTGGTGATGGCATTGATGGCTTATATGGAGCACACGGCCCCGTTTCGCAATAGACCTCGCACCCCTCCCCCAGCGGGTCCCAGGCGGTTCCTGCGATCAAGCTCTCGTTACTCTCGAAATCATTCAGGAAAAGAGTTATGTGCGTCATTCCGAACGGCACACACACATACACACACACACACACACACACACACACACACACACACGCGCACGCACCTCACAAATTGAGAGCTAGCAGATTTCGCAAATTTTGATTAGGTACTCCGAATTCTTTTGAGAAAAATTTTCTTTGGTTTAACGTTCATGCGAGCATTTAATTCGTAGTTGCACTGAAAAAGAAATTGCGTCGTTGGAAAGTTCAGAACCGTTTTCGTGCCCCAAATTTTCCTATCATTTTCCAGCGAATTCCAAAACGTTTTTGTATTTTCCAAAAGTAATTAAAAGCCTTTTTTATGTGCTGAACATTGTTTTCCAGGGCAATCTCATAAAATGTAAGTGTCTGTGAAATCGTCATGGAGTTCGGAAGGTTCTTCACTCATAGAAAAATAAAATCGAATTGATTTTAAAAAATGTTGCCTTCACATAAATAGACGCGCGCAAGCGAGAGAGCGGTAACTCCGGCTGACGATAAGAACAGCGGCAACTCGGAGTGCCTCCTAAGAATAGCCGCAACTCCGTATAGTCGGCCGAAGATTTGCCGCTATTCTTAGGAGGCACTCCGAGTTGCCGCTGTTCTTATCGTCAGCCGGAGGTACCGCTATCTTGCTTGCGCCCGTCGAAATTCTGAGTCGATTCAGCCGAAATTCAGTCGAATCGACTCAGAATTTTGGTCAAGGCGACACTCTCTAGTCAATTCTCTTTTATTTTTCTGAGAGTGTTCCTTTCAGTTTGTTAGAATCACCCAGAAGAAAATGTTGTTGCAGTGAGCTCACCTGAGGCGGCTCCAGCGGCGGTCAGCGTGGCGAGGGCCAGGAGCAGCAGACGGTGCATGCGCGGACGCATGGCGCCCAGGTCGGCACCCGCACTCGGCATCCCGTCGGCAGAGAGCTCAGTCCAGCATAGCGACCTGCGCGACCTGCAGCAGAGAAGTGAGCACAAAGTTTCAAACACCCCCGCCTCGCCGAGTACAAATTGGTTCCTTTCGAGAGGGCAGCGCGCTCCGCAACACAAGGGGGCCTGCTGCAGTAAGTCGGAGCATGAGGACAGTAAAGGACTCGGAACTGAAAGGGGCGGGGCGGGGCGGGGCCGGCGGGGCCGGCGGGGCCGGCGGGGCCGGCGGGGACCTGATTCTGGCAGCGCTAGTGGCGCCGAGTTGGCGCGCCAAGTTTGCGGCTAACCAAATCATTACAAGAGTACTAATTGAGTTACCCGGGCGGGGACGACGGCAGCGCCGCGCGCTCCATTCGGCGGCACCACTTTCTAATTATGGGCCATCAAGGAGCGATTACCGCAGCTGTTGTGATTCGGTGAGTGCGAGGCTGCAGCTGCGCGGGGGAGCTGCGAATATCTGCTGCTAGGGTACTGCAGACAAGCCTGAAAGGGAAGTAGGAGGTCGTCATGACGAAGAACAAAGCAGGGGAAGCATGAGAAATCGCGTGTTCCAAACCCCAGAACACGCGATTTTTCATACCTTCTGCCGCGGTCTTATTCGTTGTAACGACTTCTTACTTCCATTTTTAGCTTATCCGGAGTTCTCTGATTTGGGGAGAAAATCCAGCGATATATTGCTTCTACAATCTTCACTGGAAATACGTTTTGAGGCCTTCAATGACTGTTATGCCTGGCTGTGTACTGGGCCGGGCTGGTGCGGCCTTCTCCTCGTCCCCGCCCTGGGCCGGGCTGGTGCGGCCTTCTCCTCGTCCCCGCCCTGGGCCGGGCTGGTGCGGCCTTCTCCTCGTCCCCGCCCTGGGCCGGGCTGGTGCGGCCTTCTCCTCGTCCCCGCCCTGGGCCGGGCTGGTGCGGCCTTCTCCTCGTCCCCGCCCTGGGCCGGGCTGGTGCGGCCTTCTCCTCGTCCCCGCCCTGGGCCGGGCTGGTGCGGCCTTCTCCTCGTCCCCGCCCTGGGCCGGGCTGGTGCGGCCTTCTCCTCGTCCCCGCCCTGGGCCGGGCTGGTGCGGCCTTCTCCTCGTCCCCGCCCTGGGCCGGGCTGGTGCGGCCTTCTCCTCGTCCCCGCCCTGGGCCGGGCTGGTGCGGCCTTCTCCTCGTCCCCGCCCAGGGCCGGGCTGGTGCGGCCTTCTCCTCGTCCCCGCCCTGGGCCGGGCTGGTGCGGCCTTCTCCTCGTCCCCGCCCTGGGCCGGGCTGGTGCGGCCTTCTCCTCGTCCCCGCCCTGGGCCGGGCTGGTGCGGCCTTCTCCTCGTCCCCGCCCTGGGCCGGGCTGGTGCGGCCTTCTCCTCGTCCCCGCCCTGGGCCGGGCTGGTGCGGCCTTCTCCTCGTCCCCGCCCTGGGCCGGGCTGGTGCGGCCTTCTCCTCGTCCCCGCCCTGGGCCGGGCTGGTGCGGCCTTCTCCTCGTCCCCGCCCTGGGCCGGGCTGGTGCGGCCTTCTCCTCGTCCCCGCCCTGGGCCGGGCTGGTGCGGCCTTCTCCTTGTCCCCCCCGCCCTGGGCCGGGCTGGTGCGGCCTTCTCCTCGTCCCCGCCCTGGGCCGGGCTGGTGCGGCCTTCTCCTCGTCCCCGCCCTGGGCCGGGCTGGTGCGGCCTTCTCCTCGTCCCCGCCCTGGGCCGGGCTGGTGCGGCCTTCTCCTCGTCCCCGCCCTGGGCCGGGCTGGTGCGGCCTTCTCCTCGTCCCCGCCCTGGGCCGGGCTGGTGCGGCCTTCTCCTCGTCCCCGCCCTGGGCCGGGCTGGTGCGGCCTTCTCCTCGTCCCCGCCCTGTCACCCCGCCGGCCAGAAATGAGGGTAAACACCTCTGAGGGGAGAGGCGGCGGCCCCGGCCCGGCCCCCAGGCCAGGATACGGGGAATGAGGCATACCGGAAATAAAACTTGTTGCTCGCGTTATTGTCACTGTGGTGGAGGGTGCGACAGTCTTGCAGTGTGTGAGGGTCCGACCGAGACACCCACCCGCCGGCCGGGGACTGATTCCACTCCCCGGACCCCCCCCCCCCCCCTCCCCTCCCCTTTTCCTCTGCCATCCACCCCACCCGAGCCCCTGCCCCTCTGCCCTCCTCCCGTCCTCCCCCGCACAGCGCGCGTGGGCCGCGGTGGTCCACTCGGCACGGCAGGCACGTGAGCATTGAGGCAATCTGTCCCGTGTGTGCGCATGCGTGCGGCGTGTTTGCCTGTTTGTTTGTTTACGTGTGTCCTCTGTTTGTGTTTGCCGGCCAGTTTGCGTGTTTGCCTGTTCACTACCCCTCAAGTCTCCGCGCTGCCGTCGCCGTGCTCATCACTGCTGCGTTGTCTGACCCGATCGTGCACGGCGTACGCGGTCAACTTCCCCCCCCCCCCCCCCCAGAGTCAGAAAAGGGAATCATCGTCCGAAAGGACCGAAAACGGGACAGGACAGGGTCGGGGGTTCCTCGGCTGCAGTGGCCAAGGTCGGGCGTATTGGCCGCATAAAGGGGCTTACAGCGGCGCCTGCGGCTGCGGCCTGAGGGCTTGTTGAGCAGCGCCAACTCTGCGGAACTGGCGTCGGCCAAGCATCCAAAGCCGTTCTCGCTTGCGCTGGTACTCTGCCACCATGCACACCTGCGGTTCCCTGCGGTTCCCTGCGGTTCCCTGCGGTTCCCTGCGGTTCCCTGCGGTTCCCTGCGGTTCCCTGCGGTCCCTTGAGGTCCCTTCCGGTCCCTTCCGTCCCCCTCCGGCTCCCTCGAGACGAGCCGAGCGTCGTCTCAAACACACCGCCCCGCCCGCGCGCGCGGAATTCGACTCAGAATGCCCCGCGCTGCCGGCTGGAATCTGGAGCAGATTTCCTGCTTAAGCCCCCGGCGCCCAACCTTGATCCACCAGGACCAGGAACACGGGCAGGAGCAAAGGCAAAGGCTCGTGAAGAGCACCGCCCACCAGGACACTTGGCGTGTCAGCAGGGCGGGGCCCCAAAGTCACCGAAAGCTAGGGCATGCCACGCCCGAGAAAGCAGCTGCAGAAATCAAAGTCAGCGTAGATATGTTTTGTTTTAAAGAATCGAATTTTGAGAAGCAGAACTTGGAGTAAAAGCAACATGGAACCAAAACACACTCAGGACACCGTTTCGCCCCTGTAGTCGGGAGAGTAGGCAACGTGCAATGCTCGACTGCGTTTCATTGCCTACTGTCCAGGGGCTCGAACAGCTCATCCCGAAAACGGAGGACTGGGCCTTGGAATTTTCTTCACAAAAGGGGAACGTTCGCAAACTACGTGACACTTTCAGGGCGCTTTGTCTCCGGCCCCTATGGGACGCGGTGCTGGGACCAAACTGAGTCCCCTCGGCTCTAGGCACGGTGGGTTACGACTCCCACAGGCGTTTCCCGACGCATTTCTCTCATGAAGAGGCTCAAAATTAGAATCAAACTATTTCAACGACCTCCTATCACGTGGTTTATGAACTGTATCTAAAGTAGGTCTCCATGAAGCTTTAGGTCTGGCGACTAATAAAGACCTGAGATAGAATATTCTTCCTCGGCTACGATCTCAAAGTCAAGGTGGTAGACCTGATTTTGTTTGTCAAAAAGGAACTTTTTACGGGTGTTGACAGTGGGGGCCCTCCAACACGAAACATTTCAAGTTTTCAGTCAAATTTTACGTTTTTCTGAAAACTGACTTTTGGAGACCGGAATCTAAGGAACCGTTCTCCCGCGCGTGTGCTCCCCGCCGGGACAACAGCAGCGCGACGACACACCTGGCAGCAATTGCAAGGCCGGCAGCCGGCAGGGCACCGCCGGCGGCGCGTTATCATTTCAGACTCGCGGCGACAAAAGTCGAGGGAAAAACTTTTCCGCGCTCCGAGGAGGGGGTGCGGGAGGGAGGGAGGTAGGGAGAGAGGAGGGAGGGAGGGAGGGAAGGACGGAGGGAGGGGGGAAGGAGGGTGCCAACTGCCGCGCCGACGATTTACGTCGGTGGTCGGTGTGCGCGCCCTTCTGCATTGGAAACCGATTTGGATGGGTTTTCAGATTCGCCGTCACAGCCCCGCCCCGCCTCTCCCCGCCCCGCCTCTCCCCGCCCCGCCTCTCCCCGCCCCGCCTCGCCCCTCCGCAGCCTCCGCCAGGCCGCGCCTCGGGGTGTATTTGCATGAGCCGACAGCCTAATAAATGCGAAACCAGAGCTCGGGGCCGCGTGTGCCGCTGGAGGTGCCGCCAGAGGGCGCTGCTGCCGTGCAGAGTTGTGCCGTGCGCAGCCGCGGTTCAGTATTAACCTTAACAGCATTGACTGCCATTCTCCGCCGAGGGTTCGACTCCCGGCAATGTATGTGTGCTTTTTTTTTGTTTTCAACCAGTGTTGGTTACACGCCTTCAAAAGTTTTCCAGACGTGACGCCTGCTTTGAATTATGTTACTCCCATTTTTCTTCACTCGTGAAATTTAATTTTTAGTCTTGGTAAGGCAGTGTCGTGTAAAGATTAAACGCCTGGCCTAGCAATGGTAGCCCCCACCCCCTCAAAAAAACAACTACAACAACAAAAATCTGGGGCCAAAGTTACGGGACCATGAATTCCAATGGTAGTGTTTCGAGTGCTATCCGACATGTGACCATCGGAAAGTAACGTGTTTACACACGCCATAAAAAAGGGGGTCCCCGGTTCGATCCCTAGTAAAACTGTCTTCTTTTTGCTCCCCTTTCTGTCCCGGATGCGCTGTAATTACCCCCATCGGCCCTAGTTTGCAGTCGGGGTGGCGTGGCGCTGGGCCACTGGGCACCGCGGGGGGCGCGGCGGCAACAACGGATAATACGCGTAAACAGCGGAAAATGTAGCGGAAAATTTCAAGAGCTGTTCGCGGGGTGCCGCGCCGGCTTGGCGCCCTCCCCTTCCGCCGTCCCCGCCACGGTCAGGGCGGGGGGGGGGGGGGGGCGGCCGGGGGGCGGCCGGGGGGCGGCCGGCGGCCAGGAGGTGGCCCCCGCCTGGTGATGGCTGTTCTCTCGCTCCCGCGACCCTGGGCAAGGCCGTTCCCTTCGCGGTCCCCTCCCTGACGCCCCAGCGGCTGCCGGCTGCCCCTTGTCTCCGCCGGCCATCCGACCGTGAATATGCACCGCGTCGTCATGCTGCCGGGGGTTGGGGTGTTCAAGGTGTAGCAGAAAATTATCCCTTCGCCAAAACTCAAAATCCAAAACTTTCAATCCAGAATCAATTCTCCATCAATTCCCAAAAATGTTATCGGAATTTTTTTAAATAAAAATACAAGTTTTTTTACAGCATCTCACACTCGAGCTCGCAAGAAATTCCCGAACTGACTGTACATCGAAAATCACACGTTTCCCCCTCGGGTACCTGAATTGCAATTCAACACTTGCCTAAAATAAATGTTCTCGAAATTTCTGAATTTGTACATATGGCGGAAATTCAGACCTGTTTCCCCCTCTTCCGTCGACACGGTCCCCATCCAGGGCATACGGTGGTGGGCGGGTATAAACCAGGGCTTGGCTCTGGCGCTGACGGGGGGCGTACGTCCGTCTGCGGGACGGGACGGGACGGGGTCGCTGCTGGGCCCGGCCTGGCCCTGCCTGCCTGCCTGCCTGCCTGCCTGCCTGCCTGCCTGCCTGCCTGCTGGCCGGGCGGCAGGGCGGTATAAACCAGGGACTGGATCTGGCGCTGACTCACATTATTTTTCTCGGCTCGCTTATGTACTTTGAAGCGCAGGGGGTTGGGTTTAGCGCCGCCGACGGCCGTCAGAAAATCCCCCCCTTCTCCCGCCCCTCCTGCCCCTCCTGCCCCTCCTGCCCCTCCTGCCCCTCCTGCCCCTCCTGCCCCTCCCGCCCCTCCTGCCCCTCCAGCCCCGCCGCCGGCGCCGGACGTCTGCTATCATTCATGAGCGAGACGAGACAGGGCCTTGGCCGGGCAGGGAGGGCCCCGCCTGCCCCGCCTGCCCGCCGCCTCCACTCCGGACGCTGGAGAGCGAGCGCGCGGGAAATCTTTCCCGATTCATGGCCACTTCGCGCCACTTCACATGCAAATATCTCTCTTTTCTCTCTCTTTCTCTTCTCTCTCTCTCTCTCTCTCTCTCTCTCTCTCTCTCTCTCTCTCTCTCTCTCTCTCTCTCTCTCTCTCTCTCTCTCTCTCTCTCTCTCTCTCTCTCTCTCTCTCTCTCTCTCTCTCTCTCTCTCTCTCTCTCTCTCTCTCTCTCTCTCTCTCTCTCTCTCTCTCTCTCTCTTTCTCTCTCCACGAGCCACTGCTGTGCGGCGGGCAGTTCCCCTTTTTTCTCTCACTCTCCACAGCAGAACCCGTTATTATTCGCTACCGAAACGCCCGTCCGTAATGTATTTACCTCGGCGAGCCGAGCGAGGACCCTCCAGCAGCACCGAGCAGCACGGTGCGGGCCGGGATCTCTCACCATCCCCGTCATCGTCTCGTCATCATCATCAACCAGGAACAGGCAGGAGTCGCCACAGCCGGATGACGTCAAGTGTTTGACGACAGCGCCATAAAAATCCGACGAGGAAAGAACAGGGGGGGGGGGGGGGGTAGCACCTGGAGGGTCTCTGTCGAGCTCAGACCGTGGGGGCGTGAGTCGAAACACACGTTCAAGCTGTCCACAAAACGCGCTCGTACATACTTCATCGTTTGAACCACCGATGGAAGCGCCGTCGGGCTAAGTGAAACCCTTCCTCACAGCGGCTTGACCCGAGTCCCCGAGTGAGCAGGAGTAGTGCCGGAGCAGTTCACTTCTCGTCGACTGTCGCGGGCGGTCCGGAGACTTCAACTCAGCTCGCGTAGGTGACCACCTACAGGACGTTCCTAAGACGCTCCCAGGCTGTCTCTCACGTTCTATGACCCTCACCGATCCACATTGGATTCGGTTTCGTACTCTTGGCAGCTCCGAAAGCAACTGTAAAAGTCGGGGTCATCACGGCAACGCCCATTGGGAACTACCACAGTCACGAAAACGAGTCCAAAATAGTGCATATCGGCAAAAGAAAATATAGAAACGACCCTTTTTTGGCAGGATTTCGGCTTGAGAACCCCAGGTTTTAAAACGCCTATGATCACCTCTGTCAGCTGCTGTCGACGACTGAGAAAGGTTTTCCCCAAATGCTGTGTAAGGTTTTATATCCTACATTATTGTCAGTGTTTGCCTCAAAATGGGTCTTCATCTGCTTGTGTCAAGTGAATGCCACCCCGCCGACTGCTTTGAAAACAGCTGTTTAAAATCTCACCTACCCAGACTGTGCCACGTGACCTTACACCGGTTTTACTAAAGGCGTAGTACCACGCCCCAAAAGACGTAAAAACTATTTTTTCACGCCCTGCCATGATGCTTGAAAAATTGTCAAATAACGGCCACACCTGGGCTGTTTTTACGCCCTGATAGAGCGTAATGCTACGCTGTGCACTAAACCTTCGTGTCACCAGTGTCACACCACGCAGGACCTCCAGGGGCGTTTGGTGGGTATGATGGGACGCTCGTTGAGGTGGAGGCGTCGTCGACGCCCAGTCTGGGCCCGGTCCACGCCCACGTGGTACACACACACACACACACACACACACACACCTGCACAGCACCGGCCTCACGTCACTGCTGGCGGGCTTCCCTCATGAGGACACTCGCGTCGCAACTACTACGTCCCCGGCTCGGTACGGGTGGCCGCGTGGCCCGGCTCGGCTCGACTCGTCACGCGGTCCGACTCGGCTCGTCTCGCGTCGCGTGCTGGAGCTCGTAGGGGTGGTGCTGCGCCGCGCGCTTCGCCTCGCTTCGCGGGGGGGGCGTTGCGTCTGACCCGGACCAGCGCTCGGGAGCGACTGAGGAGGGCCGGAAAGAGAGGGAGGGCTAGGAGCCGCTACGGCCCTCCCTGGCTGGCTGGCGCGCTGGCCGTACGGACCGCCTCAAAACGCCGGTGCACAGCCCTTCTCCAGGGAAGGGGGTGCGGCGAGGGGACGAGGAGCCCTTCCCGAGGACCAGAAGACCGTCGTCTGGTCCCGGCACGCCTGCGCGCCGCCCAGCACGCGCGCGCCAAGCACGCCCCGCGGAGCACGCACGCTCCGGGCACGCGCCGAGCACGCCGCACGCCGCACGCCCAGCACTAGTGGCAATTAGATCGAGACAGATGTTTGGTTCGAACCCGGCGCTCCTTGTCGCGCGTCCGAGGGCCACCGAGAAAGGCAGCTCATCACTCCCAAATGCGGCGCTTTCCCTCGTGCACCTTTTTTTTTTTCAGACGTTTCTAAAATGCGGAGACGAAAATCGACAATTCAGATATTCAATGTTGAATTTAAAAAGCTTTTCTAAAGCTGCTAAATATTGATTGTTTGTTTGTTCTAACTGCGGCAAAACTGATGTTGTAAGAAATGCAAATCAAGTGGGTTAAATTTTCATCATCCTTAGAAATTTCACCTTTTTCATTGTTTTTTTGCAAAATTTCCGAACGTTCTATCAAAAATTCACGAAGACTTGTTTAAACCGACAATTCCTCCTTAATTTTTTAGGACTGTCACAACCGGTGAATAAGTCATGGACCAGCTCATGTCCCGAACCGACCAATACTCCCACCCCTCAGGTGCAAAGGAGAGCAGGAAATTTTTAAGGTAAAAATAAAAAATTGATTGGTTTTGCTTGTCGGTGCGGGAAATGTTTCTCGACAAAATGAAAAATCTCCCCCAAAAAATTCTGAAAATTTACATCTTTCTGTCCTCCACTGTCGCCCTGCCCCTCGAGTCAGCTGACGGCCAACGGTCGGCTCATACTCTGCGTGTAATGTATAATGTCGCGCTGCCTCCTTCGGATCTCCGGTGTATATGTGTGTGTTTGTGTGTGTGTGTGTGTGTGTGTGTGTGTGTGTGTGCGCGTGTGTGTGTGTTTGTGTGTGTGTGTTTGTGTGTGTGTGTGTGTTTGTGTGTGTGTGTGTGTGTGTGTAAGAGAGAGAGAGAGAGAGAGAGAGAGAGAGAGAGAGAGAGAGAGTTAGACGAAGAGAGAGAGAGAGAGAGTTAGACGAAGAGAGAGAGAGAGAGAGAGAGAGAGAGAGAGAGAGAGAGAGAGAGAGAGAGAGAGAGAGAGAGAGAGAGAGAGAGAGAGAGAGAGAGAGAGAGAGACGAAGAGAGAGAGAGAGAGAGAGAGAGAGAGAGAGAGAGAGAGAGAGAGAGAGAGAGAGAGAGAGAGAGAGAGAGAGAGAGAGAGAGAGAGAGAGAGAGAGAGGAAGAGATAGAGAAAGCCGCGCCAGAAGAACGCAGGTCATGTCTCGGGTGGGCGGCGGGTCGTGCTTCGTTGCCCCACCCCAGCAAAGGCGAGACACTGGCTGCCCCGCTGAGGCCGCACAGCGAGTAGCACCCGCACCCGTGCTGGATGCCGAATACGCGGCTAGAGGCCGAGAAGCCCTAACCAGACGAAGGGAAGCGGGTTAGGTTCGGTTTAAGAATGAGGGATAGGGATAGCTCCGTGGGCACCGCGAGCTCGACGCCGCCGAGGGTCGCCTCCAGTGGAGGCCTTCCACCCCGACTTGTCGACAGTCCAATGCCTGTGTCACGTGACCCCGTGCCTCCCGGCCTGCGAGGTGAGACGCCGCGCCGGTCCGGTCTACTGCACGAAGAGTCCTGCCCCGCTCCTCCGCAGCGCGCGCCAAATTTGAAAACGTTTGGCAGGACGGCGGCAGGCGGCAGTACGGGGTGCGGAGCGCGTTAGTGTAGCCCTGGCGTTGGCCCGAGCCTCCCCCCCCCCCCGGGGGGCCCACGGGGCCCGCGCCCTGGTTGGCGGACAGGGGGTGCTCGCCACGCCCCCTGATGCCCCTGCGCAGGCGCCCGCCGCCCCCACCCCCGCCACCTGCCCCCCCGCAGCCGGGCCCCCACAACATCTTACAAGCTGCGACGCCCCCGCGGAGCCCGAATACTCCGCCTTCGTCCGCGGGGGTCCGGAGGGGGTGGGGTGAGGGGAGGGCGTCACTGACCCGCGTTCACTTCGGCCACCTTACAGCGGGCCAGACTCGGTCAGACTGCACCGCATTGGCGTCGTCCGCGGTAACGGCGACGCTGAGCGCTGCGAGCGCCTGCTAGGGTAGGCCAGCCCGCACAGCGCGCGTGCATGCACAGGTCTCGGTTGCCTACCCGGCAGGCGCTATACCCAGAGGATTGTCGTACAGTGACGATGAATATTAATACAGTGCCAGGCCCAACATTTTTCATTTATTTTTTATTTTATTTTCGATCCGGGATTTGGGACGGCGGAATGAGGGTGTTGAATTGGTTTGAAGTAGACGTCCACGGCTTATATGATTTCTATTTAGCTAGTGGTTGTATTCACTTGTTTACAATCATCTTGGTTAGTGAGGTGGCGGGGTTTTCTTGTTTACACAATTCCGATACAATTTTGGCTCCAAAGGCGAGTGCGCGGAGTTGCCACTGGCGAGGTGTGTTCGCGACTGCCCGTCCTCGGTTCGGCCTAGTTGCTCGGGTCGCAGTGCCTTTGGGGAAGTCCCAAGGGACTCCCCCCAACAGTCTGACCCGCGGAAATGGATTTGCTTGGCACTCGCAGAGTCCTAGTTAGCCGTTTGCCATGTCCCGTGGAGGTCACGATCGAATGTCGGCAAGCCGAGGCCGTCTTGGCGGTGGCGGCGGTGGCGGTGGCGCCCTTGTGAGCTCGTGGGGCATGCGCCGCTGCGCCGCGTGCGGCTCCGGCTGGCTTTGGCCACCCGACGAGTCGCGTGTCTTGGCGTGATTCCGAAGAAATCGATTGAGTGGATAGACATGTGTAGGGGCGGGGCGGGGCGGTGGCCGAGGGCAGCAGCCTAGCTGTTCCTAAACAACCCCTTAAAAAGGCACCAGCTACACTCTAGACTCCCATCCGATAACCCTAGCCTTTCTCTCAGCTCTTAATCGTGGCGGTTCCAAGCAAGAAAGTGCAAACAAACGGACGTAGTTCGCAGAATCTCGAAGAAGAGAGCATTTAATCCGAAGGTGTTAATTTTTTATTTTTGGAAGGTGTGAGTATGCCAAGGAGTTGCATGCTGTGATACACCTACCATCCGAAGAGTGGCTATATACGAGAAATTGACAAGGCCATGCGGGGACAAGCAGCTCGCAAGGTGAAGAGTGGTGTTTGGAGCCGTCCGTGGGACCGAACCCACCAAGTCTTTCGACCGCACCAGCAACAGCATATTCCTTTTCACAACACCCCCCCAAAAGTATTCTAAAAAATCCTATTGAATCCCATTTAGCTTTCTGCTTTCAAACAGAGCCTCGCGTGGGCCTTACGTCAAAGCAGTGAAGGCATTAAAATTCAAATTTTTCACTCTGGAGTCGCATCCTGGCCACGCCACCACAGTCGCATTCAAATCCATCGGCCTTTCCGGGCGGGAGCTGCCGGCCCCGAGGCTGGCGCGGCTGGCGCTGCCTCTGCGACGGGTGCCGTGCCCTGCCGTGCCCTGCCCTGCGGTGCCCTGCGGTGCCCTGCCGTGCCCTGCCTTGCCCTGCCCTGCGTCCTCGCAGTCCGCCGCCCGGCTGGCCTCCGACCTGACTTCCGGGGCAGCCCAAACGAGGAGCCCAAAGGCGGTGCAAAGCCACATATGAGCCCCGCAAAGCGCTGCAAAGCCTCACAGAATCTGCTCCGGGCGGCCAGGGTCCTCGGCTGAGTTCTCGGCCGGATCCTCGGTGGCCTGCACTTCCCGGACCAGGAGCGCCTGGGTTACTTTTACGCCGAAAATGTCGCAGCAAAGATGAAGCAGCAGTGGACTGCTGGAGGCCCGGAGGCCCGGAGGCCCGGAGGCCTGGAGGCCCGAAGGCCCGGATGCCCGGAGGCCCGGAGGCCCGGAGGCCCGGAGGCCCAGAGGCCCGGAGGCCCGGAGGCCCGGAGGCCCGGAGGCCCGGAGGCCCGGAGGCCCGGAGGCCCGGAGGCCCGGAGGCCCAGAGGCCCGGATGCCCGGAGGCCCGGAGGCCCGGAGGCCCGGAGGCCCGGAGGCCCGGAGGCCCAGAGGCCCGGAGGCCCGGAGGCCCGGAGGCCCGGAGGCACGGAGGCACGGAGGCCCGGAGGCCCGGAGGCCTGGAGGCCCGGATGCCCGGATGCCCGGAGGCCCGGAGGCCCGGACGCACGGAGGCACGGAGGCACGGAGGCCCGGAGGCCTTTGGAGGCCCGGAGGCCTTTGGAGGCCCGGAGGCCCGGAGGCCCGGAGGCCTGGAGGCCCGGAGGCCCGGAGGCCCGGAGGCCCGGAGGCCTGGCATGTAAGGGAGTTAGCAGCAGAGCTCGGCCCTGGGCGGCACGTGTGCAGATCGCGCGTCCATATAGGATGAAGGGGGAGGGGGGGCATAACTCGCCTTCTCCAATATCTATATTTCTTGGGCGCAGTCTCCTCGCTCCGGACGAGTGGAGGAGGCTCGGCCGGCGCCTCAGCCGCCGCGTGGGTCTCTCGCCCTTCGCAGCCCCTCCGCAGGGCCCGGCCGCTTCGCGCGTATATTTTTCGCTAAGTGAGATTCACACGTTGAGCGCACGTGCGCCTAAAACGCTTTTCTTTTTCTCCCCCACCGTCTTTTATTACGATTGCAGCGAAGCCCCTTTTTGAACCCCTTTCTTTATACCATCCATACCCCAATGCCCGGCCGGCACCACGCGTCCCGATGCATCCTTCATCCCTGACGGTCTATTCATACCCGCGGCTTTTTCCCGCTTTTTCCTGTCATGAATCCGTTTTCGGGGATAAAGTAAGTAAATGGATTCGTCCCCCCACCCCCTCTTCCTGCATCAACTTTCTCGAAGAATTAACTAGCATTAAATTTCCTGGTTCTCAAAAATAGTTGCTTCAATCTAATGGATTCCAGATAAGAGGCAACCCAAAGTATTCGCTCCAGAGCGAAGTATATTGGGCTTTGTTTCTCTGTGGCAGAGTAGAAACAGAATACGAGGGATCCTCTGCTTAGACCTCTTTTAGGGCCGGAGACAGAAGAAAACAGGGACAATGAACGCGATTAGTCGCTGCGGTATAAAACAAGGGTCTCTGATCCGGTGGGCACGGCCGCACTGCCGCACCCGGCGCCCCTGGCGCCCCTGGCGCGCCCACGGCGTGGCGTGGCGTGTGTCCCTTTGCCTCTTCACCGACACCTTTGCGTAAATTAACAATGAGGGTGCCGTGCGGCTATCTATCTATCTATCTATCTATCTATCTATCTATCTATCTATCTATCTATCTATCTATCTATATATATATATCCCTCTCTCTCTCTCTCCTTCTTTCTCGACACAAACACACGTCCTTCTTCTTCTTCTTCTTCTCTCTCTCTCTCTCTCTCTCTCTCTCTCTCTCTCTCTCTCTCTCTCTCTCTCTCTCTCTCTCTCTCTCTCTCTCTCTCTCTCTCTCTCTCTCTCTCTCTCTCTCTCTCTCTCTCTCTCTCTCTCTCTCTCGCTCTCTCTCTCACTCCGCTGCCAGTGTCCTAGGGGACGGGTCCGAAACACACACACGCGCGCGCGCGCACGCACACACACACACACAGCCCGCGGCCCGCCGTCACCCTTGCCCCGGGCCGGCTGCCCCACCCAACAAACTACTACAATAGACGACTGCAAGTGTTTGACTTGTGCTGGAAAGCCGTAAATAAAGGCGGGACAAGTGCCCCTCTGGCCCGGCCCCACTCGGCCCCACCGGGCGTCCCACTGGGGGCCCCGCACCGAAACCCCCGACGGGCCCCTGCGGGGGTGGCAAGCAGCAGCGAGGGCGCGTTTAACGGGGATTTATTGGGAACCCTTCCATGCCAGAGGGGGAAGGGGAAGGGGTCCCCCTGTGGACACGCGGAAGGTCAAGGGGACAGGTGGGTCAAGGAGCGGCGGTGGGGAGGGGGGAGGGGCTGTCAGACACATGTCGGACGTCATCCGCGCTTGAGATGACAACGTCGCCCCACATCAGCCGGGAGTGGTGCTGGCCGGGGCCACAGGGGGCCGTGGAGGCGTGGGGGGCCCCTAATACAAAAAGGAAGTCCCTCTGAAGTCCACAACGCCTAATCCCTCCCAGGTCCTTTCCAAAATCCCCAAAACGTCCCCAGATGGGGCATTCTAGGGACTAGGGATTCTGAGATGCAGAGACCCTGAAGTCCCTCAGAAGTCCCTCAGGTTGCTGAAAGGCCTCCACCTTGGCCTGAGTAATTTGCGCCCAATTTTCGTCACCAACGTCGCAATCGAATGGCAATGAAACACCTGAAGCTACTACGTAGCACCTAAAGTCATATGAATGCATAAAATCACTCTAAATGTGAAGTAAAATACTCAAATTGAAACGGGTGCCACGAGAAGGGTAGAGAATGGGAGGGACTTCGGAGGGATATAGCAGGAGGAGGACTTCGGAGGGATTTCAAACGCCGTGGAATTCCTTTTTTGTCCCTATTTCACAAAGGAACTTCGCAGGGACGATGTAGGACCTTCATAGGGAGTTCGTTTTCCATTAGGGACGGGGGCGTGGGGGCCTAAGAAGGAGGCCGTGCCGCGGGGGCGGCCTGACCTCTGCTGTTGGGTCATCCCGGTCACCGCGAACCACGAGGACCTGAGTCCACCTGAGAGGCAGAGGACGGTCGAAATTAGACCGCGTGGCGGTCAGTCATAATTATCGTGGCATGAGATGCGCAGCACGCAGTCAACAGCAACGAGGGAGGAATTGGCTCATTTTCTGAGGGTGTACCCCAAAATTTAAACTGTACCCATTTGGGAAAAAGAAAACATTAAATTATCAAAATATCAAACTGTCGGTTCTTTTTAAAAAATTCAAAAAAATTCGCAGTAACTTAATATTTAAAAGAAAATTCAACCTGTACAAAAAATAGTGGATCCATGATGTCTCCAGCGGAGACATTCTAGAGACAACTGGGAGACAGTTTAGAGATACTACGGAGACAGCCTGGGGAACTACTTTCGAGACTTTCTGAATCTACCACTTAATGTCTCCTCGTCTGGAGGATGTCTGTTTTCAGAGACATTTTCGAGACACTTTAGAGACATCCTCAAGAAATCTGCGACGGAAAGATGGTAATTTTTCTTGCGCACTGCTGTCTTTGCACCTCACGTCGAACGAACCTGAGTGGATTCGATCTTCGGACTCCGCTCTCCGAGGTCTGGCTCTATACACGCTTGGCCAAGAGCGCGCTCACGGGTAGACCGTGCGAAGGCTTCCCTTCAACAGCATCCGTGCCTGCGTCGATGCTGGCGGCTGCCGGCCGGACCGAGCGACTAGCCTAGAATGGAACCACAGAGTTACGCGAACGTGTGCGCGCTCTTCGAGCAGCGAGGCGGACTTTGAAGTCTAAGTTCCGAGATTCGAAACCACCGTCACTGCCTTTCAAATATTTTGTCTTTTCAATGGAAAGTGTCTCAAGGTTGTCTTCATCCTGTCTGTAGACTGTTTCGAAAACCGGACATCCTCCACACATCGAGGAGACATCAAGCAGAGATCCAGGACGTTTCGAAAATGTCTCCTCATTGGCTCTCACTTTGTCTCTGTTGTGGTTGGTACCACATACTGAATAACCAAACTAGGTTAGGGTCCGTAAAGGCATGTGATTGGTCGACTGTCTTTTGTCACTACACCGGAATCCCGCCTATAAAATTAAGATCGCTCTCTCCTAGTATTCCCCTGGCGTTGTGTTGTTCCTGCCCTTGTGTCCTGGTTATACAATGCAAATATAAACTATTACGGAGCAGTAATAGAACATGGCGCAGTCGTAATCGAACCGTTGAGTAACTGTGATTGATTTGATATATAAATTTTCGTGTCCTGATAATCAGAAATTTAAAAATAAGTGGAAAAGCGAAGGGTGTGGTCGGTGTCCAGTTACCGGCTTTGTTAGAAGTGGTTGCACCCCAACAGCCTAGGGCCGCAAAGCACAAAAACTACAACTACGAAACACGTGACACAAATTCACCCGCGGTTGGCCCTTGGCCTGTCTAGGTTTGGTTTGAATTCAATTATTTAAATTTATTTCCCCTTCGGATTGCGACTGTTCAGGCACGTAATCTGCGGGCGGCCCCCGAGGGAAGGGCGCTATTAGGTCACAGGACGGGAGCCGACGGCAAGGGGAGTGTCGGAGTGGAGGGGAGTGCGAATCTTGGCATGAGTGCTGCCTACCGAGGGGCGGGGGCTGGATGGGCCAGGCCGGCCCGTCATAAAGATACTTTTCTTCCACTCTGGAGGAGCCCTGGTTCGAGTTATTGCGGCCGCCAGGTCGTGGCCACGGCCGGAGCCATGGCCAGGGGCGACCAATCCCTTGCCAGGACCTCCAGGACACGCCGCCACACGCCACCGTGCCAGGGGGTACTAATATCTGGCCGGCACTCAGGAGGGCTCCGTCGGGGTCTGCACCGGGGGGCCAGCTCTGCTGCGGCTCATACCGTACCCGGGATGAGTGCCCAATATCCCCCGGAGCGGGTGCCGTGCCGGGTACCGCAGGGCGGGGCCGCGGGCCGCGTCGTGTGACCCCATCTTGAAAGATCCTGGCGCAAAGCACCTGAGTCTCACTCAGGTCTCAAATCTTGAAGGCGAAGCCAAGTTTTCTAAACAGCTTTCTTCAATTGCCTTATCGCGATGATCATGCCTTTCTCGTTGTCAGATGCGCCCGGCCGGTCCACGGTCCGGGCTGTGGGCGTCTGCAGACGCCTGCGACTCTTGCGCGGTTGATCGGCGGCGTCGTTGGGCGTTGGGCGACAGTATGAAAAGCCCTGACAGAGACAGGTGTCCGGCGGCCCCCGCGGCCCCCGCGGCCCCCGGGCTGTGCAATCAGCCGGAATGGGCCGCGGGGCGCAGCGCTCCATGCGGCCACACGCGACCCACCTCCTGGCCAGTCGACGTATCGACGTGTAACGCGACGTCCGACGCCGTGGCCGAGGCCAAGGCGGCACTTGGCGCTCCGCTCCGTTTGTTGCTCTACACTTTCGCCGCGCGTCTTCGGTCCCTCAGGACCGGGCGGTGGCGGAGGAGGCGGACGTCCTCCCGGACAGCCGCCGCACCGAGGATGACACGAGACAGTGCGTCGACCCCCTGGCAGCCCCTGGCAGCCCCTTGGCAGCCCCTTGCAGCCCCTTGGCAGCCCCTTGCAGCCCCTGGCAGCACCCGCGCAAGGTGGATGACCGGCTGGATTATTGTACGGTCGGGGGATAGCGAGGGCATAGCCAGCCCAGCCAAGCCCAGCACCCAGTGGATTACGGCCCTGTCGCTGACACCCGGCCCCGGCCCCGGCCCAGCTCCACGGGGGCCCCTTCATATGAGGGCCGGACTCTATGAGGTTATCTGTCATTTGAACCCTCAATCTGGACGCCCCGCGTGCTCTGGCCGGCCCGCCCCTCCCCCAACGTGCTCTCTCTCTCTCTCTCTCTCTCTCTCTCTCTCTCTCTCTCTCTCTCTCTCTCTCTCTCTCTCTCTCTCTCTCTCTCTCTCTCTCTCTCTCTCTCTCTCTCTCTCTCTCTCTCTCTCTCTCTCTCTCTCTCTCTCTCTCTGACCCAGACGGCTCTTAAATTTACCCGCGATGGAGCGACCTCACGTTCACATCGTCTTCGGCGAACACTCTTACGAAGGGATGGTAAGTCTCCGATTTTGACCAACTTTGGCAAGTTGACTGCCCACTGATAGGTTGGTAAAAGATAAAAATAATATTTCGTGCCTAATTTCATTCTGAGGGTGTTTTTACTCGTTCTTTGCTTCCTCTACTACGACTATGACGTAGAAGCAAAAAAAGAACGAGTATTGCGCTCGCCCTGTCAGTTAAGACCCCGATTCATCTCGAAAACTGCGTAACGGATGGATTTTGTTTTGGGGGCGTTCTGGTTGGGCGTTGATCTAGTTTCGAAAATGACATATTAGATTTCTGAAAAACAAGGAACAAAAATTCTTGTTTTTAGAGACCGCAGATCGGCGGAAGTTTGTCTTGGATCCGTCGCCCGCCGTCAACAATCACTTTTCACGTACTCTGCCGGGCTCGGAGTAATAGACCAGTAAGACGTGAGGAAAAGAGAATTTAAAAAAATCACAAATACTGAATGTGCATAAATTGTTCGTTAATATGAGAACCAAAAACATTAAATTATGAAAACCTCGAAAAAACTTATTTTCCTTCAAAACTCAAAGAACGAGTCTGTCCTAGGACGCTAAAGCGTTCTCCATGCCTGTCTTGTTTTATTTGGGAGAGGGGGGGGGGAGGAGGGGGTGTCAAAATTGGTCAAAAGTCGGTTCGGCCTGGCACAGGGCCGCGCAGCACGGAGCGCATGCGAACATCGGCACAATAAAGGACCGGGAGCCGGTCTGCCTGCCGGTCTGGTCTGGCAGTCTGCTGCATATTGAACACGCCCGGTCCAGAGTCCTCTGATGCCATCTGTCAGGGCCGCAGCAGGGCGGCAGCGGCGGCAGCGGCGGCAGCGGCGGCAGCGGCGGCAGCGGCGCCGGCGGAGGAGGCAGGTGGAGGCGATGGGAGAAGCAGCCGGGGCTGGGCCGGGCTGCCCTGCCTGCCGTCCCGCCGCGGCCGGTGCGGTGAGCCTCGCTAGCCAGCAGCGCAGCACTCGCAGATGGGAAGGGATTCAGGACACGACAGAGCAGGCAGCCCCCTCCGGCATCCCCGATACTTCCGGAGATAGAGTGAAAACTGTCTTGTTGGTTGACACCGGCAGAGGCAGAGGCCCTGAAGGTCCGCCGCACGCCTCGTCCGCCCTCGGTATGGCCGCGCGCGCGGGCGGCGGGCGGACAGGATATGAAGGGGATCCTGTTTTATGCTCCGGACGTGATTTCAATATCCCCCCCCCCCCTTTTTCCTCCTCCTTTCTCCGATGGACTCGGATATCGCCCTTTGCTCCCCAGCGAGCAGCGGCGGCAGCGGCGGCAGCGGCTGGCGGGACACTCCTCCGCGCGAACGTGACAAACACAGCTGCCAGCTGCAGCGGCTGCGCACGGCGGCGCCGAGCCACGCCCGAGATACATCGGTCGGAAACAAACTCGGAAAACTGCCGTTTGAACGTACTCGCAGTCGATTTGAGGAACAGTATGTACATGAAATAAAGGATCGTGCATACATTAAGCCGATGGGAAGAGGGCGTGGAGCGTGGAGCGTTGCGTGCCACTCATGATTGTCTAGCTCAAAGAGGTTTCCAGCGCGGCTCAGAAGCGGAAGCTGAAGACCAAAAACACTTCCATACCGCAGCTTTCGAGAGCAGGTATGAGAAATATTGATGCGCAAGGGCCGCGTCAAACATGGGAAATACCCACCAAATTCACTCGTAACGACATTCAAGTTCCTGATACCTGCCCTCCGGGGTTTCCGGTCTGGAAGTGTATTTGTTCTTTAGCTTCCGTTTCGAAGTCTCATTTGAAACGTCTAGTGTGGGCGATGAGGCGATAAGGGACTTGAGCAGGCTGTAGGCTGTAATGAAAATTTGGCCTTAGGATTCCGAAAAATGGGTCACATGACCTTTTCTGTTACAATTTGAGAAAGTCAGTGGTAGGCCTCATCAGCGTGCCCACCCCAACACATGCCTCGCGCTTTATCAGAAAAAGTCTTTTTTTTCCCGCGAAATCTGTTGTGTATGTGGTTCGTATACGGACGGTCCACATACGTAACGTATGAAGTGTTCTAATACGGCGCGTATACGTTGCCACATACGGGATTTTGCACATACTTGCCGCATACACCATATGGTGTATGTGGCATTTAGTGCATAGGAAATTCAATACACATGTGCTGTTAGAGACTAAAAAAAAGAATTTTCAACCTTGTCTTGAGTTATGGTTGCTACCTGACCCCAGAAAGTCCGTAATTTCAAGTTCTGCCCCGGGATTTGAACCCTGGTCCTTTCGATTGGAGAGCGCGTACGCTACCCCCAGACCACATTTTTTTTTTAACCATCATTTATTCAACAATAAAAGTGTAACAAGGCTTTAAAACATTAGATTAAAAATAGATCACATCTGATTGCCTTTGCCACCATGTCGCTCTTATGCTGACGGTGGAGTTCAGTATGTCGACATACGCCCCACATACGGCAAGTGTGTGCGTGTCGTGAAAATGCTTAAACAGGCATTCGCTCCGTATGTGGCTGCGTTTGTCACCATTAGTCGCGCATACGGCTATAAGTGTGTATGTCGTTAAGTATATGTGGTCCGTATGTCAACATGATTCCCACATACGGCTATGGCACTGTGTCGTTCAAGTACGTATGCGGACAGTCGTTCCGTATGTGGATACGTGCGTTGACATAAGTCTCACATACGGCAGCGGCCGTGTGTGGCACACGGTTACGACGATGTTCCACGTACGGTCCATATACGGCTACGTGGCATACATACACCAGTGTCTGTCCACATACGGGATATTCTGGATATTCCGTACGGGCCACATACCGGACAGATGTTCCCATGTACAAAACGTATACGTCCCAAATGTGCACATACAGGGGTTGTATACGGAACACATACGGGCCACATACAAACTGGGTTTCACGGGTTTCATCTTGGCGGTAAGCTTAGTGTAACCTCTCGAAGATAACAACTCTAGTCTCAAATCCGGAAAGTTTTCAAAACGGCCTCTTAAGGGGAGAGCAGGTAAAATAATCACGATGAAAAAGCATTACAGCGGCTCAAAAAAAAAATTAGCAATTTAGCATGTTTTGGGTGAAATGACCACTTTTGTGAAGGGTGTAATTTTTGTTTACCTGCATGTGATTGTTATCCCAGCGTGATTTAATTACATGCACATATCCTACATACCGCCCAAGGTTGGTGATGGTGATGGTGATGATCAACCGATGTGATAGCGGTGCGGGGTGCGGTGCAGCGCTGCATTCCGCACACCGGTCCGAAGACAAATGGCAGCGTGACTCAGATGACGGCCAGCCGACGCTCAGCGAGTAGTGTACGGTGACAGGAAGACAAAGTCGCACGCACGCAGGGGCTATGAGCAGCGCGGAGCAGCGCGGAGCGGAGGGGAGTCCGCTAGCCTGGCGCCGTGGGCCCGGCCTACGTATGTGTGCGTCTGCGTATGTGAGCTTGTTTGACGCGGTGCGGTGCTGCGGTCTGCGGCTGCTTTGACCAAGGCGCCGCGCCGAGTTGCCGCTTGGGCTCAGGCCGGTGAGCCTCGGAGGTGCCTGCAGATCACTCTTACGTGCCCCCCCCCCCCCCCCCCGACACACGGGACGGGCTTCACACTACGCGCAGTAAGTATGGAGGCACAAGGCCGGTATTCGAACCCGCACGCGCGCTGTCGACGAAGGGTGGTGCCCGCCTATCCCAGGGCAGTCGGCGATCGTCCAAGGATGATGGTTGTTTAAAGGGTCGTTTTCCTCGTTTCTCGAGTCGCACGAATAATCTATATTTTTAAGAAACGCAAAGAACCCACGTCGTCTTGTCTAGCATTCGCACGAACAACTTGGAAGCCGCACCCCCCCCCCTCCTTGTCTCGGGTCACGTCCCGGCAGCCGCACATTACTCGCAGGCGTGACAGGCGCACTCGCGCGCTCTGTCCGCGCATATACGGCGTCCCGGAGCCCCGGAACCCTCCTGGGCTTCCTCTGGGGTCCCGCTGGGGCCTCTGGGGTCCCGCTGGGGCCTCTGGGGTCCCGCTGGGGCCTCTGGGGTCCCGCTGGGGCCTCTGGGGTCCCGCTGGGGCCTCTGGGGTCCCGCTGGGGCCTCTGGGGTCCCGCTGGGGCCTCTGGGGTCCCGCTGGGGCCTCTGGGGTCCCGCTGGGGCCTCTGGAGTCCCGCTGGGGCCTCTGGGGTCCCGCTGGGGCCCACCGGGGCCTGCGTGTTCAGTTTGAGGTGACGACATCACGCCTCGTACGCTCATCGCGCCGCCATCGCGCCCTCCGGCCCTCCGCCTCCGGCATCAACGCCCTAAGAAGGGCACGGCGGCGCAAAAATCACATCCTGCCGCCGCCTCTGCGAGGGGAAAGGGGGAAGGGGGGAGGGGTAGCGAGTGAAGGGTGGCGGGGGAAAGGCGTGGCACGACACAGGCGCTCGCCAGCCTGCCCAGCCAGCCGGCTGTCCCCCCGGCCCGGCTCGGCGCGTCCTCAAGTGCAGAGGAGGGCCGGAGAAGAGCGAACAGCGCCAGACGCCGGAGAAATGCTTGTGACTGCGACTGCTCGGGCAGCGGCGGGAGGCGAGAGCGGCGAGAGCCCCCGTGTGGGTAGGCAACCCCGTGCACCCATGTCCAGCGGGCGGCCTACCCTCCCCACCACAGGCGCCAGCTCCCCTCGCGGACCGGCGGACCGAGTCGAGCCTGACCCCTCAAAACTTGCAGTTTCCGGGTCAAAACGTTTTTTCGCCTTTTTTTTATTTCGTGGTAACCGACTGAGACTATAGCAGAGGCTGTCGTAAGGCTCTAATTTGCAGTGCTTCGCCCGTTGGTTCTTTCAAAGGACACGCCGCAGATCTCTGTTTTCTATGCCGGTCTTTTTTCCGCCCGTTGAACTTTAACGGGAAGTATGTCACCTGGCGCGGGGAGTCGCACACGTGTCGCGGCCGCTACCGCGTCCCGATGATAAATTGATACATTTGAGCCCAGCAGACGGCACTGCCGGGGCTGGCCGGGGCACCGCGGACCGGAGCCGAGCGGTGCCGGAGCTCAAGGCGCGGCTGCGGCCGACAAACGGTGAAAAAGCGGGCGCTGTCAAAAGGTTTTGAGTGCTCTTTATGTTCCGTCATCGCAACCCGACAGCAGAACAGCTGCTGCTGCTGCTGCTGCTGCTGCCGACGGCAGTAAGCGCGCGCGCGCGCCACGGGAGAAAAAGAGCCCTCCCCCCTCCTCCCCCAACCCTCCTTCGCTGCCGGAAAGGAGACGTGACTAAAGAACCCCCGGACCCCCACGGCCTTCCCCGCCCTGCCCGGCCGGGGGGAAGTGAGATGTGCAAAGCGCTCCTCGCCGCTCCGCCGACGCCCCGCTCGCCGTCGGCGGTGTGCGTGTGCGTGTGTGTGTGTGTGTGTGTTACAATCTCATTCGAAATAAAAATCACCGGCGTGCGTGAAACGGGCGTTTCCCGTTGCCGCTCCGTTCTGCGGAAACACTTGTTGTTGTTAATAGGCCGGCCGGGTCGGGTCGGGCAGGAGATTTGTCGGCTCACGTCAGCCGGGTGGCGGCCGGGCCGGCCCCCGCAGGGCCGTGAGGTCCTTGGGGAGGTGGCGAGCCGACGGCGGCGCGCTCGTGCCGAGGCCTGTGCTCACGCGAGGGGGCGTCCACAAATGAAGTGAGAGACGTCTTCATCACATTCTGAGAGATACCCTGCGCTCGAGCGCCCGAAAGGGTGTATCTCCACCGGAATGTTTTTAACATTTTCGGCAGACGACGTGGATGGCTGCTTGATTATGGTGCTCCTCACATCGATGGACGTCAGGTACTTTGCGGACGGCCCCGAGCCGACGCCCTCGCGTCCATCTCACTCCACTGACGGCCGAGAATGAAGTCTTCGTGGACGGCGCCCGCATGATCCATCGGCCGCCGCCGCCGCGCCGCCGCGCGCGCGCGCTGCTGCGTGTCAGCGATAGCCATCGCGCGCGGTCCTCCCCGCCCTCCCCGAGTGCCTCTCCCAGGTGTTGGCCGGCGGGGCGGGGCGCACGCAGGGCTCTCGCCGCCGCTGTCGACTCCGCGATGCGTTTCGCCTTTTGAGAACTTGCTTTATCCCTCCCCTGGGAGGTTTTAGCCTTCTCTGCTTCCGCCCGGCCCGGCTTGTGTCCTGCTCTGTCCTGTTCCTCCCCGACGCACCCCGTTGGCGTTGGTTCTACCCCCCCCCCCTCCTAACGCCGGAACATTTCTTCAACGAGCGGTGCAGTACGGCCGTGCGGCCGGAGGGTTAGGGTGGGAAATCACGTACGGCCGCGGAAATGGTCGCGGTGGAGGACGGGGGACCGCCTGCTCGTTAATCCTCGGAAATCTTTGCTTTCACGTCCAATCATCATCATTTTCTTTTCGAGTTGCCGCCGACGCCGCACCGACCCCTTCGCGTGGGGTAAGCAGGGGGCAAGTCCAGGTAAATAAATCACAACGGGGAAAACTTACATGCAGGTAAAAAAAATAAAAATGGTATCACACCTTTCTGAGTGGTTGACATTGTATATCAAACTTAGTATTAGCACAAAATTAGCATTTCAACACTCTCGCCCAAAAAAAGGAAACTAGGAAGCTTTTAACACAATGTTTCAACCGAGGGGGTAACAACTTCGGTATTTCCGGAGGCACGGTCGTAATAATCCGGGGTAATCCGATGGGAAACCAGGGTGACCCGGCCAGGCCAGGTAATCCGAGATTTTTAATCCGGGATAATCCGGGATTCCGCGGCAATTCGGGGATAATCCGGGGTAATCCATCGGGGGAAAAAACAGGGTATTCTGGCGGATACGATTTTGCCAAGTTGTTTCCCCCTCGGTTTTGACACCCTTCAAAATATAGAAGTTCAGCAAGTTTGAGAAGGGCGTGTGTTTTTAGGCACGGAGTGAAACGGAGTTGCCTTATAGCTTCGTCAGATTGGACTGTTTTTGTTTTGTTTTTTTCTTGGAAGCATAGCCCCATATGGCCCTCTGACAGAAGTTTTTCAAGTTCTCAACTCTCCATTTTATCGAAGGGTACTCGCACAAGACACGGTGACGTGCTTTTACACTTCAAAAATATAACACACCACTTAAAAACGAGTTTTAAAGTCAGCTTTCTCACTCCTTTCAATGGGGAAAGTAAGAGACAGAGCACCTCGTCAACAGGTACCACTAGTCCAAAATCAAAACGATCTAAAAAATCAAAAATCTGTCAACAGAATTACGGACAACAGTCGTATTAAATAGTCTAGCGTGTTGTTACATTCAAAAAATATCATAGTGATCAGAAAAACCACTTCAAACTTCAGCTTGCTCTCTCCATCCAATGGTGATAGCAAGAGACAGAGCTACTGTTACAACGCCTCTAGACGAGCTATGCTCGACTCGTCAGCAGGCTGCATCAGCAACCTCTGCCTGACTCAGTATCATTTTGTCCTTCTCCAGAGCACAGCCAAATCGGACGTCCTTCTTTTTTGTTGCGTAGCCTTTGCCGGGTACCCATTGTCGATGTGGCGAGCCGAGCCAAGCCAAGCCGAGGCCCCGCTAAAAGGGAGGCGACTCAAGAGTCAGGGCCGTTTGGGACCGGTGGGTGGGACAACAGTGCGAGAGCCTTGCAGGAGGCTAGCGCTAGGCGGCCCGCGTATGAGAAATCAGGCGATACACTGACCGCTACCTAGACGCCCTAGCTCTTCAACTACTCCCTCTCCCTCTCGAAGGAGATACAAACCACCCCGAACCACCCCAAAACTGAAACAAGGCTCAAGCAAAATCCTCATTCTATAACCACCCCCAAACCACCCCCAAACTGAAACAAGGCTCAAGCAAAATCCTCATTCCATGAATTAAAAAAAAAGAAAGCAAACAAAACCAAAAAGAACAAAACATAAACTTAACGTCTATTTTAACCAAACCCCCGTGAAACTCCGGGCCTACCAGTATCTCACACAGTGGGATAGTATTTTTATTTTTACTTTTTCTGCCTGCACTGAGAGAAATGATTCGGCGTACGGACCAAATGTTTGGTTATCAGGCCTGAAGTGGGAACAAATCAAACACTTCTGACGTAGGGACGAAAACTTCGTCACTAACGCTTTAGTGACGACGTCCGAAGTTTTCGTTCCTGCGTTTTAAGTTTTGGTTTTATTTTTTGCACCTCATCGTGATTTTTCTTTACCTGCACTTGCGCTAAGCAGGGTATATCCTTAGAAAGAAAGCACGGCCTCTACTCTGCCACCGTGACTCATGCATAACGCGACTCGCGGCCGGGCCCGCTTTTAGGCTCGCCCTCCAAACCAGGAGATGTGTGCCTGTCCCGGCCCGGGCAGCAGCTGCTGCAGCTGCTGGAGTTGTACACCTGACGTTGGCTCTGCTCCTCCCTCCTCCCGCCCCTCCGGGAACAGTCCTTCAATATTTAATGCAGATGAAAGTTTGTAAAGTTTGCCGAAGAAATGAAGCAATGTCGTCCCACGGGACCCTCCGCGCCCCCATCCCGTCTGTGCCGTCCTTCACTGCCCAGACTAATTGGGAGTTGTGACCCACGTCGCTGCGCCGGCTGCGCGTGCAGTGACACTATACAGACCTAATAGCAACCGTAGGGTAAGAGCAGGTAAATAAAACACGCTGGGTGAAAATCACAAGCAGGTAAAAAAAAATCACATAGCCTTCTCAAAAGTGGGATTTTTTTTTGTCGTACCAATAAAGAGGTACGTTGTGGGCACTATTTTTTTCTGCGTTTTGCTCCTGCGATGAAACTATTTGTAGGAGCAGCTAACGTTTCGTTAGTGCAACTAACAAATAGTTCCCACAGCGAAATCTTAGTTCTCAGAAAAAAAATTACTGCTTTTCTGGAAATCAAGTAAAAAACAGTTGCGTCCACTGCTCTTTCATCTCCGTGTTTTTAGCCATTTTTTTTAGCTTTTCTTCTCTCAATATAAGATGCCCCTCAAAACAAAATCTAATGTCGTTATTCCAAACGGTTTTCATGCTCTGAAGGTTCCCAGAGAAACGCACAATCCTTCTCTCGTACCATTCCGAGATAATTCCGTTTGTCACACGTCCCCTCCCGCCTGCCCGCGCCTGAGTGCTCACCCGGAGAGCACCGGCGAAAGCGCGTGTGTCAAAATAATGGCGAAAATAACAGCGCTGGCCGCGGCATCGCAGAGTTAGTTTGAGAGGACCCCACTCCACTCTGTATGCCCTCTCTCTCACGCGTCACGTGGAATAGAATAATAGTGTCACTGTCACTGGTCGTGGGTCGGGCCGTAAGCTGGGCCGTGGGCCGGGCTGGCCTGGACACATCTGTTACTCGGAGGGGATGACACGGGAAGCAGGGCCAGGCCAGGATCCACACTCTCTCACTTGCTCTCTCAGAACATCCCACTGAAAATTGGAAATAAATTGTGAGCTTTCCGACTGTTTCTGGAAAGTTTGTTCATTATATAATAAGGAATGTTGGAATCAGGAGCGGATCTAGGAGCGGCCCTAGGGAGGGGCAATGTTGGCAATGTATACCACTTTCTGCCTCAGGCGGAAAGCTTAATCCCGGACGGGTATCACGCCACGCGCGCAGGACACAGGGTCTCACAGGGCCGAGCGGCCGAGGGGAGGTGGGGGTGACAGCTTTGTAGGCTTTGCCCGCGTCAGGTCAGGTCTGGTCCGGCCCGCGATGAGGCGGGATGAGGCGGGATGAGACACACAAAGTAGTCTGCTCCGCCAGCGCCAAACGCCACTCCGGCCACGACAGGTTGATAGGACCCGGCCGGACCCGGCCCGGGCGGAATAAACCGAACCGCAATCACGATACTCTTTACTGCCATGGAAACATCATCGATGCTCGCTGCCGGCGTGCCGTGGCGTGCCGTGGCGTGCCGCGCGCGACTGCGAGAGGAGAAGAAATGAAAGCAGGGAGCGGGTGAGCACCACAGGGCCCGCAGGCCCGCCCTGCAGACCCCACAGGCTCAGGCTCAGGGCGCTCAAGCTCAGAGCTGCAGAGCTCTGGTAGGGGCGGGGCGCGGTGCGGTGCGGTGCGGGGGGGGGAGGGGAGGGGAAATGGATATAATGTGATTTGTTTGTTCTGTCGAAAACGGTGGTGGCAGCGAGAGCCTTCAAACGAATCGCAATGTACATTCCATCAGAGCCGGTCGGCCCGGCGGTAGAGGGGGGCGTGCTGCAAGCGGGGGCGGCGGGGGCGGCGGGGGCGCCGGGCGCACGCCGCACTGCCACTGCTGAGGTCTACCCACCCGTTCAGCGTCGATTAGTTACAGTGTTCCGGTCGGCAACACCAATAATATTTGCACTGGCGCTGCGGCTTTCGCGGATGAGAAGGACCCTGACAGGTTCGACCGCACTGAGAAAAATGATTAATACTGAGCATCGAAGTGTGTTCTATCCGTGCCGCATTTGCGCTGCAATCGAACTGTTTCGTTACTCATCCCAGTACTTTGGACCGGTTAACCAGAAACTTTGATTGTAGTGCTGATGCGGCACGGATAGAACTTACGTTGATGCACACACCAAGAATTTTCATTCCCAGTTCAAACCATTTTTCTCAGTGCGAGGTTTCATCAGACTAAATAATGTGGGAGGGAGTGAGTTACTTTGTGCGATTAAAGAAAGAAATTTCTCATCTAAAAATGTGAAAGAAAAGTCCAGAACTTCCTAGACTTTTAACCGTTTTGGCCGAACATCCAGAAATTATTTTACAAAAATTTCCAGTCGATTTTTTCTTTTCTGAAATTTACATTCTTTTTTAGTATGATTTGATTCCGTTTGCACGAGCATGAGCTGCAGGGGCAGCAGCAGCAGCAGCAGCAGCATCAGGAGCAGCAGGAGTATCAGCAGCAGCAGTCCAGGCCGCCTGCGCCGTCCTGGCTTGTGTTATGCTGGTCTGCATGCTTCATTTGGCGCATCCAATTGCCTGCCGGCACTCGGACCATCACTATCTGAATTAGGATTCCGCTAAGCCCCCGCCGGCGCGGCCTCTGCTGCCCCCTTCATATACACCATATTATCAATTTTGATTCCCAATCAGTTTATTAGCCGCTGCCGCAGGCGCCGTATTTCCTCATTCGGCCGTATTCCAGCCATCGGGTGGGCTTGACACCGCTGAGGGCGGAGGGGAGCGGGAGCACAGCTCCACCTGAAGGGGCCGCCCGCCCACTCCGGGAGTAATTACTATAAGGCGCGTGGGAGGGGAGAGGGAGAGGGGGTGTGGATAAAAATGGTAGCACCGGCTTGGCGCGTCACGCTGAGGAAAGAGCAGTCGAACAAGGCGAGGAAACGTAACGAGTCGAAAGCGCAATTAGTTTGCGCGACCTTAAACGGCGCGGCAGTACTGCTGCTCCAACAACTGCTGCAGATCAAAAAGGAATTAACGACGACCTTCAATTAATTAGGGAAGTGAAGAGAAACCGAACGCCGGAATCATCGGGAAAAGAGGATTTAAGGAATGTAGAAAACTATTATAGAACAAAATCCGACAATTTTTTTTTTTACTGTATGTATTTTTGTTTTATTTTTTTAAATGGAATATCGTGGACTGGTGTCGTTAGCCTGTCCGTTGATGTGGTGTCGTCCCCCGTCTCCAGGGCGACGGCGGCGGACCAGTGGCTCGGCGCCGAGGGCGCGTCGTATAAACCGGGACTTTTCCACCCTCTGCCGCCTCCGCACCTCCGCCCCGCCGCCCGCAGTCAAAATGAAGCGCGGGCCAGCGCCAAAGTGCAATATCGCAGATCGGGCGGTGAATCGAATACAAAAAGGGGGCGGGCGGAGCGGGCGAGTCGGGGAACCGAAAGGAACGGAGGGTACGACCGTGGCACGACTCGCCTCCCAGAGCCGGAGTCTCCTTCTCCACAGCAAATGAAATGAAACAGTGACGACCACCATTCCTTGAAACTATGATGATGGTTTACAATGTGTTTAAAGCAGCATTTCTTTGTTAAATCGAGAAAATGTCGGATCATCACACAATAATGGTGCTCCGAATGCTCCTGAAAAAGTGATGATTTTTCTCTAAATGATAATGATTACTCTTTCATTTACAGTGTCTCTCCCTATTCCCCGCCCCCCCCCCCTCTCTCTCTCTCTCTCTCTCTCTCTCTCTCTCTCTCTCTCTCTCTCTCTCTCTCTCTCTCTCTCTCTCTCTCTCTCTCTCTCTCTCTCTCTCTCTCTCTCTCTCTCTCTCTCTCTCTCTCTCTCTCTCTCTCTCTCTCTCTCTGTCTCTGCCTCTCTCTCTCTCTCTCTCTGCCTCTCTCTCTCTCTCTCTCTCTCTCTCTCTCTCTCTCTCTCTGTCTCTGCCTCTCTCTCTCTCTCTCTCTGTCTCTCTCTCTCTCTCTCTCTCTCTCTCTCTCTCTCTCTCTCTCTCTCTCTCTCTCTCTCTCTCTCTCTCTCTCTCTCTCTCTCTCTCTCTCTCTCTCTCTCTCTCTCTCTCTCTCACTCTCGCTCTCTCTCTCTCTCTCTCTCTCTCTCTCTCTCTCTCTCTCTCTCTCTCTCTCTCTCTCTCTCTCTCTCTCTCTCTCTCTCTCTCTCTCTCTTTTTTTTTCACACACCCACACACCCAAACCCACACACACGGGTGAACTTCAAGACACGAGCAGTCGAGAGCAGTGCACTGGAAAAGAGGCGTGCATACGGAGCGAGGCACAGGATTTTCGCGCCGATCATCTTCTCGTCACGTGGATCGTTGAGCCGCGTCCTCCCTTGCTCCCCCTCACAATATAACGTATATGCGGGTGGGTGAGGGGAGAGGGGGAGGTTGGGGGGAGGGGGGGGGGGGTCGTCGGATACTGTTGTACGACCGCAAGGCCGCAGATACCGCAGGGACGTGAAAGCGGACGCGCGCGCCTCTGGTCCGGCGGAAAATATAAACCCCGAGTGTGTGCGTGTGTGTGTGTGTGTGTGTGTGTGTGTGTGGCCGCAGCCAGTGCGGTGATGGTAATCAGTAAGGACTGCTGCACTGCGGCACTGTGTGGTGTCTTCGGCTGCGCCAGGCTTCCCGATAGCCACCACACACCCACACACACGCACGCACGCACACCCGCACGCACGCACACCCGCACGCACGCACACACACACACACACACACACACACACACACACTGGCACACACCGTTATCGTTATGCACCTCGTCATCTTTATTCCGCGCTACTTGCTTTTCACTTTGTTCCCACCGAGAGAGCACAGCGATGGAGCGGTTTGGAGTGGGTGAGGGGAGGAGACGACGGGGACATCACGCCTTCACAACTCTATCGGCACACATTCGGCTTCAGCGTCGTCATCTTTCTTCGGCCTCGTCCGGATGAACTCCGTCCGAATTTTCACGTACCCGAATTCGCGAACGGTGACGTTGAGCGCCTGCAAGTGCCAGGGTAGGCCAGCCCGCACGCCAGGCGTGCATGCAGGACTCGTGGTTGCCTACCCAGAAGGCGCCATTGGCGGATGTAGGAGCGGCTTGTGGGGGGGGGGGGCAATGTCCCCCTCTTCGCCCACTCTTTCCCAGGCGGAAAAGTTATGCCGGTTGCCTACATTTCCGGCTCCCGGGCGCGGGGGGGAGGGGGGGGGGGGCAAAACGGGACTTGCCCCACCTTTAAGACTGGCAGACTATCCCTATTCCCTCAGGTGGCCCACGACCACCCACGACGGCCGGGACCGGGTGAGGATAGCTTCGTTTAGTGATATCTTTCTTACGCCATTTTGAAAAAATACTATTACACTTCGTGAAATACTGGTAGGCCCGGAGTGTCACAAAACTGGATTTAGTGCAATTTTCATATTTACTATTTTTTGTAATTAAGAATTTTATGATTAGCTGGTAGTTAATTTTTATTTACAAAGGGAACGTGAACGTGGATGACTTTAAGTTTTTTTGTTTCAACGGGAAATGTGAGGGGAATCGTGGCGAGACTTCATTGTCGATAGGTTGGCTGGTCGCGGCGCGGCCCGCAGCCCCCTAGTTCTCACTGGCACCGACCGGTGGGCACATCGACAATGCTCCGCTCTGAGGGTTGCGCCTCTTGTGCATGTTCTAGGGTCCGAAGCGGTCCCGACTCTTGAGTTGCCTCCCTTTTAACCATGGCTCGACTCGGCTCGGCACATCAACAATAAGGGCTGTTTCACAAGAAAGGGAGAGGTCCGATTTTTAGCGCAGCAGAAGAAGGATGGATGATACTGACGCAGCCAGTTGACGAGCCGAGCACGCTAGCTCTGTCTTTTTCTTTTGCCATTGGATGGAGTGAGAAAGCTGAATTTCAACTCGGTTTTGAGACTGTCTGCTGCATTTCTGGAGTGTAAAATGACGTCCGACGCTCTTGTATGGGTACTATGCAAAAGTCAGGAAGGTCTGTAAAACTTCTCACAGAGACTTTCGGTTTTGGCGTAAGGGGCACCATAGGAAATTAAAAAAAAAAGTCCAATCTTCAGTGAAACTATAAGGTCACTCCGTGCCTAAAAAAAAACGGGCTCAAAAACCTGCCATTACCCAGGCAGGAATAGACTGTCGAAATTATACCATATTGATAACGATTGCGTCGAAATTTTGTCGAAGCTCGATTATATCATTCGATTGCACATCGAATGTTGACTTATTGAGCCATTTCAAAATGCCATTTAGATATCGAATCGATGCTAGATTGCATGATTTTTTTTTAAATTCAGTAGCGAATCGACATCGATTCGATATCGTTTCGACAGTCTAATCCTGGCTATGATAGTACAGCGAACATTCTTCAAGACAAGACGTAGATTTTTAAAACGAGACAAGGTTGGCGCAGCGGTCCTGACGGCGGTCCTTACGCGTCCTTACGCGGTGACGCTGTGGAGGGTGGGTCCTCCGGGGTCCTCCGAGGTCCTCGACTCTTCACCGCTGTGGCACATGCCCGCCACGCCCCGCCACGCCACAAGCCACACCGCAGACACGGGGGGTAAAACAAGAATTTGTCTTTCGGGACACGTACAGCATATTCTCTTTACGCTACAGACACCGACCGCCGCCGTGGCACGCTGGCGCGCTCACCGCCAGGCCGCGCCACGCCACGCGTGGGCTGGGTGCTGCACAGAAGGGTAGCTCGGCGGAGCCTCTGCAGGTGCCTCGGGGGCACCCCGAAGACATCCCGGAGACATCCTGGGGGCGCCTTCGTATCGGACGTGGACCCACTACCCCCTCCACCACCACCACCACCACCACCATGCAGCACTCGAGAAACCAGTCGGGTGCACGCCGTCCCTTCTCCTTGACAATCTACGTGCGAAGCGGCTGCGGATGCCCGAGCCCGAGCTTCGCCACCACTTCTCTCGGCGCACTCTCACCGCCTTCTTCGAACTTATTGAAGGTCGAGAGAGAGAGAGAGAGAGAGAGAGAGAGAGAGAGAGAGAGAGAGAGAGAGAGAGAGACAGACAGACAGACAGACAGACAGACAGACAGACAGACAGACAGACAGACAGACAGACAGACAGATAGACAGACAGACAGACAGACAGACAGACAGAGGGAGAGACAAAGAGACAGAGAGACACAGTCTTTGAGATCCTACCGCCAATCTGACATGAGTCAAACTCAGGTCTCAGATCTGAAATAAAATGTTAAGTTTTCGAAACAGCAGCCTCTAAAGAATTTAAATCTCTATTTAAACAGGAAGCAGATGTCTAAATGTTTTACAGTTTCTTAAGGGTTTGAGAGGGTATGAAAATACGTTCTTCTTTGTGTGTCTTGAAAGCAGAACTTATCTTTTGATGAGAGACGAAGATATTTGGAGGGGATAAGGACATCAGCGGGTGTGCTTCGGCTGTCTCCTCGGGCTACTCGGTTGGGTCATGGCTGGCTGGGCTCGCCTCGTAGAGGCCGCCCGACAATGCGACCCGACCGAGCGAATGCGCGACAATGCGGCTCGAACCCGAATTGCCTCACAGCCAGCAATGGCAGCCTCACTCGCACTCACGGGTGCTCACGGGTTCCCCCCAGTGCCGGGTGCCGGCCCACCTTATATTTTTAGTTTGCCGCACGCCGCACTCGCTACGTCTTTTCGGCTTTCGTATCGGGATTATAAGCTAGCTGACACCTCAAACTTTAGAGTTTCTATTTCTGAGCTTTGAGATATCATCTGCTACAAAGTAGATCGCCCCAAACTATGGGCGACGATGGTGACTCTTTCATTCTCAGTGGGATCGTGCAGGCGAGGTTCATCGGCCGGTCCGCCGCCTGCGGTGCCTGCGGGGCCTGCGGGGCCTGCGGGGGTGAGGGGTGGGTTCTAAGCCGGCTTTACCTTGCGGCTCTCCTGCTGCTCTCTCAACATTTCAAGGTTGTCGTCGCGCCGCTTGCCTCCGCGCCGGTCTGTGTCCGGGAGTCCGGGGCTGAGCTGAGCTCGTCACGGACGGGCCCGATGGCCTCACGGAGGCCGCAGGGCGCAGGCCGCCACACTGCCGCGGGCACAGGCAGAGGCCGTGGGGGCGGCCCCAGATATGTTGCGGGTGCGGGCGGTCCACAAATAGAGTACTCCGGAGAAGCTCAGAACGGAAGTGAGAAGTCGTAACGAAGAATAAGAATGCAGGGGAAGTATGAGAAATCGAGTATTCGTAACCCTTCGGAGCCCTTCAAAAATCGCGCGATTTCTCATACTTTCTCCCGGATTCTTCTTCGTTACGAATTCTTACTTCCGTTTCGAGCTTCTCCGGAGTACTCTATTACGTAACGCCCCTCATGGGTATTCCAAAGTGACACTGAGAGGAGTCACAGACCTCCCCAGGACCCCACCTGGGGCCCACCTGCCTTGGCTTGGGGGCGGCCGGGTCTGCTAATCCGCGATATGAAGTGTGCGGGCCTCCAAGTGGCCAGGTGGGCTGCGGGGGCGGGGGGCAGAAGGGGGCCTGGGCTGGCGGCGGGGACCTCGGCCGGGGGGCCGGAGCTCGGGACGAGAAGCAGGCTCCGCACACAAAGTGCTTCCTGAAGTCTGGGCCCGGGGAATCCCCTTTGTCGCCGTGGCCGCAGGGCCGGGGGCTCCGGCGGCACCGTGTCGGGATGATCCCTCCCCCGCCCCCGCCGCGACGACCCGCGCCCGGGAATGCGCCGTGGAATGCGCGGCCCCGGGGAAAGGGAAAGGGCCCAGGGCCGACGGCAGGGCATGGCATGGCAGCGCGCGTTGCTCGGAAATAAATTACTGCGACACCATTATTCGGGTAGTAAACCCCGCGCGTACTGTGGACCTGGCGGGCAGTGGGGAGGGACGGGGGGCTTCCTAAGCGCCCGGCGCGGCCTCGTCTGCCCCGCTTTGCCCAGCCCAGCTACTGCTGGGCACCAACCGAATATCAGCACGTGTCCTCTGCTTTCTGTTGCCACCCCCCAGCCAAGAATGTACGCGCCACACGCCACGCCGTAGTACCGGATCTGCACAAAATAAATGATAATTATTCGCGGAGCGAGCGAGCGAGCGTTAGCGAGCCGCGAGGCGGAGCGCTATCAGCGACGAAAGATTTCTATGTCCGTTCGTCACCACGGTCATGACCAGTCAAGTCATCATTCCCTCAAGCGTCCGGTATTACTGTCCGGTCATCACCCTTTAGTCCGGTCATTATCTCCGTAACTTTGTCCGGTCACACTGTCCAGTGTCCAATGTTTGGATTCTAGGTCAAAGAATCATTTAAAAATGCCTTTTAGTCCGGTCATTAACTCCGCAACTTTGTCCAGTCATGTGTCCGGTCATACTGTCTATTCATCGTCTATTAGCAGTCATTTTACAAATAAACCTGAGCTGGTGTGCCCCCAATGACCCGTTAGTAAATTCAAATTCTCTGCCTAATGCCCAAAAGACATGTTTAAAAAAATGCTTCGATTATAGGTCAAAGAATCATTTAAAAAAATGCCTTTTCGTACTTTCAAAACAAAATCGAGGAATTAATGAAAAAAAACGACGATTCCAAAACCGTCATGAAAGCAGATGATACTCTGGTTTTATTCCTACTTTCCTTCATGGTGCGACGTTGTGTTTAATTTTTGGAATTTGTTTTTAATTTATTATCATTGTTTGTGCCTCCCCCAAGTTTTGGTCAAACAGCAAGAACCTACCAATTTAATTTTCCACTAATATTTGTAAAAGCCAACTTTCATAAAAGGGGGAGTGTGACAACGCTCATCGCAGGGCAGCAGATAATGTGTTGTATGTTGCCTGCGCTTAATGCGCCGCCACTTTTTATTATGCACAAACAGAAGGAACAGAAAATGGCCCCCCTGCGTCATGGTACGACGTTGTGTCTGCCCATACGCCTCCTTCTCCCCGGCTTTCCCGTCCGGCTAACTCCGTCTCGTTCTCTCTCTCTCTCTCTCTCTCTCTCTCTCTCTCTCTCTCTCTCTCTCTCTCTCTCTCTCTCTCTCTCTCTCTCTCTCTCTCTCTCTCTCTCTCTCTCTCCCGAGTCCCTTCCCCCTCTCAGCCGTCCCGCGCTGCGGTGGGTGCGGTGGGGAGCGCGGCGGGGCTGGCAAAGCTGGCAGACAGCCGAGCCAGGAGCGATGCGATGCGCGACGCGGACGCGGACGCGGACGCGGACGGACGCGGCTCCCCCTACAATGAAAGTACAAGCTAGCTGACACCTCTTTCTTCAATATGATTTAGTTTAGCTAGGCTATGCTAGTGCTATTTAGCATGAAAGCAGATGATACTCTGGTTTTATTCCTACTTTCCTTCATGGTGCGACGTTGTGTTTAATTTTTGGAATTTGTTTTTAATTTATTATCATTGTTTGTGCCTCCCCCAAGTTTTGGTCAAACAGCAAGAACCTACCACAAACAGAAGGAACAGAAAATGGCCCCCCTGCGTCATGGTGCGACGTTGTGTCTGCCCATACGCCTCCTGCCCTCCGCCCCCTTCTCCCTTTCCCGTCCGGCTAACTCCGTCTCGTTCTCTCTCTCTCTCTCTCTCTCTCTCTCTCTCTCTCTCTCTCTCTCTCTCTCTCTCTCTCTCTCTCTCTCTCTCTCTCTCTCTCTCCCGAGTCCCTTCCCCCTCTCAGCCGTCCCGCGCTGCGGTGGGTGCGGTGGGGAGCGCGGCGGGGCTGGCAAAGCTGGCAGACAGCCGAGCCAGGAGCGATGCGATGCGCGACGCGGACGCGGACGCGGACGCGACGCGACGGACGCGGCTCCCCCTACAATGAAAGTACAAGCTAGCTGACACCTCTTTCTTCAATATGATTTAGTTTAGCTAGGCTATGCTAGTGCTATTTAGAGGTATCATCTGCTAAAAATGTATCATCTGCTAAAGAGTGAACCTACGGCTCCCGGCCCCGCAAGGGCTCTCCAAGGTTAGTGCCATCCGGGAGACACCAGTCGTGCTGTCCGTAGGCCCCGTCGTACCGAGGGATACTCTCCTGGCAAGCGAGAGAACTCGTAAATGCTAGAGTTGCACTCCTACGTCCCAGATTCATAGGACTTATGGTTCACGAAAGGCCGAACCTTTCGACGACGAGTGGTTGAACCCTTAGCCATTCGCCCCGGCCGAGTCTCGTTAGACACACTTCCCGGGATGGGGAGTCGAACCAGTGAAGGTTCGACACCGGGAAGCGCCGCTTACCACCAACGCTGACGCGTTAGTGTCCACGGATATTTCGGAGTGCACACATGACGCACGTTCTTTTGGTATATTTTACCCTCCGTTCTCAGTCGGTAAACTTGCAGAAAAAGTTTGACTCCGGCAAAGAGTTGAACCACGAACCTTTCGGTCATCGACCAGTCTTCTAACCCACTACGCTACGGAGCTGCGATAGATGCGAGGAGCGCGCTGTCGGTACCACAGCCACTGTCGTTCCGGCAGAGCAGAACTGTTGGCTCGCGCGGGGCGCTCTATTTCTTGCTCCGAAGCAAGTGAGTTCCATCCATCCGTCTTTTCCCACGGGAGAATTTGACTCCCCGGCCGGCCGCGCCGCGCTGCTAGTGCTGCCAGTTGGCGGACGCCGTGTCACTTTTACAGCGACTAACGGCGTCCTCTGGGACCGGCACGGGCCGCGCCGCACCGCAGTAGCGACGGCGGCCGGCTCGGAAGATTGCAGCTCGTCCACCCGGCCAGGTCCGGTGAGGTCCGGGAGGGCGAAGCATGTCGAAGGGGAGACGAGTGTCGTGAGCAAGTGCAGCGGGGCAGCCGGGGGCAGCGCCTCAGGGACCATCAATAAGTCACGTCACACCCTTCGTGTCTGAGGCGTATGCAGAGGCACTCCGAGCACCGACAGCCCGCGGGGTATCGCTGCTCGGGGTGCCTTTAACCTGCTCGGAAGACCGCGCGGGTGCGGTTGTCTCCGATTCTGGCGCCGCACGCGCGTCGATAGGCGTTACGCAATTCGCGTGCGGCCCCTGTTCGGGTGCGCGAGTAGGCTGATTTATGCCGTGCCGTGAAGTCGACTCGCACGGGATGCTCTAGGCCCGGACCGGACCAGATTGGTGCTGGCCGTCCGACGTCCCCGAGGACCAGGAGGACGGAGGGGAGGATGTCCAGGAGCAGCAGCAGCCCGCCGGGGGTGGACTCGGAGAGGAGAGGGGAGGGGAGGAGAGGAGAAGAGCCAGAGAGATTCATATCAGGGAAAGAATCGCTATCGGATTCGGAGGAAGCGATGCCGTCCGGCTCGGCCAGGGCGGGCAGCCGGCGGCCGGCCAGGGGCGCTCGGATTTTTGGGGGAGGCGCGAGAGAGAAGCCGGTGGGTGGGTGGCAGGTCCGGGTGCTGCCACGGGGACACGGTCCATCGGGCGTGGCGTGGCGTGGCGTGGCGTGGCGTGGCGTGGCCATCGCGTGCACCACCGACACCGGACCGGGACCGGGGGAGAAAGAGAGGTGAGACAGCCGTTCCGTTCGACTGGAGAGAAAAAGGTGCGGCAACGGCAGCCGCCTTAATTTATTTGCTTAGTTACAGCTAAATTGAGGTGAGCTATAGACCCTGCAGCCCCTGGCGGCCTGTGGCCACCCCTGCCGGCCGGCCGGAGGGAGCGTGTGTCAGGGGTGTGGGTGGGGCTTGCACTGGCCCCGGCTGCCCCGGCCCCGCCGGGCTGCGAGGGCGCGCCCATGTCACATCTCCCGGGGAGGAAATTGCCCGGGACGCCGGGAACGAGGTTGTTACCCGCGCATCTCACCCCGCCGCGTCATGGCCTCCCCGCGGCCCTTGAAGAAGGGCAGCATCCTGCAGGATGACACAGCGCCGCAAAGGAAAAACCACGCGGATATCACAGGGCGGAGATAGCGTCGTCGAGGGCGTGCGGGACCATGCAGGAAGCCCTCAGCACCGGCAAGACCGGCAATCAAAGAGTCATGTTCGTCGCGCAATTTTAGGCGGTAAGGGTCTTGAAGGAGGCAGGTTTGAAAAATTGCCATGGCGTTTAGGATTTGAGATCTGGGCTGGGTTAGACTCAGATGGGCACCAGGAAAAACGGGGTGGCACGACCTTTTTCTTTCTGCCGGAAATCTGATGCGTAGGATTATGAGGTGAGGTGGCCGCGGTGATGCCTATACTTCCGCATTTATCAGAATATGTCATTTTGTGACCCCGATTTTGGAAGTGTGGTGCCATGCTGAGAATGAATCCGTTATTCCAGGTTTTCACAACACGCTCTTCAAGTCCCGTATCGCTCAAATTTGGGCGATGTGATCATGACATTTTCATTGTGAGTGACGGCACTGCACGGCACGGCGGCACGGCCTTGTGGGGCACGGCCTTGTGGGGCACGGCCTTGTGGGGCACGGCCTTGTGAGGCACGTCTGGGGAGGCCGCGTCGCGCTGCCGCAGCGTCCCCGGCGGACAGGGAGGGGCCCCTGCCCCTGTCGGATCGGGGAGGCCGCCCGCAGCCACCGGGGCGGGCGGGAAATCCCAAAACAAGGAAGACTTTAACCCGACCGCCCCCGCTGCCGCCCGCCACCACGCCCTGCGCCCCCGCCCCGCCGTTCAAGCGTACTAACTTATGTCTTTGGATTGCCTCCGATCCTCTTCCCTCCCCCCAGGAGAGACGCAGGTAGGACCAGGGGAAGGGGAGAAGGGGTTGGCGGGTTGGCGCACCTGCTAAGCGCACAAAGCGAGCCGGCGGTGTCGGCCTTGCAGCCTCACACGCACACGAGCGCACACGCACTCGCCCAGCCTAGGCCGGAGGCCCGGAGGCTCGGAGGCCGGCCCTGGCCCCGCGGGACGCTTGGCTTCCCACCTGCAGTAGCAGACGCGGCAGACGCCCCCCAGAGCCCTGATACTCGTGGCCCTTCCATCCCCCGCCAGAGGGCAGGCTGGGCTACACGGCTTCGCGCTCCCGCCATTCGGCGTCTAAATTTGTCATGAAAGGAGCCGCGGTGTGCTACCATATTCCTACCCTACTCTTTTCTTGTGTGGTATACGAGACTACGGGATCGCGGAATTCCGGGATTCAACCGCGATGTGCGAGTTGAGTGCGAAACCGGTGTCGCCTGTACTGTACACCTGGAATACTGCTTCCTTAGCTTCCTGCCGGTGCCTTCCGGTCCCCGAGCGGACGCCACCACAACAGTGGGTGCACTCCGGGGGGGGGCCGGGGGGGGAACCCCTACAGGCCTAATGGCCCATCCAGGCACGACTTCAAACTTGTTCGGGTCCTCGGAGAGAGAGAGAGAGAGAGAGAGAGAGAGAGAGAGAGAGAGAGAGAGAGAGAGAGAGAGAGAGAGAGAGAGAGAGAGAGAGAGAGAGAGAGAGAGAGAGAGAGACCGACAGACAGACGAAGTGAAGGGCCGAAAGGAAAAGTGGTCTCTGATAGAAAATGCGAAAGGTAGTTAGGGTGGTTAGGGAGACCTACCACTAACTTCCTCATCTTCTATCGGACAGGTTATGTGACCACCATTTTTGCAATCCCGGCGCTGCAAAAGAGAGAGAGAGAGAGAGAGAGAGAGAGAGAGAGAGAGAGAGAGAGAGAGAGAGAGAGAGAGAGAGAGAGAGAGAGAGAGAGAGAGAGAGAGAGAGAGAGAGAGAGAGAGAGAGAGAGAGAGAGAGAGAGAGCACGGTCGGGGGAGGGGGGAGGGGATGCAGTGCGAGAGTGAGACAGACGATGCCCTCCGCCCTCTCCACAGGAGCATCCCTATTACTGCTACATTATTATTGGACGAGGACCTCCCGACAAGAAGAGGGCGCCAGGCCGGCGACACACTTGAAGGCTGGTAGGCTCGGGGCGGGGCGAGGCTGTACTGTCTGCCGCTCTGTTCTCTCTGTGTATCCCCCAGTCTTTGCCTACACTTGGCTCTTGTCTTTAGTTTTTGTCGAGCCTATTATGCCTACATTCAGTCGTTTTGTTTTGCGGGTTGCCTACCCCGTCACGACCCCGTCAGGCGTAACCTAGTCGAGAAAAAGGGGCTAACACCCCTTCCAGTGGAGACGGAGAGCGTCTCTAATACTGCTACCAACCAACCAAACCCCCATCGGTACGCGTCTGCTGGTCATTGCTGTTCTCCATACACGCGACACGCGAACTAAAAGACAGGCATGTTTTCAGAGGGCGCTGCTCAAATACCGGCCGCAGAGGGGCGTTGTGATTTCCTTTCCTCGCTGCTTTACTTTTCTGGCTGCACTCGCCCTTTACAGCGCCCTTTCAAGCAGCTAGAAAACTATAAGTCCCTCCTTGTAACCACTCCCCTCCCCTCCTCCGTCCCTCTCACCGCCTCCCTCTCCTCGGCGTCGTCTGCGATCCGCGGTCGCAATATAGCGGTTGAAGCCGCAGCCGTGGCTAGGCCGGAGCCCGTGGAGCCCGGATCTGCCCGGATCTATGGGTGTTATTTACCTTCCCACTGCCGCTTATCCGCCAAACGCCCCGCGCAGCTTCCGTCCATCTTTGTCGCTTTTGCTGAGCGGGTGGGCACCGGAAGGCACCACGGTGTCCGCGACCCCCGGCAGGCTTAAGAAAGAAGGTGCTTACTGTGACGGAAAAAGTTAGAAAACTGCCAAAAATCTGGAGTAGAAATTTTCCGGTCGCTTCGCCAGAGCTTGTTTTTTTTTTCGGTAACAGAGGAGTAGTATAAGTATTCCGAAAATGTGGTGCCATTTGCCAACAAACATTGTCACATTGCTGTCGATAAGCAGCGTGTTTGGGGAGGTCGCCGAGGACTCGCACTCCCGCCCCAGCTTACCTGGCAGGCAGGCCTCGGAACGGACCGCGAGATAGCAAGGAGTGAGTGATATGGACTCTCCCCTCCCCTCCCCTTCCCGGCCCACCAGGTAACGAGATTCGAATAGCGTGCGCGCTCGGTAATATGTGAAGTTTGTGACCCAAGGGTCCAAGGCGTTACCGAGCTGGGAAAGATAGGGGTGGACTGATCCTGGTACTATCGTCCTGGTAAACCGGTAGAGCCGTAAAACGGCTGAGCAGCGGCATCGACAAAAGCTTAGATTTTCCCAGCCCGTGTATGTGTATACGTGTACAGATTCAATTTTTCTTCCACTTTTAAGTTCGTTTTTCAGCCAGGGGCAAGTACCGTATCCCAAGCTGATTTGAAGTCAGACGGCGAGATGAATACCGAGTTAAGTGTGTGTGTTACGTGTTCCGTACTTAGCGCAATTGTTGTCCTCTCCGATGAGCACGTTTAAAGCGTGCTCATAGAAACACCTACAGTGGTTCCGCCTATCTTAATGTAAACCCTGTTAAGCAATGTTGTGTTGTACTCCCGACTCAGTGTATGCGTGTATGCGCCCACAATGTGCCCGCCCACACGCGGTGCTCACAGGGGAGTGCCACGAGGTATAAATCTGGAATCCGGCTCATACTCTGGATTTCGAAAGTACCTTCCTAGGAATGAAGGAAGCGAAATGGCAGAAGCGAAAGCGGAATGGAATGACCTCGCGAAACGCTGTAGTCAAAATCGATACAAGTCCTGGGCAGAGAAGTTCTTTTGCCGCAAAAAAAAATTTAAATCCCTATTTAAATAGGAAGCAGATGATACCAACTCTAAATGTCGTCCAGTTTCTTAAGGGCTTAGGAAGGTTTAAAATAAAGTTGAAATGAAAGCAGAACTTATCGTTTGTTGCATTATGAGGGAGAGCCGAAGACATTTGAAAGAGAAGAACATCTCCTGAGGCAAATTTGGTAACCGGATAGTTAATTTTCGGTTTCGGTAGAGGCCCTTGGCCAAGCGAGCGAAGGCGAGGCCACAGCTGAGTGCAGGCGGAGCCGAGTCGGCGGCGTTCTGGACAACAATGCTACCCGAGCAGTGCGCAACAGCGACGGCAGAACGCGGCCCCCCCGTGCGGTATAATACTTCTGCGTGCTCGCCTCCTGCCTCTGCATGAGAGTACAAGCCGCTGATACATTATCTTTATATTATTGTTATTATTATCTTTATATTATTGTTATTATTATCTTTATATTATTGTTATTATTATAGTTGATGATATGTATCATCTGCTAAAAACAAAAATGTTGTCATTGCTCGGCGTATGATGCGAGGAATCTTTTTGGTCAAAATCCGCCAAAAAAAATGAAATTCCTTCATTCCTGGGAAGGCACTTTCGAAATCCAGAGTATGAGCCGGATCCCAGATTTACATCTCGTGGCACTCCTCTGTCAGGTGGTGTTGGAGGAGGAGGGAAGAAACCGTCACGTAGGCCTAGAGTGCATCGTACAGTGTAGCAGCAGCAGCAGCGCTGTGTAGCAGCCCCCGCCCCGTCCCGTCCGGTCTCTGCTATCTCTGTGCTATCTGGAAAATTACGAAAATAATAATAGTAATAATAACAACGCCGGGCCCAAATTTGATTCCACTGCGGGGCGCGCAGTACGGCTCGTGTCCCGGGAGGATCGGGGTCTATGCCGGGCTGTGCACGGGTTGGGGGGGGGGGGGGCGCAATCACCCGCAGAGCGCACTCTGTGAACCCAAACTCACTGAGAATGTAAGGGTCATGATCAGGAGGGAATTGAGAAGCCAGTTTCGTCAACTCGCCGTATCACATTTAAGATGTGAGACCTGAGTTACACACTCAGATTGGCGCCAGGATTTCAAATCTATGGGGTGACATGGCTGTTCCAACGCTCCATATTTTTTTTATTTTTTTTTATTTTTCCACCTAACAGTGTGCCCCTCGGAAATCTATCTGGTCGCCAGATACACGAGATTTTTCGGTAACCGAAGGAGGAGCGCCGCAGTAGCCGCAGAGCAGGGAGAGTGGAGATGAGCAGATGGAGCAGCAGCTGCGGCCGGTTTCAATCTCTCCGGGCGTGCCGTGCGCGCTGCGCCCCCGCCGCCCCCGCCGCCCCCGCCGTACGTGCAGCACATACCATAAAGCCACGGTGGCGCCACGCCGTCGCGACATCCTCACTTTATTTCCGATACATGTGCCAAATCTGTTACGTCCCGCACAGCCGCACATCGGTGGCCTGCTGGCTTGCCTGCTGAGCCGGGGCCGGGCCGGGCCGGCTAGGCCAGGGCTGCCAGGGCCGAAGGGTGTCGTGCTCGTGTCAGTATGCTGCTGCCTGCTGCCGCTGCTGCTGCTGAGATGAAGACCCTTCTTCCTCCACCCACTCCCCAGATGTATTCACTTTGGACTTCGGTGTACATAAGAGCTCAGGCTGAATCCTTATGTAATTTTTTGTGCCCAAAAATGTGCATAATCGCTCCACGAAAACCGCCAAATATTTCGGACGCCTCTTAACCCTCGTAGACTAGCTCGGCGTCCCTGTTGCAGAGCAGTCCTATTCGGCGTACCGGTCCAGGTCGAGTTTCCTAACGGGCCCTAACGGATCATCCGGGGGTAAGTCAACTGCCGGCAGGACAATACCCCCTTCCTGCCGCGCGGCGTCTCTCCCCTACATAGCGGCACCCGGGGTATCTCCAGTTGAGGAGCGCCCTCCTGGACTAGGGTGCCCTCACGATCAGCAACCCGCGGGCGCCCCTCTTCGTAACTAAGGCCTCCGAGACTACGTCATTCTGTAGCCACCGTCACCGTCAAACCCGCAGTTTGGTTTGCATTGACCTCAAGAATCTGGGGCCAACTAGGAGTCGCAAAACACCGGCTCCCGTAGGAGCCGTACCCAAACTACGTGACCGTTTTGAAGTGAGGGGGGGGGGGGGGTCAAAAAATACCGCGGTCGTTCACGGGAGGGGGGGGGGGGAGAGTCACGTAGTATTCAGAAAGCGCTATTTTTATCCATTTTTCGCGAGTTCTATACGCGCTGCGCTACAGTGACTCGAGACGAGCTGCCTCTTGTCAAATTTTTAAGTCACATTATTCCAGATTTTTTTCTTTTTCAAAAAAACATGCATCCTTTGACCAAATATGAGAAATCGGCTTGTGCAGAAATACTACATGAAAACGGAGAGGCGGGTTCAATACCAGGGGAGGCCACAAGGGGGAGGGGGGGGAAGGTCCAGAAGTGGCCTAAAATCGGTCACGTAGTATCGGTACGGCCCCTAAGGGGCCTTTCAAATTCCACGTGGTAAAAAAAGGGACACAATTCCCCCCCCCCCTGCGTGGTACAGCTGACCTACCTAACTTTCACAAGCACTTAACTAGACTTGGCTCCTATGAGAGGGGGAGGGGGGAGTCACGCCTTGCCTACATTCATGCGTTTGTTTGCGGGTTGCCTACTCCGCCTGCCCCCCCCCCCCCCCCCCCCCCCCCATCCCGTGCATTTAACATAAGAGGGAGAATTTTGACGGAACTCCTCCCCTCCCCAAATCGGTTACGTGGCAATTCAAAAATCGACGATATGGGTTTTGTCCGTTTTATCCCCAGTGGTCAATAGACCATCCCATCATCCCCTCTGACTGAACGCTCGCGTGGCGTGGGGGCCAGGCCTACCCTGGCACGCACAGGCGCTCGGCATCCCGAGGAATGGGGTAAAGAAGCACTCAATACTATGACGGTTACATTCAATGTGTTTACTATTTTGAATTCTCCTTAACAATGTATCCACACATCCTTTAAATTAACACAATTAATTATTGTTTTCATTTTCCATGGCTGAAGTATTTGCTTCTCATATTTTCATGGAAAGAGAAAAATATATTGAATGGATTAAATATTAGGAAGGCTTAGAACGTTAGAAAAGTACACATTGCCTGGTTGTGTAATGTACGATTAAACAGGTATGCGTAATACAAAATAAAGGAACATCACTATAATGGCCCTTAATAGTTCCTAATAAAGGAAAAAATCACAGTTTTGGGAAACCAGCACATTTCAAACTTTCTTCTCTCCGAAATACCACAAGAGTAGCACAGCTATGACAAAGATGGCCTGGCATCAGATCGTATCAAATTGAGATTAGTTACAAAAATGACTTCTTCTGGGACTCATCTCCAAATTTCTCCAAAAGATTCCAGAACTAGACACTTCAGAGGATAAAAGAGTAAGTACTTGAAAAATAAATGTTCTGAATATTTAACAAACAGCAAGTTGGAACATTGGTAAGTAGTTAATTTATTATATGACCCATGGTCCCTTTCTTAGAAAGGCTTAAATATGTGCCGATGGATAAGATAGATAGTTAACTAGTGTACATTATTGACTTTTCTTTATCATTCCTCAACATTCTTCTTAAGAGGTTCACAAAACTAGCTTCAGTCCATACAATTTCTCTGATTAACTGCAGTTACTTTTCTTTTCTAATGACTGCACACTGATAATTGAAAAGGGTATGTTCAATATTTTAGACATCCCCTCGGTAATATTTAATATTAGAATTAAATAAAAAAAGGACTGAAGGTCTGGAAAAAATAATAAAATCGATATTTAAAATGCAGAAACACCTATTATTTGGCAGTTTATCCATCACAAAAAATAACAGCCACATTATTTTAGGACTCACAGGCATCCAGTAACTTTACTACATTGGCAATCACAAATGCACACAGACAAACACACACACATACACAGCAACAATAAATGTAAAAGTCTAAAAAGAAATACACATGACACATACAGGGTTTAGTAAATGTGAAATGAATGAAAATGTATATGGCTGAAAGAGGGCCTTAGCACACTAGCTTCTTGTGAAATATTACATTTTCAGTTTTGCATGAGAAAATAAATTAGTCACAGACATTAAGTATACTAAAATCAATGTGTAGACAAAGAAGTAAATGGTGCATAAAACACATTGGATAAATAGAAGCCCTTCTTTAATAGAAGAGGTAAAGCACAAATTTCATAAGTTGGCTTGTGTCATTGATAAAACAGATGGAAAAAATATGATTTAGAGTAAGGGCAGTCTATGGTGTACATAATTTTAAACGAGAACAATTAGAGAAAAATCAATTCTTTCTTATTTATATTTACCACCAATACAGTCTCATGCATCAACAGCTCTCTTTAATAGTTTAAAATACATGATTTCCAATGATTTGTATGAAAAATTCCTATCCATACTTTGTTATTTTCAATGCAATGGACTCCTGTCACAGCACAGACTGTGATGAAAGAGATGTTGTAAACTTTTGTATTAGTCCCGTCTGCAAAATGAAACCACAGAAATCACTTGGATCACAAATTATGTTTCACAATAAAATGGGCCCGCCTGCTTTAGGTTACAGTAAATGTTACACAAACCTGCACATTGTGGCATCAAGCTGTTGAAGCCAAGGAAGAGTTAGCATAACCTTCCGCCTGTAAGCTGCATCCTTAGACAGTGGATTACGCTCGAGATAAACAGTCACAAGCTGCTTGTTTGCGGTCAATTTTTCCACACAGTTCCAATCAGCCACCTCATTGTCATTCATCTTGAAAATAATAAACAAACAGAAATGATGATTTAAGTTCTGTAGTATTATAATCACATTGTTCATCTTCATGAGTGCTCACCCAAAATTCTTCCAGCTTGACAAGGTGATCTACATTTTTTATCTGGGTTATTTTATTTGAAGCCAAATCTAGAGTAGTGAGTTCCAAGTTGGCATTTAATCCTTCAATTTCCTTCAAGCCATTTTCTGATACATACAATTGCTCCAGTTTGACAAGAGTCTCAAGGTTTTCCAATTTAGTGATTCGGTTACTCTGAAAGAAACCACTTACAGTAAGAAATCACTAGCAATAATTTTTTACAATTGCTGTAGTATAAATTCTCACAACATGTCAAGACCTTACCTGAACACTTAACACTTCCAACTGAGGAAGGCACTCCAGGTTTTGAATTTTTGTAATTTTGTTCTTTCCCAAGAAGAGGCTGGTCAAACTTGTAAGTCCTTCCAAATTTTCAATTGTCTGAAACAAAAGCAAAATACACATGATTTGTTCAAATTACCAAAATGCAGCACTAAGAAAAGAGAAAGGTGTTTTTTTCCATTTCCTTTACCCTTAATTTATTATCTCCAAGCTCCAAATACTGCAAATTTTTCAGGTGACCGATGTTTTCAATCTTCTGTATCTTGTTGTCACACAAGAAAAGTTTTTCAAGCTTTGTGAGTTTCTCAAGACCTTGAATCCGTGTAATCCTATTGAATGATAAATCCAAAATCCTGGCCAGCAAACATGTGGTGAGATTATAGACTTCACATGAGAATAAACAGTTCAATGCAGCAGAACTTACTCCAGATTCACAAGGCAATCCAAATTTTCAATTTCTGTGACCTGATTGTCATACAATTCCAGTTCCCTTAGTGTCACCAGGGTAGAAAGATTCTCAATTTTCTTCAATAAATTCCAACGCATGTAAAGCCTTTCAATGCATTTCAGGTTTTCCAAATTTTTTATATTCCTTAGGCGACGGTGATTGAAGTCCAGCTCCTGTCCATTTAGGGGAAAAATTCAATACCAATTCAAATTTAACATGAACTATCATGAGGCAGGGGAGATTCTCACCAAACAATTGACGTCTTCCACATCTTCAGCTGTTATTTCATCACCTGTCACTGCTTCTGGTTCTGAAACCAAACATAGAATACATGTAGAGAAACATATTTAATTTTAATGGTGTGTGATCAATAGTAAGACAAAATACTCACCTGGTTCAGGTTCATCTACAGAGGGTGTTGCATCGACACTGACAGTCTTTCTCACTTTCCCAGGACTCTCAGGTGCAGGGGTAACATCAGAAGCACCTGAGGATATCAGGAGTTTCAGAACGGAGGAGTATAAATTATGATACAAGGAAACTATAAAAAAATCTTGCGCAATCGAAAAAAGAATGCTTTGAAGGTGTGACACGACATTTTGGCGAGACAATTAGAATATCAAAATAATACTGGAAAGTCTCCTAACACCTCTGAGCTAAGGTTAGGTTCTTAAACAACCTTTTTTGAGACCCAGTTTCCAGTAGGCGCCTTGCTTACCATTTTCTGCCATGTTTGTGGCCCTTCAACTACAGGCCTGTGCTTGAGCTGCAATAAAACTTAACACTCTAGAGCGTAAACTACGTCCACACCTTCTGAATACAGACGGTGTTTTGAAAAGCAAAGAAGCAAAAGCAGACAAGTCGGAAGTGTAAACAAAACAGAAAGAAAAAAAATGTCAATGGTATGGAGGCGACTCTTTGCACACCTTAGGGTTCAACAAAATTATACAGTGAAAAGGGCATTTTCACCTCTAGAAATGGCATCCAAATGTAAAGTTGGAAATTCCCTTAAATTGTAAGGACTCGTAAGTTGGCTCACGCCACGACCCGGTCGTGACGTCATCATGATGCCACCTTGGCGCTGGCGCTCGCTTTCGAGACACCGCCCTGGACTGCATACGACATTCGACGATACATTTTTTTCCCTTTTCGTCGGTCGGACGGCCTTAGAGTCCTGGCCGAGTGGGATTAAGGCTAATACAGTGACAATTTAATGTGAATGGTCACTCAGCCAAACACGGCATCGTGTTCACCGCTAGCCGTTTAAAAAGTAAGGTAAAGGTAAGGCCGTCTCCAGACAGCGAGAACATTTGGTTGCCTGCCCGTTCTATGAAGGCAGTTTGTATTAATACAAATTTCCGGGTTTCTATAGGTTTCTGGTGTTATGTGGTTTTTCCTGTCCACAGCGGCCGTCCCAAATCGGGACTTCATAAACGAGGCTAAGCTGAACTGCTCTGAATGACAGTATTTTGGCACAGCATTCTATTTTACAAAAATTGGAAAGTGGTTCAGCCTGCTATGAAATTGGAGATTCATCAGAGAAGTCTAGTAATTGTAAACACTTTGCTCCCATTAAATATCCACGTTTCATAAAATTAATAAATTTGCGTATGACGGGTAAAACCGAAAAATTGTAAATTTCTTGCGAGATCCCTAGGCGCAATTTCGTATTGCAGTTCCCTTCATTTTCACCTTGGTCATCATAGGAACGTTTTGCTTCTCAAAGTGGAACTTTCGTGCTGCTGTAAGTAGATTCTATTATTGGTTCAGAACTATACAATGACTGACGAGGAGAACACAGCAGCATGGAGTCCAGCAGATGTGGAATGGTAACCAATGATGAATGAGAGTGTAAGACCACAGCATCTTTGTCCTGGCACCCCCGTTCGTTTCGAGGACCCGAGATGTCAACCCCATCATGTGTGTCTGGGTCTCAGAAATGAGACCCCCCCCCCCCACCCCCCGAGGGCTGTGGCGCGGAGCGAGTGGAGTGCCGTTGCGTGTCGTGGTGCTGTGTGTGCCATATGCCCATGGCAGGGGTGGGCCAGCCAGGCTAGGCCGCGCGGCTCAGGGTGCCATGGTGCCATGCGTCCGGCAGAGGACACTCCAGACGCGGGACACGCGATGCCATGGAGAGGGTGACGGCACGGTCCGGCATGGCCTGCCTTCCCTTCCCTCCTATCTCTCCCCCTCCCCCTCCCAATCTCCATCCCTTCCCCTTCGCGCTCGCTCCGTCCACTCCCCCGATCAATACGGATGCTGCAGTGGCTCCGCCAGGCCCCCGCGAGGCCTCCGCCTCGCCTGGCCTCCACACCCCCACCACCCCTCGACACCTTACAGTCGCTCCCGTGTAGCTCGTGCCCCCACCGCCACGCGGGGGCTGAAAACAAGTCCCTTCTCGCGAGGTCCCGCTTTCGCTCCGCGGGCGCGAAATTTGAATTGGGTCATCGTTGAGGCGCCGTCTCCCCCTTCTCGCACGGCCCGCGTGACCGCCAAGGACACATCAAGGACACATCAAAGACATGTCAAGAGCACGGCGAGGGCAATGGGAAGGAAGCACATCCCGCGAGGTGACACCGCGCGGACAGGCTCCGTACCGGGACTCCGACTCGGACCTGTCGGAGACGGAAACGGTGTGGGAGGTTGTGGGGAAGGGAAGGTCGAAGCTCCAACAGCTAGCAGAGCTATGAGGCTGTGGGCCCCTTGTGGGCCCTCCCCTGTACTTAGGGCCCTGCTGGCCAGCTCGGCTAGCCCGGAACAGCCGGAACTACTTCCCCGGCGCTCCGCCTCCGCCACCGCGGCACGGCACTGACCGGGGCACTCGTCCAGACAAAGTTAGCCCGGAGGGACTGTGTGGTGCTATGGGCAGCCGCCAGCAGCCGCGGGCCGGGGGCGGGCCGGGGGCGGCGGGGCGCGGCGGCAGGGGGCGGCGGCAGGGGCGGCTGGGGGCTGCGGTGTCGAGTGGAGTGCTGTGCCGCGGCCGTAGTGGGCCTGGCCTCAGCATCGAGGCGAGTCGGAGTCGCGTCGCGTTGGCGTCGCCTGGCGTCGCGGAGCGTCGCGGATCGCGGCGCGGTGCCTAGCTAGGCCCCGTCAGTCGTCAGCCGTCGGCCCTCGCCAAGAGGCTTTGGCACAGAGCAGCCCAGCCCAGCCCAGCCCTCGGAGTGGTCCGGTCACGGCATGGGTAATGCCACTGGCAATGCCTCTGGCAAGGTCCGTCGGGCCCGCTGGCCATGTCGATGTGGAGCCCCCGGGGCCCTGGCCCTGTCCCTGTCGGCCCGGGGCGGTGCGTGCGGACCGAGTGCAGGCACAGGATGTGCGGGCGCGCGCTGACGCTGCCTCTGACGCTGTGGCTGACCGTAGGATGCTGGTAGCTGCTGGCCGCCGCGAGGGAACATGATGCCCGCCCGCCGCGAGACGCCCCATCTCCACCATGTCCGGCCGTCATGACAAGTGCCTCCTGCTCACCCTCATCGCCGTGCTGCACTGCGCCGTGATACGTGAGTACACCCTCTCCCCCTCCCTGCCCGCAGGCCACCGCAGGCCGCAGGGCGCCGAGGGCAGCACCGGACGCACGTACGGCCCCGGGCGGCCCGCGGGCTCCGTGTTGAGGCCCAGTGGAGCACCGGGATGGCCCCCGTGGGCCCCACAAAGGCCGCGGCCGAGGCCCTGTCCCGGCACCGGCTGCAACGCCCCCTTCGTCGGGGCACCCTAACCTCACTCCGACTCTACCCCCCGGGCCCCCCCTTGGCCTGCTTTGGCGCCATCGTGCCCGACGCCCGACCCGACCCGATCCGACCCTGCCTCTCGGCTCGCACTCTGTGGTGACCGCCGTCCGAATACCCTCATCCTGTCCAGCATCCCTGGCATATCACCTGAGGGCCCACGGCCCACCCACACGGCCCCCCAACCCCAAGGCGTGTTTCCCGCCTCGAGTAACAACCCCTCCGGAGGTTCCAGTTCAGGTATTCGCTCGCAATAGCGGAGGGTGGGACCGTAGACTGTAGGAATCCCAACTCGTCGAGTGCCGGCCCTCTTCACAGTCACCGCTATCCAAAGACTCAGGATTAAGGGTTCACCTCCCGACCTCTGCCGACCTGCTTTCCCGTATATTTCTACCCCCCCCCCCCCCCCCCCCGCCTCCACCCCCTTCTCCTCTCCTTAACTCTGCTAACTCCCAACCGCCTCCGTCTTCGAAGGGACAGGCTGATTTGAAAGGGAAATGTGGGCGAGGCGGGGGGGGGGGGGGGGGCGTTTATAAGCACTTGTACACCTCATCCACCGTGAATGGACATCCCCGTGTGCGCCCCCCCCCTTACCCTCCTTTCCCCCTCTCTCTCACTCTCCGTTTGCATCCCCCCCTCTCCCTTCTCGCGTGGGAGTCCACAGTTGTTGAGCGAACTGCGCACAGAATATTCCGGATTTCAAATAACCTCACATTTATCAACTCAAAACCTCTGCGCTTTTGTGTTGAAATTTAATGGACGTCGTTTGAAGGGTGCGCGTACTGTGAGTTATTTGGGACCATGGTAGGCAAAAAGCGGCTCAGTACGGAGAAAAATCTTCCAGGGGGAAATCATCCACCTAGTTTTGAACTTTTTTGGGTGCCTCTTTATAATTCAGATAGGGCAGGGCGACTTTTCCCCTGGACGTCTTTCCTGTGCACTGACTCCACGGTGGTGTTTTATTCCCAGCTCATATGGAATATTCATCAGACGAGTATAAAGACGCAGCTGACTCTTTGCCTCGCTTTGCTTGCAGCGCCCGTGCTCTGCACTCAGCACCGCACGGCGGCCGCCTCCGAGCGCCCCAACGACCTGCGCTGCTACGTGTGCGAGAGCATGGACCCCCTGTACGGGCACAGCTGCGTCCACGCGCCGGCCACCCTCAAGCAGTTCGAGAAGCGGTGCCGAGACGACGCGCGCATCTGTATGGTGAGTGAGCGCCTGCGAGTGCTGGGGTAGGCCAGCCCTGCCAGCCCACACGCGTGTGTCGGGATTGCCTACCCAGCAGGCGCCATGTGCGCTGAGGCTCTGCACTTGCGAAACAATCATGGGCGTAGTTTAAGGATGCCCCCCAGGCCTCCCCTGCTGAGGCCAGCTCTGCTGCGGTCCCCGCACGCCTGTGAGCGCTAGCATAGGCCAACCCGCCGGACACGCGTGCATGCGGGTTGCCTATCTGCCGATCGCAGGCGCCTTGCCTGAGCGGGCGGTGGGACCGAGACGAGACGAGCCGAGTCCGCAGAGCCATCGCGCCTCGCGCCTCGTGCCTCGTCGGCCGCCGCCGCTGCACTCCCATTCCCAATACTCAACTCAAGTGCATTTCTTTTCTTAGTCGTATTTTTGGTCGCCCTTTTTGTTGCAAGCACGCAGTGCTCTCCACGAGTCAAGCACCCCACGCTCCCAGTAAAGCAGGCGTGATTGGCAGATAAACGAGAATTATCAGCCTCCCTGGGGCATTGGAGCTCTGACCCGAGCAAACAGGATCGAGAGAGTGATTCTGAAATGGCGGTTGCCGACGTGTTTGCAGACGAAGCGCTTCTCCTACACCACCTCGACGGAGAACACGACGTCGGACCCGCGGCTCTTCTCCATGGAGCGCAACTGCACGGCCAAGTGCGAGCCGGGCTGCATCATCATCGGGGAGCGGACCAAGCTGTACGCGTGCACCGAATGCTGCGAGTCCAACCTGTGCAACACCGGCAACGGCGCCAACGGCGTCCTCGTCCCGCCCGGCGCCGGCGGGGGCCGCGGCTGGGGAGCCGTGCTGCCGTGCGTGCCGCTGCTGCTGCCGCTGCTGCTGCACTGACCGCCGGTGCCCCCTCCCGCCCCCTCCGACCCGCTGGACATCATGTGTGTCCGGGTGACCGTGCCCGTGCCCGTCCCGGGGGAGCCCACAGGCACAGGCCAGCACCCCGGGGCCCACAACAACCACAGCGCCGTGGACAGGTGCGCGGCATCACCCCCGATACCCTGGTTCTGAGGCGGGGCGCAGCGCGCAGCTCACCGTCCCCGTGTGTGTGTGTGGGTTTGTGTGTCGGCAGTGGAAACGGAACCGCCCAACAGACGAAAAATGAGGAAAATGAAAACGAAAAGAAAAAATGGACTGAAATATAGCAGAACCAAGAGGACCCGCAGACGACAATGTCTAGTCAATTTAGTGAGGCACTCCAAGGTATACGTTACTAAGAATCACAGAGGACAGTGTTTTCTATTTCTCTCCTTTCTTTATTGTCTTAGGTAGAGTAAAACTCTCATTATTATAAGCAACCAAAAAATGTTGGCACACCCCAACCCAAGGTACCAGTGGGGGCAGAGGGGGCTTTGCCAAGGTTTCTTCAAGGCGTTGCTCTCTCCCTTCCTCTGAATCTTCGATTCTCCGTCGCTGCTGCTGGCAAAGTGTTTTTGACGTGGCAGGATGAGGGTGTCTGCGGGCAGGGGCAGGGGCAGCTGACGGCATGGCCGCGGCCGCTGGCTGATGGCTGCCGGGGGCTCTGCAGCCGCAGGGTGGGGATGGGGCGGGGGAGCCTGGCTCGGGACCAAGCTGGACAAGATCCGTTCTGTCGCCTTTTGCATCCGAGACTCAGAAAGATAGAGCGGATCCCCTTTTCGGAGCACTGATAGAGCAAAGGTGATATCAAGTAAAATCGAGGGCCGTGCTCGGCCGTGCTCGACCTTGTCATCTCTGAATAAGACATCATGATTGGAGCACAGAGATGTTTGCACACACCTTTGTTTTACCAGCGCGAAAGTTCTCGATTCACTCCGATTTCATAATGTATCTTTTATTTTTTACCGTCACTCGTTCATTATCGCTTGTTCCCCGTCAGTTGGAATTCCCCCTCTCTCCCATTGGTGATTGAAGAGGACGCACTAAATATGAATGTTTTAAAGTACATTGAAATTCAGTGTGGAGAACAGATCAGCTTTTCTGAGGACGATTTAACTTTTTATTCCATATTTCTGAGACTTGCACACTGAAACCTTGATCTAGATGTATGAGTATTTGCATGCATATGGGGTAAGAAGGTGATCTTGTAAGTATACTTTCTATGTAAATAATTAACATTGTACACAACTCTTTTTTAAAATATTGTACATTTTTCTTGCATAAATTTACAAAACCTAAAGGGATGGTTACCTCTTGAGCAGAGATAATTATTGGTGCTGAGCGTTGTGTGATGGTTTTTATGGAAGTCAACCATAATTTAAGGCATTTAACAATTCACACAAACAGTGATAAAATCCGCTCAAATCTTGTAAAAAGTGTTTTCTCCCCATGTCTTCTTCATATTGCTTTTTTCTCATGTCTGAAAGGAGACAGATGATAAATAAACGATGTAATCTGATTTTAACAGAAATATATGCAATTATCTTCCAGTTTTGAAAAGCTGCGTCTCTCTCTTGGAGTTGAGAAGAGTAGTGAGTACAAGCTCCGTCCAGTCAGTAAATTAATCAGAAAGCCTAGTAAAATAAATATTGATGTTTCTGAATTTCAAAAAAATGAAGAACGTTTGTGACAGTTACATTGTGAAGCTTAAAAAAGAACCTTTTCAATAAGGCCACAGCTGCTAAATTCTGAAATGCTTCTCATAATCTTTACCTCGCTTTCATATCATCTATGAATTAGAAAGCAGAGTTTTGTTTATTCATATCAATTGCTAAAACTCACCAAGTGAGAGATAAGCAAACTGAATCAATTTGATGATAAATTCTGATCTCTCCGGAACATATAGCTTAAAACGACCACTTTGCATTCTGAGAACTGTCTTGACCATGTTTTGCAAACTGAAAACATTTTGGCTGGTTAGTGTTTTAGCTTGTATTCACATTTTTAAAGAACACACAACAATAAGGACAGGCAAAATTGAATGATACAAGGGATTGCAATAGGCTTGGGAAGACTGATATTATAAATAAAATGTGTTAACAAACTATTAAATCTGTGCCTTTAAAGTTACCTTAAATAATTCATAAAGGCCTGTTTTACTGATTGATTTTAAATGAGAAAGATGCACTATAGCATATTCATTCCCCAAAACTTTTGACTTCATGTCTAATACAATTATGTAGCACATAACTGAATTGAAACCTTCAGTCCAATGAACGTGAGGCACTGAGTCATAGATATGAATGCTTTAGTAATCTTCTTTCGCTTCCTTTCGCAATGAGTAAAACAACAATACTGAAAATTCTGACATTTATACTGCCATCACATGTATCAAGGAAATGGACGTTTTTGTAATACTAATCCCTTCATTAGCAGATTGGTCTGTGACAACAAACATATGACCTTCCAATAAATATATTTTTAAGTCAAGGTAGTTTTAAAGCATTTCCAGGTGTGCAAACTAATTCCAAATATGGCCCTATCAAGAACAAGAAAGAGCTGAGGTAACTTTAAATCTAAAGTAATATTTACGAAGAATGACAAGGGAGTCATAGAAATTTGTGAGTTTCACCAACCCTGCATCAAATCATTAAGAAATAGCAATCAAATTTCATGGACCATAAAAAGATAGTCACCTAGTGTTTTGGAAGATTGATGATCTTGGTGGTCTTTGTCTCAGCAAACTGTCACCTGATCCAGTTTTACTGATTCCAGGTGATCAAGTTATTTCCTGCTCAGTGAAACACATAGGTCAACTGAAAGGACCAACCTGTGATTTCGACATTATAAGAAAATGCGATATTGAGATGTAGGATAGCATAAGTGAATTTTTCCTATTCATTTCATACAAATACAGTAGTAACTTATTTTGTATTTATCACTATAAAACCCTGCACTTTCATTTAAATTTTCAAGGTAAGTTTTGAACTTTTATCTGTTAAGCAGGCTTATTGAAGATTTCACCACCAAAGTACTTCTTGTAGTATTGTACATTGTTATGTTCAATCCAGCTGAACGGATGAGATAAACAAAACAATCCAGGAAGTAAACGTGAGGTGAAACATTGTGAATCATATTATTTAAAGGAGAAAAATAATATGACACAAGGAGGCTCTACATTTCTTTTCTTAATGTTTGTCTAGTGATTGGGGCCACTTAGCATTTTTTTTAGTCAATGGGTCCTGCTTACAATGATCCAAATTGATATTTCCATTATAACAGTTTAAGAAAATTTTAACTTAAGGCTGTGGTCAACCCCGTAGGCAGATCTTTCATGTAAAAATAGATAGTGTTCATCAATTTCTTCTAACACAACCATTGTTTCATGGCTTGCTCGAGGTAAGCAAGGAAGTGCCAAGCTGTAATTTATCAGTTAATACTCCACTTCGTTTTACAATAAAATATTCATTCTGGAGACAGCTTCCTACATTTCTGCTCTTCATAAACTAATGGGCTTCAGCCCCAAAAAGTAAACACAACACCACATGTGGTTGGAGTGGTATTTTTAAAACTAAAGAAAAAGATTGAGACTCAAAGAATGTATGTGCATTTATTAACAATGAGTGTACAAGATTTCTTGTAGATGAACATTTCATTTACATGTATAAGTATGACAATATCCCTAGAAACAATCTGAAGTCTTCTAGGGTATATAACACAAATCAGTATATCATCCAAAAGCCAGTAAAAAAAATGAGTAAAGAAAGACTCAGACATCGGTCATAAAATATAAATATACATTCATGTATAACAGCTACAATGGTTCTATCAAGTTGGGAACATTAATGTATCAGGTACTTATGTACTAGACACTCACTTACCAATATTTATTAAAATTCAAGCCGATTCTAATTTTAGAGCACAGAACCATGTATCAACTTATTCTAGAAAGAAAAATTTTATCACAATTCCTTATGCAAATCAAACACTCTGGCACTTTGTAAAATACTGGATAGATCATACATAATAACTAAGTCTGGCAAAACACTCCTGTTGACAGGTGTTGTTTTGAGTGGATTGGGCTCAATTAGGTCTTGTAATACTGACTTACAGGTTAAAATGAAAATTAAACTTGTTTGAGTCAAACAACAGCAGCTCATAAATGGCTTTAAAATGCAAGATAAAAAAAAAAAAATTCCCCCTCTCTAAGTTTTCCATAACATTTGAAACTTTTGCCAAATAAGAGCATAGAGTCCCAAAACCAAACAACTCTGAAACAAATGACAATCCACAACATTAAAAGTTTGCACCAGAGTAGACTGGTAGCCAATGAAATATTTCTAAATACCAGACAGTTCCATGGAAAAATATCACATACAAAAGACATAGAGGCTTGAATTCAAATAAATACAGTACAATGTAATTCATATACATATAATCTTAATGTAAACAAGTTTACAGTTATATTACAGTTCTTTAAAGAGTTAATGAGTGTCCAAAGAGATGGCTCAAAATATCTTGCTTCATTTGCCTTTCATAGTCCTCACACACAAAAATAAAGTTTCTGTTTTATCTCCACACAGAGAAGGCAAGCACAGCACCTTCAGGACAAGAAATGGAATTCTTGTCATCATCGACTAATTGGACCTGATGCAGTAGAACCACCTTCACACACAGATAAAATACGCAGGCGGATTGTAGATTACAATTTAATTAGTATTGTCCTTAATCACTATCTGATCCAACTGCATTCTTCTTTCTCTTCTTCGGCTGTTTTGCTTTGACTATCTCTTCTTCCTATAAGTAAGGACATGGAAATAAGGGTCAAGCGATATAAAACAAATGTAAGTTAAAATGAGAGAAGTGAACTTTGCTCACAGATACGTTACCTCACTACTTTCTTCACTAGTAATTGGCTCCTTGTATGGTGGTCTGTTTCCCCGGGTGTTAGTTTTCCCTCTACCAGTGCTGTTGTTTGCAGTCTTCTTTCCAGTCTTTGTAGACTTGCTCTCAGGCTCTTCAGTCTCAGCCAAGGCAAATAACTCACTAAACACTTTGCGCTGAGAATCAGAACACGAATTTTGCACATTCTGAAGAGCCTTTTGCACGGAGTCTAATGCATAAAGAGGATACGAATTTCCACTGTTCATTCGTAAGTGGTCCAAATGTCCCAGAACTTGATCAGGACTTAATTGGGGACCATTTGCAGCAGCACCACCCCCACCACCGCGAGCTCCACCTCTTTTCCGTTTGTTAGGTGATGTATTTGGCTGACGATTATTTAAGAGTCCGGCAACAAGTTCCCCCACTTTGTCCTCATGATTACGACACCAGTGCTTTAAAAGAGTCACTACAAACACATCCTTTGGCGCTTTAACTTCTCGTGACATCACATGTCTCATAAGTTCAGCTGTGGGCCTGGAATAGTGGAGACCAATTCCAACAACAAGGAAAGAAGATCCAAAATTAGAAACAAGCATTAGAGCAGGCAGAAAAATGACAACATAAAGTTGAGATGGTAAAAGCCAAAAACTAAAGCCAAAAGAAAATAACACATATGCTTACCTTTCTTCTTTCATCAACAGCATCACTGAGGACAAAGCTTCAGGATGGGCAGTGAAGTCTAACTTTGATAAAACAGGTAACAAGACCTCTAAGGGAACTTCATGAGCAGTAGCTAGTTGCCAAAGCCAACACTGCTCCACTGTTTCCCAATTCAATGATTCTAAAAGAACACTTGCAAACTGATCATGACGGAACATCTCTAGTTCACCCTATAGGAACAGATAAATACATAGGTTATAAAAGGAAATCCTCTATACAAAACATTATAACATACTACTGAAGCGTACAACAAAAGGTTTTCAAAATCGCTTTCAGTGAAGTGTAACAGCTAACCTGAAGAACTAAGTAAACAAAATCTTGTAGTTGTTGAGCATCAATAGCAGCAACAATTGTGTGTAGAATTTCAGGATGACCAACCACAGTATCAGGAAACAACCCATAGACTTCGGGAACCAGCCAGCACAAAGCAGTCACATCCTCTTCTTGACAAAGCTGTAAAAAATTACAGGCATATTAAAGAATCAATAAGAAAAATAAATAAATAAATAAAGCTAAAGTTAATTGTCAGCACTTACAGCTAAATCAAGCAGCAAACAATCTTCCTCATTTTTTTTACGAACAGCACACATGTCTTTATATAAAGCAGCTTTCTTATCGCTTGGTTTGCTATAAAAGAAATGATTAATTATACACAAATGACCACAGAATGATAACCTGAAATTTACAAATCATGGCAAGGAAATCAATTGAAGGTTTGAGTGTGTCTCACCATGTCTTAAGGTAGAAGAGAAGTAAGTAACCTATTCTTGGGTATCTATTAAACATTTCTAACAGGAGTGAAAACAATGGATGTCTTCTTTTATCTTCTTTCTGACAGAGCTGATAGAGTTGTTTAAATAGCACAAATAATGGTCTGGATATTCTTTCATCCACCATTCTAGAAGGTAAGAAAAACACAATAAACAATATTAAATTTTTCTCATAAAATGGAATAGATATTTCTTGTAACACAAGATTTTACAAATACTAAATTTAAGGAAGTACTAACTCTTGATTGGGCTCTTTGGGAAATATTCTTCCTTCAAGTTGATCTTTAAATGATACACACAAACAAGAGGCTAGGGCAGTGTTTATCTCACTTCCCATGTCACCTTCATCCATGATGCACTGCACAAGTCTCTCCATTGCTTGGCATCTGTAAAGAAACAAAACAACAGGTCAGGAAAACAAACCTTTTAATTTAGCATTAATCATTCCTGAGATAGTATTTGACATACTTAGAATCATTATCAGCTTGTGACCGCAGAGTTTCTGCAGCACTTTTGAGTTCTCCTTCAAGTACAGGTTTAAGGTTGTTTTTTGCTGTAGCTCTCTTTCCTTTTTTAAGTTTCACTTTGGCTGCAGGAATACGTAAACAATTAGACAGAGACAAAATTACAAACAAAAAACATAAAAAAATGTAGTAACACCTAACTGACCAAGGGGAATATCTTCATCCTCATCATCATCCTGACTGAGTCTTCGAAGAGTACGAACAAGGCTGCCCGCAGTTTGTTCACTTTCTTCAACTTCATTCTCTACCTCATTTTCCTCATTTTCTTCATCATCACTGAAAGCTGGTTCCCCATCAGCGTTTAAATGATGGTTATTATTGTTTCCAGGATGGGTACCATCAATGTCTCCAGGGATCCCCCCATCAACACGCCCACCAACAGCATCTACACATTGACAAAATTAGGGATGAGATGGGAGCAAAAAAAGATAAGTTTTGTTTCATGACTGAGGGTTTGTCAATTGTTACACTAACCTTTAACAGGTGCAGGAGGGTAGCAAAATTCTTTGAAACACAATTTTAAGTTGTTCCTAAGTTCATTGTCTAACTTCAAATTATCAAATAAGTGATAGAGAGTGGGTAAAACTCTTTTTTCAAGAATTAGGCGAAGTGATGAATTTATTCCTTGCCTTACTTTTTCAGTCAAAGGGGGATAAAAACCTGGAATGATCTGAAAATAATTCAAAATAAATAAGTCACCAAGTATTTTTTTAAGCTGAAAAACCCTAAGAGGATAAATGTATTAGAAACACATGAAGGTACAGTAGTAGGAAACTTACTCTACACAGAAAATCAAGAAGAGTGGCAGTTATAAGTGGATGAGGCCGTAAGGAATTGTGCATAACTAAGATTCCAGGTTCTGAAATAAAAATTAGAATACGATAATTTGAGATTTCTTAACATCTTCAAAATAACAGGTGGAAACAGAGGACCATTACCTATGTTCATTATGTTATCTCTTTCTGGGTCAAAAAAGAGCCAGTCATACAAGAGAGCTAATTTTCCATTGCATGATATGGTGGTTGATGTGCAAGTTGTAAGAAGCCACCCTATCACTGCCCATCTTGGCATTACTTCAGAGCATAAAATATCATTGGAAGGATGAATAACACAAACTATAAACCTGATCAAGTCACACCTCAGAGTCTGGGCTTCCTGGGTGCTCAAGTACTGCACAAAAACATAGAAATGATTAATTTGAAATTACTCCTGTAATTTTATATCCACAAATCCAATGAACATACCAGTCTCTGAAACCAATCCTGGTATCGTTTATGATGGCCAAATTTTACACTTAAAAGAAGAAAACTGATCTTATTTTCCATATCTGGTGTCAAACGACATCGAAGCATTGACTTCCCAGTTCTCATAAGCATGAGTTGATGTATTCCTGATGGAAACGGAAGAGATCAGTCAATGAGAACAATACACAAATACATTTACCTAGAAATCAAAAAAATTGACCAGTGTTCAGCATACCAGTAAATGTTTGACATAGTGATCTAGGATTGTGTAGTATATCTCTCCAAAGGAGCTCAATCTGTGGTATCCTAGCTACATTTTGCAGGAGCCTGATGAAGTCCCGTCCGATCATCATACACTCAGCAAAGCGCTCTCTAATAAGCGACACAACAAAAGTAACCTCTCTTTGCTTGAGTGATGCGAGGGATGGATGATTATGATCCTCAAGAAGTCTCAAAAATGTGACAACTGCAGCCCGCAGCTGATCAGGATGTTTATCCAGCCAAACTCTGAAACACAGAAAATTAAAGGAAAAGATTCTTGCACATGCTTCGAAAGCATATCAAACAATCCACAGAACAGGTTTAGGTGAAGTCAAACTAAATCACCTGTTGTTTTCGAAAGCTGTCAGGATTTGGTCAATGTGAGTGATGTTCCTCTGAGACAAATCACCACCAGCACACAGTCGAAGCATAGTAAAGCATAAACTTTCCACATTGGCCACTCCTGTTCGTATCAACTCTCCAAAGAGCCATATTGCCTGAGTGCGTACTATATCTTGGAGGCGGAGGTAACATTCATGCATAACACGATTAAGGTGAGCTAATACAAAACCAAGCCCATCTCTTTGTATTAACATCAAATCTCGGAAACTCTGTAAAACCATTTGGTCAGTATCAGATAAATTTAATGATTACATGAACAACTTGAATCTTACTTATACTCACCTTTGCAGCAACTTGGGGGTCAATAAGGATTGTGACCAGGAGACCAAGGGAAACCTGGTCATGGCTATTATTTGCAACAGCTTTATTGAGTACATCATGACTTTCTTTTTCTGACAGCCCAGAAATCAAGTTTTGAACATGCTTGTATGCACGGTCACACTTCTGCAAAACAGGAAGAAAAAAAGAGCAACGTAAGTTCTCAGTAAGTCCATGAGCAGGTTTTTAATGCACTTTGTTAACAACAAAAAATTCCACAAAATAAGTAAAATGAAATATTGAAACTGGTAATTTACTGCAACTGATGCTGCTGATGTATTCTCAAAAAATAATAGTTGTGACAACATAACCCTACTAATAATGCTAAAGATTTTGACACCTAATTCTTCATTCCCTTTGATTCGCTGTCCAGAACAACTTGATAAGAGAAAACCATTTCAATTTTAACCTTAAACAACCTGGATTTATAAATCCCATACCTACAGAAAAATAAAATTTTATTTCTCGACAAGAGTAATTTTGAAACCTTAACAAAAATTTAACAATACTCGCAGGCATTAAAATTGGAGTGCAAGATATTGAATGTGAAGGAGGTACTTCCTTGTTGAGCAAAACTGAGGTATCATGGTCAGAAAACGGAAATTCTTTGATAACTCCTGATACTTATAATTACTACAAAATCAATCAAAAAATAATACAAGACATGCAAAACAAAACAGGATGAAAGAATTCAACCAAACAGCAAATTGAAATAAATAGGTATCCAAAAATATTTCTAGACATGCAAAACTATAGCATTTAAAAATTATAGAAAGAAGCACAAAAGGTGATATTGTTGACATAAATTTCAACAAGAGGATAGGCAGAAAAAATACCAAAATATAACATAGGAAAGGAAAGATGGAGATCGTCTATGAGAAGTCAGTAAAAGTGCACCAATACAGTTTAACAAATTGTTGAATTGAGCCTTAATTTAAATCTCCCTCTTAAACACACAACAACGCCCTCTGGCGATTGAACAGCGAAACTCCCAAAGCAATTTTGTAATGGCCGCCCACAAAATCACCTACCACAAGTACAAACAAATAAATTACCTCGTCAAATTCATCCTTATTTTCCAACGGATTACATTTAAGAAGTCGGGGAGTATAACCCTTATCCACCTCCATTCCGTTAAAAACAAATATCGCGCTCGAATTGGTCTAAAAGTGAAAAATAGTGTGGCCCTGCATCCTGGGTGTTTGTCTTGCCCTCAAGAAATGCTTTCTGTTGAGCGCGGAGGGATACAGTATGGGACGGAGCACGGCCGGGAAAAGTGCTCATGTGCGTGAAGAATGTAGTTCTGCAACACTTAGTGAAATGATTACAAAAAGTCATGAATTACATTTGTACACACATGTGGAGGGTGAAGAAAATTATGTTCTGCTGCATATCTTAAATTATTTGAAGTCTTTAAGAGCGATCATTTTCAAATCCACCTCTATCAAAATACTTTCTTGACCGATACCCCCCAAAAATTAATAGAACTGACGGCTCTCGAAATGACATTGGCATGGATCGATTAATTTTTATCCTAGAGGACCGATGGGCTGGAGATTAAACAGGAAAACCAATAAAATTCATGTCAATACATGGTCCCGTTTTTGAGCCTGGTGGTCACGGTGGGGGGGCAACGTGGGGGCAACGTGCGGGGGGGGATGCTCTTCTCTCTCTCTCTCTCTCTCTCTCTCTCTCTCTCTCTCTCTCTCTCTCTCTCTCTCTCTCTCTCTCTCTCTCTCTCTCTCTCTCTCTCTCTCTCTCTCTCTGTCTCTCTCCCTCTCTTTCACACACACACACACACACACACAAACACACTCTCATCTCCTCTACTTGGCACAGACGCACAGACGGTACGGTTCAGTCGGTCTCCTTGTCCATTTCGTTCGTCTTTCGTCTTACACGTGTGTCGCACCCACACTCCGCGTTTGCTATTGCTCCTTGGTTAATTGCTAGCTGACCACTCCGTAGAGGTAAAGTCCGCCTCTACTTTGCTACCCGAACCCTACTTGTTCACTTAGTCACCACCCGGTGCGTCAACACACATAGGTTATCTTGTCGCCTGTCCATAAAAAGGTTAACAGATGTGAAGTGACAGTGACACCATTCTCTCCGCCACCCTCCCATCCACCCCTTTTGCCCAGATAAATAGTCAACCTGTGTTTATCATTTTGTGATAAGTCGATTAATGTCTTGTCAGGTGCCAAGATTTCCTGCAGTGCTGGACGATGACTGACGACATAAACATGGGCGACCTTAAAATTGGTATAGTATTTCATCAGAATGTTAATATAGTAAAAATTCAATGAGATATCCTTGTCCATCTTGCCTTGTTTCGTGGACGAGGTTTTGACTGTCACACAATTTATTTGTCATCATCACATATGTCATTCAGGTGAAATTTACACTTCTGATAAAAATGGATGTGATGAAACTGGCAATGGATCAGAAGCAAAACCATTCAAGACCATTCTTAGAGCAATGCGGCACGCTGGTAAAGAACCCTTCCCAGTGATTTATGTTGATGGAAAAGAGGAGGCAGTGGTTAGTATGAGTTATATCATCATTGACACGCTGGCAGTTTGATCAGATAACTCTTTGTTTAGTCAGCTTGTCAGAGCCACCAAGGCTTGCTAAAGTCAACAGAGGGTTGTTAATTTTAAAGTCCACCCAATAATTAGCTTTCAGTTTACACTTAATTTTATTTTGTCCTGAACTTCAGCTAATTTTAAACTATGATTATATTGATCTCAATAATTTTTCAGAAGTATGAACCAGCTGCCAAATCTCAATTGAAGAAAATTACAAAGCTATGGGTACGTGAACAACATAAGAATGAGGCCAAATCCCAAAGGGAGGAAGAAGATGCCGAGAAAAGAGCCAAAAATATGGAAGATGCTCAAAAAATCAAAATTGAAGAAGATAAAAGCCTTCCATCTGCGGAACGTATCAAGATTGGGCAAACCAGCAAGTACCGCAATAAGAGGGTCAAAATTTATGGCTGGGTTCATCGTCTCAGACGCCAGGGTATTATGATGATCTACTCAACCTCAACTTCCTAAATGTCCCAAATGCTTTCAGTTTTCAAATGATTTTCTTCCTTCAGGCAAATCTCTCATGTTCATTACCTTGCGTGATGGCACTGGATTCCTCCAATGTGTACTGAATGATCTTTTATGCCAGACATATGATGCTCTTGTTCTTTCAACTGAATCATCTGTACAGTTGTTTGGTACTATCAAAGAAGTGCCAGAAGGAAAGAATGTATGTAACATAAGTATCCTTCTTATTTAATTTCGTTATTCAGTTAATTTTAGTGTTTAAGATCTATGCACCTGATTTAAGGCACCTGGTGGACATGAATTGATGGTGGATTACTGGACCATAGTCGGGCTCGCTCCTGCTGGTGGTGCTGACAACCTTCTGAATGAAGATGCCCATCCCGATGTTCAATTAGACAACAGACACATGATGATCCGTGGTGAAAATGTAAGGCTGTCGATTTCTTTATTGATGTGGGAATTCTTGAAATCATTCTTGTGACCTTTTTATTGTCCTTTCTTCTGAATCCCTTAGACTTCCAAGGTACTGCGAATGCGCTCTGTGGTAATGCAGGCATTCCGTGATCACTATGCTGCCAGGGGTTACTGTGAAGTTACTCCCCCTACTCTGGTACAGACCCAGGTTGAAGGAGGTGGTACTTTGTTTAAGTTTGATTTCTTTGGGTAAGTTGAGAAACGGTTCTACTTTATCTGGGCAATTCAAAATAAATTTCCTTATCTTATTATGGTTGTTTTTCTTTTCAGTGAGGAAGCATTTTTATCTCAAAGCTCTCAACTCTACCTTGAAACCTGTATTCCTGCTTTGGGAGATGTTTTCAGCTTTGCTCAGAGCTACAGAGCAGAGCAGAGTAGAACTCGTCGGCACTTAGCAGAGTATGTATTTTCATATTTGACACAAAATTCTGATTTTATGTGTTGTTAAAACTCATTCTCCCAGAGAAATAATAAACCACATTACATTTTTCAGGTACACTCACATAGAAGGAGAATGTCCATTCATTACATTTGATGACTTGCTCGATCGTCTTGAAGACATGGTTTGTGATGTTGTGGACCGAGTTTTGGATTCTCCTCATGGTGAAATTGTTCGGGAACTGAACCCCAACTTCCAGAGACCCTCCAAACCATTTTTAAGAATGAACTACAGTGATGCTATCAAATGGCTCAAAGAAAACAATGTTACCAAAGATGATGGAACTTTCTATGAATTTGGAGAGGTGAGTTCCTGTTATTAATAGCGAGTGGAAATGTGTTGTATAGATCTGAAAATGTTTGTTGTGTATTTAAGGATATCCCTGAAATGCCAGAGCGTAAAATGACTGATACCATTAATAAACCAATCATGCTGTGCCGCTTCCCCGCCGAAATCAAGTCATTTTACATGGCCAGATGCCCAGAGGATCGGAGACTTACTGAGTCGGTCGGTATATTTAATTGTACAAAGGAGCTTGCTTTAAAGTCTGTAACATTCATTACCATTAGAATAACTATTATTTTTCCCTGCCAGGTTGATGTTTTGCTTCCTAATGTTGGTGAAATTGTTGGAGGCTCGATGCGTGCCTATGATTCGGATGAGCTGCTGGAAGGCTACAAGAGGGAAGGCATTGACCCCAAACCCTACTATTGGTACAATGATCAGGTTAGTTTTTAGTACAAGGCACATTAATTGAACACCATTTTTCTCATGATACTTATTTTATGGCCTGTCTTTTTTTTCTACAGAGGAAGTATGGAACTTGTCCTCATGGAGGATACGGATTAGGTCTAGAGCGATTTCTGTGCTGGCTGCTCAACAGGCACCACATTAGAGAAGTTTGTCTGTACCCTCGATTCACTGGCCGCTGCCGACCATAGGTTCTGTGATTTTCAACATGTGTCTTTCGTACTTTCGTAATGAACAACAAGATCTGGTTTGCCTTCTCACTTGACTACTCACTTCTGAAACTTATTTTTCTCAACTGCTAAAGCTAAATTATATCCTGGAAGTGTTAAGAAATTTATCACATGCAAGTTTGGTATTCGATAGTAGTTAAGAATGTATGGGTGGCATTCAAAAGGAGTTGTACAATTAATGAGATTTGTAAACTGAATATATGTTTATAAAGCTTTAAAAGTATATAAAAATATTCTGTAACACAGGAGGCTTCTTCACCTTGTCTCTATGAAATTCTAACTTAGCTACATGTGAACTGCAAAATCATGAGCTCAGTAAATAAATGAAGGTTCTTACTTTGAGTTTCTTTTTTCCTTGTATCGTCCGCAAAACCTGGAAGGGTCAGGGGAACCTGAAAAATTGCACTGATGATCATAAACATGACTTAAACCAAAGCGCCTGCGAGCGTCAGGGTAGGCCAGCCCGCAGGGCACGCGTGCATGCAACAGTCGTGCTTGCCTACCCATCAAGACCCATTTGTGCTCAGAACAGCGAAATTACGTTTGCTCTTGCGATAGTACCGTGAACGTCTTTAATGGACGATAGCATACTCTTCTGTAAGAAAACCTAAAATTAAAAAGAAGAATGTGTGGAGAACTTGGAAAAGTGTGAGACAATTTGAATTGGGAAAATGATAGTGGCCACCCCAGTGGGGTAGGGGGGGCAAACTGTAGTGCGCGGCCGACCGGTAAATGGACCCAGTCCGCGTTGGGCCGTCTTCCCTGTCTGGCCCAATTGCAATCACCAACTCCTCTAATAACTTGTGGATCATGTGGCCGGGCAGGGGTGCTGCCTGTCTAGGTGGGCCGTGCCGCTGCCGCCCTGCACCTGCACTCGCACCGAGTTGCACCGCATGAGAGCGAAGTGGAGAGTGGACGCCCACCAATGGGCTGGGGCACAAACACTGCCGTTACCGCACCCCCGCACCCCGGCAGCGGGGAGGGGGAGGGGTCAAGGCACGGCCAAGGCGAGGATGGGATGTGACGATAGCCCGCTGCTGCCGCCGCCACCACCGCCACCTCCGCTCGGGCACGGGCTAGACCTCTCGCCCTGGGCCGGGCGGGGCGCGCCCCCGGGCCCGGGCTGCCCTGTCGTGGACGGAGTGGAGAGGAGAGAGAAAAGACAAGAGACAAGCAGGCAGTCGTGTGCAGGCGGCCTGCCCGAGAGCCACACGCCACACTCAGTGGTCACCAAGCCAATCTCGGTTAATCAGTTTTAAAAGTCCAGAGTGCACGAAGCTCGTCCTCTCGCGCGCCGAGAGCCGAGACGCGACAAAACCGCCGTGACCCGGGACGGGAGCCTATACCCGGCGCAGGCCGCGCAGCGAGGCACTTGTGCAGTGTGCGCAGGCACTGTCTGCGCCACAGGCGCCACAGGCGCCACAGGCACGGCCGCGGAGCAGGAGCAGCGGAGCCCAGCCGGTCCTGCGCCTCAGCCCCAGCACCCCCGGCTGCCGGCCGCCCCAACAGGTAACGAAAAGCCAAAGCCCTCGACCTTCGTGAGCCGACGCCGGCCGCCTACGAGAAGGTCCCCACCAAGGATGCACGTCACCGCCATTGAAGACGTCGATCAAGTGAGCGCTATTACTGGCGAGCGGGCGGGCAAGCAGAGCGCCTCACTTGTCAGTTCGATCAGTGGTGTCAGTGACCTACATAATGTTCCCAAGTCTCCGTGGGTCTGCGATGGCGGGGACGGGGGACGGGGCGGAGCGGGGCCGGCGGGGCAGCCTTCCTTCCCACGAGGGTGGTCAGACGTCAACGGCAGCGCCGAGAGGGAAGTCCGGTCGGGTCGGCTCGCGGCGGCTCGCGGCGCCGTGACGTCTCCGCACCGCGACCGCGGCGACATTCGCATCGCTACCCGCACGCACGGCAGGACCTGGCAGAACACTGGCGTCCTTGGGGGCACGGCACGGCACGGCACGGCACGGCACGGCACGGCACGGCACGGCACGGCACGGCACGGCACGGCACGGCACGGCACGGCACGGCACGGCACGGCACGGCCCAAGATAGCCACTAGACGTATGACAGGGTCGCCGGGCGCCGGCTCGTCTGGACCTGATGCGATGGACACAGGGATTGAGTGCTTTGATAATCTGTCTGACGACCCCACCGAGAGAGAGAGAGAGAGAGAGAGAGAGAGAGAGAGAGAGAGAGAGAGAGAGAGAGAGAGAGAGAGAGGAGGGGGGGGGGGCTTGGTCCGTGACTAAACTACTATAACATATTTTTCGTAATTTTACTGAAACGGTTGGAGATAAAAATAAAAACTGCATTCCACGATAAAAAGAGCTTGTTGCCCGTTGCATGCCCGTTCAATAGAGCATCACGAACTTTCTTGCGAAGTCCCGAAAGATGCTCTCGGGTGCGGATGCCCTGGTTTAAGGACAGTACAGAAGGGCAAGGCGTGTGTAACCTTTAGTAGTACAGACCACGGTGTTGGCCGAGGCGATACGTAGGACCTCCCTGATTGCCCGCGAGCAGCGCCTGCGTTGGCGGCAGAGCGGCAGAGCTCAGGGCATGCGGACGCGGGCGTACATGACCACGGGCTCCATCGTCATCGTCTCCGGCACAACCACATAACCAATCGCTGCGCCGGCCCGGCCAGAGCCCGCCGGGGCCGGGCCACGCCGCAGGCACTGCAGGCACCGCAGGCACTGCAGGCACCACAGGCACCGCAGGCACTGCAGGCACCGCAGGCACCGCAGGCACCGCAGGCACCGCAGGCACCAGGCACCGCAGGCACCGCAGGCACCGCAGGCACCGCAGGCACCGCAGGCACCACAGGCACCGCAGGCACTGCAGGCACCGCAGGCACCGCAGGCACTGCAGGCAATGCAGGCACCGCAGGCACCGCAGGCAATGCAGGCACCGCAGCCACCGCAGGCACTGCAGGCAATGCAGGCACCGCAGCCACCGCAGGCACTGCAGGCTGCAGGCACCACAGGCACCACCGGCACCGCAGGCAATGCAGGCACCGCAGCCACCGCAGGCACTGCAGGCACCACAGGCACCGCAGGCACTGCAGGCACCGCAGGCACAGCAGGCACCGCAGCCACCGCAGGCACTGCAGGCACCACAGGCACCGCAGGCACTGCAGGCACCACAGGCACCACAGGCACCACAGGCACCGCAGGCACTGCAGGCACCGCAGGCACCGCAGGCACCACAGGCACCACAGGCACCACAGGCACCGCAGGCACTGCAGGCTGCAGGCACCACAGGCAATGCAGGCACCGCAGCCCGCAGGCCGCAGGCACCACAGGCACCACAGGCACCACAGGCACCGCAGGCACTGCAGGCTCCGCAGGCACTGCAGGCAACGCAGGCACAGCAGGCACCGCAGGCACTGCAGGCTCCGCAGGCACTGCAGGCAACGCAGGCACAGCAGGCACCGCAGGCACTGCAGGCTCCGCAGGCACTGCAGGCACCGCAGGCACAGCAGGCACCGCAGCCACCGCAGGCACTGCAGGCACCACAGGCACCGCAGGCACTGCAGGCACCACAGGCACCACAGGCACCGCAGGCACTGCAGGCACCGCAGGCACCGCAGGCACCACAGGCACCACAGGCACCACAGGCACCGCAGGGACAGGGTTGGAATGGGATGGGGGCGGAATATTTCGTTGGTGAATCTGCTGTGCGGTATCTTTACACGTGGTTCACGCGGGCGGCCGGTCCCCTCCGGTCCCCTCTGCCGGCCGGCTCTGCCTGCTCTACTCTGCCGTCACGGCGCGGCGGCAATGGTCCCGCGTCGCGTCCGGATCGGATTTAGTAGTCTAAACAACCCCGCGGGTCCCCTCCCTCCCCTCTCATCTCCCCTCTCTTCTCCCTATCCGCCCCCGACATCGTCGTGGTGCCCAGCGCCCTGCGCTCAGCATTCACATTAGCAGCCCGCGCCCCCACCACAGCAGGCGTGTAGCTTTAGTCTGGCTCTAGAGATTTTTAGCTGCGCTTCATTGCCTAGATTCGGGCGTTGTTTTGCCGGTTGCGTCCCTCGTCTGCCTGGGGCAACGCTAGGCTACGCTAGGCTACGCTAGGCTACGCTAGGCTACGCTAGGCTACGCTAGGCTACGCTCCTGTCCCGATGCCAAAGCTTTGGCTGGGTCGACACCGTCATGGCGACATGCTGCCATCTCATCTCCACGAAATACGTTGACGCTTGTTTTCATTTCACACTCACACCGATTCTCTGTCTGTCCGATCTGCGACTGCAGGGCGCATGCGCGGCCGGCGGTCGGTGCGGCTCTCGCGGCCGGCGGCCTCTGCGTGGCCTCTCCCGCGCGCGCGGCCGGCGCTACCCCCCCCCCCCCCCCCCCCCCCCCCCCCGGGGGGGGGGGGCTTCTATTCTCCCAGTCACGTCACCATGTTTTGAGCGGCGGTGTTTGGCGTACGTGTTTGCAATAAGTTCACATTAGAATGTCATAATGATTATGGCATGTGGCGGGCGGGCGCTGCTGCTTCTACTGAAACACTGTATATTCTGTTTTTGTTTTGTTTTTGTTTTATTTGGCGGAAGACAAACGGTGTTGCCACCGCGTCATGTTATATTTGTGGCTGCGACGACGTAAACTGTACCGATAATACGGTGGTATGCGTGATGTGCCGGATATCTTTTTCCGTTCCGTTTCCGCGCCGCACTGGTCAGAACCTTATCTCGTCGGCACCTTGATTTGCGCGCCATCCGGTTATATCCGGTATCCGATCCGGCGGTCCGGCCGCCGCCTCGCCGCACTGGAGTCACGTGTTCCATCCAGTCCACCGTGATCCAGTTCCATCCCTGGTCTGTTCGGCGCACAGCCAGTCGTGGGCAGTGCCGCGAGGGGAACTCCAGGAGGGAAATCTATGAGGGAACTCCGTGAGGGAATTCCAGGAGGGAACTCCAGGAGGGAATTCCAGGAGGGAACTCCAGGAGGGAACTCCATATGAATGAACTGCTGCTGGTCCAGGTCCGAGTGCTTGGCCAGGACTAGGACCGGCTGGCGCCGACTGGGTCATTGGGTCGAGCGGGACTCTAGCTGAAGGCTGAGCTAATCACCGACGCGGACGGAACAAACGGAGAGGAACTGACAAAGCTTTGGTATTTCCACTCCGCGCCGACCCCCGGCCCGGCCCCGTCCGGCGTCTCAAACACGGAAAAAAAAGTTTAGTTGAGGCAACTGACACGTCAGTTGCCAGCGGTCCTGAGAACACTGTCAGTTATTGCTGCAGCTAACCGACACACAGCTGACATAACAATGACGTTAAGTTGTCAGAGCAATACTTTTGATATCGTTAAAGAACTCGAGTGAAAGTTGCGGAAGTGAATATGTTTGTTGCGAACGCAGACATTTTGACTAAATGAGAATGTGAGCAAGAATTTGTTCAGTCAACCATATACCTGTAGGCTCCCGCAACAATTTCAATTTTCTTGATGTCAACAAAAATTTTGCTGCTGCCAACAACGTTTCCTTTCTGACAACAAAATGTGTTCTCAGGTCCGCTCCGAACTGACATGTCAGTTGCCACAACTGACCTTTAGTTACGACAACAAAACCCTTTTTTCTGTGAATGTCGTTGCCGAGGGGTCTGGCCTGGCTTGGCCTGCTTGGCTCCGCGAGGGGAGGAGCCCCGGCAGCCCCGGCAGCCCCGGCAGCCCCGGCAGCCCCGGCAGCCCCGGCAGCCCCGGCAGCCCCGGCAGCCCCGGCAGCCCCCGGCAGCCCCGGCAGCCCCGGCAGCCCCGGCAGCCCCGGCAGCCCCGGCAGCCCCGGCAGCCCCGGCAGCCCCGGCAGCCCCGGCAGCCCCGGCAGCCCCGGCAGCCCCGGCAGCCCCGGCAGCCCCGGCAGCCCCGGCAGCCCCGGCAGCCCCGGCAGCCCCGGCAGCCCCGGCAGCCCCGGCAGCCCCGGCAGCCCCGGCAGCCCCGGCAGCCCCGGCAGCCCCGGCAGCCCCGGCAGCCCCGGCAGCCCCGGCAGCCCCGGCAGCCCCGGCAGCCCCGGCAGCCCCGGCAGCCCCGGCAGCCCCGGCAGCCCCGGCAGCCCCGGCAGCCCCGGCAGCCCCGGCAGCCCCGGCAGCCCCGGCAGCCCCGGCAGCCCCGGCAGCCCCGGCAGCCCCGGCAGCCCCGGCAGCCCCGGCAGCCCCGGCAGCCCCGGCAGCCCCGGCAGCCCCGGCAGCCCCGGCAGCCCCGGCAGCCCCGGCAGCCCCGGCAGCCCCGGCAGCCCCGGCCCGAGACCGTTTGTACTTTGTCCGCGGCGATAGCGCTGCTAGCGTGGCCCGGCGCAGCCTGCCAGCCCATACCATGCGGCATCCCTGCCTGCCCTGCCACTGCCGGCGTTCGCGCCATACTCTGCGGCCAAGTTGCGTGCGGCCGAACCGGCAAACGGCACTCGCACTGGGATCTGGGCGGGGACCTGGGCGCAACCGGCGGGGCGGGGACATGGGCACCGCCCACCGGCACCGGCGCACCGCCTACACGGCCGCGGTGAAGGGGTGCGAACCGAGCTCGGAGCACCGTCCGAGGCGAGGGCGGGACTGTCCCAGCCCAACTCGACCTCAGCGCGGCACAGCGCGGCGCAGAGGGCGCCAGGGCCCCGACAAAGTCATTGCCCTCCGGCGGGTACCGAGCAAACGACATTTCCACGAAAACCGCCAACTTCCAGAACGATCTTAAGTGCCGCATGCCGCGGGGAAGGGGAAAGGGGTGGCGATGTGTGTCGGGTCGGAGTTAGGGCCCCGGGCTCCGGCAGCAGGGCTCTGGCAGAGCTCCGGCAGGGCTCCCCAGCAGGGCTCCGGCAGGACTCCGAAAGAGCTCCGACAGGACTCCGGCAGGGCTTCGGTGGGGCTCCGGCAGAGCTCCGGCAATGCTCCGAAAGGGCTCCGCCTGCTGTTGTAGTGTAGTGCACCAGGACGAAGCCAAGGACCTCATGATGTCGACGTCAGATGTGACACGGCCCACTGATTGCCAGTCTGCGAGGATGATGCGCGGAGGCCAATGGAATGGGTGTGTCCCGACACGCCGTGGCGTGCCGAGGCGACCGCGAGGGTCTCAACTCGCGATCGAGTGCGCCATGGCCGTCCCCCGCCCCGCCCCGCCCCGTCCCTTCCCGGCCATGCCATGTCACCATCTGGTTCCCTCGTCAATGGCCCGCCTTGTGGTGTGGTATGCTCTCTACACTGCTCATTCACTGCCGGGACCGGACCGGCCGGGGCGCATTCGAGTGTGACGTCCGTCTCTCTCGCACTCACGCCGCGGCGCGGGGCGGGCCGCGCGACCAGCTGTCCTGCGGCCACTGCCACGCCGCCGGGGTGGGCGAGTGCGAGTGCTACTCCAGGCCCTTCGGCGGCAGGGATCTGTAACTTAACGTAACGTGTAACGTAACTTATACCAGAATGTAACGGAATGCGGTGTTAATTTTTAGGGTTACGTTATTTATCGAACGTTTAAGAATACAGGCCGCTGGCTATTGTTAGATAAATTATCTCGTAAGAAAAGGGTATACTATTAACGGTTATCTAGACAACCTATTATAAAACGTTATGCGTTATAACCGTTAAACCGATAACCTAGGACACTTCCGTTCACTTACATAACGTTATAAGGTAAAACGTTATTAGATATAACGTTATAACCACACGTTACACGTTAACCGTTTTACGTTACGGTTCACTGGCCCACTGGCGCCAAATGATATCACGGATGCCGTTATCGATTCGTTGCCAGAATTGACTCAAATATTGATGCCTTGCTCAAACTCGACAGGACGGACTCAATTAGGTCTGTCTTTTCTTCGCGATTAATGGTCTCTAGGTTTAACGTTATAACCGCAGCACAATCGGTTGCAGTGCTTAACCGTTAGATCTCTAACAGAAATACTGACGTTTCTTTATTAACGGGTTACCTGTATACCGCAACCTTATCCGTTAAATCCGTAACGGTTAGTCTGTTAACTTTCCATCTAAGTTATAGGGTGTTAAGGTTAAAAGTCGTTACCGTTATTCGCTGTGAAGGCCGTTATAGGTTAAACGTTATAACTTTAACTTATACCATAACGTTAAAGCCACCTCTTGTGTTAAGTTACGGATCCCTGTTCGGCGGGGCGGGGGCGGGGAGGGGTCCGGCGGGGTAGTAGGTGGTGTGTCCCGAGAGGTGCCTCCCATTGGCTGCCGCCCGGTCACGTGACAAGTCACGCCTCGGCGTGGTCCGACACGAGAAGCGCGGCTCGGCTCGGCTCGGTTCGGTTCGGCGCCAACAGCACGGCTTGGCGGCGGCAGCGTCTTGGCGGCGTCGTGTGTCTTGTCTGCCGGCTTGCCGTGGGGACGGTCGGGACGGCCTCCTCGGGCTCAGGCTGCTCAGGCTCCGCAGTCCGCAGGACCCCTGCTCTACTGTCTCCACTCGTCCTCGTCATCGCCTTGACGCAGTCCTTCCTCGTCCCGTCACCGGCGCGCAGGCTACCGCAGGCGTTCGGGGGGTCTCCTCTCTTGACAGCGTACCGGGCTCCCGCGCTCGAATCATGCCGGCCGGGGTGCGATAGGTACGGTATGCGTTTTGTGTTTTGCATGAGCGTCGTCCGATACCGTACGTCGAATTTCCTCAAACTCAAGATTATGCGGCTCACCGTGAGAGTTGCGAGAACAGCGCGGCGCCCAGCACATCGCCCGCCAGTGCCAGGGTAGGCCAGCCCGCACGGCACGCGTGCGTGCAGCAGTCGTGGTGGCCTATCCCGCCGGGGCTGGGCCAGGGGTCGGGGTTTCCCCGGGTCGCGCGTGTCGAGCCCCGCGGTGCCCTCGCGGCCGGGGTCCGCGGCGGCGCCTGGCCCGGCCCGGCCCCCGCCGCCCCACGGCCACAGACGGCTGATGGCTGACGGCCACACTGCGCTGACGGCAGCGGCTGTTGTCCACCACGCGGACGGGGCGGGGATTTGTTTACATGTCGTGAGTGGGATCACGGATGGTGCTGTTATGTTCATGAACTCTTCTGAGGACGCCGATGGCGTCAGTGGGCCGCGGTCACAGTGCGCGCCAAAGCCTAGCGTCGCGGGGAGGGAGCGTTTACATGCGCCGTTAGTTGCAGTGTGTGCGTGTGTGTGTGTGTGTGTGTGTGTGTGTGTTGGTCACCTGCTGTTCACCTGCTGCCCGGCGGGCCCCACCCCGTCCTCCACACATGCCTTACCACATGTCATGTCTGTTTCAGACAGCCTCCGCGGCGTCCTTGCGTTATCAGTGAGCGCATGAGTCTGCGGCCACGCCGTGGCACAAGTGGTAGTGCGAATAATCCGACCACCCAGCCAGCACAGCGGGCGCAGCGTACCCCGAGATGATCGCCAACACGAGTGGCGTGCTGCTCCGCACCATGCTCTTCCTGGTCCAGAACAACCACGTCATGGCGGACAAGAGGATCGACACCAACACCCTGTACCACATCAAGACCGGAGAGAGTGAGTAGTGCACACTGCACGCCCCCCGTCGACAGTCGTCCCGAGTCCTTTGGCCCTCTCGCTGTCTTCACACGCCGGCCGTGACCGCCGTCGCAGAGCTTAGAACCGATCGCCCCGGTTTTCTTCTCGCAATCTACGTGTTAAAGACTTTTTAATCGTTACATATTCTGACTTGGCGTGTTATCGGCGGCGCGGCGGCGCGTCCTGATCGGCGTGTGACGTCACGTCAAGTTATCTGTCTCTGTCCGCCCCCCCCCCCCCCCCCCCGCCCGTCTCCGCTCTCCCTCTACGTATCTCTCACCCTGTGTGTATGCGTGTCTGTTGATGGACGAGATGTGACGGCGCCCAGAGCATGGACCGGGCCGGGCCGGGCGGCGCGGGGAGGTGTTGACTCGATCGTCACCTCATTAGGGCAAAAATCACTGAGAATGAAAAAGTCATAATGGGACTTATTTTGGAATCCTGGCGAAAAGCTGAGTCTAACTCGGGTGTCTTGGATCTTAAATGTCAGGCTGAGTTTTCAAAAACAGCCTTTTCAATCCGTAATCGCCCAAAGTTAACGACAGTTATGACTCTTTCATTCTCAGTGAGGAGGAAGATATTGCAGAGTTAGAGTTCGTTACAACCCGCTGTTCTAGGGACCGTAAGACGTGTACCTAGGGCGGCACACGATGCCGCCTAATCCGGTCTCAATCGCCTTATCTGCGGGAGACTAATTTCGAAACAGAGGAAAGCGGAGAGCGACTCAGGAGTCCATTCTACGACGCCACGCGTGAAACCGCGGGAAATGGACGAGCCCATGGCGTAATCACATCTGCAGACAATTGCGCAAATAAGGCAGTCTTGTCGCACATAGTTGTTGTTGTTTTTAAGCTTGCATAGTGGTTTAAACACACAAACCCCGAGACTGAAGTGTGGCCATCACCATAGTATATCTCCGGACCCCGAAATCGTAATAGTTTTACGAAATCCATTTTATCCATGTTAGTATTATGCTTTTATGCGTCCAGGCCACGCCACCACCAAGTGCTTCGGTAACATGACCGAGTACGGCTGCTACTCGCTGGGGGAGCCGTGGACGTCGGAGGCCCGTCCGATCTCTCTGTACCCCGAGCCCCCGGACGTCCTGGCTGTGCAGTACTGTCTGTTCACCCGGCGGAACCGGACGTGTCAGGTGAGTGTCCGAACCAAATCGGGTTCCGTTATCTGTTTGTAATGCACCAAATAAGCAGCTCAATCTCTTACCAACGTCTTAGTTGGCGAAATGTCTGTGCGAATTCTGAGCCTACAATCAATTTTGTACGAGTCTGGGGACGGTCATGGGGTTTTTCTGAGAAAAAAAATAGTAAAAGCATGCAGTGCTGGTGCCATAACCGATAAAGTTTAGAACTTGGAGCTGTTATCTGTTGCTTTGAACCTTTCTATCGGATTCAGAATGACCCTTAACTGTACTTTCACAATCCCTCAATTTGATACCAAAGCGGGTCGATTATCCCCCCAAAATGAATAACGGCCGCACCAGTGGTGTCCAGTTCATGTGTAGAGGTGGCTTCGTGGTGGGTACGTATGTTCGCGACTGGCCCGGGTGGGAGGGGTGTATTTTCCCGTCCGGGCCGCAGGCCCGGGAGGGCTGAGGGCCCCGGCCGAGGGCCGCGGACAATCCGAGACCGGGAGGGCCGTCGTGCACCGTGGGCTGCGGACTGCCCGGGCCAGGCCCGCGAACGCTGTCAGCCCAGCCTGGTCTAAGTCCCGGGCCGTGGTGTAGTAGCCATTTTGCTAAAGGGCCGAGAGATACAGATGGGGAGCGTCCATTAATTACGTCAGTTTTGGGGGGAAATTTTAGCGCCCCCCCCCCCCTTACGTAAGGGTCCGCAAGATCTAGCAACCCCCCCCCCCTATCTTACGTAAGATTTGCGAAATATTCATCCCCTTTACGTAAAATTTCCGAGGGGGGAAGGGCCGTCTGAAAATTTTCCCGCTCGGGCCGTCAGGGTCCCAGTCCGCCCCTGTGTTCGCTGACGCCTTGTTTAGGTCGCTGATGAGGCTTTGATTCGGACTTGAGTTTGGAAGAGACTCTACAGGTGACTGGAAGCGCGGGTACGAGGAAAAGGTTGACGGCCACTAGCTAACGCCCTTGCCCTGCCTCGTTGTCTTTATCGACGACCTTGCCACCACGCCCCCGCGCCAGCGGCGCCAGCGGCGCCAGCCCCCTCCCTCCCACCCATCACGACTAAAGCCTTGTCCTCTAGCCGCGCCACCTATCTGTGAGATGGTGTACTTGGCTGTTCACAGCTGCTGGAAGTAACTGAGCCTACATCCCTCTACAGATCGTCCCTGGTGCCCGGGCATCACACCTACCTCCTGGCGCACGGCTTCATCGAGAGCGGGGATAAACCATGGATCCAGGTGAGCCAACACACGCACACACGCGCGCGCGCACTCACAACACACACACTCTCTCTCTCTCTCTCTCTCTCTCTCTCTCTCTCTCTCTCTCTCTCTCTCTCTCTCTCTCTCTCTCTCTCTCTCTCTCTCAAAGGGTGCTCATCGCGTCGATGCAATCATGAATCATCCTAAGAGTACGCTCGTGATAAGGTCCCAAGGGTAGACCTTAGACCTGTTTTCGCCAGTATATCCGCACGATGGGCGCCTGCAGGGTAGGCAAACCCGGCTTTCGCATGCACGCGTGTCGTGCGGGCTGGCCTACCCTAGCACTCGCGGGCGCCCGGAGTCACCGTTCGCGGTTTTGCGGTCATGAGAAAATTCGGACGAACTTTTTGTACGCCGTGCCTTCCTGAACGACTCTGTAAAGTCACACACTGCAGTGGGACGTGTTGCGTAATTTGCGAACGATCCGTTTGGGGTACGAGTCGACTCGTGAAATGGATTAAATTAACGAATGAGGAACACTTTTCTTTCTGCGCATGCGCAGCTCATGAAGGACCGTCTCCTGGAGCGCGCCGACGTGAACGTGATCATCGTGGACTGGGGCCGGGGGTCCGGGCCGCCCTACAACCAGGCCGTGGCCAACATCCGCATGGTGGGCTACATCACCGCGTGGCTGCTCTTCCGCATGAAGGTGAGTTGGGTGGGGCACCTACAGATGCACCGGACGAAATTTTTCATAGAGGCATTCCAGATTTTAAAAAATAACACTTGAATAGTTTCTTTTCCTGTCCAGAATGCCTCATGCGTTTGGACTGTTTCTTACGCTTCCAGGAAATATTTCAACCAAAGTTGAAAAATTTCACGAAAATTTTCAGTCAAATTCTGGACTTTTCGGAAAACGCACACGTCGCTAACCGCACCGCACCTCTTTACTCACGCCTCCTCACAGATGGCCGTAGGGCTGAACCCCGAGCTCTGCCACATCATCGGCCACAGCCTGGGGGCGCACCTGGCCGGCTACGCCGGTTACCACCTCAAGCAGGACTTCGGGCTGAAACTGGGCCGGATCACAGGTAAGCTGCAGGGCAGGGAATGGTGTGGAGGCGGGAGCGCCGAGTGTGTAGGCAACCCATCGGACCCTGGTCTCTGATGGTGCTCGGGTGCTCTCAGGCATGGACCCCGCGCAGCCGCACTTCAGCAGCACGGACCCCGTGGTGCGGCTGGACCCGACGGACGCCGTCTTCGTGGACGTGATCCACACGGACGCCATAGACCAGGTGACGGGAGGGTTCGGCATCGAGGAGCCCATCGGTCACCTGGACTTTTACCCCAACGGCGGCAACAACCAGCCGGGCTGCGAGCAGAACATCTTCAGCTTCATCTCGCAGGAGGACGGCAGCCTCTTCAAAGGTGGGTCCTGTTCTGTGCACAGCACGCCGTGCTCCGCGTGGCGCCCAGCGGCGCTCTCGGTGCCCCGGTGTGCAGCTCTGGACGCGGCAAGGGTGCGGAAGTGTTGCTGACACCGTTCGTGTTCGCTGTCCAGGGATCAAGAAGTTCATCGGCTGCAACCACGTCCGCGCCCACGAGTTCTTCTCGGAGACCATCCTGCGCTCTCACACGTCCTGCGGCTTCTGGGGTGTCGAGTGCAGCAGCTACGACAAGTTCATGAACGGCTCGTGCTTCGCGTGCACCCCGCCGGTAAGTGGGGATAAACCGCGCGCCAGGCCCTGCTGCGTGGGGTATCGACGAGTACGGTGGGTGGCCCACCCTCCGGGCGCTGGCGCTGGGCCGGGCAGGCTTGCCGTACCGTCACGCACCTGGGCTCTGTGTTGCAGGGACACGGCCACGGCACCAAGGGGGCGCGGACCGGGCCGCTCTGCGCTAAGATGGGCCTTGAGGCGGGGCAGAAGCGGTTCCAGCACGCGGGGAGGCCCGTGCGGCTGTATCTGCTCACGGGGGCCGAGTCACCCTTCTGCAGTAAGTAGGGAGGGACCAGCGACCCGCTGCTAGGGTTTCTAGTCACGAAATTTTCCAAGAAATTTTCGGAAAATTTCCGGAAATTTTCGGAAATTTTCACAAAGGTTGGAAAAGTTGGAAAAAATTGGAAAAGTTAGAAAAATATGATTTCTATACCCAGAACCCACACAAAACCTTTAAAACTACACTTAACAGGTGGCTTAAACATGTATTGTGCCATTTCCCTGGTAGATTTGCATGTACTATATGTGTCATTTAAAACAGTGGAAGGAACATTGAACCTCAATTTTTACTACCTATGTGTGAAGGAAATGGGTAGTTTTTTATTCAGCTTGGCTTAGTAACGGGCCGTCCATAAAGTACGTCCGGGCGGAAAGGGGGTGCGGAAGGGCGGGGGGAGGTCGTCGAAAGCGGACTTTGAAGGACCGGGGGGGGGGGGGGGGGGGGGGGCGTGTCGGTTAGGACGTGAGTTTTTAATTTCAAATTTGAGCATGATTAGTTGTGAAGGAGCGAAATAGGCGTCGATACTCCGCGCGTCCCAGCACCCAGCAGTGCCCTTTCAGAAAGCGTAGTTTCGGTGCCTGAAATTTGTTTTTGTTTTACAATTGTTTGACATTACCTGTAAAATATTTTTCCCCCTGATTTAAGCATTGCCTTTTTGTAAATCATAAACTACCATTGTCATGTGCGCAACGTTTTTATTTTTATCTTTACAACCTGCAGTTATATCGTAATTTGTTAAAATGTGAAGATTTTAGCATTTTGGTCACATTTGTCGATTTTTTCTTCAAAGGCGGACGCAAGCGGCCGAAGGGGAGAGGGGGGGGGATATAGGGCGAAAATGAGCGTACGCACTTTATGGTCGGCCCCTAGGGCGCAGGCGCGAACTCTAAATTCGAATTTCCGCGAGCGTGAAACCATATGTCACGGGATAAGAGCGTTGTGTCGTAGTATTTCACAGATATCAAAGATTTAGGAAGTCGAATATGTTAAGAAGTGGATTTTGATTTTAGGACAACATGTTGTTACAGGGTTGCAAGGGAATTATTTGTGAGTAATTTCTGAATTTTTTCCAATTTTTTCCGAAAATTTCACAACTTTTCCGAAAATTTCCATTGAATTTTTCAAAAATTATTTTTTCCGGAAAATTAGAAACCCTACCCGCTGCTATGAAAAATACTATTAGTGGCGAAAGCGCATGCCGCCGAATCATCCAATCATCTCCCGAGCTTTCTGGTACCTCCGTTCTGAAAGTGTCTCTTTTCACTTCGGTTTCGCAGAGTGGCTGTACCTCATCACGGTGCAGCTGTCCTCCAGCAACAAGTCCGTGACGGACGGCGGAGAGGTGGGCAAGATCAACGTGTCGCTGCGGGGGGATGCGGGTGTTGCCAAGGACATGCACCTGTACGACCGGTACGTACCCGCCACCGCACACACACTCACACACACTCGCACACACTCACACACACTCCCACACACTCGCACACACTCGCACACACTCACACACACTCACACACACTCACACACTCGCACACACTCACACACACTCGCACACCTCGGCCACCACGTGATCGACACCGTGATTTTCGCTTGCCCTCTCAGGGAGACGTACCTGGCCCCCGGCAGCACGCACCAGCGGGTCGTTTCGGGCGCCAGGGTGGGCACGCTGCACAGCGTCACCGTCACCTTCGAGTACGTCACGTCCGTCAACCCGCTCACGTGGCGCTTCTTCGAGGTCACCAAGATCCACCTGGCGTCCATCACCGTCGAGTCCCTCAGCGTGCACGGCAAGGAGAGGTAGGTGTAGATCCCAGCCGGGTTACACTTAGTTTCGAGTGGGTAACCTAACTAATTCAGAGAATTCACGCAAATTCACAAAAAAAAAAACAAAAAAAAACTAAAAGCTCACACAAAAAAGATAATCAAAAAGACACCAAAACATCCTCATTATCTCTGCCGTCCCGTCCCGTCTCGGTTCTAGGCTCAAGCTGTGCACCAAGGACGACACCCTGGTGTCGGGGAAGCCCATCACGCTGACCAGGGCCAACGACTGCGGTTGACGTCCCCGTCCCAGCCATGGGTCCCCGCCATGGGCCGAGCGCAAGACTGCTTCGTACTGTTCCACGTCATGGCAGTGCTCGCGCCGTGTCGACTCCTCTCTTTCGATGTACCTGCAGGCCGAGTGCCTAGACCAGTGCCGCGTGACAGGACAGGCGTGTACGCGTGCACCCTGTGGACGGCACGTGCTCGTGCACAGCGTGGTGTCTGTGGTGCATGCCGCGACCGCGTGCGCCAGTGCCAGTGAACAAGAGCGCCGCCACGTCGGCGTGTCCATGTAAAGTACAAAACCAAATGCTAATCGACAAGTCAAACTTCCCTGTGCAGTGTGTGTGTGTGTGTGCTATGCATTGTGTCGGCTGTGAGACGGGTCAGCTCTCGATATGGGATGTGGATGAGGGAGGGTAGGGGTGGTGTCCTCCAGTGTGTGTGTCTGTCTAGGGATTTCCGAAGACAGCGAAGGTGAGGGGGCGCCCCCCCGCCCAGTCAGATATCAGTATTCCGGTAAATTGTGTCAACTGGCGGTGTATTTATAGCTCTGTTATTGAGTGCAGTATTTATTTTGTAATTAGTTAATTTATAGTGCATTCCCGTGCCACAAATCGATCATCCCTTGTATCCCATGTATCTCATTCATATTTTAGTGCGTACTAAGCAAAACGTATCCTCTTAAATTTAGGAGCGATGTTGATCATTTGGATTACAGGGTTCGTTTCTAATCTATGTGTTAGTTTAGTGGCCATTTTATGTTCCTTTTTTTTTAGTCCTGCTAGATGTACTTATGATTGATTTTTCTTATGAATTACATGCAGGAATCTCAATATTTTATGACACAATAAACAAAATAAGTTTAAAGAAATTAATGTTTTTATTTCTTTCTAATGAGGCAGAAGTCCCCAATAATCCACATTAACACACACACATGCATGGGATATAAATATAACAAATTTCATGATGACAGTAAGACATCATATAGGTAACATATTCATCACTAGACTATTTGGTGAGAGAACGTAATTACATTATACAACAATTGAAAACAATACCATAACTGTCAGTTCACAAAACAATACATTTGTTTTGTATGAGAATCAAAGAAACACAATACTACTCTTGCCCATAACAATGGGCAACAAAGAACATTACTCTTTTGGCAAGAATAAAACAAACAATTTTTTGGTTCAGAGACATGAATAAAACTACCATTTATTACATGAAATGTACATATATAGTATGAGCAATGACTAATTTAACTAGAAAATAAAAACATAACAGCTGCCTTAATTCTAACAAAAATCAATTTTGTACCATAATCGAGTATTTATATTTATAATATAGCCCCACAAGCCCGCAGAGGAGATCACACAGAATTCACACACACAGAGCAGACAGCATCCATTTCACCGGCGGACTCGCTTACTTTTTGCCCGTCGTGGAGAGATCCTTGGGCATCTCCTCCTCCAACATCCGAAGCCTTTGCAAGTCCTCGGGGTTTGCGTACCCGGCGTAGAACGCTTGGGGGACGGCGGCCAGGTGAACGGAGGCCAGAACGGGGTGGGTGTGGGCGGCCTGGTACCGGTACGGTAGCGCGAACCCCCAGCTGGAGTAGGGGTAGGAGTATGGATCGGCGTACGAGTACGGCCCCGCGGGCCCCGCCGTGCGCGCCCACGGGTCGACATCGGCGGACATGGTCGCGCAGGCCGTCATCGTGGTGGGGAGGGGTGCAGACGGCGGCGGGGACGGAAAGGCCGACGACGTGGCCATGGGCGCGTCCGCATGGCAGGGCGGTACGCGCTGCTCACGCTGCTGCTGGGGTCCGAAGCTGGGGTCCAGGATGGCGGTGATGGAGAGGTAGCCGGGCTGCGGACAGGCGCCAGGCCTGCTGCCAGGACTGGTGCCCTCCGCCGGGCTGGGGGTCGGCGGAGGCGTCGAGGACATCGAGGAGGCCGGCGATGGCGGCGCCGAGCCCACCGAGGACACGCCGCTGTCGTCGTGCGTCGAGGACAGGTGCAGGTTGAGGTGCGTGGTGGGCGACAGCCGGGGCGACAGCGGGGGCGACAGGTTCAGGGTCCTGCTGACCTGCGCCTCCCGCAGCACCTCCTCCGCGCCCATCCGCAGCTTGTCCTTGTCCCTGCGGTTGCGGTGCGACAGGCCCGAGTCACGGAAGCCCTTGGCAAACGGGTTGTTGTTGATCTTCATGGACTTGATGGCTTCGTTCTGCAAGAAGGAGAGGGCCAGACAATTAGAAACAGAAACGGCACCACACTCTCGACCACACTGCTGTCGCCACGTCTGCAGTGCGACAGAGACAGAACTACAGGACGCGCACGCAAACAGAACACTCGCACTAACCTGATAGGCGGTCACGGCCACGAACTCAGTCTCAGGGAAGTCGACGGAGAAGATGGCGTGGTCGCTGGCACGAACGATGTGGAACAGGGGTCTGTACTTGTGCATGGACGTCAGCACGAGCTGCAGAAAAACGGAAAGACACACAGTTAGTCCACAGTGCATAATGCAGGCGAGAGAGGCACATCAACAGATAGCGCCTTCCTCCTGTCCTGGGCCTGGGGCCGGCGGCCCGCTCTGGCTGGTCACTGCGAGGTAGGCAGCCCCTCGCGCGCATGACGGAGGGGCTGCCTAAGCACGCATGCGCAGGAGCTACCAAGGCTCGGCGCCGCCGTGTTCGCTTAGTACAGCGGCGGTGCGGGGCGGTGGGGGGCTGGGACTTACGTTATTCCGCTCCGTGGTCTGGGTGCTGTTGGTCAGCTTGGCGCTCTCGGCGTTGTTGGACCGGCGGAAGGTGATGTCCTTGGCGGTCCAGGCGGCGCCCTTGGTCGGCGAGTCGGGGTGCACGTACACGAGCTGCGAGTGCTGGGCGTCCGCGGCCCCGGAAGCCACCCAGCGGCCAGCGTGGTACTTGAAGCGGCTGGGGGCGGCGAGGCGCATCTCCATCAGGATGGAGTACTCCACGTCGGGCTCCAGGCCCTGCACGCTGATCGCCAACCTCGGGAAGATGCTCCTGGAGACAAAAGACACGGCATAGCGTTAGGCCCGAATCCACCATGGGGGAAGGGGGGGGGGGGCAGCGAACAACGGGGAGGAGAGGACGACCTCCGCAGGCTCGGCCCCGCCCCTAAGGACCTGAAGGAGACCCGGGATACGGGACACTCAGGACACTCGGCGGCGACGTCGTCAAATCACACCATCGACTCGGCCAGGTTGGGGGCTTCTGTCACTAAGGACCCCCGAGAAGAGCTTTCGCAGACTCACGATTTAATCCGGCGACAAAGCGACGGGACAAGGCGAACGGGGACCAGACAGGGACGGGACGGGACCCAGCCCGGTGCAGCGTTTCTGCAGCGTCATAGCCGGCGGCCGGCGGCGGCATCCCCATATACAAGCTCCTTGTGCATCCCTCGTCAAACCGACCTCTAGCCGGACCAGACCGCCGTGCGTGGTAGTTAACGGCGCCAGGCCCAGGCAGTGTTCAGTTGTTCTCAAGGTTAATTAATCATACTTTTCGATAGTCAGTGCGCCAGTGCCGCGGGGCGACCAAGAAAGAACTGCTGTCGACGTAAGGTACGGGATGAGGCAGTGCGACATCAGAGAAAAGGAAAAGGGGGAGACCGGACACGGTGAAGGGACAGCAGGGCGTGCAACACATCGCACCGCAGCGTCGCGCCGACACAGGGCGCCTCGCCGTGCCGCTGGCGGCCACCTCGGGCAGGCCTCGGACCCCCCGAGGAGGGGTTGGCACTCTGCCGCGCTGCCGCCGGCACCAGGGCCGTGACGGCGACGGCCGGCGGCCAGCGGCGCCAGAGCTCTCAGTCGGGCTGGGCGAGGCCCGGCACCGGCATGGCGAGGCGCCAGTCCGCTCCAGCAGGGACAGGGACAGGACATCCCTACCGTCTGGGCAGGCCAGGCCCGGGCAGGCCGGGCCAGGACTGTCGCCGCTGTCGCTAATTGCGAGAACCTGCTCTGTGTGCAAATAACACAAAGACTCCCGTGATGAGTCCAATGAGCGCAGAGGCGGACCTGCCCCCGGCCCTGCCCCCGGCCCTGCCCCCGGCCCTGCCCCCGGCCCTTTCCGTAGCCTCTGGCGCCTGGCGCCTCCCTCCAGGGCTCGGGCAGGAAGTAAACCCACCCACACACACACTGTCACCATCACTCAACAAGGCCGCCGGTTTGTCGCCTCGTCACTATTATTTACAGCCGGACCGAGACGTTCCCACCTCCAGCCCCAAAAAAGGCAGTCGCAGTCGGTTCGGGGGAAGCGGGGGACAAGACGCCGTGCCGTGCCGTGCCGTGCCGTGCCGTGCCGCGCCGCGGGGGAGTGTCGGTGTCGATGTCGCGCCAGTGTCGCGGTCGCTCGCACCCCCGCGGCCGCCGGCCCGGCCCGACCCGGTCGGCGCGGTTGGTGGCCGATGCAGGGGGCGCCACGGCATCCCGTCACACCTCGGCGACGACGCCCATGCCCGCCATGCCCGCCGCACCCGGCGTGGGGGTCGATCATGAACACCGCTAACGATGTCCGCGGCGCGTGCCCGGGCGCTCGAGCGCGGGGTATCTACCGAAATGATTTCCACCACAACAGTGGATAAGGGGACATGAGGTTGTGTGGGCGTGCGTGTGGGCGTGCGTGCGTGCGTGCGTACGTGTGTGTGTGTGTGTGTGTGTGTGCGCGTGCGTGTGAACAGCCCCTTGGCGCAGCCATTAGACCAACGGTGCGATAGGCCATGCCCCAGTGCCCCAAGTACATGTACCCTCCGGGCCACCGCCGGCCGCGCCGAAACAAACAGTGTTGGCGTCAACCAGCCGGGGCCCGGGGCCGGCCGGGGTGGGGCTGGAGCCTCAGAGGCCCCCTCGCCTCGCCCCCCTTAGATGGGAGGACTTGGCGCCACCGGACAACGGCGTCACCGACTACGGTATGTTGCCCGAGAAACCTGACACCGGCTGGCACTACCCCTGACTGATATCACAGACAGGTGACGCAAAGCAGGGCTGTCGCTGTCGGCATTCCCGTCCCCATATCTGACGAAGAGGCAGAGGGCCCCGGTGGTCGGAGAGGGGGTGGGGGTGGGGTGGGTTGGGGTAGGGTCGGCTGGGGTGGGAATTTGCTTGTCACATCGAATTGCGACTTGTTCTATTTGCTGTCGTCTGTTGTCAGCAAATAACTCTTCCCCTCACGTTTATTGAGCATACAAGGCCGAGGATCCTCAGGGTCCCCAGGGACTCCGACGACCCGGAGTAGGGTCTGCAGCCCCGCCCTGACTATGCAGCAAGAACCACCCCGGTGCCGTGCCCTCAGTTGCTCTCCCTGTCGCTCCCATTAGTCGGCGAGCAGGCGAGAAAGAGACAGAAGAGGGAGCAGACGAGACGGTGCGAAGCCTCGAGTGCCGCCTGGCCGTGCGTGTGCGGCGCCAGGGTGACATCCTTCCCTGCTGTCGCCACCAATGGTGGCACAGGCTAGGCAGGCGCCGACCGTGTCTTGTCTCCTGTTCTCTTTATGACGACGGCGGCCGCACACTGGCCGCACCCTGGCTGGCCCTCTCCTCCACCTAGCCCTACCCGCGTTCAAGTCCCCTCCTAACTGGCTCATGACGGAGTTGAACCACGTTGCAAGGAAGGAGCCTGGGTCCGCCGGGAGCCGGGAGCCCGGAGTCCGCTTCCGCCGTCGCGATTCGGACCCTCAAGCTGCCCATCGCAGGCCAGCCCAGTCCCCACCACGACGCGTGACGCGCGTGCACCGCCTCCGCGAACCTGTCACCTGTCACCGCGCGACACAGCCACCGCTCCGACTGCAGCAGCAGCGGGTGGGCGGGTGCAGCCGGGTGCAGCCGCCCGGGGCCACGCCAGCACCGCCAGTGCCACCGGGCTTTGAAGCCGGCCTGGCCTGGCCAGCCTGTCCTATCCCACCCCGTGGCGCCACAGACAGCGGCCGGCCGCACCCCACCACGCCACGCCACGCCGCTCAAGCGCATCAACTCTCGTCAACGAGGTCCGAGACGGGCAGTGCACCTCAGCTCACAGCGCACCTCACCGCACCGCACTTCACGCCCCGAGGGCCGGGCTCCGGGCCCCGGGCCCGACACCACTCTAAGTAAGGCGACATGTATATGGCCGGCGGCGGCTAGGCGGCGACGCGGCGCCGGCGCTAAAGCGTCGACAAGTGCTTTATTATCTTTTTGTTATAATGTTTGCAGTACAATCTCTCCCTCCCCCTCCTCTCCTCCCCCCCCCCCTCTCTCTCTCTCTCTCTCTCTCTCTCTCTCTCTCTCTCTCTCTCTCTCTCTCTCTCTCTCTCTCTCTCTCTCTCTCTGTCTCATATTTGTTTTTTTCTCTTTCTTTTGACATTTTTGTGAGGGAGCGGGTCCCTATACCCGAGGGGGCAAATGTGCCCTATGTACTGGGACCAAATAAACAGAATCAAATCAAATCTCTCTCTCTCTCTCTCTCTCTCTCTCTCTCTCTCTCTCTCTCTCTCTCTCTCTCTCTTATTTTATTTTTCAAGTGACGCGATGAAATGGGTCTCGCGCGTCGGTGACCTCTTTGCGCGGTCTCGCGCCGCCCCCACCTCCACACTCGCCCGCCCGCCCCGCCCCGCCCCCCAACCTCACAGGAACTCCCCAGCCACCAGTCATTACCGCCCCTACAGCCATCACAGTCTGTAAAAGCTACCAGTTTACAAGAAACAAGCAAACCTGGTGGGCCCGGGCCAGCCTGGATTCGCAGACCCCGCCCACCCCGCCTCCGCCCGTCCCATCTCACTCCCTCCCGGCGCCAATGGAGAGAGAGAGAGAGAGAGAGAGAGAGAGAGAGAGAGAGAGAGAGAGAGAGAGAGAGAGAGAGAGAGAGAGAGAGAGAGAGAGAGAGAGAGAGAGAGAGAGAGAGAGAAGAGAGAGAAGAGAAAGAGAAAGAGAGAGAGAGAGAGAGAGAGAGAGAGAGAGAGAGAGAGAGAGAGAGAGAGAGAGAGAGAGAGAGAGAGAGAGAGAGAGAGAGAGAGAGAGAGAGAGAGAGAGAGAAAGAGAAAGAGAAAGAGAGAGAGAGAGAGAGAGAGAGAGAGAGAGAGAGAGAGAGAGAGAGAGAGAGACGACAGACTCGGAGCTGGAGACTGCGCTGGAGTCAGACTCCGGCTCCCGACCCGGGGGTGGAGGTGGGGGCGGGGGCGGGGCACTGGCGGAGCGTATCCTCGACTAAACAAACACATTTCCTAGAGGCGCCCGCCGCTCCGTCGCCACACGCATGAAATAAACATCACGAATGCGTCCTGCAATGCTGCCGACTTTCTGGCGCAAAAAAAATGGCCTCATATGCACGGCGCCGCGTGCACTTCACGGAAAGGAAACTGAACTGTTTGCTCCGCGAAGACTTTTAATAGCCACAAAAACCAACTGGGACCAGCGATGGATTTGTCAAATGCGTGCATAACACTCACAGTGCGCAAAGTTTCCCACCGCCTTTGGAAAACCACACGCGGCGCGGACAAACACATCGTTCGCCAAAATACGAGTCATTTTTCTGCGGTGCGCCTCGCCGTGTGTGTGTGTGTGTGTGTGTGTGTGTGTGTGTGTGTGTGTGTGTGTGTGTGTGGGCCCCGCCGGCACCGCCGTGTCGAGCCCTGGCAGGTAGGCCGGACGGCACGTAATGGCCGCTAAACAAGGCGGTGACGTCTCTAATAAGCTCCGGAAACATCTCCTTCCCAAATTGATCCATCGGGCCGGGCGGGGGCAGCCGGGGCCCGGGGGCGGGGGATGGCCGCATCCGAACCGGAGCTAGTTAGGGCGGAGAGCGAGTGCTGTTTGTTTGCTTTGTTCGTTTGCGACAAGACGCTGCGTAATAGGTGGGCGCCCCGGGCCCCGGCGGCCCGAACGCAGCGGTGAGGGGGTGGGGGGGGGGGGCAGCGGGGGCGGCGGCGGTAGTGCAGAAGGCCCCCAGCGCGCCACACACCGAGTCGGAAGTAGGCGAATGAGGCCGCCGCCGCCGCCGCAGCAGCAGCAGCAGCAGGTCCGGGCGCGCCGTCCGGAAGTGCAGGCGGTGCACCAGGCGCAGACCGCTCACAAACTACACCCGCCATCATCAGCAGGCTCCGACTGTACTTACCGCCCCTTCTTCGTGACGATCATCTCGTTGCCGACGCGGTCGAACTCGCGCCAGAGGTCCGCGTTGACGAGGGTGGCCGTGACGCCGGCGATGTGCGGCCGCTGGCGGTACACGGCGGGGGCCGGGGCGGGGTACGCTGAGTGCGGGTACCGGGGCACCACCAGCGGCAGCTGCGGCAGCTGCGGCAGCTGCGGCAGCCCGGGCGCGGCGGGCGTCCAGCCACAGGGCGACTGCGGCTGCCACTGACCTGCAACGGCACCAAGACAAGAAGAAATCGTCAGACGGGGTAAGAAACTGCTTGGAACGGAAGTAAGAACCAGTGGCGGATTTGAGGGGGGGGGGGGCAAATGGCGCCGGGAATGTAGGCAACCGGCGTAACTTTTCCGTCCGTACGGCAAAAAGCGGTACATTGCCCCCCCCCCCCAGCCACTCCCAGATCCGCCGCTGGTAAGCACAAGAATTTGCAGACAAGTACAACTATTGGCGCTCTTCTATGACCTCTGTTTGCAGATCCGCTGGAACAGCCCACATGACAAACCATAGCCTACCATGCTACCGTACTCCGGGAGGAGCCCCGCGCGCTGCGCCGCTCCGGCCGGATAGACGAGCCTTACGTCCTTACGTCACACACAGCACTAAGTCCTGGTCGCGTCCCTCGTGCTGCACGGACAACGACAGTCGGAACCTTCCCAGAAACCGACCCTTACCGCGAAAAGCAACGAGCGCAAAAAAATATTTAAATGATTGTAATATAGTACACCCGTGCTTCAAAGGATGCGGGAGTAGGAGGTACCCTTCGGTTCGAAATCTACATACGAACTCAGCTCTCCGCTTCGCAGCGGGTCGTGTTCGGCGAACCCATCCGCTGCGCAGTCCGCGTGCGTGGCACCACACTGGGCTGTGAAGTAACGGTGCGGGTGCGGCGGCAGGGCACGGCACGGTAGGACACGGCACGGCGGATCGAGGATTCGTCAACCCTCGGAAAGGTCTAGTCCTCTTCGAGACACGAAACAGCGAGAAACACATGTGCTGACCACGTTGGGGCAAAGGACAAACAAAGGCCTCTCGCCGTCCCTCTGCTACCCCCCCCCCCTCTCCCCTCCTCCTCCCCTCCCCCGAGCAGGTCGCAAATCAGCTATGAATGGCGTGGAGTGGTGCGGGGCGCGTCAGCGCGTCGCCTCCTCATCCGGATTAGGGAGTTTTATGACGGCCGTGCCCGGCCCGGACAGCGCTAGGCTTGCCAGGCTAGGCCAGGCGGGTCCACTTCGCCCTAACTCGGGGTTGATACCCTGAGGCAGCGGCAGCGGCAGCGGCAGCAGCAGCGGCAGCAGCAGCGGCAGCAGCAGCGGCAGCAGCAGCGGCAGCGTGCACTCCGCTCCTCTGCACCGATTGACTTTACAACGAAACACACATGTGCGGCCGGGCCTGGCCGGGCCATGCCACCGTGCCCGGCGGCGGCCGCTGCGGGGGCAGACAATGCAGGGGCCGTCCGTAAACTAGACGAATGGTCCAGTGCCCCTTCCTGAGGCCACGGCCAGGGTGCTGGCAGCACACTGACACACGTCCAAGTGTCGCAATCGCTGTCCGCGCACTGATCGCTAGCATTCCGAGCGCTGTCGGGGGTCGCCCATAAACTACATAAATGCCGTGGCTGATGCGTCAGCCCCGGGGCAGGCGGGGCGGGACCCGCGAGTGCGAGATATCGGTCGAAGCAAAACATGCGCCGTGGGGAGTTTTTGTTTTTTGTTTCGTTTTTTGTGAATGGACCTTCAGGTGTGCGGCAGCCGGGCTGGGGATGGTGTTCCCGGTGGTCGTCACTGGGATGACGGCGCCCGCGGCCACGGCGGCCACGCATACCGGCCGGGTCTCCTTCCGCGCTGCAGCCGCGCGGCAGCGGTGCCGAACACGGCGGTCAGCCACCCCGCCGGGCCGCGGGGCGACTAGGCAGGCAGGACGCGGCCCGTGTTCCCGTTGCACGCCCGATTCCATTTCTCGTCGCTAATTGGTCCGGCCGTCAGGCACTCAGGTGTGAACCGCGGGTGCCGCAGGTGTCGCAGGTGCACCCCTCCGTCTGCGGGCCTTCCTGCCGGGCCGGGGTGCAGCTGAACCGGATCAGAGGAGAGTGCGGCCGCTGCGACTCACTTGAATTAATCGGATCTTGTTTTCGCGACGTACTGAGTCGAGTGCCTAACGCCGACCACCTGGCGAGGCGACGGCACGAGGCGACAAGCCCCCAACTCACTGATATAATGAGAATTAGACTGGTTCGGGCCCTTCAGGAAGTGATGAGAGGACCTCGGCAGATAACGGCGACATACGCCTCATGAGGACGCGACACGGGGACCGCAGCAGCGGTGCCGGCAGGGCACGGCAGGGCCAGGACACGGCACGGCAGGGCCACGGCAGGGCCACGGCAGGCGGCAGGGCCAGGACAGGGCACGGCAGGGCACGGCAGGGCTAGGACAGGGCACGGCAGGGCCACGGCAGGGCCAGGACAGGGCACGGCAGGGCCAGGACAGGGCACGGCAGGGCACGGCAGGGCTAGGACAGGGCACGGCAGGGCACGGCAGGGCACGGCAGGGCTAGGACAGGGCACGGCAGGGCCACGACAGGGCACCCAGGCGAGCGCGAGGACGCGTTGAGAAAATCGGAAGGACATCCGAGGACATGGCACTTCGTGATTCGCGAACGCAACAGGCTGTCTGCGGCCCGCTGCGCCCCGTGCCGGTGCGCAACTCGTGGGGGTGGAGGGAAGGCCAGGCCTGGGGGCAGCCGGCGGCCGGAACGGAAGGGGCGCAGAGAGGCGGGGATCGAGGGCGGTGCCAGGGCAGACGTGGCCGATGGGCCCGGGAAATCTACCGGAACCTATACGTACTCGCGGGCGTGGGCCCGATCAGTGTCAACTAACTCCAGGAGAGACACGCTGCCGAGAGCAGGCCGACGCCGGCGGCCGCCACACGCAGCGGCAGCAGCGGACAGTGAAAACATGTCGAGCTGACAACACCTTGTTGTCTAAGGACGCGTGTACTACTGACCAGTGGCGGGCACGTCCACGTCGTACGGCTCCATCTTGATGACGTCCTTGGCGTTGGCGAAATCCATGACGATGGGGCGACGGAGAGGCGAGTAAACCACAGGACGAGGAGACGGCACGGGGGGGCGCGGTGAGGCGTCGTGTCACGTGGCGCGTCGCATGCGAGCGAACGGCTCGGCTCGACACCTCGAATTCACTCGTTGACACCCGCGACTCGTCAACGCCTGCTGGCTGCTGGCTGGAGGCCTGGAGGTGCGCGCGCGCTAGTCGAGTCGAGACTGTGCTGTGTCGTTGTCGTGTCGCTCCGTGCCGTGACTGCCCGTGACGGACGGGACGGGGAGTGGAGGGCGACTGGGCGAGCGGGGGCCGGGCCGGCCGGCCGGGGCCGGGGGCTCGGCTCGGGGCTCCGGCACGGGCTCGGCACGGCGCGGCACGGACACGGACAGAGATGGGGACGGGGGGAAGGGGAGGGGTGGGGCAGGCCGGGCCGGCACTCGAGACTCGACACACTCTAGTCGAGGCAAGACGGGCAGGACAGCCTCTGGTTGGTTGGCTGACATTTTCCACCACTACCACACTACCGCCACTGCTCCAGCCGCCGCCGCCGCACGCAACACCTCGCTGGGGGCGGGAGCGGCAGGGGGTGGAGGGTGAAGGGGGGGGCGGGGCAGACGGACAGGGTGAATGATCCTTACTCTATATACTCTATATAGAGATAAGAAAGATGAGCACATCTCACAAACCGTGTACAATATCGGTCATCTAGTTTCTAGTTTGAACTATGAGAGTCATTTCACGCTGCTTGACGAAGCGGGTTCGAATAACAGCAATCTTGCTTTTCTGTCCGTGCTTGAACTTGCTCGCGGCAGAAAGGCACACGGGCGAAGACACAAAAGGGGGAGGGGGAGGGGGGGAACGTATGGGGAGGCAATGCTATTCTGTTGTGTCCCGTTTACTCCACATGCCCACCGAAGACTATGCTGCTGGGAGAGAGAGAGAGAGAGAGAGAGAGAGAGAGAGAGAGAGAGAGAGAGAGAGAGAGAGAGAGAGAGAGAGGGGGGGGGGAGTTAGACAAGGCAGTGCAGCGAACCAACGGGGGCGGCGGATCAAAGTAAGGCATCGCATCAACACGACGACGACGACAGTTTGGCCGGAACGAATGCGGATTAGCGAGCGAGGACGAATTCACGCGTTATTATTGGCCTTGGCGCTGCGAGGAGCTTCACTGTGCTGCCACACGGGGTGATGACCCACTTGGGTGCATGTGTCCTCCGGACGGAGTTTAAGTTGCCGTGCAAAATGACAACACGGTTTGCGAGCACAATGCAATGCAGGACCGCGCTGCTGCAGGCAGAGACGCCTTTGGCGGCTCAGTCTAAAAATCTGCTCACACTTGATTTCTCATGCTGCCGCTGTCCGTGCGAGAAGTTCTGATTTTTGATAAACTTCCGTTTTGGAACCTAATTGGGAATGCCTGTTTTTGGAATAGATGGGGAACTGTGTGTGAGGCAGGCGGACTGTGACAGACAGCCTGGGCGGGAACGTGTGTAGGGAAATCCGAATGAGGGTCTCTAAGTGGCTCATGCCAATAGAAAGGGTGGCGGTTTTTACAAGGTGGCCGGCTATCGGGCGAAAGTCTCGCGGCGCACAAACAAACGATACGCACGTAAGTACACGCATAACGCCCGATGCGCTGCTGCTCCTGGCGGGGCTGGCGGCGCTGGCGGCGGGGATTTTCGGAATGAAACGCCACCGTGCACGGCGCAAACATCTCCCTGTACTTTCATGTTTTCTCCCCTTTCCTTTTTCTGAGCGGAACGGCTTACTCCAGCTGGCCAGACTGTGTTCCATACCCGGAGCACCCTGTTGCACTTGGAGTGGGCGTGGCGTCGGGCTTTGCTACTGCTTGCTATACGAGCCAGAGCCAGATCCTCGCTCATTGCTGTTTCCATACTGCTTCCTGTTGCGCGCGTTGGTGGCGGGGTCGGGGTTGGCAGCGCGCGGGGGAGCGCGGAGGTCTCACATATATTTTAGCGGAGTGTTGTCGGCCTGTCTGCTGGAGCGAAAACACGAGCAAATAAATTTGGGGCGCACAAGCGCAGGAGCCGTATAGCGGATGGATAAAAACAGGAGGCTTCGGAGGCTCAAGTGCGGAGAGTGCGTGCGATGCGGTAGGTGCGCGCCCGCCACCTGCTTTGTGTTCCTATCGGCTGCTGTTGAAAAATAGTTTAGCAGACCAGAACGCGAAATCACGTTCACGTTTGAAAAACTGGTCTGCCCAAGAGCAAAACCGAGTTCACGCAGTTTCTCATATCATATTCCCCAGGGGAAGCGTTTCCATACTGAGGATTGAGAGCGGAAGTAAGAACAAGACTTTCACAGCGGAAACTCGAGAGCCGATATCAGAAGTATTGATGCACAAGAGCCGCGCCAAATATGGGAAATAACCTATCCAAATTCACTCAGAACGCCAATCAAGTTTCTCATAGCTGCCCTCGAGAGTTTCCTATCTGGGGGTATTTTTGTACTTCAACTTTCGTTTCCAAGCCTGATTGGAAACTTCTATTGGCGTTACTCCACATCGCCTTATGCGACGTGAGCATACCCCGGTCTCGAGCACCGATCTGTGTATCCATACTGTCGTTGGTGGCAGGCGCGGATCCAGGGGGGGGGGGGGCGAGGTAGGCAATTTGCTTTACAATTCGCCTGAAAGTAGGCAGAAAGCGGAACATCCCCCCCCCCCTCCCCTATGAGCCGTCCCTGGATCCGCGCCTGGTTGGTGGCCATGAGAGAAGGGCGGAGGAGGGTACGCCCCAACGAGCCACCCCTCTCGTCGCTGGGCCCGGCGCTCTGCGGACTGCGGGTGTGGGGCGCAGCGGGGCGCAGCGGGGCGGGCCGGGGTCACGGACCTCTGTGGGACTCGGCAGTGCTTGGCGGCCGATGCCGATGCCGGACTTGGGCTGGGGTGCGAACGTACGCCGTCTATTTAGCGCGACAAACAAGATAGGCTGGGCCGGCTGGGCTCGCCGGCCGCGTGCTGCTGCAGTGCGGCAGTGGCACGGGTTTTCCACGGCGTGTGTGTGTGTGTGTGTGTGTGTGTGTGTGTGAGCACTCGCGGTCTGAACTGCAAACACCCGTCCCGTCACTCGTGGTGTCGCTCTTCAAACGGGTGCCGCCCCGCCCCGCCTAGCGGGCCGAGCGGGCCAATGGCAGGCGCTCGTGGCCTGCCGTGCCACTGCCGTGCTCGAGCGCCTGCTCCTGCAGTGGCAGATCCAGGGGTGGATGGGGCTGGGGCGCAAGGTGACCTGTAGGTGACCGGCGTGTGTGGGTGGTGCCGAGCGGACGCGTTTGGGGGTCGGGCCACACCTCAATGAACTCCGGAGGTGGGCAGTCGGGGGGTGGGGGGGGGGGCGCCGAGATGCACCCCACCGAGCAGCGAGCGCATCGGCGACAAAGGCTGCGGCTAGCCGGGCTACAGGCTACAGGCGCCACCAGGCGCCAGCCACGGCAGCGTCACTATCGCACCTCGAACGCCGCCGCCGCCGCCGCCACCACCACCACCGACAAGAATGTGCGTTTCCTCCTCCATTAGCAGGTGACGCTGGGCCGCATTATGTATCAGCAAACGCTCCGGAAACAAAGACAGCAGGCGGCCGGACCGGACTGCCATGCCGGACCCGGACCGGACCCTCGCCGGACCCACGTGGATCAGATTCGGGACCAGATGTCGCACATGCCGTTGTTCTCTGCGCTGCACTGCTCTTCTCACGCGGATTTTTCAATTGCGCCGTGGTGCCGCTTTTCGAGGAACACAGAGCGGAAAATCAGTGGAAACAGGTGTGAATTTCGATGTAGAATTTTAGGGCAAGTCTGCGAGGACTTTGACATTGACAGCCGCCGCTTTCGCTTGCCAGCGCCTGGGCCTGGACCATGAGAGAAGCGGCCCTTCTCTCATTTCTGGACATTATATTTGAGAATAAGGGGGGGGGGGGTGTTAGCAGTGGCTGGGTTGCTTGTCAAGCCACGCATTTTTCCCCCGCAGCTGATGGCTGATTCATGAGACGCATTCCCCGCCCATGTCATCCCCGAAGCCGCGCTCTGTGCCCGACGACGAGTAGCCTACTCAAAAACATGGAGTAGAATGTAGAATAACGACGGTTTCCTTTCAGATTCCCCATTCTCCCTGACCGGCACCTGCCACAGTAACACTAAGTCAGCGATTTCGTACTTTCCGTGTTTACATCTCTAGGTTATTGTCTTATTTGCAAATCACGGCAGAGGCAAAGGCCCTAGCCTGAAGTGGGTGCTCGACTTTTCTCAAAGGACTGACAGAGGATAGCAAAGTACGTAATCAGTCGGTATAGTGCCCGGGGAACATGAAATGATACTGCACTTTTAGATCGCGCGATGCCAATGCGATACATCGATAGTTTTGACCCAAAGAAATTTTGAAGCCCCCTAAAATTCCCATTGCGCCTAACGGGAGGTCCGGGTAGGCAACCCGCAGGGCACGGCCGCCGAATTCGCGTTGTTTTCACGGAAGTGTCACTAAAATCGGGGTTTAAAATGCCCGCAGACCTGCGCAATTTTTTCTAAATAGTTGTACAGGTTATAACGAAGGATTTGAGCCGCAGAGGCAATCAATTAAGCCCCACAGATGCCGTGGGGAAAGGGTTGAAGTTTGACTTCGTTCAAATAGTACACGACCTCTTTTTAGCCGGTCAAAATAGGGGTAAAAATCATCTTTTTTTGTTGCAACCGGTTTTTTTTTGTGTAGATGAAGGCCTATTCTTTGCGCTCATGAATGGAATTTCTCCTCGTCACGAAATGTGTGTCAAAGTTAAGATATAATTTGCCGAAAAACTGAAACACACGCTGCAGCCCCCGCTAGCTCATAATGACCCAAAATAACTTGTTTGGTTTTGAAAATCGCGTTTCCCGCTATCTTAAGTTGTTCCACTACCTTGAAAACCGACCCTCAAAAAAATTCGGCTGAATCGGATGATTTTTAACCGTGCAGAAGTGCTTCTGAAATTTGGGCCCCATTCCCCATGGGAACAACCACGTTCCATCCACGTTGTATCCACGTAACTTACGTGGATTAGGTGGATGGACTTTTTCCACTTAAAGTCCACGTCACAGGAACGTGGATTTTTTGTCGATTATTTTATCAACGTTGAATCTACGTCGATTTGTCGTCGATTATAGATCGGTTTCAATTGACGTCAAGTCAACGTGGATATGAGGTAGTGTGTAGGTTTCCATACAGAGAACGCAGAATCTACCTCGAAATATCATCGATATCGCCACTCGCCTGATCGATCTTCGAACAACGTAGGAATTACGTCGACAGAGCATTGGTTTAATGTCGCGTCAAAATCTAGGTGGATTTTTGGTCGAAAATGCACCTCACATATTCCACGATAAATCTACCTCGTTTCTATATTGCCGTGGCAGTCCCTGTTTGATCCCTTTACTTTCGAGGTGGATGTTGCGACTCTTACGTGGATTGGATGGATGCAGTTCATCTACCCTAAATCCGCGTCGCGATAACGTAGATTTGAGGTGGATTTCGGTATCCTCTGAAACTCCACGTAGAATTTTCGTCGATCAGTGAAAGTTTTGAATCCACGCTAAACCGACGTGAACACTACATATATACCGTTCTGAATTTAGATCACTGCAAAATCTACGTGGATACTATGTGAAGTAGCCAACATTGGCCCATCTACGTAACAGCAACGTCGTTCCCGCGTAGCCGACTGGTCAGAGCAATTAGGCACTTAGTCCACGTCATATCGACATAGATTCGACGTATCACTCGCTGTCAATCTGTTCATAAGAGCGGCACCTCGCCCATACGTAGCCAGGTAGGTGTGGTGGTCCTGGGGTAGCGTGCGCGCTCTCGGGATCACAATATGTGGGTTCGAATCCCACCACTGGAAGGGTTCTTAAGATAGATTCGTCATAGTAACCGTGTCATATTTTTTTTTCACACCAAGGTCACAGGTACGTCGATGTTTAAGGGATTGTTGGTGGATTGTGCAACTCACCCTATCCGCATAGTATCTACGTGGAAAGAGCGTGGATAATGCAACTCGCCACATTAACGTCTGTCAACGTCCCATCGAGGAGGGTGACAGGAGGAACCGGCGCGGTTCGGCATCCACGTCCCATCCACGTGGTCTCGAGCTTCACTTTTCGCTCGACATCGAGTCGATTATCGACGTGGATTTCACGTGACTATTCACGTTGCATCCACGTTGCACCCACGTGGATGTTCCCATGGGGTTGGCCCCCCTGTACTTTAGAAAGGTCAAAATTTGAACACAAATATTTTCTCATAGTAAAACACCCAGAATTAACACTCATAGGGCACAAATTTCGTCCATTTCGTCCGGCTACAGCGTAGCGTGACGGCGAACGTGGATGTACGAGTCACTTGTTCCTATCATCAACGGCATCAGCTCATCTACGTGAATCAGACTTCTTTTCTTCTTAAAAAAAATGGAACAGAATATGTGTTTTTTGACATCGGGCGACTTTGTCCAATAGTCAAATCAGAGACCTTTTGTAGGGGCTTTATGCAGGAGGGAGTAAGACAAACAACATTCTATGAAGAATCCAGACAAATCGATTTATTTGAAGAAAATTAAATACAAAATATCGCAAAGACCTTGTGAATGATGTTTGAAACAGGCAAACTATTTCCGCGTTGTTTTTTGTATGACACTTTTTGTATTTGGAACACATTTCATAACGGTCTTTTCAACAATGGTAACTCTACACGAGGAATGATAAAACCACTGAAAATCTACTATGGGTGCTGATTTCATTTCTACGAAACATTAAGTTAAGGACATACAGTACACATCATTGAAACCAAACTGGGGAAATCCACTTTTCTCTAAGCGTGGTCCAACAAATGATTTTTTTTTGTTTGCCAGTGGATGTCACTCATTTGTTATATTAGAGAGCACACACACAAAAACTTATGGAATGTTTGTTGGTAAATATTGTATAACTCTTCGTCTTCAAGCAGTCTTTCAAACAGAGTTGAGTTCAAAGCGTATATTATTGTTTGAAGGATCTGAAATTTCAGGAAGGCTCTGTTCAATCTGTTTCATGTGAGATTCATAGTTGGCACCTGTCATTAAAATGGTATTCCGAAAATTAGGATATGGTTGCATTGCTTACTCACGAACTAGAATGTAAACTTGCGGCCTACCCGTAGTTTGCGTATTGAATTGTACAAATGCTCATCGGCAGTAAGTGAAAGGTGTTAGAATATAGGCTGTGACGATTTTGCGAGACCACAGTGAGAAACCAAGTTGTATGTAAACAGGGAAACAGAGCAAAATTCGAAATTAGTAACAAATCAAACTCTTCCCTGTTTCCTGAACGGAACAAACGCCAATTTTATGACAACATAGTGAGTGAAACAGAATATTGGTTTTGAAATATTCACGTTCAAAATAAAATCACAAGTATGTGTTTGTACAGTAGCTGTAGGCTGCAGTTATACTTCCATTTTGAATGTAACTAGGGTATGGAAAGATAAATGTGAGCACAAAGTTTTATACAATAAAGCTCAGCTTTTCACGATCTCAAATGGGCGAAGTCCACACAATTGCGGATCATTGGTTACACAAAACGACCATTAGCGAATTAAATAAATGACTGCAAAGTTGATCAAGAAACTGAGTATTTTTACTCTACAAACTCACAACGAGAAACAGAATACAGGAGGTGAAAGGTTTACATTAAAACAGCTACTTTACAGCACCAATCACTCCTCAACATACTTAGACGTGTAACGGACACTCTCAAAACTTGTAAGAATCCATCATAGCACGAAAGGAGAAAAGTATAGAAAAATACATTTTAGGCTTTAGAGAGTATTCCTTTACGCGGCATTGCGCGAAAGATTAATAACAACACGAAATTGCTACTCCTATAGTGTAAAAATTTCAACAGCGCAAGTCGTTTCAGTAATGAGTTCAACAATAGTAATTAGCACTAGTACGACTGATCGAGAAAGACATCAGCAGAACACTTGGAATGTCGCCGGTTGTCTTTTTCACATGATTTACACTTTACAATATTGAACCACAAAAGACGTTTAATCAATCCATCTGCGAAACGCGATTTGCTACCTAAATTAGTTTTTTTTTTTCAGACCGAGACTTGCGTTGATGATATGCATTTTAAAGAGACTCCGGGGTTTAGAGAAAACCAAAGATAGGGAAGTAGACGAAAAGAGAAACTATAGGATAGAAAATATGAAAGTACGCACAGCCATGGAAGAACGTCGATAACTAGCCTACGTCAGGTAATGGGTTACAGAGCCGGTGGTGAAACGCTGCCGAGACCACAGTTTTGTTGCGCGCTTACATAGTAATTTGAAGCAAGGGAAAAAGTGTGTTTCGATTTCGGATCGTTATGCTCGCGAGACTCAAGGTAATTGAGAAACGCGTTGTATTTTTCCCAATCGGACCAACACAACTCTGTGTGAACCCCGACCAGTTGGCAAAATTCCTTCCTATGAAGGAAAGAAAATAAATCATCTTTGAAACTCCCTTCTCTACGGGGTCTCTGAATTGAACCCTGTACAGCAAGAGACAACAACAAGAGGTAAAAAATGGGATTGAGTACTAAGAAGTTGTATTGGGTAGAACATCGCCCGCGATTACTACCGCCAGTTACTTTCATTCATACAATTTGGATATGCTTCCCGTGCCGATGCACTCGCATCTGTTACGTATATTAAGGCGAATCCATTCACACACATCAAATTCATAAAAAGTAAAATTTGAACTAAAACTTCCCTTATGATTAGGAATGATTGTGGATCACTATAAACAATGGATGAGCCACATCCAGATTTAACAACAACAAGGAATATAAGTGAGCTATTTACATAGTATACACTCTAACAACGGTCAAAGCGTAATGTTTACGATCAAATGTATAATACAATATACTAACACACGTCACTGAATATCGAGGCAGCCGAAAAATAAAGTTCATGTCCCCAAAATATATCATAAGCATTTTTCAATCTGCAAACCATATATTAATGTACAAAATAAGAAAAAGAGATTGAATAGCGGGCACGTTCCCTAACCCGTCTGACATCTGATTGGTGGCTATTTGTGCGTGGTTTCGTACATGCTTTGAAACGTGCGTCGGCACTGGAACGACAAGAGCAGTAAAAATATGCAAAAAAATCAGCCGTCTCAGTCCGCTTGTTATGATAACCCTCCTTGGCGATGGTAAGGGTAGGAAAAGGAAAACACGAGTAACAGTACTAGCTAATAACCAGGCAACGATTACCGGCTACCAATTATTTAAGCGTTTCCTTAATAGAGTCTACTATCACTGGTTTTTGATCACTACACGATTGTCTCAGCTATGTGTTGGCTGCCAAAAAGCCACAACAGCAAGTACAATACGATATGATGTTTTCTGGGCCGGCACGCAGAGGGCCCCCCCCCCCCCCCCCCCCACCGACGGGGACGTCGTCTGCGAGGATTCGCACCCAACGAGGGGAGATATTAAAACAATAGAAAATAAACTATCAGCAGGATGGGCTTCTATCGATCGTGCGAAGACGAGGCAAAGAGCCGGTTGTGGCTGCTGGTCACGCTGACGATGGCCGCCGTGTTGGCCGCGCTGAGGCGGGAGGCGCGCGGCTCAATCTCCAGGGACAGCCGGTACATCTCGTCCTCGTCCAGGATGAGCGTCGGGTCCTGCAGGTAGTTGGTCACCTTAGGGATGTGCTCGATCTTGTACGGCACCTGCTGGAAGTTCCGCACCTCGCGGATCACGTGGGCGATCTGTGGAGGGGAGAAGACGGTCAGAGCGAGTACGCCGGGAGATGACTGATAAGTTGCCTACCCTGACGGGTGGCCATGCACACCAGACCGGGGTAAGGGGCTGTTCACATATTACGTCACGCTTTTTCGACCAATATTTTTACCCCCTATTGTCACGGGGCTATCCTAACCTTCCCATGCATTTGAGATAGGGCTGTCACACTACTTGACACTCACCCACTCCCCACTCCCCCCATAAGTGTGACGTCATATGTGAAAAGCCTCTAACGACCCCACGCATCGCGGGGGTGTAGCCGCGATCCGCGATGCTTCTATGACTCAGCGGGCAAAAGACCCAGCGCAAGACTAGCGCAGCACGACTGGGTCAACAAGCCGGTTGGGTGGCCTACCCATTCGGGTGAGGATGGTCACAGCCCTCTTGACGACGCTTTGCTACTCACCATTCTCATCTTGGAGAAGTTGAGCAGCTTGTCGTGAGAGAAATTGGGCGTGCTCTCCTCGATGAAGGACAGGTCGGTGAGGTACATGCCCAGGTAGGGGATGCAGGGCGGGTCGCAGCGGTGCAGGGACTCGCGCAGGTTGCGGAAGCGCCCGTCCGAGGACACGATCGTCTGCAGCTTCTCGATGGTCTGCCGCGTCTGCGGATAGGCCGTGGGAAATCATGTCGACGCGTAAAGAACGAGGGGGGGGGTGAAAATAAGGGCGTTTTCCTCACCGTCTTTGACACCTTCTCCCAGGTCTTCTTTAGCCTGAAGATGACGTTGTTGTTGAAGGCGGCGCAGATCTGGAGCACTCCGTTGAAGTTGTGCAGGCAGCGGGCGATGTCCGCCACGGCGGCCCACTTCTCGATGGCAGCGACGCGGGCCGAGATATTGTTGCGCCGGACGATCTCGCTGACCACCAGTGCAGACATCTGGAGGGCGTAGCAAACATCCACTTGCCGTCAAGCTCATAGACTACAAAACACTTTCCGGCACATTATCTGAGGCTGCTTGGAGTGGAAGCGAGTGCGCTCCCGTTATCACAGTGTGCCTTGCTGCCTTGCCAAGTTAGGCTTGCCCTCACCTGATTGAACCGCTTCGTCATTGCCTCGATGCGTGGAGCCTTCACGTTCTTGTCCACCTTGATCCATGCCTGTCCCAGAAATTCCCTGGGGAAGACCACATCGTCGCATGAATGAATCGCCGACTATCAAGGGCGGAAAAATATCGCGAGACGCACTAAAAGGCAGATCAGGCTACTCACTCGCTGCAGATAGAGACGAATATCTGGTGGTCTAGATAAGTCATCTGCTCCGCGATCTCTAGCGCCGACAGAGTCTCGATGTTCTCCTTGCTAGCCGCCTGCCGACAGAGAAAGGGTTTATCGGACGAGTGACGCAGAGACATTATAAAGAAGGTTTGGATTCGGTTTCTCACCGTGGGCGCCGCGAGGAGCACGTTGAGGTCCACCTTGGAGTTCTCCGGCTCCTCCTTGGTGATGAGCCGCAGCAGCTGCCCCGCCGCCTTGTACTCGGCGGGCAGCAGGCTGGGGCTGCACTGAATGTCCTCCAGGAACTGGATCGTCAGCGCCTTGAGCTTCTGGTCCTGGTCGAAGTCCTGTAGAACAGACGAGCTGCGTCAGGGCTGGCCGACACAGTACGGGATGCCTACCTCTGCTTGGGCGGAGTTAGGCGGAGTCAGGCGCATAGCTAGACTTGGCTCTATTGGGGAGAGAAGGGGGGGGGGGGGCTGTCGCGCCTTTTGCCTACATTCAGGCGTTTGTTTTTGCGGGTTGGATACCTACCTCGTCTGCCGGTCTTGAGGGGGGCAAGATCTCTCGGTACGCGCCTGGAAGGAGTTGAGGCGAGTTGAGGGGTTGCCCCCCGGTAATGGTCGTGGCGGGGGCTGGGGAACGGGGAGAGGTAAACAGGGAGGGTGGGGGAGTTCATAGGGGTAAAAAATGGTCTTGTGTCCGCATTTTATCAGGCCACGTTCTCGGCCGTGTCTATCTTTGTCTTCCCGCGTTACGATTCGCGTCTATTCTTGTCGCCCCCCCCTCTCATTCTCTCATTCTCTCTCTCTCTCTCTCTCTCTCTCTCTCTCTCTCTCTCTCTCTCTCTCTCTCTCTCTCTCTCTCTCTCTCTCTCTCTCTCTCTCTCTCTCTGAGCACTTGCAGCGCCAGACATCTCCTGCTTACTCCCTACTCCGGCATTCGGAATGATGGTTGAAGATGGCATGTGACATGTCGTGGCGTGGCCCTCGGCGTTGCGCGCTTCCTGTCCGACCTCGGCGGCCTGGTCGGCGTCTCACCTGCGAGTGCTTGGAAACCCAGTGGCGCAGCACGTTGAGGACCCTCATGGTGGCGGCGGTGGAGAGGACGGACTCCTTGCGGCGGCGCTGCTCCTTGCCGGGCGCCGAGCCGGGCAGCAGGCCGAGGCCCATGGGGCCCATGCCGGAGGCGGACGAGCAGGAGGCACGGCTCATGCCGAGGCTCATGCCGCTCATGGCGGGGCTCAGGTCGCGGGGGTTGCTGGACGCTGAGGTGGCGATGGCGAAGGCGGCCGCCGCCGTCGACGTGCTGCTCCTGTACGACCCAGAGAAGGGTGTGAGTGCGGCTCCGCCCCGCCCCGCCGACCCCTACCCTGTCACAGATGTGACCGCTGCGTCATGTCCTCCCATGCCCTCTGAAAATGCACTGTCGTCCCGGCCGATTCCGGTTCCCAGAGCAAACACGGTGCCTCACATGTAGGCAACCCATTCTACTCCCCGCCCCTCCGGCGCCAAGGGTGGAGCACGAAGTGATGCCTGCCTCCCCGGCGCGGACCAATGCCACCCATCCTACTCCCCGGGTGAGCACACGTAGCGCTCAAGACACAGCACCCCTCCGGTGCGTAGTGGGGAGCATGAAGTGATGCCTACCCTCTTGGCGCCCACCAGCGTATCCCGATGCAATGTAAGAAAAGCGCGCATCTATAATATTTTCCGGAGCAATCATCAGTTTTGAGTCATCGAGTCATACTTTTTAATTTGATGAGTATTTATATTTTTCTACTTACGGCAAATTATTACTCTTGCTGCTATCAAGAGCAGTGTTTAATTTCTAATCTTAAGCAATTACTCGATCACTAGGACTTCTTACTTATTTTCTTTGTCTACTTATTTCATGGTGCTTTTCGTTTGGATAGGATGTTAAGCCGGACTTCGGTCGCCAAACAACTAGGCGGGAATAAAGCGAATATTATTTGCTAAATAATGACTACATATAATAAACACTATTTCGCTACCGTAGTATCGACCAGCGTGCTAAGAACACTGGGACTAAGTCTGCGTGCAGGACCGTGCTGGATAAAATAGAAAAAAAGGAAAATAAAGAAAGTAGTAAATGAATTTGTGTCAGTAGTTAGTATAGTTGATATCGGAGCAACGGGAATCAGTGCGGGCGTATCGAGAAAAATATTTATAGAATTGTGGAGAACACGAGGAAAAAAAAAGCGATGTTTGCTTTTGAAAAAGAAAACGGAATACAAGAACGTATATATCAGGGACCTACACGTTGCCCTGCAGTATGGTCTGCAGAGTTACTGTAATATGACTGAAAAGCGTTTCGTTTAAACAAAGTGAAGTAAAAATCTTTTATTTTTTGGACAAGAGCTCCGATGTGGAAAAGAGCGCAATGTTATATGGATGAATTTCAAAGCCACCACTTTTGTTGCACTGTAAATGCAGACCCTTGTATTACGAACTTGCACAGGAACATTGGGTTGTGGCTCCTTCCTAGAAAAAGTTGTGCTGCGGCTTGGGTGCGTTCTGTAATGGAGTTGTGGTCACAATTACGCTCACAATTGTGGGAGGAATTGGTGGGATTCTACAGTACATACGGATGCATTGTCCTATATCTTGAGGTGGTGTGTATACTTTCCGTTTTAGAAAGGTTAGATTTAAATCGTAATAAAAAAAAGCATTCTACTGGTGGGAAAATCTATGAAGGAGTTGGCAATGCAGTGCTTCCGTGTGTACGGGATTACAGGGCACCATGCTGAGGTACCATGCTGAAAAGGAGTCTATGGCGACAATCTCAAGGGACTCACATGCTTTTTTTAGCCTTGGAGAGAAAAAAAACTTTCGAAAAAGAGGCTGGGTCTAGTCTTTTAGATACTAAGATTTTATGACCACTTTAAATCGCGTCAGATTTCGTCCCTGGAGAAGAGTCGCACTAGCTCTAGGGAGGGGAAAAGCGCACCGTACCGTAGAGAGGGAAGCTGGTTACTCACCACAAGTCGGGTTCGATGCTGTCCCACCACAACCCACCACACAGACAATAGAGGGTCACAACGGTCACACACACGCACACGTAAAGAGGCACAACGCCTGCCCGGGCCACGCAACACGTTCGCTGTTTCCCGAAAATTCCCGCCAAATTAATGGGGAGATTCTACATTTTTCATAACTATGTATGGAGACTTTCGATGTACAAGGAAGAGGAGATATAGGCGCCCAATTTTGCTGTTGCTTTCCGGAAACAGAATTCTGACAGTGCTTGTGGCCCGAGCAAGACTTTCGCATATAATAGAGTTCATAACAACAGAATCAACGACACGCGCTGAAAACAGCACACGGAGAAGAGCTGAGTTGTGTGGAATAAGAAAGTTCACACACTAGAAGTCTGAGGAAGCCATTCGTTTGGTTATAATTTTGCTGTCTATATTGGACGTGGAAGTCCATGCGTCGTACGCTCTCCGTAGAGGAGAGCTTATGAACAATATTAATTATTAACTGCCTATTAGCTGATGTTACATAATCTGTTATTGGTACCGAGTAGATGTTTATTCTCCGCACAAACGCACCAAAGGCATAATGTCACAGTCCAAGTTTACTCGTGACTAATGGCTTTCTCACGAAACAGAGATAGAATGAGAAGAGTTTGGAGAGGCAACGAGACCTACAACCTGCCTACAACACACAGATCTGACTGCATGCAGAACGAAAATACACCGCAGAAGATGCGAAGGTACCAAATTTTATGGACTTTTAAAATAGACAGAACCTCAATTATTATAACAACAACTGAGGGGAACAACAGATTCTGTGCAGGAGCAGCACCAGGACCGCCTAGCTAGGGAACAAATGCCGCCCGGTTGGTAGGCAACCCAACGTACGCCTTCTCTCCACCGAGTCAGTGTCCACGGGGGAGGGACGGTGTTCGGTGGGCGGGAGCGGGGACGGGGCTAAGACCAACCTGCGGTGCGACTGCCTGGAGGAGGTGATGACCACCCCGGCCTTGCTGGAAACCTGGGGCAGGTCGTGTTGAATACTGGGCCTGCTCATCATGGAGATAGTCGAATCCTGGGTAAGGCGGCGGCCCCCGCTGTAGTAGCTCTGCAGAACAGCACACGCTCGCTCCGTGAGTCCGGGGGGTGGGCGGGTGGCACGCGGCGTGTGACCTGACGGTGCCATACGTACCAGCGCGGACGAGGCGATGGAGGCGGAGCGCGCGCTGGACGAGCGCGGCGTGTCCTGGCAGTCCTCCGCCGTCCAGGGGTCCGTCGTGATGCTGTCCCGCTTCCACGAGCCGCCGTAGTTGCTGCTCATGCCGTCCGAGCTTTTCCGCTTCGCCTGCAGAGTGGGAAATGTCGTGAGTCCACATCGTGCAAACATTGATTTTATTGACAGTTATTTTTCGCGAAATATTATCCTGAATCGACTGCCAAAACTGTCAACGCCTGGGAAATTTGTCTAATTTTTGCTGGAAGTGTTCAGTGTTTCGATGGAAAAATTTCCTCGTCTGCGTCTCTATCCCGGTTCCATTTTATTGTTGTAAGGTTGTGGCCCCACCTGGGTGCGGGGCGAGCGTCGCTCGCTGGAGGAGAGCCGGCGGTCACACGAGGAAGGGCGGCGCTCTGCCGAGCTGGGCCGCCGCGAGGACGCCGAGTTGTCGGCGGAGGGCCGGCGCTCGCTGTAGGAGAGGCGGCGCTCCATGCGGCCAGACGCGCTGGTCATGATGATGGAGGGCCTCCGCTCGCTGGCCGACGGCCGTCGGTCCCCGAGGCGGCTGCTGCGGCAGCGGAGAGGGGGGACCCTAGGTCAGCAAGCAAGCACCAATGCAGCGATCACTCCGCTCCGACCGACCAGAAACAGCTTAGCTCTAAGGGTGAGTGAGGAGTGAGTGAGCTGAGTGAGGAGTCGGAGGGTAAAGGTGGCTCGTCAAACTGGCAGGGCAGGGCTCGGCAGCAATACAAGGCTCATTCGCAGGGCTCAGGGATGCCACATTGCGGCGATACTTGGCACAGGGTGGGAGGTTTCTAGGGCGGGTATGCGGGGCATAGGGTTTTAGCAGTCTACCACTAGAATGGCATGCAAGGGTTTCCGTGGGGAGGGGGGGGGGGCGATGAAATGCAAGGGCAGCAACGTGCAACGATAGAAAAAGGTTCTGAAACCGCAAAGCTTCATTCATGAGTAATAGGCTAGATTTTGGCCGATCTTTCCGTATGCGTTTAATATAATGGCAAAACAAGAGGAAATAAGAACACAGTTGAAACGAATAGAGTAAGAGTTAAATTCACACAGTAAAAGTTAATCGCGTTCATCGTGGATCACAAAATTTTCTCCGGGAAATTCTGAAAGTTCTGTGAAAACACATTTTTTCCGAAATTCAGAACATTTTCTGTCGGTGGTCACCATGAGGGAAAGGTGGATAACAAGATAGCGAATGTATTTGCACCATACAAAACTGCCTCGGGAAAAGGGCAGGGACGAGGGACGAGGGCAGGGCGCAAGGGTTTTACAGGACTATATATCTACTTGAGTACTCGGCGGTACCCATCTAAGTGCCACGTGTGCACGTGCCTGTGCCACGGTCTACTCGTGCAAACGAACGGAATGGGCTTCACGTATACTCGAACCTGCGGCATGGCCTTTGGTACGGTCAGCACTCTGACTCTTTTCCTGCAGTTTACGCGCCATCTTTCTCTCTGTCTCATTTTTTTCTCTGCCTCCAAACCACTAATTTAAGCGTGTACCTGTCTCTCTCGCTATCCGCTTCGCCGTTGTGCTTCTCCTTGTCCTTGGCTTTCTCCTTCCCTTTGGTCTTCTTATCCTCCTTCTTGTCTTTCGAGTCCAGGCCGTTTTTCGTGCCCTGGAAGCAAAATGGGGTACCGTGAGTGAGTATACATTGCTCTTTGACACCCATGATATATACTGAAATCTGAAATGCCGAAACTCTTTACCTTCCCCTTCTCTTTCTCCTTCTCGTCCTTCTCCTTCTCCTCGCCCTGGCCCTTCTCCTTGTCGCCGCAGTGGATTACCGTGTCCCCAGACTGGCCGGACGAGTCCTGGCTGCCCTGCACGGAGGGCGTGGGGCTGGTGCTGGTGGAGGGCACTAGGGTGACAGTGCTGAGCGCGCTGGGCGAGGACGGCGCTGGCGTGCTCATCGTCGCCCCAACCAGCGTCTCCGAGCTGGCCGAACTGCTGACGGTGGTGTCCGGGCAGGCGCCGGTGCTGCCGGGCACAGTCAGGTGGGTCGTGTCCTCGGCCGCCGAGTCATCGTGCTCCACCCGGATGGACACGCGCCGCACCGGTGTCTGCGGCTGCGACCCGCCGCCGTTCAGGTCCTTCATCCGCGTCATCGCCTCTTCCTCGACTGCAGGGTGGACAAAGCCAACTAAGTGTGGTGGAACGACACGTGTGTGCTGCCTCACGTGGTGCTACGGGCGTTTATAGGCGCGGATTCCAATGATGGACACGGTAAAGGGCGAGGCGTCAACAACTTGGGTTCTCAGTGTACACAGGAGTACTTTTTTAGCCCGTCCCGACACGTTTCTTAAGAAACGTCGCTCTCTTCGAAGGGCCATAAGCGGGATACGTGAACGTGGCCTGAACTCCGAGACTGTTAGTCCGCCACGATTTCTCATTGGAAGTTTTGAAAGTTCGGAAGACCCAACCATTGCCGCCCTGAGGCCTCAATTAATAAATTAACTTTATCTCGCGCTCGAGACAGAAAGTCTCCAAAACTGAGATGTTTGCGGCCCCACCCTTGCCCCTTCGTCCCTAGTCTGACGCCGGCCGCCCTTAACAGGTGGTTCTCATTGCCAAATTGAAGCACTTTACGGCGCTTATCGCTGGCCCTCCAAATTAATTCGCGAGCCACCGGGTGGATGTAGTGATAATTATCTACCCCGAGATCACTCCGCCGGCCCCTCCTCGTGGGCTACACAGAAAGCTGATAACAAATTCATCCTGTGCCCCTTCTCAAGGAGAATGTTTAATCCAACCTTCGCAAAACTACACTCTCCCTGCTCCTGGCGGAGTTTTAATTTTTAATGTAAACTTGTCTGGGACCCTCTTTGAGCTACTCTGAATGCAACGCGTCAGTGACTCAATAACAACGGTCCCCTCACAAATTACGTCAAGCCTCCTTGCAGAGCGAGCAGAGAGATACGCCATGCGCCTCCGAGGATGTCGGTTCGTAATTTATGGGCTACATAATCTCTCTTAACTGTGGCAGTAATAGGAGTAGAGAACTTACACTTGCGTACGTTTGCTCGCCAGCGGTACCCTTGTGAGTCGTAGCTGTGGCTTCGATCACTCATCTCCGACCCGTAACCTTTTGAAAAATGTTTTTGTTTTTAGTTTTGATTTGGAGCATATTATATAAATGACACGGCAGGGACGCACCTGATACTGAGCTCGCCCCGCTGGTCCGTCGATGCGTGGCAACACTACTTCGTCGTCTGTCTCCTTCGAAAAGCCCGGTCATTTGGTCGTCCATCATTCTGAGGGCATGAAAACCAATAGTGCGTTAAACAAAAATAGATCACCATCAAAGACAAACCGCTGTGAAGAGGCTCACATGCTGATGCCATCGTTGGACATCTCGGGCGGGTCAGCGTTGTAGAAGACCTTCTTAAGGGCCTCGAGCACAGTGACGCTGTCCGTGAAGACGCGGTAGGTGAGCAGGAACGTGTTGAGGAAGTCGATGGACAGGAAGCGTAGGTCTGTGAGCCGTTCCAGCAGCCGCTCTGGTGTGGCATACCGGATCTGGGGCACCTGCGGGCAGTGGCCGGTCAGCAAGGTCAGCTGCGGCCTCAGCGAGGCTGATGACACTGACACCAGCGGCGCTCAGCCGGGCCTCAGCCAGGACCTCATCCAGAGAGGCACAGAGGGCTGACAACAGCGGTGCTCAGCCGGGCCTCAGCCGAGACCTCAGCCACAGAGGCACAGGAGGCTGACAACAGTGGTGTCAGCAGAGCCCCAGCCGAGACCTCAGCCACAGAGGCACAGGAGGCTGACAACAGTGGTGTCAGCCGGGCGTCAGCCGAGATCTCAGCCTGTCAGAGGCGCCGCGAGGCAAATTGGAGTAGCAGCGGTGCTCAGCAGCAAAGTCTCATCAAATCGATACCGTTCCATTACACACCTCATGCGTTTCCGAAAAAATAGAAATGTATTTCGAACGAAATACTTTGTGTTTTCAGCATGGTTTGGACAGTTCAGGTAAGATGCACATTTCTTTGATTTGTCAGAAACAATAAACCTCTTATTATATACTCTCTGACTGCTGTGCTGGCAGGGTGGCCCAATGTTCCACTTTTTATCGGCGAGGTCACGCTTAAATTTCTGTAGTTGGTCATAACCCCCCCCCCCCAAAAAAAAAAAAAAAAAATCTCCTCCGATCAAATCCGGCCATGCTCTGCCATTTTTTTTACTTTTCCTATAAGAAATACACGGGGGGAAAGGAGGCAATTTCTCGACGGCCCCCTGCGGCGTCCCGAAGGAGGCTCCCCTCATTTTTTTTCTGAATCTGGTCTTCATAAAGGTCGTGAGCGAGGCAAACTTGCCCCGGTGTCGCTATCTGCCCCCTACGAAACGTGGCGCAGCATGGAAAATTTGTCAGTTTTCCTCAAAAACCTAAAAATGCTTCCCAATAAAAAGTGGAACAAATGGACCACCCTACTGTGCTGGTCATGCAGCATACACAAAAAAGTGCATTTTGTCCAGAACGGCAGACATCTCGTCGATTCAATGTCAACTTCAGCAAAAAGGTCGAAAACAAGAGGCAGGTGAACGTGAATGAAGAGAAAGGCTTGGCAGGCCATGCCAGGCACGGTATGCAGTAGAAAGTGGGGTGAGGCTGGGCGCTACGCAGAGCAGAGGCACTGCCCGGCGGGCAGAACTGTGGATGGTCTAGCTCAGAAGAGGGACACCGGACGAGACGGCGTTCTTTGGCAGAGGAGGGGATGGTTCGAGGCAAAGCAAGCGCATTTGACTGACGAAGGCGGCGAGAGACAAGTTGCGTTGAGGGCGTCTGCTTGCAGAGGTCTGCACTGTTACCAACCCCCGGGGCTGAGAAACTCCTACCGGTTCGTAGACCGTGAGCAAAAACTACGTATAGAATGACGCTATGAGAGGGCCGGGCCCGAGGCCGGGCCGCGTCACGCCCGGCAATGCATTATAACAGGACACCCCACATTCCATCCACTTTCCATGCACGTTCAATGCCTCACCTGGTGTCCTTCTACGAGCAGTCCGTGGACCTGGACAACAAAAATAACGATTACATAGAAGTACAATAGCTACACAAAAATTACAATAAAGCAAATTTTTGTAAAACTCTTTTAATTCTCTGCTGCTAGCCATGCAGTATCGAGCGACGAACTTCGCTTTGTGCCCATGAAGAATAATTGAAAACACACGCACACACAACACACCAACAACAAATTACTGCACACGATACGGTGGTAAATTTGTGGCATGCAACATATGTATATATGTCGTATAAATGTGCAGCAGTGATGAGGTACGACGCCAGCTCTCACCTTGCACGAGTTGACTTGTGTCCTGCTAAACCTAATGTCCACGTCATCCTTGAACAGCTTAGGGTCGTTCTTGATGGACTGCGGCATGGTTACCGACGAAGTGTCCGAGATAGACATGTGCAGCAGGTCATTGAAGTGGACGTTGTCCATACACTGTCGACCCCCGCAGAATCGGTACAGAAACAGTAGTCTGAGCCCAGACATAAATTCAATTTATGAATTCATCCTCAAACCTGTGTAATGTCCGAGATCCAGGCAGCCTTCTCCTGCATCGTCGGGGCCAAAAGGTGTACCGATATCTGCCCCGACGACGAGCTAGACCCGGTGACGGACTTGACCGAGTCCACCACGATCTTGAAGTCCTTGTTGAGCCACTGGGAGGGCGTCCCCCTGCTTGACGCCTCGCTGACACCCGAGGACTGGGAGGACATCGAACAGATGGACGACTCTGCAAGCAGTATAGAAAAATGTTGCCTTAACTGAGTCAAACACGCCCGCCGGTCCTGCGGGCTTGCCTACCCCGGCAGACGTAGGCGTTTGCCTTGCAACTCCAGTATAATCTTTCTCAGAAGGTTTCTCTTGCATACCGTCGTCGTCGTTCGTGCCGGGGTCGCTAGGGTCCTCGATGAGCATGGCGTCCGCCAGGGGGATCTTGCCCACATTGGGGACCAGGTGAAGCCTACCGTTTGATGCCCTGAGCAGGAAAGGATGAGTTTTACAAAAGGGCCTCAAACATTTACGCTCCGACTGCAAAGAGTTCGATTTATCTTATTAAAGATACGAAACACACACGCACACAATACCAAAACAACATGAAAGCTGTAAACTCACACGGAATGAAAATCAACAAACGATCTAATAAAATAGATGGGCCAGTCCAGGAAGGCACCATGTATCAATCCGACTTTAAAACATAAAAGTCAGTCAACAATAGACAATCAAATATTATGATATCAAGAATACCTGCACACCAAGCCACACCAACCAACCAAACACATGCAGAGCGAGGGGGGAAACGTGGAGGGTCAAAAAGAGTAGCCAAACATTTAAAACTCGAAAAGCCATAAATTGGCAAACATGAAGAAAAGAATTTGGAAAACTGAAAAATAAAATTTGATCCTCGAAATAGAAAAAGCGGCAATAACGTACGGTGGATGCACTTGCGCAAGAGGAAACGTGGACAATATAGAAAACCAGACATGCTTTTAGAAGGTATATTCACAATGTTGGCCACACCCACATCAAGCCTGCAGGAGTGACATGAATGAAGGACGGAGGTTAAAGAATCTGAATAACCTGCTGCAGGTGACAAAGTGGCGGTGTTTGGTGGTGCAGGGGGGCACGCACCTGGTCGCGATGATGAGGTGGTTCGAAAACAGGAAGCACTGCCTCACCGTCTCTTTCTCGCTCTTGAAACTGGCGAGGCGTGACCGGTTGGTTCTCTTGTCGTTGGGGAGCTGGATTAGGGTACCTGAGTACGAGAGTGTTCATACAGATGAGTCCACATAGGTGGAAAATAAATGCTCTCTTTGTTCTCCTTGGAGGTCGCCTTTGCATGGGGTTGATAACTCAGCGGTATGGCTCATTCAGCGAGCGACCTACCCACGACTGTGAGCATGGAAGTAGAATAAGTTTTGGCAACCTCACTGGCTCCTGTTGGTATTTGGAGGTGCTCAGCCACTGGAAGGAAATCGGTGGAGGCAGGGGCGCTTTGTTTTAGATCATTGGCGCTAGAGACGAGGAAGATTGTGAAGGCTGGCGAGGTCTTTCGCGTAGAGAGGCAAATATTTGAGCAGAGGGAGGAGGACGCAGCCGGACGGAGCCAGCCGGGGCGGGGGAGGAGTCGTGGGGAGCGGACCGGACGGCGGAATGGAGAGTAAATGAGGAGCAGCAACAAGTACAAAGTTCCGGACGACAAAAACTTTTCCGCAATCCTGGTGGAGATCTACAGAACCACAAGCGACATGGGAGCGGCACAGTCCTCTGAGTTCAGAGGCACCCAGGCAAAGCGGGGGTGGGAAAGTCAAAAAGAGCAGCGGTGGGTTGAGGTGAAAAATTGTGGCCTGACAATTACCAGTTCGCGAATCGGCTACCAGGGTGGTGAAACTGCGAGTTCCGGAGATTTATTTTTTCGTTCCCGGCGTGGATAGATGAATTGGGAGAGAGAAAGGGGGAGGAGGAAGGAGGGTGGGGCGTGGAGGAGAAGGGGGGGGGGGAGCTGGAGAGTGAAAGGGGGTCGTTTAATAAATCATACGGGACAGCGTGCGTTGCATGAAAACAAGGGGATTACGCTGTTGATGTGAGGGCGAAAGTCGAAAGTTGGACGAGGCGAGGCCGGCGAGCCGCTTGGCTAGGAGAGGCGAGGGGCTGGGCTGGCAGCCACTGGCAGCCACTGACAGCACTACCGTAGTGGTTCCGTCCACCCTAAAGCCACTGTTCTGCGGTCTAGCCGAGTCGGGAGGGGAACCTGCCTTGGGCCTGCTTTGCCCTACCGCAGACTACCAGCATTTCTCCCCTTGCGAGTAGAGGACTTGCCGACGCATGTGGAAACGTACGTAATTCACCGAGGAGAAAGTGATCTTGGAGCAAGTTTCAAATTGCATCGAAAAATCTAGCCTGTGACGAAGGTCAGGAGATGCTCGCTGGGAGTCGTAGAAAGAAAAGCATCTGGCCGAAGCACTGCAGCACACTCACCCTGTCTGACAAACACCTGGTTGACGTCGAGTAGGATGTCGCAGCCCTCCACGATCATTCTCTCCACGGCCAGGTTCTTGCGGAGGTTTTCCGTCTCGCTCACCTGAAAGCGAAGTGGCCACCATGCTTTTGTCAGAATGCAAATACAAAGATGGAAAGTTATCAATCTTTTTGTAAGGAGCAAAAAAAAAAAACATCCTCGGAAACAAGAGCGGGTGGTTGAGATGGTGGTTGAGATGTGGGTGTCCCCTAGCCCGTTCGTTCTCATCGGAGGCACCCGGACTCGAACACAGCGGGTGCATCCTCAGAGGACGCCCGGGACAGGGGCAGGATGTAGTCCGCGCGTGTCCTGCGGCTGTCCTGTGGCTGCGCTAGCCCTGCCTGCTGTGCCTGCTGTGCCTCACCTCATCGTGCATCTGCCGCGACAAGTCCTCCAGCTGGTGCTGAGCGTTCTGGAGGCTCTTCCGCTCCACGTGGTCGTGCGGCGTGTGCGCCAGTAGGTCCGTCAGCGTGGTCACGTACCGCGGCACCTGCGGACCGGACCGGCATGTTCCACATTTTAAGTCGCAAGTCAGCGATTTTTTTTTTTTTTGTAATCTTTGGGTTCGAAGGTGAAGAAGGGAATAGAGAATGTGCGCAAATTGTTATTGTCAGCATCGCTTCGCTCTTAAGGTCACAAAGAAGGGCTTTGGATCTGACACGCCAGAAATTAAAATTGTTTTAAACTTTTGAGACAAAATGTTTGTGCTTCAAATGTGTCGCTTTGCTGTAGCCCAAGTCGGGCAGACGACCCTGACCCCGTCGACACGTGGTCAGGGGGTAGCGCGGCGCGAATATGTAAAAGCTACTTTACAATGGAGATGGCGGTAATAGTATCCTCACTGGTTTGGGGGAATTCTATTATACGAACGCGACGACGGCGATTATGATGGAAGGAAGTTTGCGGCACGGATGGGAAGCCACCTCCCCGCCACTGGTTCCTGACACAAGTCGGAGTATCTCTGTAAAGACGTCCCCGGTGGTATGGCAGAGGGCCTGGCGGTGGCAGGCGGGGTGGGGGGGGGGGAGGGAGCCCGCGGTAAAAACTTCGCCTAGGAATCCTAGGGGATTTTGTCAAAACCGAGACAACTTGGCCCAAACCTAGGAAGTCCCTAAGAATTGAGCGCAGATTCCTAGAGACTCCCTTGGAACTGGTCACCTCGGTCTACGTTCCAAGGAAGTCGACGTTGGCTCGTGGCCGACGCCGCGGCCGAAGATACTCTCCGCTGCGGTTCCCCTCTCTTCTCCGGACCCCTGGAAATAGATTCCTAGGGATTCCCTAGGAAACGCGCCGATTTCCTAGGGACTTCCTTGGAACGTAGACCGAGGTGTCCAGTTCCAAGGGAGTCCCTAGGAATCTGCACTCAGTTCCTAGGGACTTCCTAGGTTTGGGTCAAGTTGTCTCGGTTTTGACAAAATCCCCTAGGATTCCTAGGCGATGTTTTTACCGTGCACAGAGGAACAGCCAGGCCGCCGCACAGCACGCTGGCTGCACGGTCATAATGCAGACCGCCGGCCATACTGTGAGTGAGGAGCAACACGGGGGCACTGCCGGGCACCGCCGGGCACCGCCGGGCACCGCGCCAGCAACGAGACACTAGCATTCGCCCGGCATCCGAAACGAGCTCCGGTGAAACAAACGACTCCTAATGACTTCATTTTTCGACGGAACTAGGGGAAAAATAAATATCCTGGCAACGGAACCGCCGACCGCGAGAAAGGAAATGAGGGCGAGGGGCGAGGCGAGGTCAGCGGGCTAGGCTCACAGGCCCAGAGGGGGGAGGGGAGGAGGGGTGCCAGGCGGGGTTGGGGAAACGCGTGGCCAGGGAGTTGCGGCCACCAGAAATTAAATTTGTCGGGACAATAAAAGGATCCCGCAGCACAACATAACTCCACGGCCTCCGCGTGCGGGGCATTGGGAGTGCTGTGTGTCGAACCACTCATTTTGCGGCTGGCCTCGCGTCCATACCAGCCGGAGTCTGATTTCATTGTCTGACGGAACGCCAATTATTGTGGTGGATTGTCCTCGAGAGGGCGTGGCCAGGCGTGGCATCTGCCAACACTGCAGAGTGCTGTGGACCGCGCGCCGAAGCCAAATGCCGCTCAAACAGTCTAGCGCAATATTCGCTTCCTATTCAGCCTCGCAGCCAGCCTCTTGCAGCGTACCTTTACATATAACGTTCCCTTCATAATTACTTTCCAGCCAGGCCTCTAATTATGATGCATCGCATCGCTACATCGTCTGTTCCCGCACGAATTTCAATTTCGCCGTGACTGTGCGCAATAGACGTTTCCAATGAGAGGCAGAGAGGCACGTGTTGCGTAACTTTTCATACCGTAAACTTCCGTTTCCGCATATGCGATTCTTGTCTTTTTATGTTTCCGGTCAAGCTGTACTCCGGCATACCCTATTTGGTAGTTATTTCCCATATTTAGCGTGGCCCTCGTGCGTCGATATATTTCTCATACCTCGAGAGTTCCCGATCTGGAAGTGTTTTTGTTCTCCAGCTTCTGTTTTTGAGTCGCACTGGAGACCCTTATTTCTACACTGCAATCCAAGTTTGCGCCCTGCTCTAAAGGTGTTCTTTTCCCACTCCGTAAACGCTGTTAATGTAAAGGTGAGAAAATTTTTCACTCAAAATTGAGCGAGGAAGGCCGCCTCGCCCAAATTTGATTGATATTATGGCGTTATCAACGCCCAAATTTAGGCGAGGAAGCCTTTCCTAACCAAAACTTGGTTGAGGAACTTTACCTACCATGGTTTGGGTGAGGTTCTTTGCCTATTCATTCTCAGTGATCCGCAACATGTACTGAAAATATTTCCAGTGGCGGTCTTACCTGATGCATGGGGTAGGTGAGGAAGGTGGCAAGCGACCGACCCTGGCAGGTGGGCTTTTCCTCCAGGCGGTGGACGAGCGCCGCGAACTGCGGGCTCTTCATGCACTCGGTTAGCACCTGCACGCTGTAGTGGTGGTTGCGGACGTACTCCTGGTAGATGCTCAGCATGGGCAGCAGCATGTCGAACAGATCACCTGCAACACCATTGGCATCAGTGATAAGTTAAGTGCTGCACACTCATTTTTTTCAAATCTCGTGACGGAATGCCCTTGTCGATTTTCTCGTCACTTCTGTCTGACGACTTTGCTAAGCGTAACCCAATATCAGCTGAATGTCTCGTCACTTGGCTGGCGACGACTTATTCACCTCCCGGACTTAGCCACCCCACGGGATAGTCGTAGATCATGTTTTTCCAGTCTTGTTGCCGTGGCGTGCAGGGCGCGGCCGGGCACGGCACTCTCGACCACACACCCTCCATGCATTCTAAGCCGATTCCCCTCCCCCGCTGCGGCCACTGGAGCCGGCGGACCGGTTCCCCTTCATCAATTCAAAGTGACCTAGCTCCCCTCCCCTCCCCCCTCCCCTCGCGCACCTGCCCGGCTGTTCCGCAGGACCTATTCCTTTCACCACCCCCCACGCTCCGGCTGGTCTGGCTGCTCCGCCCGCTCGACCCGGTCCCGGGGACGACGATGGCGACGACTGCGAAGTAGTTTCTCCCCTCAGAAAACTTTCTTTGGAGCGCCTTTCCTCTGACGCAGAACAGCAATGGCGAGGAGCGCGTGTCTCTCTCGTGCGCTCAACGGAAGTCAGACAGGCAGACAGGGATGAAGCGTTAGCGTTGAAAAGCGATTTTGGGAAATATCGGCACAAGTGACGGCAGGGTAGCGAGACGCGCGTCACTCGTTCGTGACGCACTTTATGGGCGACCCCTAAGAGGATTATGCTCAGTACGGAGTCAGCCTCCGCGATCCCGGCCACGCCACGCCCCGCCACGGGGGGGAGGGGGGGGGCAGTGGGTGGCCCTCGGCGCCAAGGACATGTCCCGTTCGAGCGTCCTTGACACAGACAGGAAGAGCACACGCGGCACGTGCTCCGCTGTGTGTTATATTTGTACTTTGGAAAACGCGCGGCGCTCTCTAGAGGGAAGGGAAAGAATGATATGGAAGTTTTAGCCGCACTCTGAGAGAGAGAGAGAGAGAGAGAGAGAGAGAGAGAGAGAGAGAGAGAGAGAGAGAGAGAGAGAGAGAGAGGGGAGACACACACAGGAGAGAGGGGGGGGGCACGCGAGAGAGCCAGAGAAACAACCAGGCTGCCGCTGGAAGTGCTGGACGTAGCGCCTGTTGGTCTCGGGGTAGGCAACACGCCTGACACGCGTGTTCAACAGGCGGGCATCGCTGTCGTCGCAGGCGGCAGGACTCACCCAACACCAGCGTCGGCCACGACTCCATGCGTGACGTGAGACCCTTGAGGAAGATCTGGTGCAGGAAGAGGACCGTCTCCGAGTTGAGGAAGATGGAGTTGACGTCCTCGTGCGAGCAGGGCGGCTTTTTGGACGAGGCGGCCATCTTGAAGGGCCTCAGGAAGCACGAGACGAGCACCTCCATTTGCTCCATGTACTCCTCCTCGGCCTCCACCATGCGGAACACCAGGCTGCACAGAGCAAGTGCAGTTGCATCATTCAATTGCATGAGTATTTTAGGATAGCACTGCACGTGACCTCGTAATGTAATCGAAATGCCCATGTGGTTTCTACGTTGTGTCACAAAACTCTGTACAGTACGAGCGCAAATAAAAAGACGAAAAAAATGATACTTTGACGAGCGGAATATGGCGATGAGCGTACTGACGGTGCGACAGGCTGCGATGCACCGACCGCGTTACAAAAGCAAACTCCGACGGTAATGTGACCACACAGCCGCACAAACAGAGCCGCGCTTCAAACGCCAAAGCACGCGCGACAAACAGTGGGCTAGGCATAGGAGTCCACCGGGACGGGATAGGACATCACTCTATTGCAGCGAGCAGCGATCCACAAGGTAAAATAACCCGCGAAAACGGCGATGGACTTTGGTTAGGGGGCGTCGAATGTCACGATTCCGGACGGACAATTATTTGAAAACTGTCGCAAAACGCCCGGCATGGGCATGTACAACATGTACGGAGTCTACGCACGAAAATGCACCTCTGTAAGATTGACTCGCACCTGTTCCGTTTCCGCATGCTCTCCGCGTGGGGCGACTTGATGTACTGTTCGACGATCTGCTTCCAGCGCCGCCGGCACAGCCAGCCCCGGAAGAAGCTCTGCACCTTCTTGATCTTGCGCAGCTCCACCGTCTCCCCGGAGTCGTCGGGGGGCAGGCTGGTGCCGTCCGGTGTGGTGGCGGGCTGCGCCACCGACTGCCCGGCCGAGTCCGGCCGCAGCTCCTTCTTGAGCGCGCACAGCTGCGGGCCGAGGAAGCAGTCAGTGTAAACAAGGCGCTCGAGTCGGGTTGGCCTGAAAAACGTTCCCCGAAAGAAGCTCCGAAAAGGAGTTACGCAGGGTTCGCACGGACTTCGCCTTGGCTTGCAAATCGAGTTGCGAGCGCCGGGGAAAACTTTGGCGGGATATTCTCATTCAGGAGGAATCCGTTGTGGGATTTTATGATCACCGTTTTAGATATTTGAGTAGAGGTGAATATTCTGTGAATAGTATGTCGTGGGAATGGTGTCAATGTCTGGTGAGATTTCTAGCGAGTTTTCTTCTACGAGGATTGACAGCAACGTACGAGCGGTGTTATTTCGACATCATTTCAGTGGGTGACACTGAAGGGTGAATGGGGATGTGGGTGACACTGTAGGATGAATGGGGATGTGGGTGACACTGTAGGATGAATGGGGATGTGGGTGACACTGTAGGATGAATGGGGATGTGGGTGACACTGTAGGATGAATGGGGATGTGGGTGACACTGTAGGATGAATGGGGATGAGTGGTTTCACTGATAGTGTAGAAAGGATTCGATTCCACTGACAGCTATGACTGGTGTAAAGTTATTTTATTGACAGTGTGCCATTAGCCCGGGCCCTGTCCACGCGCCACGCCCAACCCCCACCCCCACCTCCATGTCCCTCATTTCCCACTGGCCATTGTAAACGGCAGCTCGTGGTGGTGTTATAGTGGTCCCCGAGGAAGGAGATTTTCTTCGGCTGGTCGAACCGATTTCCGGCCACCACTGGGACGGGAGGGGTAGATATGGCTAAGGCAGAGGACTGGAGTTGGGAGAGGAGTTGTCTGGAGAGCAAGAGAGACGGAGAGAGCTGTGGGAAGGGAAGGCAACTCTAAGCCGGCTGAACTAACTCCGCGCCCTCCGTCCTGATCGGGGGGCATTCATGCGTTCGGAATGGCGAATAAATTAATTAATATCCCCGGAGTGGGCTGAGGGGCGCGCGTGAGCGTGAGAGAGAACGCGTCAGATATCGCTGCATCGGTTAGCAGAGTGAGCGAGAGAGAAATCGCAAGAAAGAAGAGCGCGATAGCTGTGTAAAGAGGGTGAGTGAGGACTTGTGTTTTCCTCTCGAAGCCGAAGCCTTCACTCAGAATCCTGCCGACCTTGTAGTCTTCGACTGATGGTTCCACACCGTCGTTGCCCGAGCCCCCCCTTCCCCCTCTCTGCCTCTCTTTAGCGGTCGGTCTCAATTAACACATTCAACAGCGCCGAGGAATTTATACCCTCAGAAAACATGAGGAGGACGCTCGGACGAAGAAGAGGAGCAGGAAAGTTCTAGGGTGGAGGGGAAGAAATGTGGAGTGGATGCGCGGCGCAGGTAGGTAAGGCGGGACGGGCACATTATAAGCCTTGCCCGCCACGAACAGCGGCCGGCGGTGCGGTGCGGTGCGCTTGTTGGAGCGGAGAGGGAGAAGGGAGGGTAGCGAGGCCAGGCCACCGCTACAAGGCTCTCTGCGCGCGGGGACCGACGGGGACGCCGTAAGCCCTGTCGTCTGTTGGCCACAAAATGAAACGGCGGTAAGACGATGATGCATCGCTCTGAGCCAGGGGGGGGGGGCTTCGGGTTACAGAGGCCACGGGCTCCACACTGCAACCGGCTGCAACTGTCGCAACTCATAAAATGGCTTGTACCGGAAATAAAACAGCTTTTAACCGTTTACAAAATGTCCTTTACTACGTACTGCTTCTAACTGTGTTCGATGGGGAAGACAGCTGTGCGGGCATCAGCTGCCCGTGGATTAAAGCCCCTGCTCTGAGAACGAGAAATGCACTGATTTGTGTCTAAACCAATCGGCTGCGAAGGCGTCATCGCATCTGTGCGGCGAGCCCTGCGTTGTACCGACGGTGCGTTAGATTGCGGTCCATCCGCGCTGCACAGACACTGGTGGCGACGCTTTTATGGGCTGCTAAAACCGGGCCAGACGGGAAACGGAATCCCTTCACGTGCGTTTGACGGGGGTTGTGCGCTGGGCCGACTATCGGTTTTCCATCCAAGGCTTATTTGGGTCTCGCTTCTGGTGTGTGCCCTAATGGGGCAGTAATTTATGGTGCAGGTCACTTGCCGTTCGGGACCCCTTGCGTCGTTGCCTCAAGCGAACGGGTAATGAAGGGTGTGTGTGTGTGTGTGTGTGTGTGTGTGTGTGTGTGTGTGTGTGTGTGTGTGTGTGTGTGTGAGTGAGAGAGAGAGAGAGAGAGAGAGAGAGAGAGAGAGAGAGAGAGAGAGAGAGAGAGAGAGAGAGAGAGAGAGAGAGAGAGACAGAGAGAGAGAGAGAGAGAGAGACAGAGAGAGACAGACAGAGAGAGAGAGAGAGAGACAGAGAGAGAGAGAGAGGGCGGGGAAGAACAAGGGAGGGAGAAAGGACCTGAGGGGGGAGGAATCGAAGGGTAGAGGACCAAAGGGCAGTCACCGGTAGTGATGGGAATACCCGCAGGGAGTGGAGGCTTATTGGTTCCCAGCAAACACAGGCTCTGGGCAGCGTAAATCTCGTCGGCGTTGCGCTGCGGCCGTGTTAAGTGGGGCTTCTTCGGTAGAGGGAGGGGAAGAACTCGACGTCAACAGGACCTTGCTGGAAGGCCCACCACCAGCGAGAGCTTATTCTTCTAATGGACCATGAGTAGAAAAATGATTAATGTCAGCCAGTAACGGGCTCAGGGCGTGTTCTGAAAGAGTAAAAGATGAATAAATTATTGCAGTATAATGGTGTTGGGTAAAGCTCGATGCGTAACTTGAAGCGCCTAAATTCACACTTTGCAAGATGAAATAGAGACTATCTTTGGTGCAGGAACAAAACAGTAGGCATAAAACCACGTTGAATCACGAACTCGGTTTTACAGTACTGGACTGGAACTTGGTACATTAGAGCGGATACAAATTGTTTGTTCCCTCCCTCCTCCCCCCAAGCTGTCGACTGAAATTCAGCCCACGCTGAGCCGGACCAGCCAATATGATAATGTGGAATACACATTAAATGTGGGTCAGGCCCACCCCCACCCACTGCTTCTTCTGCCACCACTTCCCGCACTCCCATCCAGCCAGCTTTGCAAAAAAGAAAACATCTTCGGCGAGGCGGCAGCCGTCCGGTCCAGGCCGCACGGCGCTGCGCGAGAAATTCAAAATTAATGGCATGCCTTCGCAGCACTGGGTGGAGCTGGCCTGCGTGGGTGTTGTAATGCAGAAGTGTGGGAACACTGCTGCAGTGCGGCTGCCCATTCAGCCATGTTTTAGTTTCCAACTCACCTCTGCCCGCAGCTTCTTGATCTCCGAGTCCAGTTCCTCGCAGCGCTGCGTGTACTGCCACTTGGCCGTCTTCTCGCTCTCCACGATCTGCAGCAGGTGCAGGTGCTTCTGCTCGAGCTCCTCCTTCTGCATCAGCACCTTGTTGAAACTGGAACCATCCGCACAAGCAGGCCGTTCGTTATTGCAACGGCTTGTCCGGGACAAGCACGAGCTGCGACTGGAGAGGTGGGAACAGAGATGTAACCACCGGCGGTGCTGTGAAGTTCTACGATGGGCGCTGATGGCCTCACATAGCGGGTGAAAACAATTATTCTGAAAGACGTTGATCTGACAGGGAGGGGCATGAGCGAGGGGGTTTTCACTTGCGTAATACCCTGTACACCTGATCAAGGTATTACGCGTAATGTAATACCAAAAACTAACTAAATATGCTGTAAAATGGTAAAATATAGGTGCAATACATATTTAATACTAGTGTAATACCGGCGTAATACCGCGTAATACACGTATTATGTAATACCCTGTACACGAAAATCCCGAGTGAAAACCCACTCGGGCATGAGCGGACACGTGGAGGCGGACTTCGGTTAGCCCTCTGCGTTGATCACCTAGCGCTCATCGGACCCAGTACTTGCTTTTCGCTGGTGAATATGTCGCTTTCGGCGCGGCGGCGGTGAACCGAGCCCAACCGAGCCCCCCAGGCCACGGCATGCCGCACGGCATCTGCTGCCCGGGGCCGCTGGGGCCGCTGGGGCCGCTGGGGCCGCTGGGGCCGCTGGGGCCGCTGCTGGGGCCGCTGGGGCCGCTGGGGCCGCTGGGGCCGCTGGGGCCGCTGGGGCTACTGGGGCCGCTGGGGCCGCTCTCCAGTCCCGGATGCGAGCCCAGTGGGACCGCAGGGACCGCCTCCACGTCGTGAGCGGTTTACTTTGGATCGGTCCCCTGCGCTCCCGGCGGCCTCGGACCCTGCCGGCCCCGCCCCCCCCCCCCCCCCAACCAACCCCTCACGACGGCGCCCCGGTGGCCACATCTGATTTAGCACATCTCCCGAGCGCTCAGCGGCTCAGCGCTGTCCTGCGCCGGCCGGACTGCCGGGCGCCGCTGGGCGCCGCTGGGCCGCACGGCCAGCAAATTGATGGAGGGCTACTGTCTGCTACGAAAGGGGAAAAGTGGTCGAGGACAGGGCGGGCGAGGCGCCTGCAAGTGCTGGGCTGGGCTGGGGACAGGGACAGCCACCACCTGCGTCCCGGTCCCAGACCTCCTGCCCCGGGCCTCCGGCTGGGCCTCCGGCTGGGCCTCCGCCTGAGACTCCGGGCCTCCACCTCAGGCGTCCCCTTTCCCACGCACATCTTACAAAACGGGGCGCGCCGAGAAACGACGGCAGAGTGTCCAACGGGGGGAAGGGGCGGGGGGGGGGGGGGGCTGATCTCGCCGTCCGCTCCACCCCGTCACGCCTCTACAGCCCAGCCATCAGTGAGGTCTGACGGAATAAACAGACCGCTCGGCTAAGTTTCGATGACCCTTCAGATGATACGTTTTTGCTCTTCCTTGGCTCTCTTTCGTCGCTTCCAACCAGTTCAGTTTGCTGCAGAAGTTGAGGTCGCCCTGCTGCTCGACGACGTTTACTTGCTTTCGTATTCCATCCCCGCTCCTCTCACCCCCCCCCCCCCCATGGGACCCGAAAACAGCTCTGGTCTGTTTCTCGCTACGCGAGGCTAGGGGGAATTTGTTGTCTCAGCGCCAATAATCAGCTTTATGCGTCGAACCAATCTGAGGTCCCGAGTGAAACAATATACGGCTCATTGCTGTCGGCACAGATGGTTTAGTGACTTACCTCGCCTCCCGGATGGCCTCGATCCACATCTTGCAGTCCGTCTCCGAGGACGCCCGCAGCTCGTACTGCCGGATGTTGTCCCGACGGTAAGACACCGCGAAGCAGTATTGCTGGAACACAGAATGAAATTGTGCTGCAGTCGTCTGCCCTGTGGCACGTGACAGGCAATAAAGTACTCCGGAGAAACTCAGAGCGGAAGTGGCCGCGGCCGGAGATACCCTCTGCTTCGGTTTCCCCGGGTTTCCCTCATACTCTGGATCCGCTTTTGTGATTCTTGATTTAATTCTTCTCAACTTCCGTCTTGAGTTTCTCCGAAGTACCCTATAGCCGTGCGTCCACTCTACAAACTCCACGGCACACTCAGCGTAGAGCAGTGGCGCTTCAGTTCCTGTGGGGAATGCGTATAGTAGTTTGACGGCAATCGTGCAGTCGGCTCCACCAGGCCGCACTTCAGCAGGGCAGTTGTGCGTAGTTGTCTACTGTGGTGTTGTGCTTTGGTAGCGACCACACCCTCACCGCAGTCGAGCTGGGATCTCCCCCCCCCCCCCCCGAGCGCAGTGAAGATGGCATCACACCCTCACCGCAGTGGAGGTAGGATCACACCCTCGGCGCAGTGGAGGTAGGATCACACCCTCAGCGCAGTGGGAAGTGAGATCACACCCTCACCGTAGTGGAGGTAGGATCACACCCTCAGCGCAGTGGAGGTAGGATCAGACCGTCACTGCAGTGGAGGTAGGATCACACTCTCACCGCAGTGGGAAGTGAGATCACACCCTCACCGTAGTGGAGGTAGGATCACACCCTCAGCGCAGTGGAGGTAGGATCAGACCGTCACTGCAGTGGAGGTAGGATCACACTCTCACCGCAGTGGGAAGTGAGATCACACCCTCACCGCAGTGGAGGTAGGATCACACCCTTAGCGCTGAGGAGGTAGGATCACACCGTCACCGCAGTGGGAAGTGAGATCACACCGTCACCGCAGTGGAGGTGGGATCACACCCTCACCGCAGTGGGAAGTGAGATAACACCCTCACTGCAGTGGAGGTAGGATCACACCCTCGGCGCAGTGGGAAGTGAGATCACACCCTCACAGCAGTGGAGGTGGGATCTGCGTTCACTGACCAAACAGACGGTGGCTGTTGTCAGCGCTTTATTCCCCTACGCCTCTGCAGCCTATGCCAACACATGATTGCAACATGGGCATATTGCTTTACAAGGGCCCCGAGCGTGACCCCGAGTAATGACCGATTTCTCATCAAATAAGGGCGCTCCTGTGCTCCCCTCCCCCGTTGGTCCGCCTCCTCCCTATGAGGTCCCCTGGGGCGGCCCGGAGCCCTCAGCCCGGCGTCAGTTTCATCAACTCGATACAGAAAATGGGAAGTCGAGAGAAAAGGAGGGAGAGAAATAAGCAGTGTGAGGAAAGAGAAACAAGAACAGGAGGGAGGTGTGTGTGGAGAGAAGAGTGAAACAGAGAGATAAGAGAAGGGGAAGATGATGGAAGGAGACCAAGCAGGATCCCTGTGCGCTGGTTAGGTCGTCCATGAGGCTTGACGCTGTGTCTCACAGAAGGAAAAGTGACGGTCGGTGAGACAGCTAAGGGTGGATGAGGCAGGAAGAGGGGGGAAGGGGGAAGGGGGGGGGGGTAGAGCTGGGGGAGAGCACTCTGATTGATTGCTTTGACTTCCTGCCTGCGTACGAGGTTCAAGGTTAATGCCGAAAGGCGTTTCAAACTTCACACATCATTCTCCTCCACCTCAGCACACTAATCATCATCATCACAGTCATTAACACCGATCATCTTTGCTGTTGTGAACCGGCTGGGGTTGTGTTCATTACTCAGCCAACTCGACTGCGCGCCGTTCAGCGGTGTGTTTGGCCGGTAATGAAATTGGATCTGCGATGCTGTGAAACCGCCGCTGGCGGTCCACGTGCTCAAAAATAGACTGCGTCAGTTAGCGGGCAGTGGGCATGCTGCGGCTCCCAGCGATGTACTGCGGAAACAATATCGCGTGAAAACGCTTTCGCAAAGACCAATGACAAGAGAGGAGGAAAGAGTAGAATCGGGCAAGGAGAGAGAGAGAGAGCGAGAGAGAGAGAGAGAGAGAGAGAGAGAGAGAGAGAGAGAGAGAGAGAGAGAGAGAGAGAGAGAGAGAGAGAGAGAGAGAGAGAGAGAGAGAGAGAGAGAGAGAGGGGGGGGGGGGAGGGATTTAAATAAAGTACGACGTAAAGGACCTGGAGAGAGGCGCTTGTTATGTCCTACCTTCCTTCTACCGCCTCTGTCCGCGGTCAGAACCTTGTTTCCAGCCCTTGACTCGGCCCGACTCTTGGCCCGCACCAGGCGCCACGCCGCGCCTCGCCCGCTGTCATGAGCGTATTCATACATTGTTTACCCCTACCCCTTCACACAGCGGCCCTTTGTTCGCAACAAAGACAGAGTTGGCAAGTAACGTTTCCGACAACAGACGTGCAGAGGGTGGGGAGGGGGGCGGGTGGGGGGGGGGGGGGGGGGGTAAACGCCTCTTCCTCCCAGTGGGGTGGGGGTCAAATGTAGTTCGTGAATCATTTAAGGCCCTTACGCCCCCGTATACCAGGTGGCGGCTAACATCGAAACTCAGCGGCCTGCAGCAAGCCTTTCCATAAGTAAAAGCGTCAGGGAACTGGAATCGATGTCGAAAGTGCTAGTTTTCGAATTCATCGGCATATGTCTGTCCCTTCACAGCTCGCCTGCTGCCCCCTCCACCCACTGCTGTGTAGTCGCTCTCAGCCCACCCTGGGCTTGGGCTCGGTCTCCTGTAAATATCGTTATTGAAAGGGGGAAAGTAGAGGGGACGTACGCCGGGCCTCGGCGCTGTGAATGTCGACCCTTTGCCAATGTGGCAATGTACGGAGAGGGAGCGAGGGGTAGTCCAACCTGTTGCCTGCTGAGCAGTGGCGGTGTTAAAGTCGGCTGGCGGAGAGAGAGCATGTTTACGATCTGAAAACCACCGTGCGTTTGCCGCACAGCGGTGCTTAATCGAGAACGAGGGAGGAAAAAAACGCGCACTGAAACAGCTAAGAGTAACGAAACTTTGAGAGCAACTTTTGTTTAGGGGTGGTACGCCTCGCTTAACATTTCACTCCATTAGAACGCCTGGCAATGTGAGGCCCGGCGGGTGGGGCTGCCGTTAGCAGCGGCAGCAGCGGCAGCAGCGGAGCAGCGGCAGCAGCGGAGCAGCGGCAGCAGCGGAGCAGCGGCAGCAGCGGCGCAGCGGCAGCAGCGGAGCAGCGGCAGCAGCGGAGCAGCGGCAGCAGCGGAGCAGCGGCAGCAGCGGAGCAGCGGCAGCAGCGGAGCAGCGGCAGCAGCGGAGCAGCGGCAGCAGCGGAGCAGCGGCAGCAGCGGAGCAGCGGCAGCAGCGGAGCAGCGGCAGCAGCGGAGCAGCGGCGCAGCGGCAGCAGCGGCAGCAGCGGAGCAGCGGCAGCAGCGGGGCAGCGGCAGCAGCGGAGCAGCGGCAGCAGCGGAGCAGCGGCAGCAGCGGCAGCAGCGGAGCAGCGGCGCGGCGGCAGCAGCGGAGCGGCGGCAGCAGCGGAGCGGCGGCAGCAGCGGAGCGGCGGCAGCAGCGGAGCAGCGGCGGCAGCAGTAGAGCAGCCGCAGCGCTCCAGGAATTCGCACAACAAACCCAACCAAACCCGCCCTGATCATCGGTCGAGCCTAGCCCAGCCGGACGACCGCCAGACACACGCGCACCTTCCCCGCACAAAGCTGTGCAAGCAAAGTGCACGGTCAGAATTTCGCGACGGTTTCCCGTGCCGGCATGCTGGCGAAAGCGTTTCAACGGCAAAGTACAGGGTCCGCAACACCTCTGCTTGTTCACGCCACGAGGTGGGTAAAGCAGTACTGGCGAGAAGCAACACGGAGCAATGCGGGCGAGATGGTTTGTAGAACCAACATTTGTGGAGTCTTGATCAAGGACATCGAAAGAGCACTGCCGTAGGCAGAGAGAGAGAGAGAGAGAGAGAGAGAGAGAGAGAGAGAGAGAGAGAGAGAGAGAGAGAGAGAGAGAGAGAGCGGGAGAGAGAGAGAGAGAGTAAGAGAGAGTTGTAAAAGCGGAGTTGGAGGAGAGAGAGCGGGAGAGCGTCAGGGATGAAGTGGGGACCTGGAGGGGCGCAAAGGGAACGGAAAGCCAGCGAGCGGGGAGGGAAAGGGAGGTTGGGGAAAGGGACGGAAAGCAGCCAGGTAAGCGACTGACGTCAGTGAGTGCGGCGTGGGGAGGGGGCGGAACCCCCACGGGCACGGAGGGGGTGGGGGCGCCGGGAGATGGAGCCCGCTGCCCCCCCCCCTCCTCTCTCTCTCTCTCTCTCTCTCTCTCTCTCTCTCTCTCTCTCTCTCTCTCTCTCTCTCTCTCTCTCTCTCTCTCTCTCTCTCTCTCTCTCCAGTGCCGCTCGCACTTCTCCGCGTTTCTCTTTAGCTGTTGCCAATAACTGCCTTGACAAAGCAGACGCTGGGTCCGGACAGATGATCAGTAGTGGGGAGAGGGGGGGTTGGGACTGAGGAACCTAGCCGTTGGGGCTTATGGGAGTCGGTGGTGGGGAGCCGTGGGAAAAGCAACAGGGAGAGGTTTTTCAGCACAATGTAATCTGACTGGAATGTCCTTGGAATGTCGTCGGAGCGTAGGGCGGACGAGTGGAAGGGGAGGGGGGCTGGGGCGCTGAACTCGGCTCGAGTAGCGGGCAGGGCCTGGGGCAGGGTCGGGGGCTGAACCGGGGGCACGGACGGGGGCAGGGACGGGGGAAGGGCATTCGGGTACTCCATAGCCAAACCAGCGCAGCACAGCCCTATACAGTAGTATCAGCATGAGCCGAGCTGAAGGAGCGAGGACTCTCACTCGCGTGTCCCCCCCCCCCTCTCTCTCTCTCTCTCTCTCTCTCTCTCTCTCTCTCTCTCTCTCTCTCTCTCTCTCTCTCTCTCTCTCTCTCTCTCTCTCTCTCTCTCCCTCTCTCTCTCTCCCTCTCTCTCTCCCTCTCTTTCTCGTATGGTGCGGCTCCTTCGACCCCGGGAGGTCACACCCGGCGTTCGGGGTCGTCTATAAATTTTGTAATGCTATCTCCGTAGCTGACGGCCTGCCGGAGCATTCAGTTCGAAAGCAAGCGCGGGCTTTGCTGTTGTTAGCATGTAAGGGGACAGGGGGTATTTTTCTTCTTGCAGTTATGAATCAATCAATACCTGCGCAAGAATTTCAAATCAAAACTATAATAGTACCAAGTCGGTATCAGTACTGTGAGGACGTCCTTGGGGATGGAGTGCACAGAGGAGACTGCCCCCCTAGGGTGGCCACAAATTTGGAGAAAGGTTGAAATTTTGATCGGCGTTTCGATTTCCTGGTCCCATTTTCGGAGAAAAAAACTGTCCAAGATTGGTTGGAAAATGTTTGGAGGTGCCACAATGGCCGAAGTTTATGTAGGAAAACTACCTTTAAATTTGAAGGACAGGTTATTTTGCTGAGAACTAAAAAACGGCGAAAGAGCAAAAAGGACAAAATATATTTACGCCTGATGGGTATTAGGATCTTTTACAATGGGGCTACAACTTTTTTTTGGGAGGTCGGACTTCAGTCCTACTACACGCCCTTCAACTTTCAGACCGTCGTTACGGCACCTTTAAAAATTGTTTGACCAATTTTTCTAATTTTTCGAATATTTTTCTCTGAAAGTAGAACCAGTAAATCGAAACGCTGACCAAATTTCAACCTTGCTCCAAATTGGATCACCCTACTGCCCCCCACACTCTGGTCATGAAAAATGATTAATCGATTTGACGTCGAATCGACGTCGACGCGACGAAGTATCATCAATGGTCTGCAGATCGATGTCTTAGATGTATTTTCGACGGTCTCACAAACTTAAAAAAAAACAACATTGGATTAAGAGCTTTAGAAAGTATCGCAGTCGTCAAAATGTATTTACTGTCTCAAATGTGTCAGAAATTTAACCTGTCTCAACTTGGATGCAATCGACGTCGAGTCGACGCCGAACTCACACGAGGCACTGTCAATCCGAAAGATGAGGCCAGTGTCGTTCGGTGTCGTTCACTCGCGCGGCTGGTTGGGTGAGGGGTTGATGAAGTCGCCGGGTCCGCATCTTTTCCCACACAGGCGCATGTGCCCGATGAGGTATATCCGAGGGCATTAACGACGTTGCCGGCACTGGAGTTTTTAACTTGAATAAATATTCAACCAATGTTTTCTATGCCGCGTCATTTTAATTGATACATGGCGCTTTTCATAAGAAATTCATAAGAAACGTTTTTGTATGGACATCGATGCAGCAGACGTTGAAGTTCGACACAAAATCGCACCGAATCGATGTTCCAGATTGCCCTTGCTTGGGGAGCAGGGTGGTGGTAGAGTGGGGGGGGGGGGGGGTTAGGGCGGTCGATGTAAATTGACCGCAGCAGCGCAGACACTGTACAGCAGGTGGGGCCGCAGGTGCCAACAACTTAGTCTACTTACGGCAACACGGCTCATACAGAGACGACTGCTGCTGTAACGAGGTCCTGGCCGGGGTCGTTACTGTGAGTACCACAGGATTCCCGGCCATCTTTGCCGTGTCAAGAGCGCCCGTATGCCTCTCTCGACGAGGGATCAAAAATGACGACACTTGTTAGGTCCTCGCGAGCAAGCTGGCTGTCCCCATTACAGGCGCGGATCCAAGGGGGAGGGGGGCAAAGGGGATCAACCCAAAACTCTGATAATGTTGTAATTACATATTGTCAAGGGATTAAAAAGAGATACAGAACGATAAACGGAGGTTATATCTATAGCATAACGAGGGGGAAGGGGAAGGAGGGGGGGGGAGGATTTGAGAGGAAATTATTATAAGCGTAGGCTTACGCACTATGTGCAAACCAAGAAACGTGGTCTTCGCCTCGAAAGCGAAAAGTGTTCCCTGTGTGCAGCCGCCGCTGGTCCCGCGCCCCCAGAACGTCCCTTCCTCCGCATGAAATTCTCATGTGTTTGCCTTTATGTGACTCCATGATGTTGGCCTTAGGTCGATACATCACACACACACACACACACACACATACACAGCGTGGCTCTGGGGCCCTGCTGCTGCCTCGGTTCAGTCAGAGAGGACGCCACCGCCGCCGCCGCTGCTGCTGCTGGATCAATATAGACCGACGCCTAGCCCAGTACCTGGCGATGGGTCTGCGACGTGGTATGCCTTGTTTACGCTTAATTAGGTCCCGCGAATGGCAAAACCATGAGGTGGGGCGAAAGGCGAGTGGGAGAGGTGGAAGATTGGTAAGGGGGGGGGGGGAGGGAGGCTGCCGAGCACGTCCGCGGCGAGCACCTTGCCTGTGCCCTGTCCGCCCGGCTGTGTACGGGGGGCATAAACAAATGGCAAGCATTCATCAGGCCACATGAGCCTGGCACGGCCCAAGGCTCGGGCCGCGAGCCCGTCGGCTGAGCAGCGCACCGAAACCGATCCGAGTGGGAGAGAGGCGGGGAGAGCGGGCAGAGAGAGAGAGAGAGAGAGAGAGAGAGAGAGAGAGAGAGAGAGAGAGAGAGAGAGAGAGAGAGAGAGAGAGAGAGAGAGAGAGAGAGAGAGAGAGAGAGAGAGAGAGAGAGAGAGAGAGAGAGAGAGAGAGAGAGAGAGAGAGAGAGAGAGAGAGAGAGAGAGAGAGAGAGAGAGAGAGAGAGAGAGAGAGAGAGAGAGAGAGAGAGAGAGAGAGAGAGAGAGAGAGAGAGAGAAGAGAGAGAGATCGAAAGGCCGAAGGTTACTGCTAGTCGTCTGACAAGGGTCCGGACGGCACGCTCGAAGGAGCGGAACACAAAATGTACCAGTCGAACTGTGGCCTCTAACTCAAGCTCCACGCCCATTGGACAACCCCCGACCTCGCCCAGACCCATACAGGCGATTTGTTACAGTGAGGAAAGTCAAGCCGACTGCAGTAATAAAGAGTGTGAGCCGAGTTGACGCTGGCAGCCCGAGGCGCCGCCGGCACGCGAGGCGCCCGCGAGGTAGGCAACCTCTAGGCACGCAAGGCTCGCCTGTTGAGCGGGCGGCCTATCCACTTGTTGGCGGGCGCTATGCGCGCCATGCGCCGCCGCCGCGTCTCGTCTCGTCTGGCCGACGACCGCAGAGAGTAGAGAGGCAGGGAGGACATGGGCCGGGCTGTGGGCCACTCCAACTCCCTAACTTCCTCTGGTTTCATTTAATCCTGGCGCAACTCTACGTGTCTAGCTCACGTCCAAAATTCTATATGTGAGGCAAAGTTTTTAGAGCCGTCCCTTGTCGCCCGAAATCGGGTGATGGTTACGACTCTTTCATACACTCAGTGCGCAGCGCAGGCTCGAGTGGCGGGGCCGGCGGGGGCCGGCGGGGGCCGGCGGGGGCCGGCGGGGGCCGGCGGGGGCCGGCGGGGGCCGGCGGGGGCCGGCGGGGGCCGGCGGGGGCCGGCGGGGGCCGGCGGGGGCCGGCGGGGGCCGGCGGGGGCCGGCGGGGGCCGGCGGGGGCCGGCGGGGGCCGGCGGGGGCTGGCGGGGGCCGGCGGGGGCCGGCGGGGGCCGGCGGGGGCCGGCGGGGGCCGGCGGGGGCCGGCGGGGGCCGGCGGGGGCCGGCGGGGGCCGGCGGGGCCCGGCGTGTAAGGTTGTTGCTGTCCTTATCTCGCGCACGGCTTTCGTGCAAGAAAGTCGACTGCGCAACGCACAGAGGATTGACCGGTGCGGCGCCCCCCTTAAACACTGCCCCCCCCCCCCTGCTTCTTTCCCTCCCCACACGATAACGTAAACGCGTCGCCGGCGGCTGCCCTGACCTTCGGACCTCCATGCGCAAGAGTAATAATCATCATTCAATGAAAAATCATCACTCACATTGCTAATGGACGACAATATGGCGATATAACCAGTGTTGCTGCTCGTCACTTTGAACGAATGATATGAACCATCATCATAGTATCATGATTATTTCATTTGTAGAAGAGGGTGTTGACTTGGTGCTGTGGTTTCGAACGGCCAGAGAAGGTCGGGTTGCCTAATTTTAGGGGCGCCCCCCGAGAGTAGGCAAGCAATTTTTGTCGGAAAATTAAAATGAAACGAGCGAGCATCGAACCCGTGTCGCCCGACCCGTCCGAGAGACGAGAGGCGACGCCGCAGCCGCTAGCGCTACGGCGAGTGGTGTGAGCTGTCGAGACCTGGAGCTGTCTACTGGTCAGTAGGACGGAGAAGACTCGCTGCAGCGTGTTTGACGTGCAGACGTTGGCAACACTACTCTCGGGGGGCGCTCTCTGTCTCTCTCGCACACACGACAGAGGCGCGCCATTTGAGTGTACCCCCACTGATTTGTAGTGTTCGGACCCTCGGACCTTCGGAGCCACCAGGAGTTACGGCTGCTTCACAGACTCCCGCCTCCTGACACGCTCTCCTGCGCCCCTCCATACGGAGGCCTCGCTCTTTGTATATCGACATCTTATCTTTTCTATAGCCGTTGGGCGGGCGGCGGAACGCGAGAGGCGTTTGGTATTCGCGGTGATACGTCACAAGACAAACGAGTCTCCGGTGCAGGGGCGGAGGGGCGGTGGAGCGGCGGGCGGGAGGGGCGGCGGCGAGGGCGAGGGGACGTTGCCACCCGCGTCAATGACCTCGCCCCTCCCCTCCCCTCGGCGCACCGCAGTACCGCGCACCGGCAGTGCCGCAGTGCAGCTGGTGTGTGTTTGCGCGCCGCCCTGCGCGCATGCTGTGGCTCAGCCGGGCTCTAAGCCGGGCCCCAAGCCGAGCCCCGGCTAGCCGCCCGGTACCCACCACCCACCAGTGCCAACACCACGGCGGAGAGCTCTGTTCGCTGGCCAAGTACCAACACTAGGGGCGAAAATGGCTACCGCTCGGCCGGCCGGCCAGCACAACACAACGACTCTTACCTGCTTGTCCAGGTTCTCCTTGGCGTTCTTGGAGCCCTGCATGGACGGCTGGATGAGCCGCTCGCAGTAGCATCCCTCCAGCATGACAACGCCGGACGGCCGCGGACACGACTGCGAGTCGAAGTAGAACAGCAAGTTCTGGAACAAATAACAAATAACGCCATATCATGGGTCTGCCGTACGGAGGAGAGGGCGGCGACTGCGGCCGGCTGCGGCCCGAACAGTGCGTGCGCGCGCGCGTGTGTGACGTCCCCCGGGGAGCCGCGTGCCTCTCTGTTCCGGCCGTGTTCCAGAGGCTCCAGAGGCTCCAGCAGAGAGGATCATGGCCGGGACGGGGGTTGGGATGGGAGGTCGGGCGGGACGCGAGGCGGACAGCGAAGGGATAAGCTTCTCCGGTCGCTGGCGGGTCAGCAAATCACGCTCAGCCAGCCCGCGTCTCACCGCCTGGCTCAGCCGCCCGCTCAGCCGCCCGCTCAGCCGCCTGGCGCGTTCAGCTCCGCACATCTCAACCTTGTTAATGCCAGAGTTGATGTGGCGCTGCAGCGGCAGCCGGAGGCACCAGTTTGACGTGAAATAATAAAGTTGTGCGATGCATTATGCATCCTCCCTTCCTTCCCCTCCCTCCTCGGGCTGCCTCGGGCACGCGGCGCCGCGGCGCGCAGCATTGATGTGCCCTGCCTCTCTATTTTCCTTTTCCCGCTCACGTTATTTCCATGGGGGACGATCCGGGGGAAAATGTATATGACGCGGCGTGATTTACAGAGGCGGTGAGTGACGCTGAGCGAGGGGGGGGGGGGGGGGAGGCGCGGATATGGAGCTGTCTGCCGCACAGCGCATGAATAACACTTGACGTTCATCCCGGGCCTCAGCAGCCTCAGCCACGGCAGTCATGGTGGCAGCGGCCTACGATGTTACAGGACGTTAAGGATTCCCCCGGGACACAAAAGTCAGACGACCTTCACGGCGAAAACAAAAACAGAGACGATCGATGCATATATGGCGAAGTTTTCGCTGCTAACCGAAACAACAAGTTTGCTGGGTGAGCATAGTATGAAATAAAAATACTTATGGCCACTTTTTTCGGGTAGGTGTGCCTTGGAATATCTTTAGAGCAACTAATTTTGTTTTTCCTAGAGTTTGAATATCTATTATTTCCTTTTCCTCCTGCGGGGCCTCCTCAAGGACACACTCGATAGGCCGTACGTAGGCGGGCCGCCCACCCACAAAGCGCTCCCCAGACGTCATTAAGGACGCTCGCAAGTTCGACGAGATGGACGGCCCGGTCCACATATCCCCGTTGGCGGAGGACAGCGGGGCGGAGGCGGAGGCGCCTCGCTTCGTGCCTGAGAGCCTTGCAGGAGGCTAGCGCTAGGCGGCCCGCGTATGAGAATGCAGGCGTTACACTGACCGCTACCTAGACTTCCTAGCTCTTCAACTACTCCCTCTCCCGCTCGAAGGAGATACAAACCACCCCGAACCATCCCAAAACTGAAACAAGGCTCAACCAAAATCCTCATTCCATGAATTTAAAAAAAAGAAAGCAAACAAAACCAGAAAAAAATATAAACTTAACTTCTATAACCACCCCCAAATCACCCCAAAACTGAAAAAAGGCTCAAGCAAAATCCTCACTCCATGAATTAAAAAATAAAATAAAGCAAACGAAACCAAAAAGAACAAAAGAAACTTCTATTTTAACCAAACCCCCGTGAAACTCCGGGCCTATCAGTATCTCACACAGTGGGATAGTATTTTTTAATTTTAGGGAAATGAGTTTGCCGAGTTTGCTTGTCCGCAGCTCGCTACTTCACTTTTTTCAGAAGTTTTCGTTCATCCAGCAAACATTTCTACAGCGCTGACAGAACTCTAACACCATTCCGCTGCAAAATTTCCCCAAGTGCATTGAACTCATTAGGCTTTCGCAACAAAACCGTCGAACAATGCTGATGTTCCGAGTCGTTCGTCTCGGCCACGGAAATGGGTCTCGAAAACAGAGATTTGGGAACGCCTCTGAATCCGAGATTTTCGGTGCAAACGCGGAGCGAATGTCATAGTCGTCTGCAGCGCTGTGATTCCGTCCATCAGGCGTTGCGCGGAGGTCGTAATGTGTGCCCCTGCGGGCCTCGCCCGGCCCGGCGCGGCCCGACCCGGCCTAGTGGGCGTGGCTCGAGCCCGGCTGTTCATCAGGGAGCACTAACTACCGCACACGCGAGCGGAGCCGGCGGAGCCACGCCACACACTACGCCCTGATTATTTCTCGACGAACACCCCCTCTGCCTCCTGAGGGACTCGGCTTTCAAATGCTTTGGCGGTTGCCGCGCAGTGAAACGAAAGAAAAAAAAATACTATTACACTTCGTGAAATACTGGTAGGCCTGGAGTGTCACAAAACTGGATTTAGTGCAATTTTCATATTTATTAATTTTTGTAATTCGTAATAGCTGTTAGTTAGTTTTTATTTACATAGGGAACTTGGGTGGTTTTAAGGTTTTTTTTAAATTTAAATCTTTACTCCAGCTTTCAGGTGAGTAATGGGTCAGGAAGGTCTGAAAAACTTCTCACAGATACTTTCGGTTCTGGCAAGGGGCAATATGGGATATTAAAAAAAAATAAAAAAGTCCGATCTTGGGTGAAACTATAAGGTCACTCCGTGCCTAAAAAAAAAATAGTCCGATCTTGGGTGAAACTATAAGGTCACTCCGTTGCCTAAAAGAGATAAAAGGGTTGGGTGAAGCGGTTCTAGTTCTCTGGATGGTGTCCTACACTGTATGTCTAGATGCGGCTTAGCTGATCGTCGTTGATGCCGGGGCGTTACAAACGTTTTTCAGTCTGTACTGAGTGAGTCTATATGGAGAGCGGTTTTACTGCACCTGACAACAAGGGAGCCGACAGACCCGAGACCCGACCCCCGACTCGACCCATGCGTGCGGGACACACACACACACACACACACACACACACACACACACACACACACACACACACACACACACACCTACACCCACACCCACACACAGTGGGGCCTTCACAAGCAGACCAGTCCGCACGATACCCGTCCTGCTACCGTTGCTGTCTCACTCACTCCGCAGCAGCCCCTGCGGGGTTCTCTGGGATGAGGAATAGGGAGAGGGGGGGGGGGAACGACCCACGCGCCCAGCCTGCGTTTGCTCCCGGCGTCGATACCAATCTGAACAGGACCCTTTTCAATATGCAGGGGGGGTAGGTAAGGGGGGGGGGGACGCTCCCGGACACACACAGAGCCACCATCGGACAGAATTTGTCGCATAAAAGACAGAGAGAACGGGGGGCAATTTAGCCAGGTCAGCATTTATACGTCGGAGCGGCATTGCGGGCATGGCAGGCACGGAACACCGGCACGGCTGTGCGATGGTGGAGGGCCGAGGCCTCGGGGGGTTCCCTTACTGGGATAACATACTCGGTGTGGTGAGGTGACTGGTCTGCAGTCTCCCTAGCGTTTCGAAAGAGACGCCCTGTCTTTTACAGTATGTATGCGGAGTAGGGATGTAAATGTTAAAAATAAAAATAAAAATCCTCTTCCTTCTTCGTTTTTTCCCCACTAAGAAATTAACAATTTAGATAGTGTTTTATGTCATGGTGTTTGTTGAATTTCTCACAGACATCGTTGTTGGTTAAACAAGGCGCCTGAGAGCTAGGAGCGCTGGAATTTTTAGCAGATGATACCTCAAAACACCAACTTTAAAGCTAAAAATCAAAACTTAATTAGTTTGAGGTGTCAGCTAGCTTTTACTCCCGATAAGTCGAAAAGGCGTAGCGAGTGCGGAGAACTAATAATATAAGGCGGGGCGGCACCAGGGGGGACCCGTGGGCCGCTGGCGAGCCGCGGGCCGCGAGATCGTCGCGCACTGCTCGGGTAGCATTGTTGTCCATTACGCCGCCGGCTCGGCTCCGCCTGCACTATAGTCTGGCTATTTTAGGAAGGCCGCTGGGTTGCAGCGGTAGCAGTTGCATGGGGGTAGGAGGTGGGGGAGTGAGGCTCCAGCCGGCTCCGGCCGGGCCCCGCCTGGGCCAATGGTGCTATTCACGCTTTAATAGGGTCTACTCGAGTCTTTTAAATTTAAAGTGTTTTCGCATCCGGAGTTAAATTTCGACCACATAAATGCCAGTATTGAATTCTGCTCAAAATTTCATGCTTGCACATATAAAATTTTCCCTTAAAAAGTTGACTCATTCCCTTTTTCTCTACTTGTTTGTGCGTTTTGCCAAATTGAATTTATGCCTCTGTAGGCCGCAATTTTCAAGATATTTTCCTGAAATTTTCAGGATATATGTTTCGTGCGGCCCCGAACACAATGCCGTTTGAACCACGTTAATATCTTTACCCGTTCAAAATTTTAAACTTGGCCCCCCAAGTCTCCACTATCCGAGGTCGCTGCCCCCCGCCCGCCTGGTCCCTCTGCACGCACCCGCTGCAAGGGCTCCTTTCATCCCCAGCCCCGGAACCAGCGCGGCTCCAGGTAGTGTTGCTGCAGTTGTTGGCGAAGCAGTGCCATGCAAGCCGAGAGAGCCAGCGGCCTTCCTAAAATAGCCAGACTATAGGCTGGGCCTCGCCTTCGCTCGCTTGGCCAAGGGCCTCTACCGAAACCGAAAATTAACTTTCCGGTAAACAAAAATTTGCCTCAGGAGATGTTCTTTCCTTTCAAATATCTTCTGCTCTCCCTCATAATACAACAAAAGATAAGTTCTGGTTTCACAGACACACACATAAAACTTCAGTTTCATAACATCCTAAACCCTTAAGGGTCTCCAATCGCTCTTTTTTTATTTCATAAATCGATAGTTTAGAACACGCTGATTCTAATGGTATGTGTCTGTCCCCGCTAGGCCTTCTAGTTTTTGCTCTAGAGCTGTCCAAACCTTCGATTTTTGCTCTCTTTCGGCATGTTAATCTCAAGAAATTGAATAGGTATCGGGCTGAAAATTTAGAGGGCCGTAGTACTTTGCTTGGACTGTGCATTGAATATTTTTTCATGTCACTGGGAATTCCAGGAAGGCTCCTGGAATCAGCTGAAAGTGGTCCGATGTTAGAGCAGTTTTTCGCACGGAAGACGATTGCTTACCAAATTGAAATTATATTCAGAGCATAGCCTCATCTTTCCTCTACAAGCTCAGATCCCTACCGTTTCCCTAGGTCAACTGGAACTTGAGATTAACATGCCGAAGTGAACGCCTTTTTCGAGTTCCAGGCATGAGTAGACAAGGACAGGCTACACGTTCTCTCTCGCACGTGGCGGGGTGAGGCGGCGCGAGGTGCGGGGAAGACGTCCCTCCCCCTCCTCCCACCGCTGCAACACTGCGCGACGTCTGCCGGAGCACCGGAGACCAATAAACATTACAATAGGATGGATTGGACGCGGCCCGTCCTTTTAAACCCGGCGGAAATCAGGTTTTGACGTTCAAATTTTTCACATTTGAAACTCATCCCAACCTTTTCAACGCCTCGCGGCAATGCGATTCCGTTTTTGAATCGTGATCGTGCGAGGTTTTAGAGCCGACTTGGAGTTGCCAAAAATCCGGAAAAGGAGCGAAACTGAGCCAAACTCTGGTCCGGGAAGCAGAAGCTGGCTGGTGACACCGACATCGGCGAGGTTGCAGCGGTGTTGCCACCTTGGCCGGCGGGGAGGAGGAGGTCAGCCTACCCACCCCTCCCACCCCCACTTTTGACTAATAAGCGTGACCATTCCGCGAGTAGGAGAGCGATTGGAGACCCTTAAGAAACTGGACGACATTTAGAGTTGGTATCATCTGCTTCCTATTTAAATAGGGGTTTAAATTTTTTTCATCTTGTTCGCGATCACGAAGGAGAACACCCCTCTATTCTCCGCTCTCTACCCCCTCCCCGTCTCTCTCCTACCTGTCTCGCGCCTAGGCGGAAGGGAAGGGGTGGATCCACGCACTTGACTTGGGGACCGGCGGGCGCAGGACCAGGCAATCACTGCGCGGAGAGGTCGATCGCTAATAGTAGCCAATAGCGTTCCCATGGTTGGCCTGGCCACGCGCCGCCACGCGTCCGCCACGCGCAGCCACTCGTCCGCCACGCACCGTGCCGCCAGTGCCCTGGCAGTGCGTCCGGACCGTTCTCAACAAGTGATTAATGGTGCTCAAGTACGGTATTGCCATGAGGCCCAGCTGCCGCTGCTGCCGCTGCTGCCGCCATGGCCTGGTCGGGCTTGGGCCGCGGCCACGGAGCCAGAAGGCACCGCCCTGCACGAATCCAAATCCACTCCGTTTTAACTGATGGCGGAGAAAGTATTTAGGACACTGCAAATACTTTATTTCCGTGTCCACTATACCATCCAATATTAGATGGTTCCCCAAAACACAAAAACAAAATTCCCGAAAGTATTGCTTGTTAGAGGGTTTCCTTCTCCTCCCCACTCGAGTGAAAGGATGTACTCGTGGGAGCTGCCGCATCAAATGACTCGGCCGACACGAAGGGAGGGCCGTTGGCTGCCGTTGGCTGCCGTTGGCAGGCCGCGTCAAGGCCACACTGCTCGTGCTGAGGCAGCTGAGGACTCGCAGGGGCTAACGCAGCTAACGTGTGTGTCACGGGCGTCGGACGTGTGCGGCGTGTGGCGCTGTGCCGCCAGCGGGCAGCCGGCTACGTTATATTTAGTGCGCCCCACTAACACGCGCGGCGAACTGCGCGCCCAGTCTCTCGAAACATGCCCGACTTTGCGTCATCTCTATGCAAATCGTTCAATGCGATATGCCGTTTCCATGGACAAATAATGACGCCATGCAGAAACACATTTCGGCTCTGGCGAATCAGAGTGGGCCGTCCAGCTCTGTACGCATCATGTTGCATACCGAATAAAAAAATAAAACAGCAGCTGTAAAATTTTATTGGCCTTGACTATTTTTAGAAAGGACTGCTGCTGTGTTCTCCGTTTATGATATTGCTACACTTCACATGATGTTAACGCAAGATTAAAAAATACGTATGATCGTAGCTGAAAACTTTTGAGGTAGCATCATATAGATTTGTGGCACACTGATAATCGGCTCGTTACGAAAACAGAGTAGTTTTGTCATGTGTCCGTTACATGTACCGCAAGGGAATCTGTCATGGTCAGCGCGCCATAATACGGCGGAGAGTAGCCAGGCGTATACATTCTGTTGCACGAAGCCCCGGCAGCGTGTTATATGGTGTGACTTCTGGAATAACGCTGGTGATAAATTGAACGCTATTAATCACTTGAGTATCGCTGCGGGGGATTCTACCGCGGTTATACGAAAGAGGAAGGATCGGGGTAGGGGTAAAGGGGGGGGGGCAAAGCGCTGGTGAACACTCTCAAAAGAAGCATGCGCTGCAGTCAAACACAGCGTGTGTATCCTACGGCAAACTAGACGCTTGAATCTAGAGGCCAACTAGAGCAGATGCGTCACGAGATCTGTGAGCTGAGCCGCGGCGTGGCCGGTATTGGAGGTTTGAAACGCCGTCCTTTTTCACACCAGTTCACATATAGTTCGCTGGCTCAGGGGATTCCGACTTTTCTGGAAACGCGTCATACGACATTTTTTCGCTGACTCAGCGAATTTGTGCAAATTTTCGCTGCTCACGCGGCAAACATTTTTATTTGAGTTAGCAAAATGGTTGGCTGGATTAGCGAAAAAAATCTAGAGACGCAAAAGAGACGCAAAAGTTGTCACAACAAACTTTTTCATTGATTTTGGGACAAGCAACAAATTTAGTGGTGAGAGCTAAGATTTCGTTGGGACAACTAAAAATCAGTAGCGTCAGCGAAAAGTGACAAAATGGACATTTTGACGACGCAACTGACCTTCTGTTGCCCTAACGAATTTGTTGTACTCACAACTAAATATGCTGCATGTCCCAAAATCAACGAAAAACTTCGTTGTGACAACTAATCATTTTTACGCCTGACGCTGGCAGCGGCGCCGTTCCCAGCGCCGTGCTGGCGCTACGAGGCCACGGGTCTCAGAGGGCAAGCAGACTGGCAGACTGGCCAGACCCGGCCGCTGTACTTGTTGTGGTCGGAAGCACATCCCCAGAGCTGCCCTCCGGCCTAACCAGACCAGCACGCCGCGGCCGTACGTCAGCGCGAGCCCTGATTTGCAGGACCAATTAGTGTCGCAGATAGCGTCCGCAGGGAGGCAGCTTCCCCCCCCCCCTCCGGGCCCGCCGCCGGCTGACGGGGACCCAAGGGGACCCAAGGGGACCCAAGGGGACCACTTGGCCTGGAAGAGCCTCTGGATGCCTCTGCAGCGGCCGCCGAGGGGCTAGAGGTCGGCAGGCACCGCCGCGGGTAGACTTTGGCAGACTCGGACCGCGTTAGCAGACACGGTTATTGATTCTGATTTTTTAGCAGATGATACCTCAAAACACTAACATTAAAGCTGAAAATCAAAACTTAATTAGTTTGAGGTGTCAGCTAGCTTTTACTCTCGATAAGTCGAAAAGGCGTAGCGAGTGCGGCGAACTAATAATAAGGCGGGCCGGCACCAGGGGGGACCCGTGGGTCCGCTGGCGGGCCGCGGGCCGCGAGCCGCGCGAGATTGTCGCGCACTGCTCGGGTCGCATTGTTGCCCAGAAGTGAGGAGGCCGCCGGCTCGGCTCCGCCTGGTGCACTCGGCTGGGCTCGCCTGCGCTCCTTTGGCAAAGGGCCCCTGCTCGGGTATATATTAACTTTCAGGTATACAAATTTGCCTAAGAGAGATGTTCTTTCCCTTCAAATATCTTCGGCTCCCCCGAGCTCCCCCTCATGATGTTCACAAACTTACTAAAAACGCAACAAAAGATAAGTTCTGATTTCACAGACACACACAAATAACTTTATTTTCATAAATTTCTAAGCCCTTAAGAAACTGGAAGACATTTAGAGTTGGTATCTGCTTCCTATTTAAATAGGGATTTAGATTTTTTTTTAAAATCATGACTGATTATGTTTAGAGTTAAACTATAGGAAAAGCAATCAAACTCGAATTAAAGTAGACTTCCTCTCAACAACAGAACGCGTTTTCAGCAGATGATACCTCAAAAACATTAAAACTCAAGAATAGAAACACTGGCACCAAAGCTAAATTAAAGTTTGAGGTGTCAGCTATCTTTTACTCCCGATAAGAAAGACGTAGCGGGTGCGGCAAACTAATAATATAGGGTTGGCCGGCACTGGGGGGACCCGTGCCGTGATGCGGCTGACTGTGTGGCTGTGAGGCTGTGAGGCGATTCGGGTTCGGGCCGCATTGTCGCGCATTCGCTCGGGTCGCATTTTCGCCGGCGTCTCCGATGCGAGCCGCCAGGAATGTCGTGTCGTGTGCACGCAACGCGAAAAGGAAGGGGCACAAGTGGTGCCTCGTCAGAATAAGAAAGCGAAGACAGGTGGTGGTGGCGGCCAGCGGCCTGTGAGGACCGGCCAGAGACCGGCGCGGAGCGCTGCGCAGAGCGCCTGACAACGCCAGGGTAGGCAATGCGCTTGGCACACATACTTGGCGGGCGGGCATCGCTGTGGTCGCAGGCGCTCGAGTCAAAGAGCAGCGTCTGTGTTGCTCAGTCAGTTATCATTTGTGCGACGTCAATATGCGTTTACGTGGATTGAGCCTTCAATGTCTCTTTTGAGAAGCGGTGAGGGGCAGAAATGTCGCACTCTCCGTACTCTGTTTTTCATTCCATTTTTATTGTCTTCAGTCGGTTGGAGCAGCGTGAGGTGTACATGTACAACGCTGGGGCGTGGCGGAGTGTGGCGGAGTGTGGCGGAGTGTGGCGGAGCGGGGCCGAGAGGATCATGGCGGCGAGACACGCAGCCTCGATGCGCCGCACCCGTTACGAGCCTTACGATCGCCCTTTCCCGGCGCCGGGCCCGGGTCCGCTCGGGTCCGCTCGGGTCCGCTCGAGTCCGCTCGGGTCCGCACTGCCTTCTCTTCCGCGCGGATTTCCCGCGGGAATCCGACACTCTGTGGGCAACACATTTACCCGGCCGCCCCGTCGCCTCTGCCGGACCCCTCCCCACCCCGACACACGGAGTCAGAGTTCGCGGCTAAACACTGGGCTCAGCCCGGCTCGGCTGGGGGTCAAACCCCCCGACGGCCTGCCTGCCTCACCCTTCCCGGCCGCCTTCACACACGGCCCCCTCCCTCGCCCCCTCCCTTTCCCCCCTCTCTCTCCCCGCATCCGCATGGTCGATGGCCGGAGGTCGATATGTCGGTACTTTCTCCACCGGTTTTCAGGCACCTTGTACCCGCCACGCGTCTCCATACCGGTTTTCAGGCACCTTGTACCCGCCACGCGTCTCCATACCGGTTTTCAGGCACCTTGTACCCGCCACGCGTCTCCCGGGGCAGCCACGCCGCTGCGGCTAGATAGGCCTGGTGGCCTGGTACCTACTGCTGCCGCTTGTCTCCCGCCCTCTCCGTATCGAATAGATCGGCCTGACTGGCAGAGAAGCATTTCTCAATTCTCCACTCTCGGAAATACGAAGTCTCAGGTTAATATAAGGTTAAACAGTATGGCTTCAAAAATTGTTGCTATTGCCGTTTCCACCTAGACACGTATCCCCGAGCGCGATCTGCGTCTTCCTCCGAAGTTGCTCGATGATATGCTTTTGCCAATCTTTCAGGCGATCTCCTCTTGTTCTCAGAAAAATGATGAGGAACTCACTCTGCGAGTACGCAGAGATCTGCGGGAGCATGGGGTAGGGTCGGGCAGGGTGCACGAGTACGTTGTGCACGCAGAAAAATGATTAGTTGTGACAACGAATTAGTTCGTAGATTTTGACGCAAGCACCATATTTAGTTGTGAGAACTAAGATTTCGTTGGGACAACTAAAAGTCAGTTGCGTCAGCAAAAAGTCAGTGGCGTCAGCGAAAAGTAATTTTTTTCACTTTTTGCTGACGCAACTGACTTTTAGTTGTCCCAACGAAATCTTAGTTCTCACAACTAAATATGGTGCTTGCGTCAAAATCTACGAACTAATTCGTTGTGACAACTAATCATTTTTCTGCGTGTGTGCGGGACGGGACCGAAGGGCGAATCACTCGCGTAATCATGTGTACAAAATTCTAGAAATTTTTAAAAACAAATGGAAAAAATTGCGAATCTAAGTCACAATTGGACTTTATTCCGAATAATAGCACCTACATAGGCTGAAATAGCCAGAAAAGCAATTAAATTCTAAAATTAACGAAAACCACGGGGTGTAATCCGACGAAATCCCGAAATCTGTGTACATAGTTTAGGTGAGTGGCTGCCGCCTCGGATGGGACGGGAATCCTTGGCATCGTTAACTCGGCCGTCTTTGGGTAGCCGGGCGGGGTTAAAGTGCGCATGGGAATGAGCCGGTCAAGGAGCGGCGAGCCGTTGAGTTGAGGGGGGGGGGGTCGTCGTCCTACCAGACTCCCATTTACCTTTCGCTTCTGTTGACCTTGCCCGGTCGGGCGCGCACCAAGTCGAGTTGTCGAATGCGCGAGTGAAAGCGAACGGAGAAGAATGACTCCGTTTCCACCTTAAGGACATCCTCTCCAGGGCGTGCTTCAGGCGCTGCCGAGCTGTGCCGAGCACTGCGGAGTGGGCCCCACCCGGGCCCCACCCGGGCCCCACCCGGGCCCCGCGCCGCGGTCCGCCTGGTCCACGAGCAGCGCCGCCCCACGCACCCCCGCTGGGGCCGCCCGCGACAAAGGAGCGTGCCCCTCGAGAGCGCCCCACCCCTCAAGAGCCCCGCTGAGGATAAGCTCATTAGCGTCGGAAATGGCCGCAACGGTCCACTGCTAGAGAGCGAAATATGCCAAGCAGTCGATAATGAGTACTACGATGATTTGGCCAAACTGATTGGCTTTACCATCGATAGCATTTCATCGTCGAAACATATCGGCTCATCTGCAGAGCATCACAAATCGTTCCTCAGTCGCCGATGGAGAACGAATCCATGTTGACCATTTTGGCTGGCAAATGATGGAACCACAATACCGTGGCAGAACGGTCCACTCCGCACGCTCCGTGTTCGCGGTGTGATCATCAGGGAGGAAGAGGCGAAACGGGCGGACGGGTAGAGATGGTGGGCGCAGCCATGTATAGTGGATGTGGGGTTGGTGAGTGCCTGCCGGACGTGGCCGAGGCCGTAGGCAGTCGTGGAGCGGCCGAGCCGAACCGAGCCGAGCCGAGCCGAGCCGAGCCGAGCCGGTAGCACAGTGGCGAGAAAGAGGCGTCACATCACCGCTTTTCAGATTGCCAGCTCTAGCTTCTTTCATCTCCCCCTCCCCTCTCCATTCTACTCCGTACTCTCCTTTCATCTTGGCTTGCGCGCCAGCTCTCTTGTCACTGCAAAGCCATCTCTCTCTCCCTCTCTCTCTCTCTCTCTCTCTCTCTCTCTCTCTCTCTCTCTCTCTCTCTCTCTCTCTCTCTCTCTCTCTCTCTCTCTCTCTCTCTCTCTCTCTCTCTCTCTCTCAATTCACCCATCCTCTGTCGGAACGCGACGCTGTTACTCCCGCTGTGTCTGTCTCGCTCTCTCTTTCTCTTTCATTCCACATCATTGCGTTCCCCCCCCCCCCCCCACCACGCTCAGCCGGGCCCCTCCCCGTCAAGCCTGACCCGGCGGATTCGATAAACATAGGGGGAAGGTCGAAGAAAACCAGGGGGTTCGCGCTGTGCTTTGCGGTGCTGCGGGGCAAGGCGGGGCAAGGCGGGGCAGGGCGGGGTGGGGCGGGGCTGGGCGGGGCAGGGCGGGGTGGGGCGGGGCTGGGCGGGGCAGGGCGGGGTGGGGCGGGGCTGGGCGGGGCGTAGCGGGGCGTAGCGGAGCGGAGCCGACCGAAGCGGAGCGGAGCCGAGCGCCACAGTCCGGGGACGTGGGCGGAGGTCGGAGGCCGGTGCCGCCGATTTGGTTGTTTTATTCCTTCAACTCGGCGTCCCTTGAGGCCCCGAGGGCAGCAAACCGACGCGGCGTGAGTGCCAGGGCCGGAAAACTTAGGCAAAATCATGATTGCCTTAGTCCGCGGACCCGCGGCCCGCTTCGCCGTGCGCGAAAATGAAAACTTCGTTGCGATACATTTTCCTATGGCATTGCTGATGATGTTAATAATGAGTGCCGCCGTGCTCCTCCTCCCCTCCCCTCTTTCCTTCTCTCTCTCTCTCTCTCTCTCTCTCTCTCTCTCTCTCTCTCTCTCTCTCTCTCTCTCCCTCTCTCCCATTTATCTCCAAGGCCTGCTGAGAATTGGTTTAGCTGGTTTCACCTCACCGCGAATAAGACTTAACCGTGTCCCCGGCGGTCCCCGAGATGGCAGACGGGATTAGAGGACGCGATTAGGACGCCAAAGTTGTCCCGAACGACATCTTTGAGTTGGAGTTGAAAAGGAAAGGGCCGGCCGAGCCCCACCTGACCTCTGCGCTTCCTCACGCTGGAGTCGCTAGCGGCTCGGTGCGCACCACCCCACTCAGGGCAAAATAAAAGAAAAACCCAAAAATACCATTACCCCTTCACTTCGTGAAATACTGCTGGCCCGAAGTATCATAATAGCAAAGCATGGTTAAATTTTTGAATTACACCGTGAGGTTCATTTTGCTCAGGTTTTCTCGCGGATACACACGTCTGATAATGGCCATTGTACTCCGTGAAATACTTCTAAAAACGAAGTATCATTTCGTCCGAACTTCTCACTTTTGGTCGTATCGGGACAGTTTTTATACCGTTTTACTCGTTATGCTATGCTTGTTTCAATGATGAAGTAGATTTGTCATTTTTAATAAAATTGGCAAATGTGATTTCGCACTAGCTATAGTTGAGGAGCAGGCCTGGTGTACTACGTGCGCGCGCAAGCGGTAGACCGCAGACTGACACGGTCCTTGCGAAAATGCGTTTGTGGTGAGCGGAAGTGGTGGTGCTGCCATCTCTACATTGTTCCGAAAAGTAGTCCCATAATGTGATTCTTTTCTATGTCACCACTAGATGGCAGGGGATTGCTAGGAGTTGCGTAACCTTTCTCTCGTTTGGAGGAAAAGAGATAGCATCCCACACCAGGACACGTCTGAATTGTCTAACCATTATCATTGCGTCTATATGGGTTTTTTCAAGAAAGACAGAGAAGCAAATAACGACGCTGGATCGGCTCGGCCATGACGACAATCCGACAATCGAATGGCAGTCGGCGCTAAGTTAGAGTAAACATCTATCGCTCTGTCTCTCTGTCTTCTACTCTTTACCACGGGAATGTGAGAAAGAAAAGGCGGTAAACAGCCCCGACCCGAGTCGAGGCTCCTTAATTTTCCTTCTTAATTTCACAGAGTTGTCCATACAGATTTTAATGGCACTTCAGAAATATCATTTGAGGGCTACCAGGTTACTCCAAATTTTAAACAAAATTTAACAGAAAGAACACGAATTTTATGACAAAATTACAATTCTCATAAGGGGTCATGCTTTCCAAATCCTGGGCCATACTATAAGGCTACTTCGTGCCTAAAAAACGTCGGTATTGCGTAGCAGGAACTGAAAATCCATATCGATACCTCCTACGAAGAACAGCTCAGTCCTCAGAGGGCAGCCGACAACAGCTCAGTCTCCAGGTCGTCCGACAACAGCTCAGTCGTCAGAGGGCATCCAACAACAGCTCAGTCTTCGAACATTTTCCGGCTATAGCTTCCATAACGCTAACTCCAGAGCCGTATAATGAGCATCCAATTACAGATAATACAGATAATACACAGACCTACAATTGACTCGCATACTATACCCCTCTAACAAAGATGGTATTGAAGATAAACGTACGAGGATTTCCTAACCTGGTAGCCCTCAAATGATATTCCTAAATGACTGAGCTGTTGTTGGATGCCCACTGACGACTGAGTTCTTGTCGAGCGCCCTCAGGAGACTGAGCTGTTCTTCGTAGGAGGTATCGATATTGGTTCTGAGAATATGGGATCAATGGGCATTCCTCTATCGCCATAACACTGCCCTCCCCGGCTTCCCATGTACGTTTGACAGTGAAAAGAACGTGTGTCCCTAATGGATTGATTTGGGGGTATTGATGTTTCAATCAAATATGGGCCAATTGATTTGACACCCCTTGAAGACCACAAGGGTGGGGCCTCGGCAGCCCCCGGGTGGTGGCGTGTTGACGTGTCAGGCGATTGGTATCGCGCCGACACACACGCACACAGCCGGCCGACAAATCGATTGGCTTTTAGCGCCCCGCGAAGCTCTGGCCGTCGCCGCGTGTTGTGACGGAGATCGTGACGGTGACGTGACGGGCCGCGGCCGTGATTGCCGTTTCGTGACGAGGCGTGGCGAGGCGTGACAAAGTGTGATGGTTATTCGGCGCTCGCGACACGAAGACATGTCAGGACAGAACTGGGCCGGCGGGGTGGGGAAGTACACCAAGCGAGGCAGAGCGAAAAGAAAGCTCGGATGTATGTGGCGTGAAGAGTGAGGAGTGAGCGCCCACCGGGGCCCGCACGCCTCTCCTGTAAGGGACGCAAATAGACCCGCGCCGCTATTTCTTACTCGTCGGTGTGCCGTGCCCGGCCGTGCCACGGCTCCGCCGGCGGGCTCCGCTGGCTCCGCTGGCTCCGCTGGCTCCGCACGGACCCGGCCCCAGCCCCCGGACGTTCCGGAACCCTGCTGAAGGCTTGGCCCGCTTTGCCACACTGGTAACCTTGGTGCGCCCTGTAAATGTGATCCCACGGGCCCAAACCAACTCACCGAAACGGTCATCTCGGATCCCTAATTTGGTCCCGATACAAAAATAGAGATCTCCCCTCCTCCTTCCTTCCCAACGAGGAAAGCCGGCCAATAGGGGACGTTTATAAACAACGTGACCAATTAGAAGGGGCTGGGGTCAGCCTTTGGTCACGATCCTATCCTTAATGCATGGTAAGGTTAGGTTTGCCAGGTCACGATAGGGGAGGGGGGGGGGGAGCTCAAAAAGTGGCCCTCAATCGGTCACGTATTTTGTGAACGTCCCAAAACGATGGACCCCCCCCCCCCCCTCCCACCCCCACCCCGTCCCCTCGGTGATTTGTTAATCCGTAGAGTTGACGGCGTAGCCTGGCGTAGCCTCCACGGTACCTTTCCCGATGTGCAAATCGCTTCCACACGCCAAGTGTCACGACGCGGCAACATTTGAATATTCATCACAGACAGGTCCCCGCCTCGTCCCGGCTGGGCGGCGGCTGGGCCCGGCCGGCACGGCGGGAGGTGACAGGGTTGGCCGCGCCGCTTGTGTGGTCTGAATGCCGGCGGCCGGCAGGAAGGGGACGTAGATGGACAGATAGGCTGCACAAACACAGCCCTGGCCACGCCACAGCGCCCGGCCAGCCCCGGCACTGGAGGTGGAGCCCAGCACTGCCCTACACTGGGACCCCTCCGACCCGCTTACTGCCATCAATATTGTGTTCCGAAAAGGTGGCTGCCGGTGGAAGTGCCTGGGATGGGATGGTCAGCGCCAGGCAAGTGTTCCCACCCCCACCCTGGCACTGGCACTCCCCGTCTGTCTGTCTTTGTGTCTCTCTCTCCCCCTCTGTTCTATATCCACTCCTCCCCTCCTCTTTCCTCTCATGGGGCTCTCATCGCTCGAGGGCCCCACGGCTCCTGTCGTGTCATTTGTCAAGAGCGGTGTGATGGCGCATGGCATGGAACAGCAGTGCATCTGGATTGTCTGTGCGCCCCTCCTCGCTCACATTCCAAATTAAATTGTAATTTAAATCACAATTTTAACCTCAGCTTCAATTTCAACGTTTATTTCTGTCTTTGTCTCCCATTTTCAGTTACCCTTTCATTTTGCCTCTTTATCCCACTTAGCTAACGTTTTAACCTCTTTTGCCACCGTATATGTCTGTTTTCCGCCCTGCCGTGCGCTCAGGTTGATAGAATGACACGCCACACCGGCTACGCCACGTCTCGGCAAAAGGGAAAATATGAAAATAAAGAGCAGGGGGAAAGAGAGCGAAAGCAAGCAATTCAAAGACCCCTGGAAGTTCCCGCCATGCGCTACTACGCGCTGCCACGCGCCGCCACGCGGCACAGCGTGATTCAATTACGCGTGCCGCGTGTTTGCACTGGAACATGATGCTGATACGTCCGGGAGCACGGCACGGCACGGCACGGCGCTCTCCCACAGGCGAACTCCCATTCCGCGCATGGAATCGATGCCCACCTCCGTTTCCTCTCCCTTTCTTTATCATCGCGTCTATTTTTCCACGAATGAAAATATATTGAGAGTGACGGACGGTGACGTGCAGCACTGCCTCTGCCGCTAGGCATTCTACTGCAGGCTAGAGGGGCGCATTTGCCAAAAGTGTGGAAATGATCGTCGAATTCGTCAGAGAGAGAGAGAGAGAGAGAGAGAGAGAGAGAGAGAGAGAGAGAGAGAGAGAGAGAGAGAGAGAGAGAGAAAGGAAGAGAGAGAGAGAGGGGGGGCGGCAGCGAGGGAGGGAGGGATGAAAGGAGGACGGGATACAGATGAATCATGGATGAATAAATCGATGGTCCGTGGGGCTAAAATGCTGTTGTATCGCGAGCTTCGTTTTTGGAAGGGCCCATTTCTCGCAAGCATCCGAATCCAAGATGCTCCGATCTCATCTCTTACAGGCGCTCCGTAAGTAGTGAGCGACCCCGACGAACTGTTTGCCTGAAACTTCCGTGGCACAGCTAGTGAGCGGGCCGCAGGCGGCGGCAGCGGCTCCCCACACCCATCTTACAGCAGTACAGCAGCGCACGCGGACCGCAGGCAGTGGCAGCGGCTCCCCACACCCATCATACAGCAGTACAGCAGCGCACGCGGACCGCAGGCAGTGGCAGCGGCTCCCCACACCCATCATACAGCAGTACAGCAGCGCACGCGGACCGCAGGCAGTGGCAGCGGCTCCCCACACCCATCATACAGCAGTACAGCAGCGCACGCGGACCGCAGGCAGTGGCAGCGGCTCCCCACACCCATCTTACAGCAGTACAGCAGCGCACGCGGACCGCAGGCAGTGGCAGCGGCTCCCCACACCCATCATACAGCAGTACAGCAGCGCACGCGGACCGCAGGCAGTGGCAGCGGCTCCCCACACCCATCATACAGCAGTACAGCAGCGCACGCGGACCGCAGGCAGTGGCAGCGGCTCCCCACACCCATCATACAGCAGTACAGCAGCGCACGCGGACCGCAGGCAGTGGCAGCGGCTCCCCACACCCATCATACAGCAGTACAGCAGCGCACGCGGACCGCAGGCAGTGGCAGCGGCTCCCCACACCCATCATACAGCAGTACAGCAGCGCACGCGGACCGCAGGCAGTGGCAGCGGCTCCCCACACCCATCATACAGCAGTACAGCAGCGCACGCGGACCCCGTAGTCCTTCAGCGTGTGCCCTGTTGTTTGCTCTCTGCCGCTGTGGATGTTGCTGGTCTCTTGTTATCATACAGCCCGGTAACGACGCTATGATGTTCTTTACGACGCCCGTCCATCTCGTCACATTCTCGCGCTTCTGCGCCGCGTGTTGGTCGTAACTGTAAACGAGGGCGGGAAAAAGGGGGGGGGGCAAGATATGAAGCAGAGGGTGCTAACTGGCATCAGGCGCTCCGATTTCCCCCAAAGGAACGAAAGAGAACTACTGCTTTATGGATACGTAACCCCTGGCAACCCCTTGGGGGCCATTCAAAAACCACGTGGTCGTTTTGGGGGAGGGGGGTGTCAGCCTCTTGATCACGGATGGTCACAGGGGGGAGGGGGGGGGGGTCCGGACGGATACCACGTGGCCGATTTCGATACACAAAATCCGGGATCGAATACATCTTTTCGCCCAAGGTGCGCCTGCCCTGCCGCTGTGCTGTTTTTGTTTTTTATTAAGTTACAACAAATACTGGAGGTATTTAATGAAAATATTCTAATTAAGTTCATTCTACACTTCATTATGCGCACAGTACTTAGAAACTTTTTTGTTGTGAATGCAGGTTTGGGGGTAATTTCAGAGAAAAAAGGAAAACTTAGTCTTGACAAAAACTGTTCAGTATGTATTCTCTAGTAGCACAAGATACAACCGTTCTCCAGCAAAGTCGGAAGACAAGTGACCGAGGCCACTGCCGTACACATTCACATTCGCGGTAAACAACACATTCATATACAAGTTCACATTGGGTTGCAGGGCCTCGTACGGCTACGGCTATGGCAAATTGCGCGGGCGACGGTATGAGAAATTACCATATCTCAACATTTTTAGCTTTATACTTGTTCCTCTTCATTTTTCAATAACTACGCGGGGTATGGTGTTTAAAACGGAAGAAATGGAGAATTTGTGTGTCTGACCACGTGACCGGGGGGGGGGGGGTCAGACAATGACCACGCCTGGTCACAGGGGGGTAGAGGGGTCAAAAAGTGGCCTAAATTTGACCACGTGGTTTTTGAATGGCCCCTTGCCTGGCGACAGAGAGAAGAATCACATTGTGCGACTACTTTTCAGATCAACATATTGATGGCAGCACCGACACTTCCGCTCACCACAAACGCATTGTCGCAGGGAACGCGGCAGCGGGAGACTAGGTAGATGTCTGGAGGCTTCTGGGGTTCGAACGGGTTCGACGCTTCGGCCGAGCACTCCTCGCATTTTTGTCCATGGCCTATGGACGACTCTGCACGTCCATAGGCCAGTAAATGAACCACGCTAGCGGATGTGAGTAAAAGGTTTCGGAAGCGTGGTGCACAAAGAGCAGGGTTCTCGTAACGCAGCCGACGTGTGAAGCGTAAAGCTCTCCTATTCACACGGAATCTCCGCCTTCAAAATGATGTGATGGCGTTGGCGCCTCGGGCCGCCCGGGCCGTGCCTCCTTTGTCGGAGGCAGAGGTTTAGGTGTTATTGCTGCTCGAGGAGGGCGCTCCCAGGCGCCAGGCAACGAGTCGCATTGTAGGCAGTTCTTGTCATTGTGCGAAGAGGTTTCCTCATTTCCGCGCTGCCCATCTTGCCGTCCCGGAGATAGCAGGCGAACGACGGCGGACGAAGGCTCCGCGCCCCCCACCCCTCCACTGCCCCACCTGTGGACACTCACCCCACCCTTCACCCCTACAGCCCCCAATGGAGGCCCCCTCCCCCCCCCCCGCCCCTCCCCTTGAATACTGACTCCACTCTCCTATACCTACGCCCTTCATCACCATTCTTTACCGTACTGCTTAAGATTCACTTCCTAACTAACTCTTCAGCTAACACACTTTGTGTACTAAGTCGAGACTCAAGGCCCCCCCCCCCAGTGATATACCCTAAAAGCGTTAGATTGCGCGGAATTTCAGACTTGGAGGTGATAATATGACACCCTATCGATTTGTGATCGATTTTCCAAGCGCTTAAGTTATTCCACGCATTCAACGCCATCATCGAGGAAAAATTGAAGAGTTGAATGGACCCACAAAAGGCAGAAAAACCCATCACTGTCCGTCATATTATGGCTTTAATACACAAAACCCGACAAAAAACAAACAAAAACCGAACTCGCACCAAACAAAACAACAAACAAACAAAAACGAAAGCGCACCATTATAAACCCACCACTCCCTCCCAAACCCCCTCGCCTCCTCTCCCCCGTTACCGCTATAGCGCGAGAGGGAGCTGTGGGAAAGGATTTGGCTGTCAGTTGTGCCCGTCCTGTTCCAGGGTCAGTGTCAGTGCCATTCTATAATGTAGGCCGGCAGCCAGCCAGGCCGGCAGCCAGCCAGGCAGCCGCCTTCGACGCCGACGCTTTCCATGCGGATGGCTTTGGGCCCCACGTCACTCTGCTCGTCTCGCCGCGCCCCGCCACCTCCGCCGCCGCCGCCGAGGTCGAACGCCTGCCACCTCCACCCCCTTCCCGCCTTCCCCATCCCGAGTCCGGGCTGCACTCGGCTCAGCCCCCCCCCCCCTCCACCCTCCCCAAGACACTACGCTCCGAGGCGTGTGGCGCGGCGCGTGGTGGACAGAGCGCCGAACCGGATCGGATGTGATGGGATCGAGTGTGGTGTTGGCGGGGCGGCAGCAGGCGGCCAGCAGGCGGCAAGCAGGCGGCAAGCAGGCGGCCAGCAGGCGGCCAGCAGGCGGCCAGCAGGCGGCAAGCAGGCGGCAAGCAGGCGGCAGCAGGCGGCAAGCAGGCGGCAAGCAGGCGGCAGGCAGGCGGCATCAGGCGGTAGCAGGCGGCAAGCAGGCGGCGGCAGGCGGCAAGCAGGCGGCAAGCAGGCGGCAGGCAGGCGGCAGCAGGCGGTAGCAGGCGGCAGCAGGCGGCAAGCAGGCGGCAAGCAGGCGGCAAGCAGGCGGCAAGCAGGCGGCAAGCAGGCGGCAAGCAGGCGGCAAGCAGGCGGCAAGCAGGCGGCAAGCAGGCGGCAAGCAGGCGGCAGGCAGGCGGCAGCAGGCGGTAGCAGGCGGCAGCAGGCGGCGGCAGGCGGCAGCTGTGATTAGCATCTTGCCCGTCCGTACCGTCGGCCCTGTCGGTGCTGCCGTAGCTAACGCGGCTGTCTTCGGTGAGGTGATGACCGGGGCACGCAGCTGAGGTACCGCGGTTTTGATCCCCCCGGACTAGAACACGGCGCCCGAGGGACTCGTTGGATTGGAGCAGGAGCTGCTGGCGTGCGAAGCCTACCGGACTGACATGAGGTCAGCCTCCCCACCCCTGCCTCCTCACCACCCTTCCGCTTTGATGACCGGCACCATCTCGAGCAGAGGAGAACGGCCGGAGACCCTTAATAGGAGCAGGAGGGTGATGGCGGTGGAGAAGGGAGGCGGAGGTGAGGAGGGAAGCGATGAGGTCGGAAAATCGCGTCGTTAGGTTAGGGGTCGTATCTCGGTGAAAACGTTACTTGGATTAAGATCGATCCTGGAGAACGGCCACGTTCTCTGCCCAATTTCAAGTTATTCACATGGTGCCTGGGGGTAGGCAACCTGGAATCCCTGACGCTCGGGTGCCGTGCGGGCTGGCCTAGCCTGGCGTTCGCAGGCGCTCAGCGTCGTCGCTCCTTGTTTTATACGTTGTTTTGAGAAAACTCGAAGGTACTTAAGGAAGACGCCTCAGGGCCGTATCAGCTTGTTCCTGAATTACTCAAAGAATGACCACATTCCTGGACTTTGTGAACGTTGGCGTAATTTTTTTTACGCACGCCTGCACCTCTCCTAGGTGGGGAAGGGAGTGGGATCAGCACACGTGCTATCTCTCCCCCCCCCCCTCATCTTTCCCTCTCTCTCTCTCTCTCTCTCTCTCTCTCTCTCTCTCTCTCTCTCTCTCTCTCTCTCTCTCTTCCCCGGATGATTCGACTGGGGGGTCGTGCGTCCTCATTTCCGGTGCATTTCACCCTGTGTCGAAGAGCTCACGGAAAACGCTCGACTTTAACCCGTTTCAGGGAAAATTCGCTTCGCTTTCCACTGAGATTCAAGGAAGTCGTAACTATCACCCAATTTTTAGTATGATTGATGAGGGACTTTCAGGGGCTGTTCTGATAACGTGGCATTGCGTGCCATATTCGCGCTTCGATGACTTTGCCAGCCGTAGTTCGACTCAGAGCTTGGCGCCAGGGTGATCCAAACTAGGGCTCACTTGATAATTTCTGATGGGAAATGGAGAAGTTGGTGGTAGGCCCGGTAGGCCTCACCGAGGTCATCCCAACTCATAGCTTCAGCATTTTCGATCATTAAAAAATCCCCCCACACCCACACACACACATACACTTTTGCATAATCCTTGGCGCTCTTAGTCCAACTCCGGTTAGCAAATATGGAAAACAGAATCACGTCCGCTTCCATTTTCGGTGTCTGCAGCCGCAGACGGAGCAGGGACCCCGTCGGCTCCGGGCCTCTGGCCTCCGGGGCTCCGACCCGCGTGCCCTCTGTGTCACAGCGGCGGCCCACTCTGGTTACTTGCGGTCGAGGGTCGAGGGGCGGTTCGGGCCGGGTCTGAGGCCACCGGGGCCTGGGGCGGCTGGGCTGGGCGTTATGGCATGGCAGGACGTACGAGCGGCGCCACTGCTGCCACTGCTGCCACTGCTGCCACTGCTGCCACTGCTGCCACTGCTGCCACTGCTGCCACTGCTGCCACTGCTGCCACTGCTGCCACTGCTGCCACTGCTGCCACTGCTGCCACTGCTGCCACTGCTGCCCTACCCGCATTCCCAACAGCTCTGCCCGACTCGGAATGCCCCCGGCCGGGAGGTTCCGGAGGCAGACGACGCCAAGGCAGTAAGGGACGCGAGCGTGCGTGATGTGGGGAGGGGGGGGGGGGTCATGACCATCCGGCACGGGGGAGGCACGCGGCAGAGCGCTGGCTGCAGTGCGGCATGTGCGCGCGGCCACTGGGGAGGAAAGGAGAGATGAGAGACGAGGGCCGATTCTCGCGGCCGATTTTGCGTTTCACTGACTTGAAGCAGGGAAAAAAGTGGTCGCATTTTATGTTCCAGCTTAAAATCCCGCAGAAGAAATTAATCTGGAAAATTCTTATGGAATTTGAGATTCCAGAAAGGAAAAATTTGGTCTTGGAATTGGAACATTTTTCGGTCTGGAAAACAGAAATCCATTGTGGGAATCCAGGCCGACCTGCAAATCCCAGCGGCAAAATTTCCTGGCGGAAAGTGTTTTCCATCTGGTATCCTAACTGACTTCCAGAGCTGGAATCAATAAACTAAATATGCACTTTATGTTCAGAACTCCCTGCTAAACTGTTAGTTTCAAACTATTTCGTACGGTTCCAAACCGAGCCTGATGGAAATATGCGGTCAGATTTGCGCCATCTCCTCCCGTTCTCGAGATACCCGATTTTTTGTCACCGATTTCGATTATATTAAAATGGCTTTAGTAATTTGGCTCGCAGATTTTCCACGCCCAATTTCCATCAATTCTGACCGAAAGTTTCGGATTAATACCAACTTTAATTCTGAATGGAATCTGACGACTCTAGAATCTAGTGGTTTTTACTCGTTCTTTGCTTACTACTACTACTACTGCTACGACGTAGAAGCAAAACAGAACGAGTATTGCGCTCGCACTGTCTGTTAAGACCCCATTTCAATTCGAAAACCGCTTGACGCAAGTGTTGCGTTTGCAGAACATTTTGATCGGTTGTTGGTGTAGTTTTGAAAATGACATACGGCATTTTTAAAATTTAGCAGAAAATCACTTTCCAGCCGATTTAGACTATGTAGACGGGCGATCGTTCGTCTTAAGATGAGGAGCTGCCTCGAGTCAACAATCCACAGCTCCTTGTTCGTTACGGTCTAGCGGAGTGCCAGCGGCTAAGTCGGAACGAAATGTGAGCTATGTTACAAGATGCTTTAAAATGCAGTGTGTGTACTATCCTCCTATATTCTCTCCGCTTACCAAAAAAATTAAAATAAATACCATTCCTGTTGCACACACCATAAACAAATTTAACTCATCCCCATCCCAAATATACCCAAAGAACTAGTCTCCTCTAGAACGCATAGCGTTCTCCATGCGAGTCTTGTTTTTTGTGTTTTGCTCTTTTCGCTATGGAAAGTGTAGTCTGGAATTCGGAATTGTATTCCAAACCCGTTTTCCAGACGGATATTGATCCGGAAATGAATTGCCGTTGTTCTATTCGAGTCAGTCCCCCGTCGGCCCTGCTGGCTCTGCCGGCTCCGCCCCGCCCTACGGGCCTAGGCCTGATCCTGTCACGTGGTTGGGACGTGTCGAGTCGACCGCACCAGCGGCGGCGGCGGCGTCAGAGACGTCAGAGACCACCACTGCGGAGGCCGCAGCGCGCAGCCTCCCGTAGGCCCGTAGGCCCTGCAGGAGCTGGTGAGTAATTGTTTCCGGTGAGACTGCTGGGCCGTATGCGCAACAGCGGTAGCAGCCGTGGCAGCGGCCCCGGATAGACCCTCGTAGGTCACTTCCGGCGGAGGGTGAATAAAGCGAGTGCACCGGACCAAAAATGGCTCGGGAGGGGGGGGGGGGCTTATTCCATAACCGGCGCTAGGACGGAAGCGAGATGAAAAAAGTTCGCCAAATACAACGCGTCTTCAAATTTCTTCCGCTTCTAGCGAATGATTTTGCCAACCCAAGAACGGGATGTGCGAAGAACAACAACTGCTAGCGTGGCGGTTCGCGTCTCTGCAGAACATCGATTTCGCTGCATCAGCGAACCAGTCCGCGCTGGGGGAGTGCGATTTCCTTTCCCTCCCCCGCAGCAGACACGCCCCGGATGGGGGACGTTCATAAACTACGTGACTAACTTAGGGGGGGGGGGGGTCAGCCCATGGTCACGAGCCTATCCTTAATGCATGGTAAGGTTAGCCAGGTCACGAGCATAGGGGGAGGGGGTCAAAAAGTGGCCTAAAATCGGTCACGTAGTTTATGAACATCCCCATGCACCATACACTGAATATGAACTGAGTGCTGTGCTGTGCCACTCACCTGGTAAAGGATGAACCAGCGCTGCTGCCACTTGCCGGAGTCCCCGGCCCGCTTGTGCAGGTAGCCGGACAGCGAGTTGTCCACCTGGGCCCGCTCGGACAGCATGACCAGCTGGGCGTCGTTGACGCGCACGTTGCGCTGCATCTTGGGGCTCAGCATGGCGGCTCAGCACCGCAGCACGCGCAGCACCCCGCTAGTGGCCGGGCTGCGCTGCTCCGGCCGCTGAGGGCCACGCCGAGGTCTGTTGCCTGGCCTGGTGGCGGCCGCAGGGGGCGGGCGGGCGGCACGCGGCCTGGCGAGCGGCACGCGTCCACACGCACACGCAGTGCAGCCACGACGGACTCCTGCAACACAACGACGATAGCAGATGATACGTCTTTAAATAGTACTAGCATAGCATAGCTAAACTAAATAATATGGAAGAAAGAGGTGTCAGCTAGCTTTTACTCCCGATAAGTCGAAAAGGCGTAGCGAGTGCGGCGAACTAATAATATAAGGCGGGCCGGCACCAGGGGGGACCCGTGGGCCGCGGGCCGCGAGCCGCGTCGCGCACTGCTCAGGTTGCATTGTTGTCCAAAAGCAAGGAAGCCGCCGGCTCGGCTCCTCCGCCTGCACTCGGCTGGGCTCGCCTGCGCTCTCTTGGCCAAGGGCCTGTGCTCGGATCGGCCTCGAAAACAGAAACCGAAAATAAACTTTCCAATGAATTTGCCTTAAGAAAATGTTCTTCCCTTTCAAATATCTTCGGCTCTCCCTTATGATGCAAAAAAACTAACTAAAAACGCAACAAAAGATAAGTCCTGCTTTCACAGACACACACATAAGACTTTATTTTCATAACTTCCTAGACCCTTAAGAAACTGGAAGACATTTAGAGTTGGTATCATCTGCTTCCATCTAAATAGGGATTTTATTTTTTTTATTTTTTTAGAATCTCAAGGTCACGGCGGTGATGGGCTGAAATCGCACGAAGTTCTGATCGCTGTGTCGATTCGGATCAATTTTCAAATCAAAAATCGACATTGAAACGATATTATCACTGTTTTTTGATTTGCAATACAGATGGCAAAAAGTGCGAAAAGTATTGCAAAACTGCTGTATTGCAAACTGTTTGCAATAACGTGGTCCTTATTTATATGGGGGTGTATCACTATTTCTTTGCTATAACGATTTATCGCAAATTTTAGTAATATGTATTGAAATTCAAAATACAGTGATTTTGACGGTCTACTTCCCGGTAGGCAATGGTCATTTCTTTTCACGGTCATTCGTTGTGGTTTTTTTTTTGAATGCTCATGTGCAAAGGGCATTAAAGGGGTTTGCTCTCTGTGCGCACACGAGGTCGTTAAAACCGCGCCTCCAGCCAACGCTATGACGTGGCTGCCTCGCTGGCGCCTGGCTGGTTGTGTTCCGCGCACGGATTCACTCGCACGCCATCTCCCGCAACCCTATCAGGATGTTAATGTTCTTCCGGGCACGCACGTTAATGACATGTCAGAATGTATTTTCCGTTGGTCGGAGCATGTCTTTCCCTCTACCAACCACTCTTTCCTATAATAAACTCATATTTTGATGTGATCGGGTTAGTTTAGGCCCTACTAATTGAGAGAGGAAGAGGGTGCTAGAGTTCTAGCAAAGCGTCAAGTTTTGGAGCGCCCGAGAAAAATTTGAGTTGAAAAGACTCGGAATAAAGTAAAGAAGAAAGGGGGTAGCAACGAAGACGACCGTAGGCTTGTGCGCGGAAAGAGAGAGAGAGAGAGAGAGAGAGAGAGAGAGAGAGAGAGAGAGAGAGAGAGAGAGAGAGAGAGAGAGAGAGAGAGAGAGAGAGAGAGAGAGAGAGAGAGAGAGAGAGAGAGAGAGAGAGAGAGAGAGAGAGAGAGAGAGAGAGAGAGAGAGAGGGGGGGTGGTAGGGAGAGAGATCAAGGGAGCGAGAAAAAGAGGCAGAGGGGTAAAAAGAGTGGACTCCGTTTGCAAACTTGGCTGACCGCTGCCACCCCGCTTAGCAAGTAGTTCAGTCTCATCAAGCAAAACCACCAGTTCATGAAGTTTCGCGTGATCCACAACTCCAACAGATTCTGTGGCCGAGTGGCCCCGCGGCCTCGCCGCCCTGCGGGCCCGGCTCGTACTGATGCGGCCCGCATCGCTGGGACCCCACGGGGGGAGCCCACCGGGGGAGCCCACGGGGGGAGCCCACGGGGGGAGCCCACGGGGGGAGCCCACGGGGGAGCCCACGGGGGGAGCCCCCAGGGGAGCCCCCAGGGACTGCCGGGACTGCCTGTGTAGGCCTGTACCCCCTGTGACGTCGCACAGTGGCAGGTCGCAAAACATGGGCTCGGGATGCGCGAGCGACGGGGGAGGCCACTCTCACCGTTGTCAGCGACGGCCCGCCTCCCACTCCCCCTCCCTCTACCCCCTCTCCCACTCCTCTCCCCTAGTTCTCCACCCCCAACTCTGTTTGACCGGGCGGTTCCCCGTTCTACGATTCGTCACCGAGGTTTCAAGTCGAAGCGAACGTTGATAACCAGACGTTCTGGAGGCAGGAGGGGGGGGGGGGTAGACGGTGGCAAAGAGGAAGACATCGGGAGGACGCGGCCCGTTAAGTTTCTGAACCCTCCATGCTGACGTAAATTTCTTATGCTCATTCGCACCCCCCCCCCCCCCCCTCCTCCCCTGCCTCCTCCAACACCAGCCGCTTTTGTCCCCACTAAAACGCCCGCCTCAGAGTAGTCGAGTTATAAACGCTCTGGTCGGGCTTTACAACTTGAGTCCTGGTGGCGCAGAGCGCGGGAGCGAGCGAGAGGCAGAGAGTGGCGTGGAGGCGAGGCGCACGATACCGTTTGCCGAGGACTTTCGGGGGCCGCGGGGGAGGAGAGGGGGAGTGGGGGCGGGCGTTACGGAACGTTACAGGGCGTTACGGAGTGTTCCGGAGGACACAACGAGCGTATTCCGCCCTTTGACGCTTTGCGAGTTGGGGGATGGCCAAGCGCGTGGCCGAGTACGGTCCGTGCAGAGCAAACGCGCGCACACACACACACTCACACACTCACACACACACACACTCACACACACACACCGAAAATTGTCTGCCTGGCCACTGTCCCTCCTGCCAGCTTCATGGTGGTAAACGACCCAAGTAAGAGGATATCTTTCACACATTCCGTGCTGAACGCTTCCAGCGCTTCCCAGCCCCGCCGCAGCCACAGTTAGGAAAGAGCAGCGTGTGTGCCCCGCTGGCCCCGCTGGCCCCGCTGGCCCCGCTGGACTTCAGGGAGCCTCGCCCCGGTTTGCTTTTCATTTCTTCACATGGTCAAAATAGGTGACGATAGGAATGTATGAACTTGTTAACTTCATGAACTAAGGAACAAAATGTGATATCTACTAGTTAAAAAAATCAGGCCAACAAAATTTACAGACGGTCTCATGATGTTTGGTTCTGTGAAGGCCGTATGATAAGAAGCGTGTGGAATGGAAAGAGTGTGTATCTTAGGTGCAACGATGGAGTTTTCGAGAGTGGAGAGAAAGAGTTCAGAAAAAATCAATATAGTGTCATAAAAAAAGGAAAAGTTAAAGTGCATGAGAAGTAACATCAAGATAAGTGAGGACGAGGAAACTGACATGTTTGGAAGCAGGAAAGGAAAATTTAGAATGAATAAAGAAGTTTAATTCCTCTATTTCTTTCACATCTATGAAAAGCACAGAAAAAGGAATGAAGATGCCAACATCAAAGTAAGTAGTTTTCACTCAGTAACAAATGCACTGAGCCACAGTCCTTGGGCGGAGCGTTGGATGAGATTTATCAATTTCTTTTCGTAATAATTTTGCCAACTTGCAAATTTACAATCGCCAATAATATCCATTATTAGCGGGCCAAACCAGACATCAAAATGGGATTTCATTTCCTGTTTTGAAATCCCCAGGCTAAATAGTATATAGCACGAGAACCCCTCGATGTGAGGCTGATTGTCCTGGCTGGCTGGCTGGCTGGCTCCCCCGTCCCCATCGGCAACTGTTGCGCCCGGGAAGGACTCGTGTGTACTCACTGGAAGGACACGGCAGGAGCGTCCCTGTAGAAGCACATGTCGTTAGGACCTGACGCCCTTGCGACGTCCTGCAACGCCCTTGTGGAGCCCTGCGGCGCCCTGCGCAGAGGGCCTGGCGGAGCCTGGCAGAGCCTGGCGCCTGGCTTCTCCCACGCCTCGCCTGGCCTAGGCCAAGGCTCCCTCTGCTCGGCTGAGACAACCACCTGCTACCAGCGCGCTGGCATGACTGGAGGACGGGACGGGACGGCACGGCACGGGGCGATGCGAGCAGCGAGCTCCGCCAGCCCCCAACAGGCCCCAGCCCCGGCCCAGCCCGGCCCGGCCCGGCCCGGCCCCCAACAGGCCCCAGCCTCAACCCCACTCCGAGGCCGACGCGGTGGGGGTGGGGTGCCCGCGCGAGCAGGGGGCGGTGGGGGCGGAGGGGGCGCAGCGGGGGCGGCGGGGGCGCAGCGGGGCACACACAGCCACCGTACCAGCGTGGCGTTAGGGAAGGGAAGGGATGGGGACGGGAGGGTGTCGGGAGAGGGGGAAAGACAATAAGGGCTTCTGACTGGTCACTCGAGCCGCCTAATTCACGAGACGTGCCGAATTGGAAGCGTAGCCGGCAGGTGCGGGCAGGTGCCGGCAGTGGCCTGTGCTTACGAGACGGCAGGGGTTGGGTCGAACACTTTGGCCGAACATCGCACACATCACGCTGTCTAGCGTGGCCATGCACCATAATTACTTGACGTAGACATTGGAGGCCTTGATCAAGTAAATCCAGAAATAGGTACAGTCTCCTCGGATACAGCGCCAGCATAATCAGACTGCCACACGGAGAAAAAAGATCAGTTGATCCAACTCAAATCTCAGACAACCAACCTGATCAGTAACCGCAACTTAGAACATTTGTTCTCTCAAGGAAATGTTAGTTGAACCAACTAACGCTTCGCTGGCTGAACTGGAACTTCAAGTTTAGGCTGCTAAAAATCTTGCTTGTCTGAAATTTGAGTTGGATCAACTGATCTTTTTTCTCCGTGCAGGACGTCTAAAAGTTAAATCAACAGATTATTGGTGCCGTCTGAAGGGAGTCGTTGGACACGTAGTGCTGCAGTGTGTGCATGTGCGCGCGCGCGCGCGCGCGTGTGCGTGTGTGTGTGTGTGTGTGTGTGTGTGTGTGGTGTGTGCGTGTGCACGCGGGTGGGGCGCGGCGCGCAGTACGAACCCTCCCTATGAAGAACACACTATATTTTTTAGCGATGCAGACAAACAACTAACTGACAAAAATTTTGACCTTAGAATTTTTTTGTCAGTGAGCTGTTTGTCTCCACCGCCAAAAAAAGATAGCCGTTTGTCTTTACGGCTATAAAAGATAGCTTGTTGTTCATAGGGAGGGTCGAGTAGTTGCATCTAGAGGCGGGTGACACGCGGAGGAAAGCGAGCAGGGGCCCGAAGGGCGAAGAAATGAAAGAAAAACGACCAAAAATAAAAGGAGGAAACTAGTGGCCTGGCGGCCTGCTCCTGGTGAGGAAGCAGAGCGGGCGCCGAGAGTTCAGCAGTAGCGGGGAGTTCGAAAGTAGAGTGGGCAGGAGAGGGTCTCTCTCTCTCTCCCTCTCTCTCTCCCCCCCCCCCCCTCTCTCTCTCTCTCTCTCTCTCTCTCTCCCCCCCCCCCTCTCTCTCTCTCTCTCTCTCTCTCTCTCTCTCTCTCTCTCTCTCTCTCTCTGAAAAAAAAAGAAGACTTTCCCCCGAGCCTCAAGGTTTCACTGGTCGGGTTGGAAAGGCAATACACGGAGTTCAGGGTGCGGTGGTGGATAATAGTAGTGAGTGTGTGTGTGTGTGTGCATGCGTGTGTGTGAGAGAGAGAGCGGTGCGTGCGTGTGCGTGTCGTTGTGCCTGGCTGAGCCCCTGGGAGTAAAGCAAGCGTTCACCCCTCGTCCCTCCCTTGTTTCCCGAGGCGAGCACGTTACGGCCCTGGTTTTTACCACCACTACATCATTCTCTCTGCGGGCGGGGCGGGGCTCGGTGGGGGGGGGGGGGGGGGGGACCGCGCGGCTGGGGCCCGGCTGCAAGGGCCCTGCTGCCAGTACTGACATGGCCCGAAACGACGGCACGACGAGCGTAATTTTGACACGCACTTTGCGCCCTCGTCGCCTCCGTGGTCCCTATAGGTCCCTGTGGGTCCCTGTGAGTCCCTGTGAGTCCCTGTGAGTCCCTGTGAGTCCCTCTGAGCCCCTCTGAGTCCCTCTGAGTCCCTCTGAGTCCCTCTGAGTCCCTCTGAGTCCCTGTGAGTCCCTGTGAGTCCCTCTGAGTCCCTCTGAGTCCCTCTGAGTCCATCTGAGTCCCTGTGGGTCCGTGTAGGTCGCTATGTGGGTCCCTCGGGCAGCGGTGTTTCTCTGCTGCCCGGCCCGTGGCGGTGGGGAGTGGGTGTTGTCGTAGTATGCGGTGGTAAAGTCCCAGGCCGGCCCAGACCGCGCAAATGCGTTGCTCGAAAACCGCACGGGAAGAACATGGAAAAGTCAGTCCAATTAGTTTTGCTCTGCGTGAGTTATCCCACGGACTCACCACAGACCCTCCGCCCTCCGTGCACTGGTCTAGCTGTGTGTTTTTAATGAGCTGTTGCTTCCATTCGACCCCAAACAGCGGAGCACACAAAACAAGTTTGACAGCAAGATGCCTCGTTGGTGACACGCCAAACTTGCTATGAAACGTGCGCGTTCCCACATGGTGACTGCACGGGCACATTCACAATACTCTCAGTGCCCAGCGGCGGCCCCACATGGTGACTGCACGGGCACATTCACAATACTCTCAGTGCCCAGCGGCGGCCCCACATGGTGACTGCACGGGCACATTCACAATACTCTCAGTGCCCAGCGGCGGCCCCACATGGTGACTGCACGGGCACATTCACAATACTCTCAGTGCCCAGCGGCGGCCCCACATGGTGACTGCACGGGCACATTCACAATACTCTCAGTGCCCAGCGGCGGCCCCACATGGTGACTGCACGGGCACATTCACAATACTCTCAGTGCCCAGCGGCGGCCCCACATGGTGACTGCACGTTCACAATACTCTCAGTGCCCAGCGGCGGCCCCACATGGTGACTGCACGGGCACATTCACAATACTCTCAGTGCCCAGCGGCGGCCCCACATGGTGACTGCACGGGCACATTCACAATACTCTCAGTGCCCAGCGGCGGCCCCACATGGTGACTGCACGGGCACATTCACAATACTCTCAGTGCCCAGCGGCGGCCCCACATGGTGACTGCACGGGCACATTCACAATACTCTCAGTGCCCAGCGGCGGCCCCACATGGTGACTGCACGGGCACATTCACAATACTCTCAGTGCCCAGCGGCGGCCCCACATGGTGACTGCACGGGCACATCACAATACTCTCAGTGCCCAGCGGCGGCCCCACATGGTGACTGCACGGGCACATTCACAATACTCTCAGTGCCCAGCGGCGGCCCCACATGGTGACTGCACGGGCACATTCACAATACTCTCAGTGCCCAGCGGCGGCCCCACATGGTGACTGCACGGGCACATTCACAATACTCTCAGTGCCCAGCGGCGGCCCCACATGGTGACTGCACGGGCACATCACAATACTCTCAGTGCCCAGCGGCGGCCCCACATGGTGACTGCACGGGCACATTCACAATACTCTCAGTGCCCAGCGGCGGCCCCACATGGTGACTGCACGGGCACATTCACAATACTCTCAGTGCCCAGCGGCGGCCCCGCCTGGCTCCGCCCGGCTCCGCCCATCAGCTTACAAATATCACGCTCTTTTTCTGTCCCAGGCCCAGGTCCCACGCCGCGGCTCGACACGGTTTTTTTTTTTTTAGGGGGCGGCCTTTCTCTGCCTCTCCACCCACCACCCCATACCTAACCCATCCCTAACCCTCTGTGGAATGACAAAATTGACCTTCGTCGGGAGAGGTCGGAAAGGTCCTGAGCGCGTCGACACGCAATTTGTACTAATTTCGGCCACTTTGAAAGGTGGCGCGGTGGGTCGGGTGAACATGCCGCGAGTACAGGCTGGGGCCCGGGCCGGGCTGCCGGGAGGGGCCTGGGCTCACCTCGCCATCATGCCAACGCACGGCGCGAGAGAGCGCCGGCACCACGGCGGCTGGGCGCGTCGGCTGGGGGGAGGGAGACACCGTAGGGCGCCTTGCCTTGGCGCGCTGCTGGCGGCGAGGCACAACATTGTAATTATGATACGGCTCCAGCATATATACTTGAGGGTAAAGTTTGAGGTCGTTAGGGGTTGCTGCCGCGCTGCTGCCGCGCTGCTGGCTCGGCAGAGATCCCTATTACTTCGCGCCGCTTATTGGCCGGTGGCGGTGCGGGATACTCATGCGTGTTTCACCACCACCATTAAACCGCAGTACAAATCTGAGTGAACTTGTATGAGGAGAGGGAGGGGGGGGGGGAGGATCCCGGTACAGAGACTGAAATACCAAATGACTGGATGTGACTGGAGGATGACTGAAGAAAGAGTGGACGAAATAGAGGTTTCCGCCAGCGCTGCTCAGAAGCGGAAGCTGAAGAACGAAAACATTTCCCGACCGGAAACTCGAGAGCAGGTACGAAAAATACTGATGCGCAAGGGCCGCGCCAAATATGGGAAATAGCCACCAAATTCACTTACGACGCCATTCAAGTTTCTCATACCTGTCCTCCGGAGTTTCCGGCCTGAAAGTGATTTTGTTCTTCAGCTTCCGTTTCCGAGTCTCATTGGAAACGTCTATTACTGAAAGAGATTGGAAAGCGAGGTTCGACATTTTTCCTCATGTGCTGCTTTGGGGACAGATACTGCAGTTTATGAAGCTTCGCCCTGTAAGTATCGTGGCACATTAGTCGTACCGGTTAAAGCGCTGTTCTCTCAGGGACAGTGTCTCGGGTTCAATTTGCCTCCACCTTCTGAGCCCGAGAGACTCCGTAGATATGTGGAAGTTTCTAGGTGGAGCTTCTGTTTCTGAATCTGGCAGGATCGGACATGCGACTACTCGGAGCGGAGCGAGTAGAGTACAGTGGCTTCAGCCGTGTAAAGGGAACCTGTCCCCCATATCGTCGCAGGGGCGGACCTCCATGGTGAGTGGGGTTAATCCAAACCACACCGCGGGGTTGAGGAAGACTACAGTATGATGGAGTCTTCGAAGGCCGTATGGTAATGCGGAGGGTTGTCGGGAGATCCGTCCAGGGCTAGCTGGCGGGTAGCAGTGTCCCGGGGTCAACTAGCAGCCGTAAAGCACCGGTTCGCGTCACATCACCGAAGTTGAAGGCAGGGGTCCTGGCGGAAGCCGGAGCGACATAGGTCTTGTCAGCAACGTTCAAACATGCCATCCGGCTTTCCCCCCCCTGATTTTTGTTTTTGTTTTGTCTCTGAAAACATTTTGGTGACTGGTGACTGGAATGATGGGAAAGGGACTGGAAGTGACTCAACATGAGACTGTTCCGTTCAGGGACTTTACCACGTGGGGGTTCCCAGTCCCAAAAAGCCATGACTCCAAAGGGGATCCCATGAAACCAATACCATGGTAACGCTCCTGTTCGCCATGGGAAAGACCATACTGCCCATGGGAACGCGTTCTGCCATGGGGACTCTACCATGGGAAAGACTTATGCCATGGTGCCGTGGTGGTCTCTACTATGGGAACAGATTCACCATCGGACAATCCCATGGTGTTCACATGGGAAAGGTGATGTCCCATGATAAAAACAAGTACATACTGTACAGCGCATGGTATATACAAGTGGCACACACCTTGACGGTTTAACCCAAGGGTCTTCAAGGCCTACGGTACTACAAGACAGGACACACAATAGAGTCGATTGGTCTTCGATTCCATCAACATCGAATCGATGATCAATTTTGATTGTATAGTAGTCATGACGGAGAAGTTTTCCGAACGGCGATTTGTTTTCTCGCTCCCCCCCCCCCCCCCCCCTCCCTTGCCTTGCGCTGCGCCGTGAACTTGGTCGAGAAGAACAAGGCTCTGAGAATCAATTCCCGCTGACGTAGCAAAACTCACCACGACGTTTCCAAGGCTGTCCCCCAAGCTAGACCCGGGTAATGCATCTGCCATAGTTCCACGTACATATTGGGTTTGCAGTTTGCACGTGTGGAGGAGGGAAGGGGTAGGGGGGCTGGGAGGGGAGGTCCCTCCCGTCGCCGGTCCATTCGAGGACCTTCGGCGGTCGACCACGGTTCCGATAACTATGCTCGCCATTGTCTAAATGAGGCGGCGGGGCTGCGGGCGGTTCGTGTCTGTCCAGCGCGGAGTGGGCGGGGTATTCTATTGAAATAACTTTGCACGGCTCCCTTACACCCCCCCCCCCCCCCCCCGAATCCCTTCTCCTCTCGGGTTCCTGCCCCTTCCCCCTCCCTCGTGGAGATGACCCTCGGCGCCGCGCTGCGCCGGGCCAACCCCACCCCACGCGACAGGTACGGCAGCAGGCAGAGGGCACGCGGGGCCCAGCGGGTTAGGGGGGAGGGGAATGGGGTGGGGGCGCCGCTGTCACGGCGGGGGACATGAGGGACCGTTCACAAACCACGCGTGACGACCGGTCGGTGTGTTCACGTGATTTCGATGAATACAACGCCCGTAGCCGCAGCGCCTCGCATAGAGTACTCCGGACCGGAGAAGCCCGAAACGGAAGTAAGAAGTCGTAACGAACAAGAAGAAGAGCGCTGCACAAAGTATGAGAAAAGACGTTTCGGAACCCCGCTCTTCTTCAAAAATCACTCGATTTCTCATACTTTGTGCAACGTTCTTCTTCTTTGTTACGACTTCTTACTTCCGTTTATTCGGGCTTCTCCGGAGTACTCTATTGGGGTGAGTGTGTCTGCGTGGGAGTCGCGCCCACCGGGGGACTCCGACATAACGCCCCACAATGCTCTATAATCACGGTGTGCTCCCACACACAGCCCCCCGATCCCTCGTCACGTGGTTTTTGGACGCTCCCTACCACCCCTCTGAGGACCGCGCCGCAGATGTCAAAGGCGGCCCTGGCGCGCCCTGGCGGAAGATAGTGAACGCCTACTAGTCATGGCCCTCGATTAACCACACCATTAAGCCTCCTTACGTGAGGCGAAGGCACGTGCCAACAGTTGCGGGCAACTCTGTACGGACGAAAGCGATACAGAATTTTATGCGCTATTACGCGCAATTTATTTTCATAAAGAACGCATACAAAATATGCATAACAAACGTTTATGCATAAATGCGCGATATACGTTTATACATAAATGCGCGATATACGTTTATGCATAAATGAACAATATACGTTTATGCATAAATGCAATCTATACGTTAATACATAAATGCATAATATACGTTGATACATAAATGCAGAATTTACTAAAGACAAGGATGGCGAATGTGCCGCATCACCAGGAGGTGCCACTGGTGCCCCCGGCAAGGCGGACGTCAGTGCAGTGACGTCGAGCATCGCCAGAAAGGGACTCCTCGCCCGGACGCGTACAGGGCAACAGGAAGCCGTCCGCGGCGCCACACGGGGCGTTAGGAGGGGGAGACACAGTACAGCACGTCAGAACACTGCAATGCCTCCCAGCCCTCGCCGCCTGCCAACAGCGGGGTAGGCAGCGCGGACCACACTGGTGCGTAACGGGCGTGCCTACCTCACAGGCGTCCTCGGGGCGCCTGCCAACAGCGGGGTAGGCAGCGCGGACCACACTGGTGCGTAACGGGCGTGCCTACCTCACAGGCGTCCTCGGGGCGCCTGCCAACAGCGGGGTAGGCAGCGCGGACCACACTGGTGCGTAACGGGCGTGCCTACCTCACAGGCGTCCTCGGGGCGCCTGCCAACAGCGGGGTAGGCAGCGCGGACCACACTGGTGCGTAACGGGCGTGCCTACTTCACAGGCGGTCCCTTAGCTCGAGTGCACGCTGCCGCTCCGTGCAACAGGCTGCCAACAGCGTTTCGTTGAAGCCTCCTTTTCCGCTGGCAAGGATCCAAATCCATTAGCACTGTTTGGAGCACATGTGTTCTGAATGTCAGTGATGGAGTTTTTGAGTTCGTACGTTTTCGAGAGGGAAACTGAGAAACGGTGCGACATACGAATAATCTTGCGTAGACTTCATTCTTCATATGACGAAGAGCTTCCTGGTAGGATTGTAACTGTGGGGTTAACGCACCCGTGCATGTTTTTCTTTCAACGCACACGTGGAAGAAAAGGGTGAAATTGAAATGGCGGCGTCGGCGTCGGCCGTATATATGAACGACGCGAACACGGAATTCGGAATGCCCCCCTCCCCTCTTCCAGGCTTTGTGCTGCTGCATCTACTGCTGCTGCTGCGGCCGCCACCGCCGCAGTTCAAATGGTTCGAGCGGAGCGGTGAAGCATAGTGATGCCCAGTGGGCTGCTGCAGCGGCGCCATCAAGTAAAGAGCTTGCAGAGAGCCACTCAGGACGCGGGAAGGGGAGGCGAGGCGGCCGCCCAGAGCCGATGCCGGAGCCGAGCGGCTGCTGTGCTATCAGCATACGTCGATCTGACTAAATTTCTTTCCGTAAAAGTTCAGTCGAAACGACAACGACCTAGCTTTGGTCGGTTTTTCGACGAATTTTTCGCCGCCTTCACTAAATTTAGTTGATACGACCAGACCAGAACATTCCTGGTCACAACGAGCTAGAAGATCGTTGGCTTGGCCCATCCCGGCCCGCACTCGCCTTGTTTGATTACCTTGGCAGGCCGTAGCAGCTCGGCTCGGCTCCTTCCCGCCTTTCACTCTCGCTGCGCAGCTCCCCGCTCCGCCCCGCTCCGCCTGACCCGCCACCGCCACCCCTCGGCTGTCACCAGCCACCCTAATGCTGCCTTGCCCTTGCCCGGGTGCAGGGGGTGGGGAGGGATGCTAGGTCGGGATGCTGGAGGCCCGGGGGGGGGGGGGGAGCGACCCGGCCATCCCCGTGCGTAGTAGCACCGTGGCCGGGGCGAGCCGAGGGTGGCCGGGGGCGGCCGAGGGCTGGCCTAGAACCTTGACCCGTTTCCGAGGGGGTTGGAGGGGAGAGGAGAGGGGGGTTATCCGAGCGAGAGAGAAAGCGAGGCCGCCACGGCAGGTCGTAGGCTGGGGGCGGGGCGGGGCGGCTACAGGTGCGCTGTGCGGCGGCGTCGGCCACTCCCCGCACGCCCCGCCACGGTCACGGTGAGGCCGGGGGGAGGGATGCTGCCGCCGCTGCCGCCGCTGCCGCCGCTGCCGCCGCTGCCGCCGCTGCCGCCGCTGCCGCCGCTGCCGCCGCTGCCGCCGCTGCCGCCGCTGCCGCCGCTGCCGCCGCTGCCGCCGCTGCCGCCGCTGCCGCCGCTGCCGCCGCCGCTGCTGGTGCTGCTAGTCGGCCGCAGCTGTGCAACATCTCGAGAGCCATCACGCTTTACCACCAGCGGGAGAGGGAGCGGAACCAGTGGGACACTCCTCACTCCTCGTGGGCAACACGGCAATGGTACAGGTGCCGAGCCGAGCCAAGCCGAGAGACGCTGGCGCCGAGAAAAGGTCGGAAAAGAAAAGTCGGTGTTTGAACCCAACCTCGTCTCGCACTATTGGAGACAAACAGCTTTCCCGGAACTAAAGAATCAAGTCCGTTTCTTCAGAGAGTCTGGGTTCAAATACCGGCCCTAGCCTGACGGTTTTCTCGCATGCTTCTTTATTGTCTCGGCTGCCCTCACCATCATCAGAGAGGGAGGTCCACGAATCTAGCGCGGGCTTGTACACGGCTGGCAACCCCACAACTCCGGACTGGCGGACCGGTTCCACGTACAGAAAGGTTTTCCCCGGTCCTTACAGCGCGTCTTGGACAAGGGGCGGGGGAGATACACACACAGAGAGAGAGAGAGAGAGAGAGAGAGAGAGAGAGAGAGAGAGAGAGAGAGAGAGAGAGAGAGACAGACAGACAGACAGACAGAGAGAGAGAGAAGTGCTTTTGCTACCGTGAGCCCTCTCTGTTTGTTGACCCCCCACCCCCTCGCGGTCACGGGCCACGCGCGCTCCCCCGTGCACGTGGCCTACTTCTCTCCCTCCCTTCGCCTTCACCACCACCCCTCCAATCCCTTCCCGTCCAGCCGTGCCCAGCCGTGCCTGTGTGAGCGTAGCCTGGAGTATCCTAGCGTAGCCCCCACAGAGTACTGAGTCACAGCAGGCGGGGTGAAGGTGAGCGAGGCGGCGGTCCCAGGTAAAAATGGCTTATATATAGTCATATATGAAGTATATATGAAGTATATATCAGTCATATATACTAATATATATAGTTATCTATAGTCATACATAGTGCGATATATAATTATATATGACATATATATAAGAGCATATATAACCTATATATCTTTATAGCGTGATATATAGTTATATTTAGGGTGATGTATAGTAGTATATATAGGTATTTATGAGTCGACACTTACTGTGTTAGGACGCGGTGCTCTTTGAATGCCCGGACATTGCGCAGCAACGCGCGTTAAAACGTCACAGAAATACGAACCGTTTCCCGCGATCGCGGGCTGCACATCCTACCAAGCGTTGGAAAGTGCAGGTATAAAAGAAATCACGATGGAAAAAATTCACTGTAGGTACACGAATAACACCCTCCAAAAATAAGAAACATGTGAAAAAAAAATATTTGAGGGGGGGGGGGAAGGCCATATGGAGAACGGTGTGATTGTTTTGCCAGCGTGATATTCATTAACCTGCACTTCTCCTACATCTTAAACTAAATTAGGACAAAACCAACGGAGTGCGGGTGTGGCCACCCGCCTTCCTGAATGGACCGCAATCAGCGACCGGAATGGGTCCGGTACACACGTCTCTCTCCCTCCCGGGCTGCCGGGCCCTCTGTCGGCCCTGGCGCTTCCCTTCGTGTTGTCTGAGCCGTTCGCAGCAAGGTACGGCAGTGCGAGGCGCAGCGCGGCGCGGCGCGGCACGGCGCGGCACGGCACGGCACGGCGCGGCACGGCACGGCACGGTGCGGCACGGCATGGTGCGGCACGGCACGGCACGGCACGGTGCGGCACGGCACGGTGCGGCACGGCACGGTGCGGCACTGCACGGCGCGGCACGGCGCGGCACGGCGCGGCGCGGCGGCACGGCACGGTGCGGCACGGCACGGTGCGGCACTGCACGGCGCGGCACGGCGCGGCACGGCGCGGCGCGGCGCGGCACGGTGCGGCACGGCACGGTGCGGCACGGTGCGGCACGCCTAGCCGCTCCCCGGGACGGCCCCCACCCGATAGGTACAGGGCACAGGTTCCCGGGAGGATCCTGGGCCGGCAGGTTAGGTTCGTGTGGATCATTAAGGCATTTGCGACCCCGACGGGCAACGGGCGGCACAGCGGGCGTGGCGGCGGGGCGGCGTAGCGTGGCTGACCGTGGAATGGAATGAACTTGTTGGAGGCGGCCTGCAGCACCTCTTCTCCCCTCTCCCCCTGCCCCCCCCCCCCCCGGGCCCCCCTGGCCGTGTGGGTCGATGGGCGGGAAGCTGCGACAAGCCTCCCAGTCAAAGGCCACGAGGCTTCACGGCTCCGGCTCTGGTCCGGCCGCGGGCCACGGGTCCCATCCCGTCCCGGACTCGCCAAGGTCAAGAGACGGGACGGGACGGGATGGGACGGGATGGCATGGGACGGGACGAGGAGGTAACATTCAGGCACAGAGACTTGATCGCCGACAGAGCGACACATTTTTATTGTTATTACACACAGTTTGATGGTTGCAGCGACACATAAAACGGCTGATGGATCCCTGAGGGATCCCTTGCAAGCCCAATAAGGTCAGGCTTGTAGAAGAATGTTTACCAACAAATAAATAAATAAATAAATAAATAAATCGATAAATAAATAGACCAAGTTCGCGTTACACACACATTACGAAACGCTTTCATATGACTCCGGTAAAAAATGACAAATATCGTGTTGAGATCTGATCTTTTCACATTGAAGTTCACGTTCACGTCTGCATCCGCATTCACATTTGAATTCGCTTCACGGGGGGCTGTGACGGGTGCGCTCCAGGTCGCGCAGCGCCTCCAGCAGGCGGTCCATCTCAGCGCGGTAAAAGCACAGGTCCCTGTTCTTGTGCAACAGGCGGACGGACGCCGAGCAGCACGTGTCCTGCGAGCCAGAGCCGGCGGAGCCGGCGGAGCCGTGCTGCTGCTGGCGCTGCTGGCGCTGCTGCAGTAGGTCCTTGACGATGGCCTGCAGCTTGCGCTCCCGGACCTCGTGCCGCGCCTCCAGGTCATCCAGCTGCTCCTGCAGGCGCGCCGCGCGCTTCGCATCCTGTGGGGTCAAAGGGGGATGAAACCGGGCAGGTAGGTAAGGCCATGGAGAACGTGAGAACGAAATTATATTTTGCAGAACACCTTTTCGGACTATTTCTAGAGGGTCAAAGTTAAAGATTTTCACTAGAAAAATTGCAACCAAAAAAAAAGCTTCAAAAATAGAATTTATGAGGAAATGTTTTCTAAGGTCGCAAAACCTCGAGATATAAACTTTTAATTTATATTTTGAGGCTTTTTTTTTTTTTCAAATAATTGCAAAACTGAAAATGTTGAACGTTCCCCCTGGAGAGGGGCGAAGAGCAGATATCCCCCCCCCCCCCCTATTTCAGAGATCGTTGCATCCAGCATCCTGCTCAGGTATCAGCTGATTCATCGAGCGGCCCTCCGCGAGCCCTCCACGGCCGAGACGGCCAGCAGAGCCTCTTATCCCCCGCAGTTACGTCACAGGAAGCTCTCCCTTCCCTTTATTGCGCTCTCTCGCTCTCTTTTCTCTCTCTCTCTCTCTCTCTCTCTCTCTCTCTCTCTCTCTCTCTCTCTCTCTCTCTCTCTCTTTCTCTTTCTCTTCTCTCTCTCTCTCTCTCTCTCTCTCTCTCTCTCTCTCTCTCTCTCTCTCTCTCTCTCTCTCTCTCTCTCTCTCTCTCTCTCTCTCTTTCTCTCTCTCTCTCTCTCTCTCTCTCTCTCTCTCTCTCTCTCTCTCTCTCTCTCTCTCTCTCTCTCTCTCTCTCTCTCTCTCTCTCTCTTTCTCTCTCTCTCTCTCTCTCTCTCTCTCTCTCTCTCTCTCTCTCTCTCTCTCTCTCTCTCTCTCTCTCTCTCTCTCTCTCTCTCTCTCTCTCTCTCTCTCTCTCTCTCTCTCTCTCTCTCTCTCTCTCTCTCTCTCTCTCTCTCTCTCTCTCTCTCTCTCTCTCTCTTTCTCTCTCTCTTTCTCTGTCTCTCTCTCTCGTTTGCTCCCTTTTCCTCTCTGCCGCCCTTCCCCACTCGGCCCAGCCCCTGCTAGCCCTTGACTTGTAGTACGGTACTCACGGGTGGGGCGCTGTCGGCGCTGCCGCTGCCGCTGGCGTCACTGGCGGCCTCCTTGAGCCGGGACACCTGCTTGTTGAGGCTGACGACGCTCTTCTCGAGCTGGTCCCTCTCCCGCTTGAGCATGGCCACCTCCTCGCCGTTGTGCTCCGAGCTGCAAAAGGCGGAAGCGGACGCCGCGGGTGAGTACACATATTATGATGTCCGCGAGCATGGCTGGCAGCCACTGGCAGCTGGCAGACCTCTGCTGGCTCTGCTAGGGGACCAATATTGTTTGTTGCGCATCCGCACCACGCCCCAGCAGCCAACAAAATTTTCCGAGAAGAGAGTGCTCCCGAGATGCCCGAAACGGAAGTAGGAAGTCGTCACGAGGAAGAAGTACAGAATGAGAAGTCGCGTGTTTGGAGCCCAGCGCCACTTCAAAATGAACTCGCTTTTCGGTGAAAAACCACGATTTCTCGTACTTTCTTCGGCATTCTTCTTCGTCGCGCCTTCTCACTTCCTTTTTGGGCTTCTTCCGATTACTATATTGGGTATTGGGCTGTGTACAAAACAAGACGAAAGTGTGCACACAAATTGTTCCGTCCCGTTCCGTTCGCATACTCACTGCTTGAGCTGCTCCTTGAGGTGGGCGATGACTAGCTGCTGCGTGTACAGCTGTCCCTGCAGCTCGGCGACGCGGCCCTCGCAGCTCCGGTCCGACAGGCGCTCGCTCACGCGCTCACAGACCACGCTCTCCAGCTCCTCCTCGTGCTTGGCCTGCAGCCGCGTCAGCTGCGGGCGGGGCAGGCGCCAAGCGAAGGACAAAGTCAAGTGTTAATCTCATCTCGTATTCATGCTCACGACCATACCGCGGTGGGTGCCGCGCCGTGCGGGGCTGGCCTGGGCCTGGGCGCCGCGCGGTGACACCGTACCGCCCTCTTACACATTCCACACAACCCGAGCCCCCGTCGGCCCCCGTCCCCGGCAGGCCATGACATGCCCGAGCTCTCCCGCTACATCACCCGCCCCCACCCCACCCCCAACGCGCTGAACTTGAGATCCCCCTCCCCAACCTGCCCCTACATTTTCTCTATCGGTGGCCAACCCACCCAACCCCCGACCCGACCCCACCACCCCCTCACTCACTTTCCTCCCCCTTTCCCGCCACTACCATTGCACCTCGCCTCTCGCCCCCATCCCCGCAACACCCCCGGAACCCGAGCCCCCGAACCCGGCCTGGGCCTGCATCTCGTGGCGTCCCTCACAAAGGCCGGCCCGGCTCGACTCGATTCGATTCGACTCTGCTTGGCTCTGCCGCGGCACAGGCAGATGCTGAGGAGATTGGTGGCGGCGGCTGTGGCGCGTGCCCAGAAGTGAGGAAGAGAAAATGAGCGTGAAATGACTGCGGCGGGCCCATAGGGAATGGGAACTGGGACTCACATCGCCGACGCGCTTGGCGTGCAGGCTGAGCAGGTCCTCTTGCAGCCGCTGCACGTCACGCCGGAGGCCGCGGTTCTCCGCCTCCATGTCGGGGTCCACGACCACGACGGGGGCGGTGGCGGCCGGCTTGGGCCGCGGGGGCCCCGCCTCGTTAAGCAGGCGCTGCCGCTCCTGCTGCAGCCGCCGGTTGGTGGCGCGCGCGTCCGACAGCTCCCTGTTCAGCTTGCCCAGCTCCTTGTCCCTGCGGAGAACAGTTGTTATTAGTTATTTGCGGCGGAAATGAGAACGGGGTGGCGGTTTTTTTTTCTCGACTGTCAGCTCTAGTGGCGCGCTGGTCTGGGCTGGCCCGGGCTAGGACGGAGAGATCTAAAATGGCGCCCCGGTTTCGGGAGCGCTACCGGAACAACCCGAGAAGAACATTAGGAAGTGTATGATAATTAATGGGGAAAGTTGCCTCGCGGGTCAAAATAAAACCCAAAACACTTTGGCTGCTCTTTGGCGGTGGCTGGTGCGCTCACGCCAGCTCACGCCGCCGGTACGCCCGCGAATATTTATGGCGGCCAATGCCCCCTCGAGATACTCATCGCAGCGTAGCGTACAGTGCAGGTCCAGTAATGTGGCCCGCGTCGGGTCCGCAGCGCGACACCAATAGCAGGAGAGGAATGATTCATGGGCCATCGAGGCCTCAACGATTTGCACGCGGGCATCGTAATATATGTGAATCCTTAGGCGGGGTGCATCAAGTCGAACGCCTGCGAGTGCTAGGGTAGGCCAGCCCGCACGACACACGTGCAGTTCGAAGTCGTGGTTGCCTACCGCGAAGGCGCAGACCGACACCGACCAATGGAGGACAAACCGACCTAGGTTCACGCTCGCGATCGTGGACGATCCCTTACTTGGCCTGCATCTCGTGTTGCAGCCCCCGGATGGTGGCCAGGAGGTGGGCGTCGGGCTTGGCGGGCTGCACGGGCCTGTTCTGCTGGTGGGGCATGACCTGGATCTCGGTGGAGGGCGTGACGGCGACGGAGGTCAGCGGTGACGACTCCCCCGCCGACTGGCTGCGCCGCGGCCGCCGTGGCTTGGCGACACCCGGGGCCGGGGGCGGGGGCGGGGGCGGCCGTCGGGGGTCGTCACGCTGCGGCTCCTCGAGCTGCGCCTCCCCCGTCAGCGACTCGCCGGCCTCGCTGCTCGCCGAGCTGGGCACATTGTGCACCGACCTGTCCTTGAGGTCGGCCACCTCCTGGCGGGCGGCTGCCAGCTGCTCCTCTAGGCTGGACACCAGGTCCTCGTACTTGGCCTGCGCAGAGTGAAAAGTGGAGGTAACAAACAGTACGGGACGACGACGAATTCTCCCCATCCCTACTCACTCGGCGCAGAACACTGTCAAAGTTTTCATCCGGATTTCATCCGAATTATACTGTGGGGAAATTTCAATTCTTACAAACTGAATAGGTAGGAGACTACGAAAATTTTCGGAGAAAAAAAAACGTTCATTGTGGCAGTGAAGTCACAAAAATGGACCTTTAGCAACAATTAGATGCAAATTACACAAAACAACTATATCAAAATTTCCACAGAAAAAAAATTACAAATTAAAACACAAAAAAAAATATGTCGGAGACCTGCGGAAACCCCATTGTTTTTCCCACTTTGAGCGAAATTTTCCGCCAAGGGCACCCTCAGCCTTCCTACCTACCTTGACGGCGTGGAGGTGTGCCTGGACCTTAGCCGCGCCCGTGTGCCGCTCCTGCAGCTGCTCCTCGGCGGCCTGGAGGTGCTCCTGCAGCTGCCGCTCGGCCGCCCGGCGCTCCGCGGCCTGCTCCTGCAGCTGCCGCAGCTTCTGCTCCCACTGCTCCTCGGCCGCCTGCATCTGCTGCTGCAGCTGCCGCTCCACGCCCCGCCGCCCATCTAGCTCCCGCTGCACCACCTCCAGACGCTCCTGCAGCTGCCGCTCGCGCGCTGGCGACGAGCAGGGCAGGTCGCTGGACGACTGGTGCTGCAGCTGCCGCTTCCGGACGATGCCCTCTAGCTCCCGCACCTGCAACGTACAATGCCAGTGTTGCCACGCTTATTCAGAAATTAAAAGGAAAACAAGGGATGTATCGCATGTTTGCAGTGAGAGAAATGATTCGGCGTACGGACCAAATATTTGGTTATCAGGCCTGAAGTGAGAACAGATAAAACACTTCTGACGTAGGGACGAAAACTTCGGACGTCGTCACTAAAGCGTTAGTGACGCCGTCTGAAGTTTCCGTCCCTACGTCAGAAGTGTTTTATTTGTTCCCACTTCAGGCCTGATGATCAAACATTTGGTCCGTACGCCGAATCATTTCTCTCAGTGTGCATTGCATCGAAGCCACCACGGCACCACGAATCATACTTCTCGCCACAGCCGCCACAGCTGGCCGCTCGTACCTGTCGCTCGAGGTCCAGGGCCCGTGCCTGCCCCCGCTCCCTCTCCACAGCCGCCTCCTTCTCCAGCTGGGATCGCAGCTCCTTCTCCAGCTGGGGCCGGACCTCCTTCTCCAGCTGTGGCCGTAGCGTCGCGGACAGTTCCTTCTCCAGCTCTGACCGCAAAATCTTGGTCTCTGCCAGCTGTTGTTGCCAAAGTATAAATCAGCCAATTAGGAAAGTGCGAGAAGAATAATCTTAATCGGCTATGAAATATGAGGGAAAAAGAAGTCACGCAAATCATGAATAATATGAACGTGTTTTTGTTTTAGCAGAACGGTTAATTAAATTAGCTCCTGTTTCGACTGGTTAATCTATTAGTGCCTGCGGCAGCAGTGCTGCTGGAGGAGATTCTCTTTCTCTTTGTTCTTTTTTTCGCAACACCTGGAACGCTATGGCTGTCATTTGATCGCTGATGAAGACAATTATGACCTCAGTCTCAGCTGGATGAAATCAATTACCTTTCTGGCTGTGGTCTGGTCCCCGACTTGCTGTAGGGTTCCCTGTGAAAAGACAGACAAAAAAGTTGTTCTATTGAAAAAAGGTCGACTAAATAAGACATTTTCGCAGAGGCATCCACTCTACACAAGAAATGTCAAGGCCTTTCTTAGTCTGGAATGATTTTCCACCGAGGTGCGGATGGTAGCAAAGTGGGAGGTCACACATGCACACACAAACTATGGCAGGACGCAAATTCGAAGAAGAACGACAGTAAAAGTTCGTGAAGGATGAAGGGGAATTAAATAATCAAGTCGCCTTATTGTCTCACGTTTATTCAGTCGGAGTGATAAAAACACATAGTGATAAACCTATTCAGACGGTTACCAAGTTCACTGCATGCAAGGTGACAACACTGCCTAGATTGTTCCCTCACATGGCCAATAACAACTCGCACACAGCATGATTAGGGATCGAATGTATAAAACGACACGAGAACCGCTCATCGCAAGCGCGAACATGTGGTTGTCGTATGAGGCAGTGGACCGCAAAACCAAATCGTGGCATCCCAGCACCGCAGCAAACAAAATTTGAATTATTACACGAGCAGTACAAAATGAGAGGATGAACAAGCATTCCACTGCTGGAACCCTCCCAACACGGCAGTCTTTGGCGCGCTTTACATTCAGCAAAGTGCATACACATCAGTCAATTACATGTATTCTTACAAAAATAAATGATTTACTAATCCTTACAATAAAAACAGAAAACGTCTAAATTCTGCGAAGATTCTCGGGTTCCGCTCCGCGTCCACGGGACGCATCTAAGAGGCCACACCGCTCTCACTCTAAGAAAAATTAATTAAATTGACGAATTGGCTGGACGAAAACGTCTGCTTGATTAAACCAAAAAAGCCAATCGTATTGACCATTAAGTTGAAAAAGTAAATCGTGGTCAAACTGATTCTTTCAGTCTCGGTTTGAATCTACTTTTTTCCGATACGGTGTGGGCGGCGTCGGGTCGAGCGTTGAGGAGTTTAAATCCCTGCAGAAGTCGCGTTTTCCTTCTAGGCTCCCCCAAGACAGGTCAGAGAGATGACACCTCCTGCGCGAGCGTCTTGACCGCCGCCAGGACCTCCTTGCCCGAGCTAAGGATGTGGCTGGCGGGCAGCACGAAGCCATGGCGCCCCGTGTCGCGCAGCTCGATGGTGAAGGCGTACTTGAGGCCGACCACACCTTTGGCCCAGTCGTCCGAGCCACCTGGAACAAATAAGGCGGCCACGAGTTTAATAAAACGTGGAGCGGAGCATAGGGCGACCTGCCTCGGTGTGGGCAGGGCAATGTTTTGTCAGGTAGATGAGTTGCTAGCTGGCCCATTTTCGAAAAATAACCTCAACTTCCACTAGCCGCTACTAGCTTTTTGCTTAATTTCCATGGGTTTTCCTACATTTCGCCGATACGGTCCAGCATTGCTGGTAAGTGTTCAATTTTCACGAGCTCAGGTACGAGGGCAGTACTGCTGGCTGGACCTCCCGCCACCCCAATCAACCATAATACCCCATCGGGTCGCGGATCCCCTTTTTTATTAATTTCCCCGGCGGCAGCAGCGGCAGCAGCAGAGGCATACTAGTTGGCTTATTTTGACGACCGCGTGGGACGGGCGCTGTACACCATGGTACACTGCCTGTCTCGGGGCGGGGTGGGGTCCCGCGTGCTGCGCCAAGTTTCCGTTGTAAAGCCTGACGTCTGTCAGCCGTGGGGGCGTGCCTGTGCCGTGGTGTGGTGTGACGTGGTTTGTGCCCCCTTTGCCATGCCAGCCCCGCGCCCCGTCCTTTTGAAGGGGCGTAACTCACTTATCAGAGGCCGACACAGGACCCCTTCGAGACCGCTCTCTGCCTCCCTTTCCCCCTTCACCCGCAAATTGTGGGCGCGACAAACCCGCAGTGTTGCGGCTCGTCACATGACCGACACGAGACCACACTCTCAAAAATGAATGCTTGATTCAAAGCGATTTTGATGCGAATCTTGTATTCTAGTGGGATTTTGTTGATTTAAGAATCATCTGCGTACATCAACCGTATGTATGCTTGGCAGTAGCAGCACGTATTGTATTCTTGGGGCTAGCATATCGTATCCCTCAATCAAGCATAATATGCTTCCATCAAGCATAATATGCGTGTGGGACTTTTGGCGTTTCAGGCATGAAATATGCTTGACTTAAAGCATTTTATACTTAAATCGTGCATTCATTTTTGAGAGTGCAGTACTGCTGCTGCAAAGACCAATAAAGGCCCCTGTCGGGGTCCTGTCGGGGCCCTGTCGGGGCCCTGTCGGGGCCCTATGTCGGGGCCCTGTCGCGGTTTTAGGGCAGTGCATCATTGAAACCCCTTACGTTATTATTTGCAATTCACCAGATGCAAAAGAAATGGAAACGGCCTCTCGGCCGGTCACGCAGAAATAAAGATTCGTCATTGTCACAACGAATTTCTGCATATTAGTTCTGAGAACTACACAATCGTTTGGGGGACTACACGTTAGTTGTTTCAGAAAAACGTTCGTTGCGTGGGCAAAAAGGTCATCGAAAAAGTTGTTTTGCTCCCGCAACGAGCACTTTGCAAAACCAATTTACACATCGTTCCCGCAATGAAATTTTAGTTCTCTGAACGAAATGTATTACTAGTCACGAAATCACTTATGAAATTCGTTGTGAACACGAATCCATTTTTCTTCGTGGTCCCAAAGCTCCTTTTGCCGGGGTTACCTGAGGCCGGGTACAGTAGCGCCGCGGAGGAGCCGACGGTGTAGCTGAGGCCGCTGGTAGCCCGCATGGCGTTGCCCAGCTTGGTGCCGACCCGCTTGAGGTCCTCGTGGTCCGGCGGGACGAAGCGGTCGTAGCCCCACGGGTACAACACGTACTGGCCGTAGCTGTGGAAGCTCAGGTAGGCCTTGAGCGAGGACTTGTGGCCCAGCACAAAGCTCTGGATGGCGTTCGTCTCGGGCTCGGAGAAGGGCGCCGAGCCCCGGTAGATCTCCTGGCAGGGCTGCGGGCCCGCCCCCTTGCCGCCCCACTTGTAGCCGAAGTTGCGGTTCAGGTCGATGCCGTCGCAGCCGCCGCCTGGGCAGGGGAAGGCCGCAGGGCCGCAGGCACGGGCCGAAGGCAGAGAAGAGGCCGTATGTTAAATTCAGCGAGGAGAAGAGGAGGGTCGGGCAGCAGAGCCCACCGGAGCCCGCCGGAGCCCGCCGGAGCCCGCCGGAGCCAGGACACGCGGGCACCGAGGCGGGCACCGAGGCGGGCACCGTGTAGGTAGGACCAGGACCCACTGCTATACCAGGGCATGACCAGAGTGTCGAAATTTTACAAATCAACGAGTAATGAGAAAGTGGGTCTCACCCCTGCGCCGGTTCTTGCGCCACATACGGTCGCCCTGGTGCGAGTACTCGTAGCCGTCCGGGTTGGCCAGCGGCAGAATGTACAGGTCCACGTTGTCCAGCCAGGCGCGGTGCGTGGCGTGGTTCTCCACCAGCTCGTTGATCGTGTACGAGACGGACGCGGACGTGATCCACTCACGGGCGTGGATGCCTGGCAAACCAACGTTTTCCATGTTGGTCCATGAACGTTGAAACGTCTCCAAACATTAAGGCGGTTCAAAAATGTCATAACATTTTCAACTCGCCTGAACGTTTTGATGGCGCTAGATTACCTCAAGGTAATTTCCAAGTGTAATAAAGGTTGCACTTTTTCAAATCGTTAGCTTAGGCGTTGGACGATTACACGTTTAAAACGTTCCTGAGACTCACCGCCGTCCACCCACATGGCGGGGCTGCCGGGCTTGCCCTTAATCCGCAGCACCTTGAGGGGCCGGCCCTCCAGGGAGTTGCCGATCACCATGGTCTCGCAGATGTCCGGGTACGTCTTGGCCAGGTAGTCGAGCCAGCCGTGCATGTCGGGGGCACGGTGGTAGTGCTGCCATGTCATGCGGTGTCCTGGAGCACAACAACTAGTCACTCACCTCGCCACACCTACCGCTCACGCAGCGACACGCGGGGTCCGCCGGGGTCCGCAGCGACAGAGCGACAGAGTTTCGCGTCCCGTTTCGCCCACTTCTAACGACGTGTTCCCAGTAATCAAAAGTTATACCGAGGGGGAGGGGGGGGGGAGAGTAACTCTGCCTTTTGACGCCGCCGCTCCCCAACGCTCTCTCTTTCTCTTTTTCTCTCTCTTTCTCTCTTTTTCTCTCTCTCTCTCTCTCTCTCTCTCTCTCTCTCTCTCTCTCTCTCTCTCTCTCTCTCTCTCTCTCTCTCTCTCTCTCTCTCCCCCTCCCCCCCTCTCTCTCTCCACCCAGGATGGGGCGCACCATGGGAACGCCATGGGCACACGCTACCGACTTTGTTTACCTACCCTTGGAGAAAGCAACTCCCCCCCCCCTCCGCCTGGCTGTACCCACGCGCCTCAATGCTCCGCCTGGGTACACAAGAGGGACACGACCGCTCCGCGCCCCAAAGCCGTAAACTTGGTGCCACCCGCATTAACGGGGGCTCCGAAACACACACACACACACACACAAAAAATACTTTTATCTCGACGATATGATATAAGCTCACAAAGCTTAACACGTTTTTAAATGACAACCTGCAGTCGTCAAAATACTGTTTGGTAGTTGGTTGAGAAGCGCACGCGCCGTGTCCAACCAACAGCAATCGAGGAGGGGAACAATGTACGGACTCAGGAGCTTTGATCGGTTTTCAGTGATTGCACTTCAGGCAAGATTTTGGAAACTTTTCCCATAATTTCGCGCACATTTTGATCAAACTGGGTGCGTTTTCTGTACATCCTAGATCGAAAATCGAGGAAAATCGTGTATTAAGAATTTAGCGCAGGAAAAAAATTGTAGTGTATCCATTCCCCGGGCCGCACTCACCCTTTCTGCCGGTGAGCTCCAGCTCCTCCTCGGACAGGGCCGGGTTCTCCTCGGCGATGGCCCGCTGCAGGTCCGGGATGGCGACGCTGTAGTTGAGGCCGTTGTCGGCGAGGAGCTTAGCGACGTGGACCTGGTTGTCGGCGGCCACGAGCAGGTCCCAGACGGCCGCGCTGCCGTGCCACACCTGCGCCACTGCGGCACACACACACACACACAGGCACGTTCACAATCACATGAGCAAACACGCATGTACACGACGTACACGCAGGCTACAAGCTACACGCGCAAAGGAGGGAGGTAATCTATGGTAAGGACGCGGCGCGGCACGGCGCGGGGGTTCGAGGCTCTAGCCCGCGGACGCCGGCACCGCACCGGCAGCAGCACCGCTAGCACCGCACCTCCGTCATCGCCGAGGCGCTGCAGGTTGGCGACGTCGCCGCCCTCGACCTGCACTCGCCACAGCTGCGCGCCCTGGTATGTCTTGGTGGCGTTGTCGGACTTGATGGCTTCCGCGGGGGCCTTGTCAGCCACTGCCTCGAGCTCGGGAACGTCCCGCCTCCAGCGGCGGCGCTGGTCTCTGAGGTCACGCTCCCGCTCGAGGCGCTGCTGCTCCCGCTCGCGCTCGGCCTCCCTCCGCTGCTGCTCCCGCTCGCGCCGGTTCTGCTCCTGCTCGCGCTCGCGGTCCGTGCGCTCGTGGTCACGGCGCGTCTGGTCACGGAGCTGCTCCCGCTGGCGGCGCAGGTCCTCCGTCTCCCGCTCGCGGTCCGTGGCCAGCTCGTCGTGCAGCTGCTGGCGCTCGTCCAGCACCTGGTCCAGCAGGTCCTGGCGGTGGCGCTGCCGGTCCGACTGCTCCACCTGGCGGTCCTGCATCAGGTCGTCGTGCAGCCGCTGGTGGTCGTTGAGCCGCTCGTCGCGCTGCGTCTGGTGGTCGTCCTGCTGGCGCTCGCGGTGCAGCTGCAGGTCCGAGCGCAGGTACTGGTGCTCCAACAGCAGGTCGTCGTGCAGCCGCTGCCGCTCCTCGAGCGCGCGCTGCTGCGCCAGCAGCCGCTCGTCCTGGCGCTCCTGCCAGTCGCGGAGCCGGTCCACGTCGTCCTGGCCCCAGGGCGTGCCCGAGCACGCGGCCAGCGCGGCGGCCAGCACGAGCGCGGCCAGGGCGGTGGCCAACACTCGGGGGACGGTCATGGTGCACTACAGGCAGCACCGCGCTGACGCCGTCCTTTTTATGCCCTCGCCTCCCGCGCGGGGCTTCTCCAGCTCCGGCCAGCCCCTGCCGCCCCGGCCCGACCCGCCCCGCCAGCCCAGCCTCCCAGGACCGGTCCCCTGGTCAGCCACGCCACGCCACTCCGCACCGCACTCGCCAATCCGCGCAAATCCACTCTACGGATCAGCGTGTCGATGAAGGGACGGGCTTGGGGCTGGGCTGGGCGGTGCCTCCAGACAGGCCGTCCCGTCGTCCCGTCTGTCCGCACCACAGGCACCGGCACCAGCACCGGTTAGCCGCTGTTAGCCGCCACCAACGGGGTAGCGGCCAGCAGCGGCGGCGCAGTCCTGGACTTGACCCTGACCTTGGAGCATCAACAAACTGGTCGCAGCCAAGCTCTGTCAGCGATGGCAGCCATGGTGGCACCGCGGTGCGGCGTAGCGGCGCGGTTAGGGGCCCTTCTCAAATTACGTAACACATCCAGATGCAGGCACGGCGAGGGGACCACGATTTAAAATTATTTTAAAAACTTCTGATGTTTTTCTGATCGTTTTCCGCCTTTTTTCCCTTATCTTTTTTGAAAGTGTAGAATTATTACTTTTTTTTAAAGTGAGGTACCCCTCTGTGCACGGCGAGATAATCGGACTCTCCATAAACGGATTCACACATGGACAGCCAACGCCATTTAAGCGCTTCCGAAACGCATTTCCATTTGGCCTATAAAGTAACCTTGTGCGCTAAATTAGCGCTCTGAGGGCGCTGGAGGGGGGGGGGGGGAGGCAGCACTCGAGCACGGGACATTGGCCGGAATACTCTTCCAGGCATCTCGCAGCCAACAGAGATGGGGTGACGTGGCTTGTGGCTGCGGCGCTGCGGCTTGGTGACAGCGTGTCGGGCCGCCGCCGGCCGAGCCCCACTCTGCTTTATTTATGGCGACGCAACAACGCGACAGGCCCTACTCATTAATTAGCAAACGGGCACAACAGATCCGCTGATCCAGCTGCTGAAAAGCCTCCCTCCTTTGCAATAACCATCCCGAAGTGACAAACTGTTATTAGACCATATACTTACGTCTGACATCCAACAGGTTCCTCTCCTCGCGCCCCGTTTTATTTCCATTTTCTTCTTTTTTTCCGTCTTGTTATTCCTCGCCCGGTAACAAACAGAGTGTCGCTCACGGTACTCGCGTTAGTATTCGCGTACGAGATGATCCGGAGCCAAGCAGACCGTCCGAGAGATGGCGGGACTACAGGACAGGTTCCTGTCTGCAACGGGGGGTCAGGAGGTGTACGCATCCCAACGACAGAACTTTCCACGACGATCCGTCAGGACAGGACTACGGAAGCAGGATTGGAAGGGAGGACGGGGAGGGACGCCGCTGATTCTTACGGATGACACTCGGGACAGAACACTTCCACGACAGAACGACAAGCGTTATATACAGAGCCAGAACAGCAACGCCAGGTCCCCCAGACCAGAACCAGACAGTCGGCTTGACTGAGGACGCCCGCCAGAAAACGAAATCATTCCAGTTTGGAGTGTCGGGGAGTCGGGGAGTCTGTCCGCCCGGGATGCCTCATCGGGCGCCTGTGAACGTCAGGGTAGGCCAGCCCGCACGACACGCGTGCACGCAAGAGTTGGGATTGCCTACCCACCAGGCGTCGTGTGCGTCCAGACAAATCAGAATATAGGCTCAGCCTTGCGAGAATACCATGGGCGTATTTCAAGGCTGATCACACAGGAAGGGGGCGGAGGCCGCGCAGGGGCCTTGGGCGTCTTGGGCCCTCAGGCCTTGCGGATGCCGCGCAGGTACTCCGCGCGGTCTCCATCCCTCGCGATGGGGTATCTCTGCCCGTCAATGGAGCTGACGCTGACGGAGCGCTCGGAGCACGTGACCAGAGCACTCTGCAAACTTGACAGCAGAGTCACTACGCTTTTTGAACAGCATAGTAGCCACTATGCTTTTAAAACGGTATGGAGGACCACTGCAGTTTAGTGAGCCCACTATGTTGTTTAAACAGTGAAGTGAACCCACTCTGCTGTTTACACAGCGTAGTCAGGGCCCACTATACTGTAGTAACAGAGCATAAAGGGACAACTACTAACTACAGCATAGTGAGCCGCTGCACTATACTGTTGAACTTGTAGAGCAGGGCTGGAAACGCTCCGAGCTCAACCAGCATAATCCCAATCCCCCATGCTGAGTGGACTGGAAACATGAATTCGGCGCTGATGGCAAAAGTGAGCGACACTTGTCAGTCTCCGAAAGGCGCCTCCCCTTTTCATCTCCATCTCATACACGACAGTCATAAATAATCCGTCTTGTGTCTCTTTCCAGCCTGTCGTTCTCCTTTTCTTCCTGCTCCTCCTCCTCCTCTTTCACCGTCGTCCCCCCTCCCTCTCTTGCCAACCGGTCTTATACTCTGTCCTGAGGAGTTGTGCCAAAACATGACAGTGATAACACGGGTAGAGCCACCGCCACAGTCCGACATAAATAAAATGAGTCTCGATTGGTCCAGCTCCTCCCGGGCGTGTGGGAAAACATTCGGACCAGCCCGATCAAGCGAGCGACTGATGCTTCGTAACGGATTTGAAACGAGAAAAGGGAAGGGGGGCTATTAGGGAAATACTGATCCCACTCCCAACTGCTTCATTTTCTTCGATTGGCCAGCGCAAACTTATTGTTATTTTTATTTAGAAAAAAATCTGTTTTAGATGGAAATTATTGTATGATGCCGTTTGTATAGCCGTGTACAGAGTTTTGCCGCTACATCTCCTGTTGAAGTCGTATTGTGGGTCCCGCGACGCACGCGACCACGGACCGCAGTGCTTGGTGGAGGCGGCTCAGCTCCAAGCAAAGGGGTCGGACCCGCCGCGTGCCAGAGGGCAGGGGGCAGAGAGCAGGGGGCACGGGGCAGGGGGCAGGGGGCAGAGAGCAGGGGGCACGGGGCAGGGGGCAGAGAGCAGGGGGCACGGGGCAGGGGGCAGAGAGCAGGGGGCAGAGAGCAGGGGGCAGGGGGCAGGGGGCAGAGAGCAGGGGGCACGGGGCAGGGGGCAGAGAGCAGGGGGCACGGGGCAGGGGGCAGAGAGCAGGGGGCACGGGGCAGAGAGCAGGGGGCAGAGAGCAGGGGGCAGCGTTCCCCTGGTTCCCCTGTGCAGGCAGCTGTGCGGTTGTGGAGGTCTGGTGCCATACGTCACCGCGGGGAACAAGCCCTAAGCCACCTCGGGCTCGGCCGGTGCAGACATCACCTGTCGTGGTGGGGCCGTGCCGTGCCGTGCCGTGCCGTGCCGTGCCGTGCCGCGCTGTGCCGTGCCGCGCCGTGCCGGATCAGGCACGGACTTATTGATGGCCTCACACCACACTGTACATTCGCCGCCCAAACTACACGAAAAGGGGGAGATCGGGGGGAGAGAAACATAGCGTTCGCGCGTGGACAGGGCACAGGACACACATGATGGCCACGGTCAGAGCGCCGGCGCCTGACTAGACTCAGTCAGCCTGACGGTTGGAAGCTCGTCAAACGGCTGGACAGAAGCGTCCTGGTCATGGCGTCACTTCCCTTGATCGAACAGCACAGAGACCTACGGACGAGCACAGCCCGACGCTCAAACTACCATAGGAATTCGCGGAATTCGTGCGCAACTTTATACGCAGCACCCCCCCCCCCCCTCGGGATTTTTGATTCGGTGCGTGCCCAATAAGCCTGTGGCCATTTGCTGCTGCCGGAGCCAAGACGGAGACCGGAGGTGCATCCCAATCCCAAAGTGCAAGGCGACAAAGGCGTTGCTGCGTCCACTTGCGTCAATGACCGGGCCGGCGGGCCGGGGTGGGGTGGGGTGCCATACCGTTGCTGTACCCTCACCGTGCACGGGACAGTCAAGACCAGGATATACCCGTTGGCTTGGCTGCTCAGCGCACGGTGTCGACAACCAGTCGGGCACACAAAATACAAAACGCTGGCATCTTAACGAAAAACACTGCAAGAAAGTATTTGAGGGCATCCTGGCACTGTGCTCGAGGCTTGGCCGTGACAAATTAATGGACGCCCCCCCCCCCTACATTTTCGCGCATGTTTGCACGCACCTACCCCAGCTAACCCAAGCCTGATGGGAAATCGTCTGCTCTGCGCCACAGCAGGGCAGGGCAGGGCAAAGCAGGGACAGGTTGGACAGGGCAGGGCAGGGCGCAGACCACACTGATACCAGTCCGGCAGCATCATTAAAGGCGATAAGTTTAAAAGTTTCCGGTCGACGACATTTGGTGACTCCTGCGGCCTGAGGTACCAGGTACCCCTGCCAAGAAACCGGCGAGCTGGCCAGCGTGTCGCCTCTCAGGCTTGCTCTCAGGCCACCGCACCGGACCGCACACCTCAGAACCCGCATGGTCTGAGCTGAGGAAGGGGAAGGGGGCCGGCGTATTAAGAGAGTGTACACTGTACAGGGTCTAAATCACAAATCTTATATGTGGAATTGTTGAAAATGAATCATTACCCATGAATACTAAACGAGCGTGGCCACTCAAACGAAACTAAAAGATGAAATGCCATGACATTTTCAGCTTTTCTAGACTATTTTCTAGGACTCTCGACATTCTTTTACACCCACTTTGTCAAAGTATAGGCTTCTTGGATGACTCTTTTACACTCTCCCCATTCTAAACTAACAAAATTAACACGCTGATTAAAAGGGAATTTTTTTTTTAAAGATAAGCCATAATGACATTGAGTAAAAATCTGGGAATGCAGCACCTTCAATCAAATTCTCTTCTACTGAATTTTAATATTCCCTTGATTTCCATGACATTCCCCATGACAACAAATTTTCCAGAAGAGTAGCCGCCATGCAAACTCCACTAGCTTTCTTTTGTTTTCCTGCATGTCTTTCAATAGTGTACGGTGTGAGTTGAGAGGAGAGAGCAAAGGAGAGAGAAAAACACAAAACATTTTTTCAATGTGCTTTAATTCGTACTACGAACTAAGCAGATTTGACTAGACTGAAGACAATCATATGCCTTTGAGCAAGATTCATGAAATGAACAGCAAGAAAAACCATAAAAACATGCTGTTCAGACACTCATTTTGTCCTATAGTCAAGTATATCACATAGTTTACAATTTCCTGGCAATAAATTCATATATATCACCACACAGTGTAAGAAAATATAAATTATTTTAGAAAATAATCTTTGGTACTTTCATTTTCATAATGAAAATTCTTGGTTAATGAATGAATTGATCCGAAACCTTATTTTAGAGGGTCAAGGAAATACGCACACACTGTCGTTGTCTGTCTTCAGGAGGGTCATCAACTTTAGAAGAAGTCTCTGCAAGCACACAGGCAGTACGAATTTAGGCCTAAAGTATTTTGCTTTCTCTCTCTCTCAAACTCACAAATGTATTTGTATTTTTCTAACCTAGAACGTAATTTTTAAAAGAGGTTCTGCTAACTGATTTGTTTACGGAAGAGCAAGAGTATCCAAACAGGGTATCCGCCTGGCTCATAATTTAGAATACTAAAAAATTCAGAATTTTTAAAATGTTTAAAATTGAGATCCCTCCCCCAAACAAAAACAAAATTCAAGGGGGCGTAGAGTGAAGGGATTTTTTGTTCTTTCTTCTGTTGAACACTCACAACTTATCATTGTATGCTCACCTTAATGTCCTTCAATTCCATTCTCATTTTTTCATTCTCTTCCTTGAAGGTATTGATAGTCTGTTCTTTAGCCTTGATTTCATTTTGCAGAGCAGCCACAGAGGGATCCTGAAAACATGAAAAGTGCGTAAAAAATAATATCATGAATCATTGGAGAGCATTTTTTTCCCCTATGTTACTGACAACTATCAAGCAACCAGAAAAATCATTGAAAAGAAAATAATACCGGATTTATTTGAGGTCTTAATTCCTCTCGAATTTGATTGAGTTGGCCTTCGTGGCGCTTTCGCAGTTCAGCTACTTCATGTTCATGTTGACGTTTCAACCAATCTAGATCAGCTGTAAGGGAAATGTCTAAATGAGCTTTAATGTTTTATTTAAATAATAGAGAATGTTATGTGGAAGCCCTTTACCTTTTAATTTAAGACATCTTTTGCGCTCTACAAGAAACTCCTGTTCCAAATTAAAGCAACCAGGTACATCAAAAGAGGGAGTGTCTAAGCCTGGAATGGGCAAAGAGAGTTTGAAGTCTGGAAAGTCACCAGTAAGGTGAGGTTTTAAAGAACCATCTACTTCTTTTCTCATTTGCTCATAAATGCGTTTATAGGTAACCTCCAGAGGTGTTCCTACAATATGAGATGGTACATATGTTCCATGTAGCCTTAGAGCTTTGTTAGCATGGGAATCATGTGGTTCATCAGTAGAACTACCATCTGCCTGTTTTGAACCACTGAATGAGTCTGATGCAGAGGACTTGATTGTTTGAGTCACATTTAAAAGTCTTTGTTGTGAGGAGCAGTCAATAATGCCCGCACACAGCTGATCATCATCTTCTGGCTTTGCTCTGTCAGATCTCATGTTATGCAATGTAGCTGATACCACTGAGCCACTTCTCGAGCTAATGCTTCTAGATTTTGATGGTCCATCCAAAAGAGATTCTGCTTCCCGCAGTATGTCCTCTATATTTCGATCCCCTCCTGTCCCTGCAAGAATAAATTGATGGCTCATACTCTGTAAATGTACAATAATGACAAAGGAATATGGCTGAGTAAGTTCCAGATAAGTCAAAACCTTACCAGATTCTCTTCCACTTGGGTGTAATCTGCTTATTTGTTCTAGTATACTTGCAACATCATCATCACTAGTATCTAGTACAATGAAGAAAAAAAATTATTATGATGGATGGAACTGAAGCAAAAGTCTAAAAACAAAATGAATTAAGAAAATTGTGCATTTACCCGCTACATCATTAGGATGAACGCCCATCGATAGATACAACTCCTTCAAAAGAGAGACACCAAAAGATTTTAAAAAGGTCAAAAACCAAAAAGTGCAGGAGGCAAGCTGCAGAAATTCTTTACTATACTTACTTTACATAGTTGTTCTTGATGAATGAATGAGGATAGTGAGGAGGCATCTGGAGCACTGCCAGTTTTCCCAGCACTCAATCCAGGAGAGAAAGAAGCTTCACCTGCCTCCTCCGACTCAACATCATCTTTGCCTTTCATTTTGGGCTGAAAATGAATCAAAACAGAGGAGAAGATGTAGAAATAGAAGCATCAATAACTAGTCAAATAGTGTCTCATAAAGAGCTTGTGCAGCCCTGTCTGTCAAATCGTTCAACGTACAAATTGAAAAGATAAATCTAGCAGGCCCCGACTACGGGGAAGTCCACCCCTTTTCACTCTTAAACACGATCGAGGAGTGTTCCAATAAAAAATAACATTCATTCATGACTGATTTGACAGTTCGCCTAACCTTATAATACATATTGAATTTATGAATTGATGAATACCTTTAGGTACATTAAAAAAAACTTCCTGGATCTGTATCATATGTAGATTAATTACTTTCCACATATAATTTGTAGACAGTGTAATACCGAAGTTTTACATCAACACTTCTACTTCTAGTTTTCTTGCTTTCTTGATAAACAATTGACATACAAACAAGCAGACAGCAGACGACGTGCCACCATGATGCTGCCAATGTACAAACGTAAAACAGCACACTTTCTTCGCGATTTAGTTTTCATGCTCGGTTCTAATCTGCACTAAATTTGAGTAAAAATGTCTTTCGAAAGATTTCGTAGATCTGGAACAACCAAACTATGGCCAAGACAATGTTTTAGTTATGTGACAGAATGTCCATATTTTGACTACTTAGCAGAAAACCACATGTTTTGATTTTGTAGGGGCAACGTAACCTAAATATTGTGTGATTAAAATCCATTCGGCTTTCTGTTTTCATTGTGCTTTCATGAAAAGAAACTTAACTTGTCAAAACTCCCTTGATTTTGCACACCCACGAAGCTGCAAAGTAGGGTTCTCTCACATCGGCATTGCTGCACCATGACTGCTGAAGATTTGCAGGAAGTTTGGGGCGATTTGGTTGGGATTCCAGCTGATCCACCTGCCGTGAGGGAACTTTGCGATAAATGCAGGTATTTGATTGTACCTGTTTTCTTTGAAGTGACTAAGGTTTATGTGTATGTGTACAAAGTAATGTAGAAAATGAGCGGACACCCAACAATTGATATTTTGGATAATTCTCCACATGATACCATGTGAAATAGAGTTTAAAATGTAATGTTTTGCATGTAGCTGTGTGGTATGTTTCAGGAGGCCAAAGGCTGTCTGTTGGTGTTGTCATCTCCCTTCTACTCCCTTAGTCACAAAATGCCGGGTGGTCATTCTTCAGCATCCAGCTGAAGAGAAACGATGTTTGAGAACTGTTCCCATGCTTTCTCTTGGTTTAGCCTCTGGTCTCTGTCATGTTTACAAAGGCAAAAAGTTTCCACTGCAGAGGTGAGTGCATTTGGTCGAGCAGGTAAGCAGAAAATCATTTCAGAGCTTTGTGCTAAGGCTTTCTTCTTTAAATAGGCATAAAGATTTGGAGGAGCTTATGTGTGCTCCTAATTCAGTTCTTCTCTATCCATCTCCACAATCAGTGGATTTAAGTGACTTGCCACGTTTGCCTTCTGGTGGCTATGACTCTTACAATTTATTCCTCCTCGATGGAACTTGGCCACAGGCAAAGGCTATTTATCACAGCAGCCCTCTTCTTCATTCTATGAAAGAGGTGAGTACTGATGATCGCACTACTCTTTGCTTGATCCTTGAGGAGCGATTATTTTAATTTTGTCCTGAATGGTTGTAGGTTAAACTGTTGTCCACGGGTAATAGTGAATATGTCATTCGAACTCAGCCAACAGAAGGATGCCTTTCCACACTCGAGACAGCTGCACTGGCGCTCTCAATTTTAGAAGATAGGGAAGATATAAGAGAAATCCTTTTAAAACCTCTAAAAGCATTATGTGATTTTCAATTGGACCATGGAGCAGTAACTCATCAAAGCAAAGAATTTCTCATCAAAACCAAAACTTATCCTAAATTAATAGGCAAGAGACTGAGTCGTTTGTTGAAGGGAGTTGATACGAATTCTGATGAAAATTCTATTGAACATGATTCATGTTTATATAATGAAGAAATCCAAGAGTCTTAATAATCTACAGAAGAATCAAAGAGGAGTAAAATCTAGGCAATTGAAATTTTAAGTTGAGTATTTGTTTACTCATTTTGTCTGTACCTAACTTTGGAATCTTTGGCATGTTACCATATTCATACTTCAGAATAAATTTTAACTTTTGCATATTTGGATTAAATCTTCATGATCAAGGTTCACTAGAAGGATACATGACATTTAAAGGCACATTAAATAAGTTTGGGAAGAATTTATTCTTAGAGAAATATTTTAAAAAAAGACAACAAAAGCACTGGCACTGCTCATTAAATATGAAGAGCAAGGCTGTTACAAAATGAAATGAATCTGTTGTTCACATTCAGTTTGTTCATTTCTGTACAGGCTTGTCACTTTTTAAACGTCATAAACTGAAATGTAAAACAGCACTACATTACTTAAAAACATAATAAAGGCAACAATAAAATTTAATCAAAAAATTTGTCCTCACTTATAAGTTAAGGGAATCAGAGGTGCAGCAGTCTATCGTCAACATTAACATCAGTCTGTAGCATGCAACAACTGTAACATAGTGCCTACGCTTGCAAGACATTGTTACAGGGCCAATAGGCAAAGGGTTCGTAAAATATAACACAGTACATAATACTCAATTGCATCAAAATAATTACTATAGTAATTGAAAATGGAAGCGTATTGTTAGTACAAGGACTTAGATATCTACATGTAAACGAGTTCCAGGACCAAACAGGGATAATGGAAGTGAAGTTTGTGCAACATTTTGTTCGGCACCCCATGAGGCACTTCTGCACTAGCCTCTGTGAGATTCATTAAACATACATCATAACTTAAACTTGCTGTTAGCAACACAGCCACCTCATGTCTTTGGTAATTATAAAATTAAAGGTTTTGTCAATTGTTTGAATAAGTCCAGGCAAAATAAGAACAAGCTTACACGCTTAACACAATATACCCCCCAGTGTCATTGTTGAAAAGGACAAACACCAAAATTTACCATCATATCAAAGACTGCAGACAACGAGTCTTCTTTGATCATCGCCAATTTCACATGTGACGCCCGAGAACACCCATTGGTTGACTAAATGTCCACACAGGGTACCGTGGTGTGAAGTCCTGGATGCCCATAGTGTGTTCATTGTCAGTTGCATCTTTTATGTTGTTTCCTCTGAAAACACTTTCTTCATAACTAGGAGGAGCTAGAAGACAAAAAGTTTTTTTAGATAATAATTTAAAAGTTGTGGCAACTTAAAACTTTCAAAAAATAAAAGGCAAAAAAATTATTTTTGTGAAAAGATACATACGAAGGTCAGGGTAAAGTGGCGGAGCAGTTGGTGCGAAAGAGGGGTCCGTTGGTTGAGGAGTTCCAGGTGCTACAGGAGCTGGAATATTCCAGCCTCCCCCAAAGGGTGGAGCTGGAGCTATGGCTGGACCAGGAGCTGGGAATGGACCGGGAGCTGGACCAGGAGCTGGAACAGGGGCTGGGACTGGGACAGGGACTGGGACAGGGACAGGCATTGGGTGCATGGGAGAAGGGTGAACAGGCTCAACACCACCTGATTTAGGTTTATAGGCAGTTGGTCCCGTCAGCAGTGGAATTGTTCCCAGCGTAATAGGAATATGGGCACTTACATTATTGTGACATCCATCAGCAACTGCTTGAATCTAAAGCACAAGAAATTAAGTATGCGTAAACTTGGCTACAATTTGAAGGACATTGAGACTCAAAGCACACTCACCTTCAAGATATACTCCAAGTCAATAATCCCACAGTTGGAAAGATTTGAAGGTGGAACAGGTGGGACAACTATGTCCTTAGAAAAGCACTTTGACTCATTAGGATTGACCGCATCATCAACTGCAATGTCTGCCAATTTAGCTTTAGTGACTTTTGTCTTATGGCGAGGAGAGTGGACATGCCATGTTACCTCCTAGTGGATAAGATAAAATTGGTTCAGATTTGCTAATAAGATTATACCTATTTATTTTCATATTTAAAATATCAAAACACGTTACCTTGCGAAGGACACAATTGATTGGTTGGATAAGAACATTACTTGCATTTTCAATCTCAATTTGAAATGGAATAGTCTGACCTGGTACATAACCACTCACTGGTAACCTAATGGTCACTGTTAGTGGACCAGATCTGCACCAAAGGCAGCAAAAGTGTTTGCTATCCTCGTATTCAATTGGTTCCTAGAACAATAAATACATAAATGAACCAAGTTGATAGCGATTGCCATCCTCCATGAAATTACAGATAAATTCACCTTCACTTGTGGGAGTGCATTCAAATCCAGTGGGCATACAACAGTAAAAGCAGCTTTACACTCGTTGTCAAACCTCCATGGGCGATCCATTACTGCTTTGGCTGTGTAACGTATGTGCCCATATTCACCCTCAAATGAGGAAGGTGCTGTGTGAGGGACTTGAAATTGGAATGGGTAATTGTGTTGTCCTCCTGGAATTTCCATATCGCCTGGATATAAAAATGCAAAATGTTATAATAACCTGCACCAATGAGTTAGACTGACATTCTCCTAGAAAGGGACTGAACATACTTCCACTACCAACAAGGAAATACTTATTTTCACAATACATTTCATGTCCAGAATAATGGGTGTGTCTGGTATGATATTTGCCATCAGCCCCTTTCTTTCTGTGCGATTCAGTCCACTTCACTTCCGCCTCGCCTTTAAATTTTATAGTTATACCTGTAAACAAGAGAATAAGAGAACTGAACACAAATTACAATGTGGTACCTTCCAATATAAACATAGAATCTGGAATAAACATGGAATCGCCCCAAGGCAGTAAGTGTCACTGCCAGCAAGCAGTGTCTGAACTGTACAAGATCCAATGAGTAAACTTGCATTGCGTCTAGAACTGCTGCTCTAGGTTAAAACTTACCTCGAATTTTCTTTGGTTTGTCTACATTAACAAAGACTCGGCCACTGACAGTCTGCCCGGCATAGAACGTGGCATCCGGGTTGTCAAATTTAATTAGCATATCTACTGGCATTTTGGATGAGAGGCGTGGTCGCTGGCTTCCGAGCAGTTTTGCAGAACTTTTGCGTCCTGGCAGCTAGCAACAGCGGCTTGGCGCCCGCCTGCCTGTCGCCGGGCGGGGGGTCGCGGTGGACCGCCAGCTCGGCGCCCCGACGCTCGATGCTACGCCCCAAGGTCTCCACTCAGCAGACAGCCCGCGAGCGCGTCTGAGTAGGAAACGGGGGAGGGGAATGAATTGCGCGGGACGGGGAGGGGCGGGGCAAAGGGAAGACCACCACACATCAGACATGATGGTGGGGGGGTGGGGGGGGGGGGGGGGGAGTTGGCGGACACCGGACAGGCAGCACTCCCTCCCCTCACGCGGCTCCGCCATGCCCCCCCCCCTCTCCCACTACGTACAAGGCAAAAATCACAGGAGGCTGTGCACAAATACACCACGTTCTGAAGGAGCTTGTCACATAGAAAGCATTGACAAGCAGTTTTAATAAATAACACATAAATTACAGTACAGGTGAGAGCAAAAATCACAACACTTTCCAAAAACAGTTTTATCTAGGGCATGTAGGTGCAATATGCCCAAAATACAAATAGCAACAAGGCCAAAGTGGGTACTATGTGGTCATCACAGGACATAAATACATCAGTCAGATAAAATGAGTAGTACTGCCAAAATACGAACATGAAAGACTTTACAAGTTCTTACCTGTAGGCAAATAATTTCAAAAAATAAGCCACACAAGATATAAAAGACACTGCATAATACTCAATCATAACAATATAATTTAAAAAAATATTAGTAAAACTATCTAACTTGTTACCAAGAAAATGAAAACATAAAAAATTAAAATACATGCAAGCATAGTCTTAAGGTAAAGTAAGGGCACTCATATTTACATTACAACAAATTTCTAGAATCTGTCAAGCGCAAAATGAAGAATTGGTAAAATTTGTGCAATATTGTTCAAACATCCTCCTCACAACCCACATGAACTTATTTACCACGGATAACAAAATAGACGAAGTCTAACAGTACTTCTGTGGCAAATGATGACAAAAAAATAATTTAAAAACATCATGCATGCAGTCAGACTACATATCAAGGCTACACTGGCTTTAATTACAGCCCTCACTTTTCATATGTTGCTGCTAATTATATTTCTTTTCTCTTTTTCTCATTCCTCAACTTCTTACTTTTTCTTTTTATTGACTTTGCTGTGGACCAAGAGGACCAAAGGTCCAAACTGGGTAGCGTGGTGTGAAATCCTGAATGCCCATAGTGTGTTCATTGTCGGAGGCATCTTTAATGTTGTTCCCTTTGAAAATACTTTCCTCATAACTTGGTGGGGCTAGAGCAAAACAAAAACAAGATTAGTCCCAAACTCAAAACAAAATGAAAAATAAAAATTTGTTACTGTAAAGTGCCTTTTGCACTTCAAAAATACATACGAAGTTGTGGGTAAAGAGGTGGAGCACTGGGCGCAGCTGAAGGAGTCATTGGCTGAGGAGCGCCAGGAACAGCAGGTGCTGGCAGATTCCAACCTCCCCCTGCAGGTAAAGGTGCGGCCGGGACCGAGGCTGGGGCCGGCGCAGGAGCAGGGATGGGGGTAGCAGAAGGCTGACCAGGCATAACAGCTGGCGCTCCGGGCTTAAAGGCAGTTGGTCCAGTCAACAGTGGAATAGTTCCCATCACAATAGGAATTCGGGCACTGAGATTTCTGTGGCATCCTCCAGCAACCGCTTCAATCTAAATAAGCAGTAAATAAAAACATGGACTCTCACGATTTGTGTGTGTGCGTGTGTGTGTTGGGGGCACCCCCACCCAACACACATAAAATTTCATAAGTAATCGCTCACCTTCAAAATGTACTCCAAATCAATAATGCCACAGTTAGAAAGATTTGAAGGGGGAACGGCTGGGACAACAATGTCTTTGGAAAACGACTTTGAATCATGAGGGGTCACCTCATCATCAACAGCAATATCTGCAAGTGTTGTCTTAGAGATCTTGGTCTTCTGACAAGGGGTCTGGGCATGCCATTTCACCTCCTGGAAACCAGCATTTAATAGTTTCTAGTCAAACAAAATCACATTCCAAAACATTTAATTAAAAGTTCAATAAGTAAAGAACCTGTACCTTACGAAGAACACAATTGATTGGGTGAATACGAATATTACTGCCATTTTCAATTTCAATTTGGAAAGGTATAGTCTGACCAGGAACATAACCACTAACTGGTAGCCTAACTGTCAGTGTAAGAGGACCAGATTTGCACCAGAAGCAACAAAAGCTCTTGCTATTTTCAAACTCTATTGGTTCCTAGAATACAGAAGGTTCCAATTATTGGTAGAGAAGGCAAGAGAATCAGTTTACACTCCATGAATTTCCAAGCACTCACCTTTACTTGAGGGAGTGTATTCAAATCCAGTGGGGCTACAACAGTAAAAGCAGCTTTACACTCGCTGTTAAATTTCCATGCAGAGCGATCCAGCACTGCTTTGGCGGTGTATCGAATGTATCCATGCTCCCCTTCAAATGAAGAAGGTGCTGAGAGTGGGATCTGGCACGAGAATGGGTAATTGTGTTCTCCTGCAGGTATTTCCACCTCCCCTGAAGAAAGAAGATATCAAAATTTTTATGACTCAACTACATAAACATACTGTTGACTATGAAATCAAATATCTGCAAATATCAGTCGTACCATTTGCACTACCTATCAGGTAAAATTGATTTTCATAGTATGTTTCATTTGCCTTATAGTCAGTATAATCTGTGTAATCCTTCCCCTGCGAATCTTGCTTTGTTTCTGATTCAGACCACTTCACTTCAGCCTCGCCTTTGAAGACAATTGTAATAGCTGTAATCAGAAGTACAAGGACACAATGAAAGTAAAGATGCTTCATGAACAATTAATTCTGCCTCTACACATACACAAGCTCTTACGAGTCAACCTTGCCGAAGTGTAGTTGTGGATGGATCACTTTCCTGGCAGAAAGTTTGCAGTGTTCTCTGGAATGTTGCTGTAGGTTAACTCACCTCGAATTGTCTTCGGCTTGTCCACACTGACGGTGATCCGACCGGTGACAGTCTGTCCGGCATAAAAGGTGGCATAAGGGTTGTCGAAGTGAAACTGCATTTGGACTGGCATTTTGAAGAAACTGCTCTAGGCGCGGTCTTTAACAAATTTAACCTTTGGGGAGAGCTCGCAGAAGTGGTGAGCCGCCCGTGCGAGCTAGTGCGAGCCGAGCGCTGCCGAGCCGAGCCGGCCCACGTCTCGTCTTTGAAGGAGGAGGGAGAAGGAGGAGGGGAGGGAAGGGGACAGTGGGCAGTGGAAAAAGGGGGGGGGAGGATGAGTTTGAGGGGGAATTCCGGGCTCCAGGTATTCTCTCTCTCTCTCGAAGGACAGTGGCCCAGCTCGACCTTGTCAGTTCGCACGGTAAATTGCCACGTCGAGCTTGGCTTACTGGACGATTCAAAAGGCAGGAGGTAGAGATCGCTCGCACCTAGAGCCCGGCACACCTGTGGCCACCTTAGCCACCTGTGGCATCCTAGGGCGATGGCGGTAAACGGTCATCCTGGTTCAAACACAATTTGTTACCGCATGCATGCAGATCACCTGCTAGACACATCGGTAGGTATTGTTTTTACTCCAAAGTGATTGGCTACAATCATCCAAATCATGTCACTTATATAATATCCAGGATTAAACAGAGTAAGAGAACCATTTGTGCGATGGATTGGATTTATTTATTAATACAAGCCAAGAACAACCAAATATTTTGTACATTAATATTTCTTTATTCTTGCACAATAAAATGTGCAAATTTATCACGCAGAATCTTGAAGCATGCTTAAATTTCGCCTCTACAGAATCACAACTGAATCATGTGAAGATCAAATAGGGAGAATGATTGTAAAGTCACATGTCAGAGTTAACAAAATCCCTTCAAAAATAGAAACCCTAAATGCAACACATAAATAACATTTTGATACTCCAATAGAATACATTTAGTTCTTAGAGGAGTAAAATTATCCACTGGATTCACTTGAAAAATTCACAATGACTTCAAAGTGTTTCTGATGTCAATCAACATCAGTAGCAGTCTTCATATTGAGAAAGCAGAATTGCAAAGATTAAATTGAACTCATAGTTCTATCAACAGAGCACTCATAAATTATTAAGTACAACCCTATCCCTAGCATCTTCCTTGGATGAGGATTCATTTACATCTCTTGATTTGGAATGTTTCTTCCTACACCTAGGCTACTGGAGTCTTTATTCCAATTTTAAGATTCAATAAGTTGTTAATAATAAATTTAATATGTAAATCACATTTAACAAAACTTGGAAAAAGCTGATGTTGATATGTAGCTCTTTCCTACCACTGCATGCTGTCTTGACTTCAGCCCCCAGTTCTGTAGAATAATGTGATCTAGCCCAGTCCATGGTCCTCGAAGAATCCTTGAGGTGTTTCCTCCTAGAACAAAGAGTAGAGTTGATAAGACATAAATCAATTGACACAAGGAACTTTCACATACCATCATCTATATGTCAAGTGTAATAATAATTCACTATAATTACATCTCATGATATATAGCAAATAGTGAATAAAAAGGAAATAACTGCAGATATCACGACTCTTATCCTTTACGTGCTCCAGAGACATAAGACAGAGTACGAGGATTTATCTAGTTCTTGTGCATATTGATGAAAAAAATCAGTACCAAGAACTAAAAACTACGGAAAGTTTTGCCTGGTTTTCTGGAAAAGCAACCAACACTGGATGGAAACAAACTAGGCAAAAGTCTGATACTCCTATCATAGGCAGTTGGCAGAAAGGAAGACATGCAATCAGAAGCAACTGCTCATAAATTTGTAAGTGGTGTTCAAATAATTCAACTTTGAAAAAAGAGAACTGGCTGGGAAGTGGCATTACATGAAGATAACAAATGTTTTGTAAAAATTTACAGAAAATTTAAAACAAAATCCTACAAACATGAGGGACATACCTAAAAGGTGGTCATCCTGGTAGGACATGGAAATTTCAGAATTTGCATTCTCGTTTGCCAAGTTAGGAATAAATTGCATCTTCTATAAGAAAATGTTCATCTTAAATCCTTACTAGATTGAACCCAAAATTGACACCATAATTCCATCAGTTTCCATATTCTCTCCTTTAATGGAACTTGTCATTGCTTCAGAAAAAATAACAGCCACCAAATTAAAAGGGGAGGGGGGCATAAAAAGAAAAACAACCAAGGAAACCAAAGGAAACCGCAAAAAATATATGAAAGGTTTTAGCAAAGGCACAACTTAAAATTAAAATGAGTTTAACAAAATAAAAATGCATAAGTGTTTCATTTTATTCATATATTGTGTACAACCATGATATATATACTGAGAACACACTGGAAAAGGGAAGGGGGAAAAAAAGAAGTTTGGAAGATATTACACAAAGCAGTACTTTGGTCTACAAATCACCACATCTTACAACCTCACTAATACTAAATCAAGGATCACATCCCATTAAATAAGAGAAAAGAAAAGCAAACAAAGAAATGAAACAAAAAGAAGCTAAATAGAACTAGTATTGCTACCAACATGAAGGTGCACATATTTTTGAATACTAGCTGTGGTAATATTCTTCAGCGAAGGGAAAATGTTAAGTGACAAGGTCAACATTTCGTTACACAGAATTAAACCCATGATTCCTCTGATACACAATTGTATTCTCATAGTTTCAGCTTAGGAACATGCTTCTGACTCAACCTAGACAAACAGTAATAATGTGCCAAAACAATAAATCTTCTGCTTAATATATACGAGAAATGGTGTTGGAAATTGATTTTGAAGTGAACCAACTCCAGTATACTTAAACTGTACATACTGCAGCACTTAGGGCTGGCAAGAAGAGAGAAGTAGAGATTTAATTGGCACAACACAGCTCGCTTTAGATGGCACATTCAACAGTGGTTCACAATTTGAAAAGTGTCAGAATACAGAGTAAAGAATAGGCAAGAAAATTGATCACAGATTGTTTTAATAATTTTTCTGATATGAACAATAACCAATAATTTGTGTAGAAAAATCTTTCTTTTTTAACCATTGAAAATGTACTATGGACAGAATATTTATATATTCACAGTGGTCAACATAACTTACAACAACACTTTGGTCTTCTTCACAACCAAAAAATAAATACTACTAAAAAATACTTTTAAGTTTTGATTATCTAGAATCACTTCTACTGTTTTCATACAAATGGGAAACAGCACTGGACTCCAAATTTGGTCCCTTTCAAGAATTCAGGAAACTTAAAAATAGTGACAGTGTACTGTATTCCTAATAACAAAGCCCTCTCCGCTCCTTCACATAAATTTACAAAAATTACATCCTAGAGATGCACAAAAAGTATTGGTTAAGAATAGATGAATCAGCTTCAGAAGAACAGTAGGGTAAGGGCACCAGTCAAGGCCCAACCCCCAGTCAAGGCCCATTTTTCCACTTAACGGCTTAAAGCATTAGATTGCACGGAATTTCAGATTTGGAGTTGATAATATGACACTAGTTCTATTGACTTGTGAAAAGAACGCACTTTAAATGTTTGTGGGTCGTCTGCAGCTTCAAGGGCACAAGTGGGCCTTGACTGGAGTTAGGTGGGCTTAGACTGGCGACCTTACCCTATGTGGGAAAAGCTGTCTGTACATGCATTTACTACACCAAAATTGCTGTCTCTACACCCAAATTAGGCCCATGCAACAATCAGCTAGTGATTATCTGAACCTTCCCAGATTCATAGGTTTTTAGTCTAGTCTGATTCAAACCTGGTGTGGTGACTTAAGGCTATACACCATACTTTCTTTGAAAGAAACCATGAACATATCTGACAAACAGCTCGAGGTGGTTTGGTTTGAGTCTTCATTAACTGACTGTTGCCAGGCTCTGAAGCAAATCTTGTCTCACCCACACCACAGGCTTTGTACATGAAAATGACTTTGCATAAGAAGAAAATGCAGTCTCGAGAACTAAACATAGCCCAATGAAAATTTTAACACTCAGACCAGACCTTAGACCCAAATCCCAGCATTTCATACCTTATCCCCTAAAAAATAAAAATAAAAAAACAATGCACCAAACACAACCTAAACCCTCACTTCAAAATTACAAACATTCCAATTCAAACTTGATATCACAGATGCGTAGCTAGGGGCATGACCAGTAGAGGGAAAGGACAACCCATATGATGAAACTCCTGAATGCAGGCAATAAGCACCCCTCTCCCCAAAAAAAGTTTGGCTACGTGTCTGTATAATACCATCTTAGCATTCGTAATCAGTAACGAAAACATGTTCTCTAACAACATTCAAATTTTGATTTGACCGCGAGCTGCTCTAAACAATAAATAAAAAATTAGTAGAAGCTGTAATGACAGTAGTATTGAAGCTACCAAGGACAGACTTGACATCTCACCCCATCGTGGAGGGGTGTACTGAAGCCAAGATAGGCAAGATGCTGTAGGTTGAGATGGAGGTAGGCACGCAGGCGTGGTGGCTGCTGGACATTGGCCTTGTGGCCGGATCGCAAGGCGGCTAGTTACAGAAGGCCTATCTCCCTGAGGGCGCCCTCCACCTCGTCATCCTTGGAAACAGTGCAAACAGAAGGCTTCATGCTGAGAGAGCAAGACTTCTGCCAAGCTATGAAGGTGCAGCTCCAACAAATTCATGTCCAAGTCCCCAAGTACATTTTACAGAAACAGTAGCTAATGACCAAACTAACCCGTAGCTATTTATAGTGACTGAATTTGAACACATTGAAGTGGCTGGCACTAACCCCAACACTAACACAGAAAACCACACGGGCAAACAAAGTAAAAGACATCACACAATGAGCACTGAAGCTTTTAAAATGAAGTCATAATTTAGTAGTTCTGAATTATTGAATACCACAAAATTGAGCAATAATTCCTTCCTAAATATGAAATGTAATGTGGTGCAAAAACAAAAGACTCACAATAAAAAATGACAATACCAAGAGAATATGATAAATAGAAAATGTGTTTGAGCAAAAAGCTGCCATGCAATTCTTGATTTCCTTGCAAAATTAAAACCGTGCCTTTTAGTTTCCTTGCATGCATTCTAGATGTATTCCACACAGAAGAATTAATACATGCCAGAAAGAGCGACATGCAAAGTAAGTCATCAAAAGTCTTAAATTAAGAACTTATGAAATAAAATGACTGATTTCCAACTTCATGGAATGAATCATACTTATGCAATATTCTTTGTAAAACAACCTACACAAAGCTAAACTAATCTGGAAAAAATGTGTATTTATAATTTTTATGGCAGTTGTACACAATAGTAATGACTAGTTCACAAACGGATTGTGCATGCATCTTGATTTCAAGTTGCACTTCCTACAAAGTATTCTGAAATGCTATATTCTAAAACCACTGCACTTATGTTCAAGAATGCAGCACCTTCTTCATTTTTATTTATAAAATACAGTTTTCTATAGAGACATATCATGAACAACTTTGGTCCAATAGATCTCTGGAGCAAAAGAAGTGCTCTGAAATCATCATAATGTATTTGGAAAGCTGCCACTTTCAAATGCAGTGCAATATGAAGGACCACAAAAAATGGACAGATTGATATAGTGCTCCAATTCTGAAACTGCCACTGAGCCAGGCTAACTAAACTACTATCATAAATTATGATGTGCTTAAAATTTGTACCATGTGTAAACACTTAACAAATCAATAACAACTGCATATATATAATATCTGAAAACATAACAAATAGACCAGATGATCAATATTTGTGTGCGAAATGTATGCATGCACACAACCATTGAATATAATAGATACAGAAAAAGAAATTACAAATATAGAAAAGGTTTTGTCGAGTTCACTAAGAAATTTAAAATAATAATTTCGGATTGTCAGCTTTCACAAATATGGATGAGCCATAAAAACAAAGACAACAAAAATTTTCAAACAAATTGTTACTGGAAGAATGAGGACGTACAGTGACAAAAGACATGGGAAGTAAGACAAGGAGCAAACAAACAAAAAACACAATATGCTACAACTGTAAAGAGTGGTATTGCAAAGATAGAAAGCACCAGTACAAAAACAGAGAAGAACAAATACTGAAATATTCTGCAGCAAAAGCATGCAATTTCACCCACCACCCAGAAGTCACATAACATACGTATTGTCACAATGTACGAAATATTAGCAAAATTCACGTTGAAATCAAAAGAACAAGACACTTGTTAAATTGTTTACAAACTGGCACACACTCAATTATTTGAATCTAGAAACATGAGCAAGATTTCAACCACCAAGAGGTAGAGAGGTTTTAAATGGGACAGTGAAATGCACTCTCCTGCTGCAAATACTGTCTTGATTCACAACAAGCAGATAATACATTGCTCTACCCAGAAAGAAAATAATCAAAATACAAAAATAGCAATAGGTTAATACTCTGAAAAGCTTAGCCATCCTCTCATAGTTCAGCCACTCCACTTCTCCAAATGACAAATTATGATTCATGGTATTTAAAAGAGGTGTTTCACGTACATCCAAGCAATGAAATAATTCTACAGACCTCCCATTAAATTACAAAATAACTGCCACCCAGCATGGAGTGAAATCACCTAGAGCTCAATAGGAGTGTCACCATAACTAACCTCTTGTAAGAGATCCTGAGCAGCAATCGCTTTAAGAACATTCTTCTTACTTGTTTCTTGGATTTCACCTCCTAGGAGCAACTCATCTAATATGAAATAAGCTTTCTCAAAATTGAAAATTATGTCCAATTCGCATACCTGAAATATTAAATAAGAAATTAGCAAATTTTGAAGTATTGTAGGATGCAAATGTATTAGTTTCAATCAGTTCAAAAAGTTCCACATACACTGCCAAAGTATTTATCTAACAGTTCCACATAGCGATGAATTATTTCCAGAGTCAGCAGTTCATTTGCATCCTGCTCAATAGCACAACAGAAGTACAAACTGGCATATCTGGAATCAAAATTTTATTTGAAACAAGAAATCTGATTGCAACAAGCTTGCATAAAATGTAGATGTAAGTAGTTGGAGCAGGACTACAGTTAAACAGAGTAAGTACCTTTTGTACACAATCTTGACATCCTTCCATTCAAGAAAACTACACATTTTTGGCTTTCTTGCAAGGATGGTGGTAATAAGTTCTCGAGTAATCTTCTTCTTCAATTTGTCTGGATGAGCTACATACCACTTTTGAAGACGTAACTTGCCTTGTCGGCTAAATAAAAGCATAAACTGCATCTGCAAACAGAATACAAGTGCGTTTAGCTGCAGGAAGGTGTACGATGTGGTGATCTTTCACTTCAACACATAACGAAAGCATGGTGAAATCAAATGAATGGGCAAAATTAAAATTAACAGAATTACTAAAGAAGTGACGATAGAAATATACCAAAGAAAAGAAAATTGAGGACACTGATGACAAACCCACAGGTTAGACAGACGGCATTTTCTCTACACAAAGAACCTGACTTCCAGGAAACATAATCGTAAACAAACTCACCCTGCTAAAGAAGTTAGGGCTCTTTCACTAGAATAGGCTTTACCAATGAAACTTCATCAAAAATACTTAAAATACATGGTGAAAAGCACTATGCAAACGTCATATGTCAATTATCAGCAGCATTCAGCACTCGGCAGGACTCCGGGTTAAACTAAAGAGTTTGTTGCTGGTGGTGGGCGTGTGGTGGGTTGGGATCAAATACGTTTTGTAAATGTTTTAGCGCGTTTCGTGTGCATTTCAATGTGTTTTGCATTCATTTTAATGCGTATCTGCTGCTTTTTTTTATTGCGCCAAATGTCGTTTCTAACGGTCGTTTCTCCTCCTAAGCTGGTGTCTCTATCTCCCCTGGACGCTTCGGGAAATTTCGAGCTTCCGAGAGTCTTCGGAGCGCACGAGAACGCCCGAAGGGTCGAGGAGCGAGAAGAGCACAGAGAAGACAAGGAGAGGGGAGGTCGAGGGGGGATGAGGGAAGAGGGAAGTCTGCCACCAGCTCCAACCAATGAGAGCGCTCTTCGAGAAAATTCGGGGGCGAGCCAGAAAGGGCGCGGCTGTTCGAAGCAGCGCTCGGCCAGGCCCGCCACTATAAAACCGGTGCGCACTGCCAGCCTAGTCAGTTCTATACCAGACAGCGCAGAGCGAGCAAGCAAGACGATAGTACAAGTCGAGCCAAGCTAGTCTCAGAGTTGCATCAGTGTGCTTCAGCAGTGAACTTACTGAGTGTCTTCAGAGCGTGTCGAAGTGCAGTGCAGTGCCGTGCAAGTGTTACCACTCGTGTTTCAAGACAAGCAGTGACTCTTCCGATCCAGTCAAGATGCCAGCCATCGGTATTGATCTGGGCACAACCTACTCCTGCGTGGGCGTCTTCCAGCAGGGCAAGGTGGAGATCATCGCCAACGACCAGGGCAACCGCACCACGCCCAGCTATGTCGCCTTCACGGACACGGAGCGTCTCATCGGCGACGCTGCCAAGAACCAGGTTGCCATGAACCCGAAGGAGACCGTGTTCGACGCCAAGCGACTCATCGGGCGACGCTTCGACGACCCTAAGATCCAGGCGGACATCAAGCACTGGCCGTTCACCGTCGTCAACGAGGACGGGAAGCCCAAGATCCAGGTGACTTTTAAGGGCGAGCGCAAGGTGTTCGCCCCGGAGGAGATCAGCTCCATGGTGCTGACCAAGATGAAGGAGACGGCCGAGGCGTACCTGGGCGGGTCGGTGCGCGACGCGGTAGTGACGGTGCCGGCCTACTTCAACGACAGCCAGCGGCAGGCCACCAAGGACGCGGGTGTCATCGCCGGCCTCAACGTGATGCGCATCATCAACGAGTCCACGGCCGCGGCCCTGGCCTACGGACTGGACAAGAACCTTAAGGGCGAGCGCAACGTGCTCATCTTCGACCTGGGGGGCGGCACCTTTGGTGTCTCCATCCTGTCCATCGACGAGGGCTCGCTGTTTGAGGTCCGGTCCACGGCGGGTGACACACACCTGGGCGGTGAGGACTTCGACAACCGCCTGGTGAACCACCTCGCCGAGGAGTTCAAGCGCAAGTACCGCAAGGACCTGCGGGCCAACCCTCGTGCCCTCCGCCGCCTCCGCACCGCGGCGGAGCGCGCCAAGCGCACGCTGTCCTCCAGCACCGAGGCCAACATCGAGATCGACGCGCTGTTCGAGGGCATCGACTTCTACACCAAGGTGTCCCGCGCCCGCTTCGAGGAGCTGTGCGCCGACCTGTTCCGCTCGACGCTGGTGCCGGTGGAGCGCGCGCTGCAGGACGCCAAGATGAGCAAGAGCGACATCCACGACGTGGTGCTGGTGGGTGGGTCCACCCGCATCCCCAAGGTGCAAAGCCTGCTGCAGAACTTCTTCTGTGGCAAGCAGCTCAACCTGTCCATTAACCCGGACGAGGCGGTGGCGTACGGCGCGGCGGTGCAGGCCGCCATCCTGTCGGGCGACCAGAGCGAGGCCATCCAGGACGTGCTGCTGGTGGACGTGGCGCCGGTGTCACTGGGCATCGAGACGGCGGGCGGCGTCATGACCAAGATCGTGGAGCGCAACGCCCGTATCCCGTGCAAGCAGACGCAGACCTTCTCGACGTACGCGGACAACCAGCCGGCCGTCATCATCCAGGTGTTCGAGGGCGAGCGCGCCATGACCAAGGACAACAACCGGCTGGTCACCTTCGATCTGACGGGCATCCCGCCCGCACCCCGCGGCGTGCCCAAAATCGAGGTCACCTTCGACATGGATGCCAACGGCATCCTGAACGTGACCGCCAAGGACACAAGCTCGGGTCGGTCGCAGAACATCACCATCAAGAACGACAAGGGCCGGCTGTCGGCCGACGAGATCCAGCGCATGCTTGACGAGGCCGAGCGCTACAAGGCGGACGACGAGCGGCAGCGGGAGCGCGTGGCGGCCCGCAACCAGCTGGAGAGCTACGTGTTCAGCGTCAAGCAGGCCCTGGACGAGGCCGGCGACAAGCTCTCCGACCAGGACAAGGCCAGGGCCCGCGAGCAGTGCGACGCCACCCTCAAGTGGCTGGACAGCAACACCCTGGCCGAGAAGGACGAGTACGAGCATCGCCTCAACGAGCTGCAGTAGCAGGTGCGTGAAAGTGACCGCCAAGTGTCGTTTCACAACCGCCCTTTAGAACGGTTCCTCCCAGACCCAGACCCAAACGCTGGACCCACGCAGACCCAAGGAAGTGGGGGTATAGTAGAGTCCGTATGCAGGGATGTTGCCGCTTGGGTGCCGTGACCCGTGACAGGGACAATATGAGAAATAAAGCGGGCGCATTCGATGGATTTGGGTCTGCTAGTCTGGTCTGCGGGTGGCTAGGAAACTCTCGCTGGGGGGGAAGGAAGAAAAAAATGCGTCGTTGGGCGAGAAAAGTCTCTTGGATTCTTCAGCAACACGGCCTCTGATTGGACCAGGTCGGTCACGTGGCTTGCCCAACGCACAATTTTGCAAAATCCCCCCTCGCCCAGAGTATCCTAGCCCTGGGTCTGGTACGGAGTCTCCGCGGAGTCTCTGGGCCCTCCGGCCAAACAAAAGAAGGAAACTCTCTCTCTCTCTCTCTCTCTCTCTCTCTCTCTCTCTCTCTCTCTCTCTCTCTCTCTCTCTCTCTCTCTCGTACTCGTACGGAGTCAAATATCGCCCGGGCCGCCGTCGGCCGCCGGCTCGCCTCAGACAGAGCTCATAGTCCCCGCGGTACACTTGATATTTCATAAAAACGTTGCAAATTGTGATAAAAGCATGAAACTTTGTGGAGTTACTCCTAAGAGTATTTAGAAAAAAATGGTCCGCAGCCCATTTTTGGGACTTCGTGTGGAGTCGAGATATTGAACACCTTTGAACACCCTCTTTTTTACATAAGAATTAGCCCACATTTCCACACTTCATCGCTTCCTGTGCTCGAAAATACGTATGAAAGCGGTAGGATTTCAATAATATGTGGTCGTGATACATCAACCAATAGCCAATGTCCACCTAGGGCCAATCCGGACAACCCAGGCGACCAAAAATTGAACAATTTGAACACATTTACATTAAATTACAGACACTTGCCATTCTTGCGGCGTTTTTTTATGGATTTAGTCACGCTAAACACTGTTTTGACAGATTACAAACGTTTGGCGGCCACGTTTGGTCATTCTCGGGGCAGCAGCATGTTCAAATATTGAACAAATTGAACAACTGGACCAGAAATAGTCACAATTTTCTCATTCATGGGGCATTTGCCGCTTAAACGGACCCGCTGATCGCGAATCCAGCGTCCGATTTGTGATTTGAGTTTGCGTTCAACTACCTAGCCTACCATGACGTTCAAAATTTGAACACTTTGAACAGATAGCTCAAATTTTTGTTCCGAGAATCGTTTGACGCGACGTTTCCGCATAATTCGGCATCGCTGATCACGAATTTGGCGTCTGAATTATTAAGTAAAGTTTTTTTTTTGTGCACTTTTAAAACTAGTTATAGATTGAATTTACTGCAAAAGTTAACGGTGGTCATCGACCAATTCTTCATCATCGTCTTTCTCTGGATCGTCTTCCTCTCCGTCTACCTCGAAGACAAGGACATGTTTTTGACTGGAAATCAAAATGTTTAATCGACGTTAGTGTGTTGGTTTGCAGTTTCGCCGCTGTCCACAGGTTTGAGGAGTACCTGTTTGAAAATAGACAACCCTGTTCCATGGAATTCAGAACCACTGGTGTTGCTCCTGGATTTCAGATCGAAATTGTCATACGCCCCCACAGTGAAATATCCTTTTTTCAAATTTTCGGGACACAGGACGCCCTCTTCCCCGGCCCGGCTTACGACCAACTGAACTAGCTGTGACGTCACTTCAATCACACGGTAGTGCGATGCACACACTCTCAAACGATGCAGCTCACCGATCATTGCTTTGCTCCGTTAGGCACCGTAGAGCATCAGTGACGTGTACATAGGGAATGGAGGCTCACGTTGTGTTTGATGGCGGACTAATTCACCTCGTGGCATTGTTTTCCGGAAGTTCAATAAAATCAGCTGACTTATTGTGAGTGCCGGGCGAGTAGCTGCACAGTCCTGGCGGAACATGGACCCGTAACACATCCATGTGACAGCAGTAAGAAGGGGAGCAGGGACGCTTATCTCTTCGCAGTCCTTTGAAAACTCGCCAGAAAAGTTCACATTGAACCCAGAAATACTGTTGCGCAGACGTTTTACAAATCGGTGGAAGCCAATGGCATCATCATCTTGGTCTTCCCTCTTTATATTTAATAGCACGTTCGCCGAGCTGTGCATCAAGACGAACTCACTCCCTGCCCTTTTCTTTTCCAAATCAGGTATGCGAGCAAGGATTTTTTCCCGCAGCCTCGTGGAGTGTGTTTTAGGAATGAAGTCATCACTGACCCCAACCAGGTTGGCTAGCCTGTTGTCGTACAGCTTCCTAAAGTCACTCATCTTGAAAACTATATTTATTGACTCAAGAAGCCTCATGTTAACAAAAGATATTAAGTCTGCAAACGCCATGCTTTCCATCATGGACAGGTCAACATCTTTCTGTGAGTTGCACTCCTTCTGTCTCACTTGATTATACAGACGAACAAGGCACTGTCTATGGTATTTTGCCTCCTGAGCAATTAAATCACCATATGCAACAACTTGCGAAATCAAGACAGTGTCTTCCAGCACTCTTGCACAGTGCAGTATTTTCTCCCCGATTTCTTTGGTCAAGCATTGATGCAAAGGGCGCGTGCGTGTGCCTGGCTGCCCACACATAATACACAACGCACTTAGCTGGTACAGACGTCGTCGACGAGCGCGTGGTTCTGGCAGTGCTTGGCTCGCTGAGGGAGGCGTCGAGGTCCTGTGCCTGGGCTGCTGACACCTGAATTGACTCCTCCAGCAAGCGCTCTGCCTTCAGCGCTGACAGGAGCCCCTCAAACTTCGGCGTCTGGAATTCCCTGACACAGGGTTTGTGCCACTTCGCTGCATTCCGAATTAGTGTTTCCTGTGTAGAATTTGTTGTTTTAAAATAGTCACTACCTAACGTCAGTGAAATCACCATCGAAGACTTTACCAACACGCCACTGCCATCGTCGAGGGAAGAAACGAGCACGGAAGGAAGACGAAATCTGGGGAACTCTTCCTTCAGCTGCTCCAGATTTGGAGCGACCGATATGTATCCCTTGTTGCGCTGGGACGCGAAACGTTCGGTCCGGTGCAAATCAAACCACCCTTTCCTCAGGTACCTGTGGTCTGGCAAAATACACAAAGCTCCCATTTAAGCTCCTTATCAATCTGCAGTGACGTCGTACTTGAAATCGCGAGCCGGTTCATTTACTGCTCCGCGCTCAGATCGCGAAAAACGGCAAGAGGCCGATTGTAAACATACCATTGTTGCTGGGGCGATCGCGGCGCCTTCGGACAGCACTGACCACTAGTACAGTATCGCATGATTCACATCAGTTTTAGATCTTGCAGCCTGACACTGGTGTTTCTGTCCATCGCCGATATCAAATTCGTGTTCAGCGATGCCAAATTATGCGGAAACGTCGCGTCAAACGATTCTCGGAACAAAATTTTGAGCTATCTGTTCAAAGTGTTCAAATTTTGAACGTCATGGTAGGCTAGGTAGTTGAACTCAAACTCAAATCACAAATCGGACGCTGGATTCGCGATCAGCGGGTCCGTTTAAGCGGCAAATTCCCCATGAATGAGAAAATTGTGACTATTTCTGGTCCAGTTGTTCAATTTGTTCAATATTTGAACATGCTGCTGCCCCGAGAATGACCAAACGTGGCCGCCAAACGTTTGTAATCTGTCAAAACAGTGTTTAGCGTGACTAGATCCATAAAAAACGCCGCAAGGATGGCAAGTGTCTGTAATTTAATGTAAATGTGTTCAAATTGTTCAATTTTTGGTCGCCTAGGTTGTCTGGATTGGTCCTAGGTGGACATTGGCTATTGGTTGATGTATCACGACCACATATTATTGAAATCCTACCGCTTTTATACGTATTTTCGAGCACAGGAAGCGATGAAGTGTGGAAATGTGAGCTAATTCTTAAGTAAAAAAGAGGGTGTTCAAAGGTGTTCAATATCTCGACTCCACACGAAGTCCCAAAAATGGGCTGCGGACCATTTTTTTCTAAATACTCTTAGGAGTAACTCCACAAAGTTTCATGCTTTTATCACAATTTGCAACGTTTTTATGCGTACCGCACGGACTATCAGTCAGTTGTGCAGTAGTCGCGTCGCAACCATTCGCACGGCTTGGCGCCCGCAACTTCGTCTTCTGGTTGGGTCGGGTGTCGTGTTTTAAGTGTCGGTGCAGTGTTCCTCTGTGTTCGCGGGACATGTGGTGACAGCGTGGGACAGCCATCAGACGGCCCTGCCCTGCCCCTGCACTCATCACAGGTTAAACTGCACAGGTTAAACAGTGAAACTGCAATTGTTGCTTCAGCCGGGGGCCTAATTCGTTCGAGACGCGTTGCCACGGTCGTGTTCAGGCTGCAATTGGAGGCCCTGTGTGGTTTTCGTTAAAATGTGTATCAGGCGCGTGCCAGCGGCCCGGCAGAAGCCGCAGTGGAATGGAGTCAAATGGGGTCGGGGGGGGGGGGGGCACACAGTGGAATAGACGTTTCACCCAGTAGCCGTCATCTAATGCCCGTCCATCCGGGGTGAACAAATACTTTGTGGGGCCATGACAGCCTCCTCCTGTCCGTCGTCCTGTCTCGTCCGTCCGTCACCACTTGAACTTGAACTTGCACAGCCGCCCAGGCCCCGTCGTTGCCTCCTCTGCCTCCACTTGATCCTCACTTGCACAGCCGCCCAGGCCCCGTCGTTGCCTCCTCTGCCTCCACTTGATCCTCACTTGCACAGCCGCCCAGGCCCCGTCGTTGCCTCCTCTGCCTCCTCTTGAGCCTCCACCAACGCCCAGCCGAGGTACTTAGCCGTCGCCGCCGGCTCCTTGCAGAACACTGCGTGGGGTCGCAAGGCGTTGATGTTGTCCGCCCTCCACACGCTGCCCGATGTCCTCGGTCGTCGTCGCACTGTAATCCTTCCTTCGGGCTCTGCCCTCTCGCCAGCAAGTCGCACAGGGTGGGCGCCGCTCCCCGTCTGGTGTCGTCTGCGCGCCCAGAAAGCTGCTCCGATCGCGTACTGCGCGTCACTGTTGCCACTCTCGGCTCTGCGTCTCCTGCTCCAGCCGTGACACTAGTTCCGTTGGACAGCGACCGGGTCGCAACTGAGTCTGCGCTGGTCGATCTGCATTTTCTGGCTGGTCGACCACCCTGGAGCTGCCGCCCTGCAGTCGGTTGTGTCGCACATGTCGACGTTCCTGACGCTTTTCTACACTAGAGTTGAAGCTTCATAAATATCACTGGTCACAGAACTATGTGACACACGACCGGTGTTTGACACCTGGCATTGGTGTGCTCGCGATGGCCTCGGAAAAATTCTGTGAGAGGGAAGACAGCAGTACATAAAAACAGAATACCAAACATCACTAAAAACAGAATTACCCAAAGTAATTTGAAACATACCAGACTGTCACCGTTTGAAAAATCAATCTCCTGAAATATTAAGATAGTTAGTGGGAATGAGAGAAAACTTGAAAATCAAATTAAAAGGAATAGAGGGTAATAAGGCGCATTTTAAGTTACATGACCTTTTGTTAGGTTACGTGGTTTTTAAATAGGCCTCCTGGGGAAAAAGTTTTCCACGTTTAAAAAAAAAACTTTTAACGACTGCATCTAGCTTGCCTCATGGGCGCAGTAGGAAATGGCTAGCGAAATAATCATGGTATTCTTCTTTCAGGGCTGTCATACCACAGAGTGTGGTCACTCTCGGAGAGCAATTTTCTGAGCCCCTGGTTCAAGTCCAGGCAGGTATGACAGCAGAGCCTTCCACCCCCATGCGTTGTAAATGGTGAACACGGCGCTTTGGTAACTCGGATAAGTTTCTGCTACTTGATAAAGTTGTGGATACTTTGAAGAGTGAACGGCGCGATGCAAGGCTCAAAACCTTGCTGGGGGTTTTACTTAAAATCTGTACTCTTCTTTCAGCTGATGCACTTTTTGTGCAAATAATTGCGGTACAGTGTACCCGTTCTTTACCACAATCAATATCATAGATCATGGACTAAGAAATTCACCGGCCGCAATAACCGTTCTTCACACCATATGTGTATAATGTTGACAGTCCCACCTTTTATTATTGTAAGTCCCTAAAAGACAGAAAATTGAAATTAACTGACAATGAAGCCTTCAAAATAAGAGAACAGTTATTCCCTACGAAAACTACCTGCTTGCTTAATCGGGATCCCGACGCATCGAAAATGGTACCATTCACGACAGGCATCACAGCATATCATGGGCCTGCAACACGAACAATCAGTGATACACCTAGTTTTAATCTAACGGGAAATTTGATTTGAAACGTGCAACACGAACAATCAGTGATACACCTAGTTTTAATCTTCCGAGAAATTCGATTTGAAAGGTGCAACACAGCGAAACTCACCCATCAGCACCAGATTTGCGACAACAACTGGCCATGGTGGTTTAATTAATTTCTTTAATTTAACCCCAAGGGTAGCGCGAGAGGGAAAACGGACATTCGCGAAGAAGTTTGAAGGTCGACAAAAGACGCTGTACGCGACATTCGATGCGCGATTTCCCATCCTGGGTAGATAGCCTCGCGCGGTACGGCATTCCGGTCGGTAGCGCACAGGTCTGGTACAGGGCTAGGAAACTCTCGCTGGGGGAAGGAAGAAAAAATGCGTCGTTGGGCAAGAAAAGGCCCTTGGATTCTTCTGCAACACGGCCTCTGATTGGACCAGGTCGGTCACGTGGCTTGCCCAACGCACAATTTTGCAAAATCCCCCTCGCCCAGAGTTTCCTAGCCCTGGACCAGACTAGCAGACCCAAATCCATCGAATACGCCCGCTTTATTTCTCATATTGTCCCTGTCACGGCACCCAAGCGGCACCATCCCTGCAAACGGACTCTACTATACCCCCACTTCCTTGGGTCTGCGTGGGTCCAGCGTTTGGGTCTGGGTCTGGGAGGAACCGTTCCGCCCTTTATAAACTCTTGTACACGGGGTACCAACATAACAACACCATCTTTAACACTGCTGCCAACATTGATATTACTAATACTCAACACCTTCCCCTTTAATTTTAAGGCATATTGATTAGTTAACAATTTAACAAATAATATTAACAATAATATTCCCTCCTTCCCCTTTAATTTTAAGGAGTAAGATAACAAGCGATATAAAATAATATATCACAAAATTGTAACAAAACAAAACAAGCAGAAATAAAAACAAGCTAGCAGACAATCACAAGTTATCACAGATCTAGTCTTTGTGGTGGTCTAACAATTCTAGTTCTAGTTCTATTGACCTGAGGAGGATTTACATTATCAACATGGTTATTTTCATTGGCATTATTATCACAGACTTGGGGAACATCAGGTACAGGATTAAACATTTGGCGCATCACAGAATAAGATAGGTTATTGGTAGGAGGTGCATGATTACATCTAGGTTTAATAAAGGAAGTATTTCTGCGAAGCTTACTATCACCAACCTGTACAATGTATGATCTTGGTTCTAAACATTTTTGAACAATTATTGCAGGTTCCCAATGCAAGGTAAGATTATTTTGTACATATACATAGTCTCCAATATTAAATTCAATTTCCTGTCGAGGTGCACTTTTGTCATAGTCAGACTTCATTCTATTTTGTTTAAGAGCTAGTTTGGTTTTGGCATCCACAATTACATATGGCTTCAATAAAGAAGATTTAATTGGGAGGTTTGTTTTCAAACGACGGCTCATAAGTAATTGAGATGGAGACACATCCAAGCCAGATATAGGTGTTGCCCTGTATTGCAACAGACATTTGTCTAAGGAAGTATTTGGATCCTCAGAGCACTTATTAAGGAAACTTCTCACTAACCGCACTGATTTTTCTGCTTGCCCATTGGCTTGGTGGAAATGGGGACTACAACTGACAATTTCAAAAGACCATTTGTTAGCAAATTCCTGACACTTGTAAGATTTAAATGGATTATTATCAGCTAACAAAACCTGAGGTGAACCATGAATACAAAATAATTTCTCAAGTGCTTGAATAACAGATTCAGAAGTTTTGCTAGACAACTCAATAGCATCAATCCATTTACTGTACATATCAATGACAACAAGATAGGGTATTTGATGGAATTCAAGAATGTCACAAGCTATTTTTTGATAAGGTAAGTCTGGAATTGGCAAAGGTATTAAAGGCTGCCGTTTTAGAGATGGAGCAAACTTAGCACAAACATTACACTCCTGGATGTACCTTTCAATATCTAAAGATATGCCAGGCCAGTAAACAGTTTGTTGGGCTAAAGCCTTTGATTTTACCTCTCCTTGGTGTCCTACATGCAATTGCTGCAATATCTGTTTACGCAATGTATTAGGAACAATTAATCTATTACAAAAATAGAGCAAAGAGTCCTCTACATGCAAGTCATTTCTAATGGCCCAATATTTTTTGGCTTCTTGAGATAGTTGCTTTACTTTTAAAGGCCAACCTGTGTTGACATAAACAAATAATTCTTGTAAGGTATTATCTGACTTAGTGGCTTGCACATAGACATCATCTTCTTTAAACTTAGCAGAGGACACAACAGAATGAATTTGATACATAAGAACTTCATCAGAAGGATCACATGGAAGGTAGTCTCGAGATAGAGCGTCGGCAATGTACATAAACTTGCCTGGCAAATATACAACTTTCAAGTTATACTGCAATATCTTCTAGTCTGGTTCTGCATGTCTGAACCTCTTTCATTTGCGACTTGCTAGCTTCATGGATTTGGATTGTTTCCACTACCCTGGTCAAAGTCAGATCTTCTGATTTGAGCTGGTACAGAATCTGCTGCAACTGCAGATCTTGCAGGTTGTGGACAATAGTATCAATGAGGAATATGTCAAGAGGACATTGCTCCGGAATTCCACATTGGGCTAGCTTGGTCCTGCATCTAGCTACAAACTTGTTGATGTCTTCGCCCGGCTCCCTCACCATTTGACGGTAGAGGAACCGCTCAAAACAATTGTTTGTTTTGGGCTTGACATTGGTATCAATCAAAGCAATGAGCCTCTCTACGTCCTCTAAGTCTTCGGGTGTGGCATTGGCATATAGATAGCTACATTGCGGACCTATCCATTTGCACATGGCTCTACATTGTTTCTCCTGATTCCACCGAGAGCGAATGGCATCAAACTCGATGTACGCCTCAAAATTCCACTTGAATGTTTCCCATTGTAGCCCGAGGTCAGCGCCTGGCTGCAACACCCTCGGCCTTCCGTCATCCATAGCGTATCAGCACGAACTCCACGGACCACTCGCGGAATTTAAAAAGTGTAAACACCGGCACGTGTTTGCACAGCGACTACGACTTCCAAGTCTAGTTCACAACTGTCAGACACCGTCCAAGTCGTCGACACTCACTTCTTGATCAAGTTGAAAACTCCGCAGTTGTCCAGTTGCTCGTCTCACCGCTGAAGCACTAAAGCACACACGTTCTTGAACACACTACCGACTGCGCCATGACGTGTCCGGCCGGGTTCGGAAGGTGGATTAATGGAGACGGAATGCGTAGCAGAGAGAGAGTGATTTTATTTGTTTCACAACCGCCCTTTATAAACTCTTGTACACGGGGTACCAACATAACAACACCATCTTTAACACTGCTGCCAACATTGATATTACTAATACTCAACACCAAGGACACAAGCTCGGGTCGGTCGCAGAACATCACCATCAAGAACGACAAGGGCCGGCTGTCGGCCGACGAGATCCAGCGCATGCTTGACGAGGCCGAGCGCTACAAGGCGGACGACGAGCGGCAGCGGGAGCGCGTGGCGGCCCGCAACCAGCTGGAGAGCTACGTGTTCAGCGTCAAGCAGGCCCTGGACGAGGCCGGCGACAAGCTCTCCGACCAGGACAAGGCCAGGGCCCGCGAGCAGTGCGACGCCACCCTCAAGTGGCTGGACAGCAACACCCTGGCCGAGAAGGACGAGTACGAGCATCGCCTCAACGAGCTGCAGCAGCAGGTGCGGGACGTCATGACCAGGATCCACACCGGCGCGGCCGGGGCCGGCGGGGCGCAGAACTGCGGCCAGCAGGCTGGTGGCAGACCCAGCGGACCCACCGTCGAGGAGGTTGACTAATGTGTCCCTATTAATTATTTATTTTCACTCTTCATTCCATGTGTACATATTTCATTTTTAAAACCATTTTAATTTTTGTTCCTTAGTTTATGGATTTATGTACGTTTGCAAGCAGTATCTGTAAGACTGATTAGAAAGTTAAATAAATGCTTAGGATAAAAGCTCATATTGTGATCCAATGCCTCGTGTGATGTTAATAATTTATGTATCATCAAAGTAGTAATAAATGTTTTTTTATACTGCAATCTTGAAGTGTAATCATTCTAAACGTTCGTCCTACAAGCATTAGTATTTTGAGCTTAAGCTTTTTAAATCCCGAAACACAGTAGCTCAGACAAAATGATATGTAAAACACACTATCTTCAACACATGGTCCAGACTCCAAGCAGAACTTTCACCATTATTTTTCTTCAGTACACGGTTGCCATCCATGACATACTTCGAAGTACTTGCCTCCAAGGAGCAAACTGATCATCGGTGCAGGCTTCACTTGACTCAAGGCCTGGTTGGTTCGATTCCCACATACGGTTTCATTCGCACTCATTCGCTTAGGCTTTCCGCGTCCTACGGAACGACGAATCAAGTTATTTCAACCCGTAATTTGCGGTTTGAAATTGCTAGCCCCGACGCTCGCCACGCGCGTCGCCTGGCCGTCTTGGCCGCGATGGCGATACCCCACGCTCAGAGGGAAAACCAAAGACGTGGGATATTCCCGTTCTAGCGGGGCATCGAATTATGTGTGAGGTCGTGGTGACTCCGCCAGTAAAGACACGGGAGAGGCAAATAATGACGCAGAACACCAAAGTCACCGGTAAACATGATTTTATTCTTGGCACATCTTTGTAGCACATACAATATGTACATCACAGTAACACAATTCCACTTTTTTGTGGCGAGAGAAAACCAATGCATTTTGAGTCATTTCCACTGGGTTCTCCTGTGAGGAGATGAGAGAGAATTTTTGTGTATGATATCTCATCCCAGTCAGGAAATAGACATCTATCAGATTTTCTAGACCATCTAATATGTATCTACAATGTCTATGTTGACCTAAATTTACACTTAGTGAAGGACATACGTCTCTTAATCATCTTTGCTCTATTACGTCTAAGTCTACTAGTAGATTTCAGTTGGACATTGAAAGATCTGCTGGGATCTGTGCTAGATCTCTAGATATCTGTCAGACATCTGGTAGACTTAGATTGCATAGACCAAAATTTGTTGGAAAATCATGTGTTAAAAATGAGTTTTGAAAGCCAGACATCAATATATCAAAAGAAGACGGTGACCAAATTTTGACTCCCTCACAATTGGTCCCTGCGAAACTTAGAAACATTTGCGACGCTGGCTGGGACGCTTCCATCGTAGATAGAGGAGGCCACGACAACCCTCCGTTACTCAGAGAAGCTCACGGCGTAGTGAGTAGAGGGACAGAGAAGCAAGCAGAAGGTTCCTGGTTCTAATTCTGGAATTTTCTAATTATATATTTCTTTGATTATTTTTCGTTGCATGATGTTAGGATAATGGAAAATTATTGACTTCTGAAGTCAAAATATTTCTCAACGTGGTATTTTGTTTTGGTCTTAATGATCTAGACTTTCTAAAATAAAGAAAATGACCATTGAGACGTCTAGCAGACATAGACTATAGACGTCTCGGAAACCAATAGAAATCTAGGAATAGACGTCTATTAGACATCTTTTAGACGTCTTTTTCTTGAGTGGGAGTTGCCATTTTACTCAAGAACTCTTTTCATCAATGTCTAATTTCACAACAATTTACTTAAGATCTGCCTTTTATGAAATATATTATCTTTTCAAGAGGTCTATACACTGACCAAGTGACCTGAGGTACATAGAAAAAAATAATTTAAAAATTCAATAATTAGGGTTCCCACTCATTTTCCCAAAGCATTTTCTGTGGCTTTTCAAATTAAAATTGTAAATTTCCATGACCGTTTTCCCACAAAACCTTTCAGCATTTTTTTTGGGCTGCCTAGCCATTTTAAAAAATGTCTTAAAATGCAGAGATTTTAAAAAAAGGGTCATTACCACCCAAAGATTTCCATTATTTTCCCATGACTTCCATGACTTTATCTTCCATGCTATCCAGGATTTCCAGTCTTTTGGGAACTCTAATAATCCCTAAGAGATTTAGGAAAAATGTGCTTTTTGGTTGACATGGTACACATTAGCTTAAATAAACCGAATGAAGCCAAATAGGTCATAATTTCTCAGTTGTGGCTCAAATTTGTATGCGAAATGCGACACTGAAAATCAGATATTTCAAACTACCCAAAAACTTTCAAAGATTATCTGAAAGAGTGGCAGATGCTGATCCTTCCTTGAGGCAGGGCAGCTAACTCTCCCCAGGTATGTTGAACAGTAAACCTCTGAAGGCGGGTTGTTCTGAATGGAATTACCTGATGATTTCATGTCCTTTCAGTGTTCAAATACTCATAGGATAGTCATAGGCTAGGTACACCGGCATTTGGTGGGGCTCTAACTGTAGTATACGTGGTATAGATGGGAAGGCACAGGTGCTTTTAGATCATTTGGGTTTGAGACTTAAATAAACGTTCTCGAAAATTCGTGGCTATAATGTCAGCGTTCCACCGTGCTCCTTCCCCTCCTCCTCCCTCTCCCTCCGGCCTCCCACTTATTCCCCCACCACCGCTTTGCCGTTAGCGCCAACCAATGAGAGCTCTCTTCGAGAAGATTCGAGGGCGCGGTAGAATGCGCGCGGCGGTTCGAAGCTGCCGCTGCGCTGCCCAGGCCCCGCGCCGGTCGCGCCACTATAAAACCGGTGCGCACTGCCAGCCGAGTCAGTTCTAAACCAGACAGCGCAGACCGAGGAAGCAAGACGACAGTACAAGTCGAGCCAAGCTAGTCTCAGAGTTGCATCAGTGTGCTTCAGCAGTGAACTTACTGAGTGTCTTCAGAGCGTGTCGAAGTGCAGTGCAGTGCAGTGCAAGTGTTTCAAGACAAGCAGTGACTCTTCCGATCCAGTCAAGATGCCAGCCATCGGTATTGATCTGGGCACCACCTACTCCTGCGTGGGCGTCTTCCAGCAGGGCAAGGTGGAGATCATCGCCAACGACCAGGGCAACCGCACCACGCCCAGCTATGTCGCCTTCACGGACACGGAGCGTCTCATCGGCGACGCTGCCAAGAACCAGGTTGCCATGAACCCGAAGGAGACCGTGTTCGACGCCAAGCGACTCATCGGGCGACGCTTCGACGACCCTAAGATCCAGGCGGACATCAAGCACTGGCCGTTCACCGTCGTCAACGAGGACGGGAAGCCCAAGATCCAGGTGACTTTTAAGGGCGAGCGCAAGGTGTTCGCCCCGGAGGAGATCAGCTCCATGGTGCTGACCAAGATGAAGGAGACGGCAGAGGCGTACCTGGGCGGGTCGGTGCGCGACGCGGTGGTGACGGTGCCGGCCTACTTCAACGACAGCCAGCGGCAGGCCACCAAGGACGCGGGTGTCATCGCCGGCCTCAACGTGATGCGCATCATCAACGAGCCCACGGCCGCGGCCCTGGCCTACGGACTGGACAAGAACCTCAAGGGCGAGCGCAACGTGCTCATCTTCGACCTGGGGGGCGGCACCTTTGACGTCTCCATCCTGTCCATCGACGAGGGCTCGCTGTTTGAGGTCCGGTCCACGGCGGGTGACACGCACCTGGGCGGTGAGGACTTCGACAACCGCCTGGTGAACCACCTCGCCGAAGAGTTCAAGCGCAAGTACCGCAAGGACCTGCGGGCCAACCCTCGTGCCCTCCGCCGCCTCCGCACCGCGGCGGAGCGCGCCAAGCGCACGCTGTCCTCCAGCACCGAGGCCAACATCGAGATCGACGCGCTGTTCGAGGGCATCGACTTCTACACCAAGGTGTCCCGCGCCCGCTTCGAGGAGCTGTGCGCCGACCTGTTCCGCTCGACGCTGGTGCCGGTGGAGCGCGCGCTGCAGGACGCCAAGATGAGCAAGAGCGACATCCACGACGTGGTGCTGGTGGGTGGGTCCACCCGCATCCCCAAGGTGCAAAGCCTGCTGCAGAACTTCTTCTGTGGCAAGCAGCTCAACCTGTCCATCAACCCGGACGAGGCGGTGGCGTACGGCGCGGCGGTGCAGGCCGCCATCCTGTCGGGCGACCAGAGCGAGGCCATCCAGGACGTGCTGCTGGTGGACGTGGCGCCGCTGTCACTGGGCATCGAGACGGCGGGCGGCGTCATGACCAAGATCGTGGAGCGCAACGCCCGTATCCCGTGCAAGCAGACGCAGACCTTTTCGACGTACGCGGACAACCAGCCGGCCGTCACCATCCAGGTGTTCGAGGGCGAGCGCGCCATGACCAAGGACAACAACCGGCTGGGCACCTTCGATCTGACGGGCATCCCGCCCGCACCCCGCGGCGTGCCCAAAATCGAGGTCACCTTCGACATGGATGCCAACGGCATCCTGAACGTGACCGCCAAGGACACAAGCTCGGGTCGGTCGCAGAACATCACCATCAAGAACGACAAGGGCCGGCTGTCGGCCGACGAGATCCAGCGCATGCTTGACGAGGCCGAGCGCTACAAGGCGGACGACGAGCGGCAGCGGGAGCGCGTGGCGGCCCGCAACCAGCTGGAGAGCTACGTGTTCAGCGTCAAGCAGGCCCTGGACGAGGCCGGCGACAAGCTCTCCGACCAGGACAAGGCCAGGGCCCGCGAGCAGTGCGACGCCACCCTCAAGTGGCTGGACAGCAACACCCTGGCCGAGAAGGACGAGTACGAGCATCGCCTCAACGAGCTGCAGCAGCAGGTGCGGGACGTCATGACCAGGATCCACACCGGCGCGGCCGGGGCCGGCGGGGCGCAGAACTGCGGCCAGCAGGCTGGTGGCAGACCCAGCGGACCCACCGTCGAGGAGGTTGACTAATGTGTCCCTATTAATTATTTATTTTCACTCTTCATTCCATGTGTACATATTTCATTTTTAAAACCATTTTAATTTTTGTTCCTTAGTTTATGGATTTATGTACGTTTGCAAGCAGTATCTGTAAGACTGATTAGAAAGTTAAATGAATGCTTAGGATAAAAGCTCATATTGTGATCCAATGCCTCGTGTGATGTTAATAATTTATGTGTGTATCATCAAACTAGTAATAAATGTTTTTTTATACTGCAATCTTGAAGTGTAATCATTCTAAACGTTCGTCCTACAAGCATTAGTATTTTGAGCTTAAGCTTTTTAAATCCCGAAACACAGTAGCTCAGACAAAATGATATGTAAAACACACTATCTTCAACACATGGTCCAGACTCCAAGCAGAACTTTCACCATTATTTTTCTTCAGTACACGGTTGCCATCCATGACATACTTCGAAGTACTTGCCTCCAAGGAGCAAACTGATCATCGGTGCAGGCTTCACTTGACTCAAGGCCTGGTTGGTTCGATTCCCACATACGGTTTCATTCGCACTCATTCTCTTAGGCTTTCCGCGTCCTACGGAACGACAAATCAAGTTATTTCAACCCGTAATTTGCGGGTTGAAATTGCCAGCTCCGACGCTCGTCTTGGCCGCGCTGGCGATACCCCACGCGCAGAGGGAAAACCAAAGACGTGGGGTATTCCCGTTCTAGCGGGGCATCGAATTATATGTGAGGTCGTGGTGACTCCGCCAGTAAAGACACGGGAGAGGCAAATGATGACGCAGAACACCAAAGTCACCGGTAAACATGATTTTATTCTTGGCACATCTTTGTAGCACATACAATATGTACATCACAGTAACACAATTCCACTTTTTTGTGGCGAGAGAAAACCAATGCATTTGGAGTCATTTCCACTGGGTTCTCCTGTGAGGAGATGAGAGAGAATTTTTGTGTATGATATCTCATCCCAGTCAGGAAACAGACATCTATCAGATTTTCTAGACCATCTAATATGTATCTACAATGTCTATGTTGACCTAAATGTACACTTAGTGAAGGACATACGTCTCTTAATCATCTTTGCACTATTACGTCTAAGTCTACTAGTAGATTTCAGTTGGACATTGAAAGATCTGCTGGGATCTGTGCTAGATCTCTAGATATCTATCAGACATCTGGTAGACTTAGATTGCATAGACCAAAATTTGTTGGAAAATCATGTGTTAAAAATGAGTTCTGAAAGCCAGACATCAATATATCAAAAGAAGACGGTGACCAAATTTTGACTCCCTCACAATTGGTCCCTGCGAAACTTAGAAACATTTGCGACACTGGCTGGGACGCTTCTATCGTAGATAGAGGAGGCCACGACAACCCTCCGTTACTCAGAGAAGCTCACGGCGTAGTGAGTAGAGGGACAGAGAAGCAAGCAGAAGGTTCCTGGTTCTAATTCTGGAATTTTCTAATTATATATTTCTTTGATTATTTTTCGTTGCATGATGTTAGGATAATGGAAAATTATTGACTTCTGAAGTCAAAATATTTCTCAACGTGGTATTTTGTTTTGGTCTTAATGATCTAGACTTTCTAAAATAAAGAAAATGACCACTGAGATGTCTAGCAGACATAGACTATAGACGTCTCGGAAACCAATAGAAATCTAGGAATAGACGTCTATTAGACATCTTTTAGACGTCTTTTTCTTGAGTGGGAGTTGCCATTTTACTCAAGAACTCTTTTCATCAATGTCTAATTTCACAACAATTCACTTAAGATCTGCCTTTTATGAAATATATTATCTTTTCAAGAGGTCTATACACTGACCAAGTGACCCACATAGAAAAAAATAATTTAAAAATTCAATAATTAGGGTTCCCACTCATTTTCCCAAAGCATTTTCTGTGGCTTTTCAAATTAAAATTGTAAATTTCCATGACCGTTTTCCCGCAAAACCTTTTAGCATTTTTTTTGGGCTGCCTAGCCATTTTAAAAAATTTCTTAAAATGAAGAGATTTAAAAAAAAGGGTCATTACCACCCAAAGATTTCCATTATTTTCCCATGACTTCCATTACTTTATTTTCTTCCATGCTATCCAGGATTTCCAGACTTTTGGGAACTCTGATAAACCCTATATGAGTTAGGAAAAATGTGCTTTTTGGCTGACATTGTACACATTAGTTTAAGAAAACCGAATGAAGCTAAAGTCTTAATTTCTCATTTGAGGCTCAAATTTGTATGCGAAATGCGACACTGAAGATCAGACATCAGATATTTCTAACTACCCAAAAGCTTTCAAAGATTATCAGAAAGAGTGGCAGATGCTGATCCTTCCTTGAGGCAGGCTAGGCAGGGGACAGGACTGCTAACTTTCCCAAGGTATCTCGGACAGTAAACCTCTGAAGGCGGGGTGTTCTGAATAATGGAATTGTCTGATGATTTCATGTCCTTTCAGTGTTCAAATACTCATAGGATAGTCATAGGATAGGTACACCAGCATTTGGTGGGGCTCTATCTGTAGTATACGTGGTACAGGGGAAGGCACGCGTACTTTTGGATCATTTGGGTTTGAGACTTAAATAAACGTTCTCGAAAATTCGTGGCTATAACGTCAGCGTTCCACCGTGCTCCTTCCCCTCCTCCTCCCTCTCCCTCCGGCCTCCCACTTGTTCCCCCACCACCGCTTTGCCGTTAGCGCCAACCAATGAGAGCTCTCTTCGAGAAGATTCGAGGGCGCGGTAGAAAGCGCGCGGCGGTTCGAAGCTGCCGCTGCGCTGCCCAGGCCCCGCGCCGGTCGCGCCACTATAAAACCGGTGCGCACTGCCAGCCGAGTCAGTTCTAAACCAGACAGCGCAGAGCGAGGAGGCAAGACGACAGTACAAGTCGAGCCAAGCTAGTCTCAGAGTTGCATCAGTGTGCTTCAGCAGTGAACTTACTGAGTGTCTTCAGAGCGTGTCGAAGTGCAGTGCAGTGCAAGTGTTTCAAGACAAGCAGTGACTCTTCCGATCCAGTCAAGATGCCAGCCATCGGTATTGATCTGGGCACCACCTACTCCTGCGTGGGCGTCTTCCAGCAGGGCAAGGTGGAGATCATCGCCAACGACCAGGGCAACCGCACCACGCCCAGCTATGTCGCCTTCACGGACACGGAGCGTCTCATCGGCGACGCTGCCAAGAACCAGGTTGCCATGAACCCGAAGGAGACCGTGTTCGACGCCAAGCGACTCATCGGGCGACGCTTCGACGACCCTAAGATCCAGGCGGACATCAAGCACTGGCCGTTCACCGTCGTCAACGAGGACGGGAAGCCCAAGATCCAGGTGACTTTTAAGGGCGAGCGCAAGGTGTTCGCCCCGGAGGAGATCAGCTCCATGGTGCTGACCAAGATGAAGGAGACGGCAGAGGCGTACCTGGGCGGGTCGGTGCGCGACGCGGTGGTGACGGTGCCGGCCTACTTCAACGACAGCCAGCGGCAGGCCACCAAGGACGCGGGTGTCATCGCCGGCCTCAACGTGATGCGCATCATCAACGAGCCCACGGCCGCGGCCCTGGCCTACGGACTGGACAAGAACCTCAAGGGCGAGCGCAACGTGCTCATCTTCGACCTGGGGGCGGCACCTTTGACGTCTCCATCCTGTCCATCGACGAGGGCTCGCTGTTTGAGGTCCGGTCCACGGCGGGTGACACGCACCTGGGCGGTGAGGACTTCGACAACCGCCTGGTGAACCACCTCGCCGAAGAGTTCAAGCGCAAGTACCGCAAGGACCTGCGGGCCAACCCTCGTGCCCTCCGCCGCCTCCGCACCGCGGCGGAGCGCGCCAAGCGCACGCTGTCCTCCAGCACCGAGGCCAACATCGAGATCGACGCGCTGTTCGAGGGCATCGACTTCTACACCAAGGTGTCCCGCGCCCGCTTCGAGGAGCTGTGCGCCGACCTGTTCCGCTCGACGCTGGTGCCGGTGGAGCGCGCGCTGCAGGACGCCAAGATGAGCAAGAGCGACATCCACGACGTGGTGCTGGTGGGTGGGTCCACCCGCATCCCCAAGGTGCAAAGCCTGCTGCAGAACTTCTTCTGTGGCAAGCAGCTCAACCTGTCCATCAACCCGGACGAGGCGGTGGCGTACGGCGCGGCGGTGCAGGCCGCCATCCTGTCGGGCGACCAGAGCGAGGCCATCCAGGACGTGCTGCTGGTGGACGTGGCGCCGCTGTCACTGGGCATCGAGACGGCGGGCGGCGTCATGACCAAGATCGTGGAGCGCAACGCCCGTATCCCGTGCAAGCAGACGCAGACCTTTTCGACGTACGCGGACAACCAGCCGGCCGTCACCATCCAGGTGTTCGAGGGCGAGCGCGCCATGACCAAGGACAACAACCGGCTGGGCACCTTCGATCTGACGGGCATCCCGCCCGCACCCCGCGGCGTGCCCAAAATCGAGGTCACCTTCGACATGGATGCCAACGGCATCCTGAACGTGACCGCCAAGGACACAAGCTCGGGTCGGTCGCAGAACATCACCATCAAGAACGACAAGGGCCGGCTGTCGGCCGACGAGATCCAGCGCATGCTTGACGAGGCCGAGCGCTACAAGGCGGACGACGAGCGGCAGCGGGAGCGCGTGGCGGCCCGCAACCAGCTGGAGAGCTACGTGTTCAGCGTCAAGCAGGCCCTGGACGAGGCCGGCGACAAGCTCTCCGACCAGGACAAGGCCAGGGCCCGCGAGCAGTGCGACGCCACCCTCAAGTGGCTGGACAGCAACACCCTGGCCGAGAAGGACGAGTACGAGCATCGCCTCAACGAGCTGCAGCAGCAGGTGCGGGACGTCATGACCAGGATCCACACCGGCGCGGCCGGGGCCGGCGGGGCGCAGAACTGCGGCCAGCAGGCTGGTGGCAGACCCAGCGGACCCACCGTCGAGGAGGTTGACTAATGTGTCCCTATTAATTATTTATTTTCACTCTTCATTCCATGTGTACATATTTCATTTTTAAAACCATTTTAATTTTTGTTCCTTAGTTTATGGATTTATGTACGTTTGCAAGCAGTATCTGTAAGACTGATTAGAAAGTTAAATAAATGCTTTACTGAAGTTCGTTAGTTATTTGTTAAGCTACGTTAAGCACTTATTGTAATCTGATTCTAGTGAAGATGTGTACAAATTAGTAGATAATAAACTATTTATTTTTATACGAATGATTTGGAGAGTAATTTCATCACCTACCCACTCTTTATTTTAGGGCAGGGACCAAGGACAATTTACAATCCTACTCAGAGAATGGCTGGTAAAATTTTCTATGACACGCTAGAATGGGTCAGTTAGCGACGCGCGTATCTGCCAGTATCTGCAAGCGTCGCGAGCAAATGTTGCGGCTCTTCGCTGGACCTTATTCCGATCAAGCTAACATGACAGGAATAGCTATTAAATCCTTTCTAGTCGCTAACTGCAGCGCAGTCATTTTGAAATCATAAATGGATGGTCGTGGGCAGCTCACACGCACGCTCGCAGATACGTGCGTCGCCAGCTTTACAGACCGTTTACCCGCAGGAGGCAGGGCTAGGAAACTCTCGCCGGGGGCGCTGGGGGGAAGGAAGAAAAAAATGCGTCGTTGGGCAAGAAAAGGCTCTTGGATTCTGCTGCAACACGGCCTCTGATTGGACCAGGTCGATCACGTGGCTTGCCCAACGCACAATTTGGCAAAATCCCCCCTCGCCCATAGTTACCTAGCCCTGCGCAGGAGGGAAGCAGAGGGAAGTGCCATGCGACTGGTAGTTGGCTTCCCCCTCCCTGATCCCCACCCACCCTCAACGACTACCTTACCCCCCCCCCCCCCCCGCACGGGGACACGGGGAGCACTTGAGGGGAGCAGCAGCGGGGAGCCGATTCACGCGCCACAAGGGTTTTGAATTTTGAAAGCACAGACCATGGTGCGAGACTAAGCAGCTACCTGTGCGAGGCTAGAAGCAGACGCTTTGTCCATCCCATAACCTTACTTGTCATAATTGAAAGTATCTATTCTCAGCTCAGGTTGAGTCTTGAGGCTTTCTATACTTTTCCATGGTCTCTGGCTAGTATGAGAGAGATAACATTGGCAATAAAAATAGTATATCAACCAGTTTAAATCTGCTCCTCGTGCGGGGGGGTGAGGCACGAGATCATGGTGGCGGGGGTGGCGGGGGCTGGTGAGGTAGCAGTGGTGGGGGAAGCCAACTACTGGTTTCTCATACTTAGCCTCTCTCTTCCGAGTCTGACCATGTAACGTAAACCAGAGAAGGACCAGTCAGGCAGCCGAGGAGCGTGGCACCCGTGGGTCTAGGTGGCACCGCCACCGCCGACAAAACGTTCGCGCGCGGTTGGCTGTGGGGGCCCCCCGGCTGCTGGAGGCGCGAGAGCCTTGCTAACCTGTAATATTTTACTCACGAGTAAGAATCCCTTTCGGCGGGTGTAACGCCGACATGCGCCATTCTTCAGCGGAATGTTGCACTTCTTCCACACTATTTATTTGTATAAATTAAACATTTCGGCTACGTTCTGGTGTGGAAGACTGGCATCACCCGGTCCCTCGGGCGATGCAGACGAAGAGTGCCGTTAGAACTTCTAAACAAGTACGTCCTACTGGGAATTTTGCTCAGTACCACCAAAAACTTCAATTCAAGGCGAATGGAACGCAATGATTCACAACATCAAGAAAATTACACTTCTTAAAAGTTATTTGAGTTTAAGGCAGCCGCTGACGTTTTACCATCGATAGTTCGAGCTGCCTCGGCTGCCTGTCGTCTGCTAGGGCCTGCGCAGAACCCTCTGCGCACACGTTCTTCACCCTGCCCCTTCAGATGAGCCTCACCCCCCCTGGCCTGATTCTCGACCCACGGGTGCCACGCGAGTGGAGCCTCGAATTTACGCAAAGTATTTTCAAATTAGAAAATTTAGGAACACAAACACATGTACACCGTTCCAAAGACCAGTTCATCTTCTTTACAACGGTCCATCGTTCATTTCGAATAGTGCTCGCATTGCCAAGCCTATCTAACGGCACTTCAGGCCTGCATTTCGACGGGCGCCCACCTGACTGGTCCTTCTCTGGTTTACGTTACATGGTCTGACCTATCCTGGAAGAGGGGGGGACAAGAGTGGACGAGAGTCGTACAGCGACACAACAACTAATAACTTCAAAGTTTGACACCGCGATTTTCTCCCAATTCGTTGAATTTATTTGATCGGTATGTATCTTATCTTCAGTTTGTTATTTCTGGAGTCACACCAGCCGCTAGGTTTCCCAAATTTCGCTGACAGTAGTTGTGAGGTTAAACTGATGTCATAGTGAGTCATAGATCTGAAATTTCTTGGCAGATTACTTACCACAATTTCTCCTTGGTTGTCTAGACAGAGATGGATTGGTTGTTTGGTTCCAAGCCAACGTTAAAGGAGCAGCAACGAGAAAATGATCGAGCTCTCAGGAAAGCCAACAGAGACATGGACAGAGAGAGGCGACACTTGGAAATGGAAGAAAAAAAATTGGAGCAAGAAATAAAGAAAATGGCTAAAGAAGGCAACAAGGATGGCTGTGCAATCCTTGCCAAACAGTTAGTAAATTTAAGAAAACAGAAATCACGCACACTAGCTGCTAGTGGCAAGATTCAAAGTGTTGGGTACCACAATAAAGCAATGGGAGCAAATGTCAAGCTTGCTGACGCAATGGGTACCACAGCCAAAACTATGTCTACAATCAATAACATTTTGAAACCAGAGAAGATTGCTGCTGACATGCGAGCTTTCGGTGAAGCATCAATGAAGATGAGTATGACTGATGAGATGATCAGCGATACGTTAGATGATATTCTGGCAGGATCTGATGAAGAAGAGGAAACAGACCAGGTTGTGCAGCAAGTTTTGGATGAGATTGGCATTGAAATATCTGGTAAAATGGCACGTGCTCCTGCGACACATGATACTATTGGCGAATCATCAAAATCCCGTCTACCTACCGATGATGAAATTGAAGCACAACTCGCTAAACTTAGAGCTTGATCGATGGTATTGTGTTAGAAGAGCATTTGAAATGTAAGAAATCAGCAAACACCTTGCTTGCTTTTTTGCATGTTTCCATCGTGATTTGAATTCAGAACTGTGATCTTTGTTACCCCTTGGTAACTGATGTTTTCCCTCCCATGTTATTTAAGTTAAGCCTATTTTAAATTAAAGACACTGTTAAACTTGATGAAACTGACCATAACCATTTGCAAGTGTTCTCAAATTGATTTCAATGTTTACTTGCTTTCACTGAGCTCGAATTTCATTGCCATCTGAACCACATTATTATTCCTTTTTTTTAAAAAAAATTTTCACCAGTTTGATTTGTATATATTTTATGACTATTGATTGAACTGACTTTTAAACAACTATTTCATCTATCTTTTGGTTCTCTGAATAAAGACCGTATTTTAGATAGAAAGCGTCGGTTGGCTTTGAACTTAATTTCTGTGAGTGTCTGTTTTGTGATATGTGAAGGCTAGTCTTCCTATTTGAGAATAGGATTTTTGAAGCACAATTTTGTAATTTTATGCCTTTGTACAGTTTTGCAGCCTTCATAGGTAGAGAACTTGTTTGTGTAGAAACATTTTGGTAAAGGAAATAAATATTTTCAGTTAACAATTGTCAGTTGGGTGTTTTAATATGCTATTGATGGGGATAAAATCATAAAGAAATGCCAAGAGCTCTTGGGTAACATACATAATTTTTAGGGTCTCAAACATAGACATATGATGACGAAATCAGCAAACAAGAGTCCATGCATGTGGCCCAAGAAACATTACCAGCACAGATGATTAATCAATTGACAACAGACGTTGCACTTAAGTGTAAAAACAGTAACATAAATATCACCAGTTTCTTTCTAATGTGAAGATGAGATACCTGCAGGCACTTCAAGCTATCAAAGCATGGTCCCATTCTGCTCCCATTCATTTCTAACAAAAATGATAAACGTAACAAATTTAAAGAAAGCCCTACACTTGCATAGACTTCTTCAAACTGTTAAAAAAGAAAAAAAAAGGAGCGGACATAAATACCATGTTATCATCCTAGAAAAACTAATTCTAGGTAGGACTTTAATTACAAGTAAAAAGAGGTGTTGAAATCAACTATGTAACATGAAAGGAGATGCACATCAATACATATGTGTAGTAGGACGGAAATAGTAATGTGAAATGTAACAACAGGTTGATCATGAATAAAATGTTAAAACAGAGGTTTGATTCCCTCGAACAAGAAGGAATGGCGGCATGTCCCTGGTCAGAACTTCCAACCACGCCATGTAAAGGGATGCAGATACCACGTTTTTTCGTGGCATTGGAAGTGTCCTGTAAAAACATGACAAGATATTTACAGTTCCAACAAAGAAATCATGGACTGACTGTACACAACAAACACACATTCATAAACTTACATAACTACAAGATTGGCATCACTTGAGTGTTCCAAAAGAAGCTCACGCAACCGTAGATGCCTATTTGTCTTATCTTTCATAGCAAGCAGGTCTGCCTCAGTGATAACCACTGTAAATGGAAAGAATAATTAACATACTGGTTACCTATTCAGTTATATCTTCTTAAAGATCTTACTTACACTTGCTGGTATCATTCTCTTCTTCAGACTCAGGGACTTTGAAGGGGGATATTAAGTCATCAAAAAATGACATGGTAGAATCTTTAGGGTTTTTAGTAATGTCAGGGATCAACTTGAGAGCTGAATAGTCAATACGGAACTTAGACAGTAAACTTGCCATGCTGAAAGGTTAAACAATTTGTAATTGTAGAAACTTTCTTAACTTCTTCCAACACAGAAAATACAGTACTTAAATTACTCTAATACCTTCTTTGTTCATATTCCAGTTCAGCTCTTTTGTTAGCCAATGTGAAAACTCTGAGTTTGCAATCCGACCAATTGCCTCTTGTAGTGATGATATAAGGTAACAGAAGTGTGAGACCTAGTATTGTAAAAGAACAGTAAATTCTTTTTAAATAGAGAAAGATAAACAAATATAGGAAAAAGTAAGAAGGAAAAGTAAGTTTTAGATTACATTACCTCCATCGTCATACAACCACCAAACATCAATAGTACCCTTTTTCTGTTTTCGCTGAAACCGCGTAATATTATTAAGGACATCCTTTGGTAGTTCAGCATCATCTGCACCCCTGAGTTGGAAAAAAGAAATCCATCACAAAATCATATTTATCTCTATAAGGTCAAAAAATATTGTCCTTATGCACACTTACCTGTAAAGATCAGCTCGGGAATTTCGTTTGGTCTTATCTTTCTTGCCCGATTTGTCCTCCTGCTCTGGAGTAACATTTCGAGTTGAGTCATCTGCATTCGGACTTCCACTTACTCCGGATTTATTCATATTGGGAGAAGGTGGAGTTGACAAATCACTAACACTGCTTGCTGAAAAAGCAAAAAGAGATATTGTATATGTTTTGTCAATTAAGGTCTTCTGCTGGAAGTGTAAACAAAACAGTACAATCCACTTACCAGTAGAAAGTTGTGAGAAAGATGGATTGTGGGGAATGGAAAAGGATTCTTGCGAATTCTGACGAGTACGGTTGAAGCTTCCTGTTGTTGACATTCCCACAGTTGATGGTACTTGAGGAATATTTCCATTTTGGCGGGTTTCTTCCCCTTCAGTGAAAACCTTTGAATAGTCTAAGCCTCCATCAACTCTCAGTACTGCCACAGCCATATGTAAGTCTAAAGCCTTGCTGTTTAAGGTCATGAGAAGATATTAACACACAATATTTTATTAAGATGAATACCTTTCCGTGATTAGAATTTCAGCTTACTGCATTGTGTTAAAATACATGGAGAGGTCCTCTGATTCACAGGTATCCCAATCATTCTTGAAACCCATGAGAAGGATGTTAGGGCGCAGTTTCCCAACGCCAGATGCCTGGATCAATGCTCTTGATCCTTCTTCAAATGAGCACCCATCCACATGAGAGTAGAAAGCTCTTATTTTGTGAGCTCTCAGCCAACTGTGAGCTTTGTATGATAGTGCATTCCTTACTCGTTGTGGTACAGAACTCTGGAAAAGAAAAAGGATGATAAATAGGTGGCGAGCTATACTGTAGTAAATTAAAACAGTAAAATTAATCAAACAAACCTTCATGATATGGCCGCACATAAGCAAAGACAGATTCTTGGTCATCAAAAAGGCAAAATCAATAAGAGGAGGTCGATAACTTGGCATCCCACTCAGAATGAGGATTTGTGGTCGGTAATTCTTGACATGATCTTCAACATAATTGAGCTGCTGAACAGAATTCAGCGCGTTTTTGTATGTTTGTGCTTGGGTTGTTGAGCCCCAGTTCACGTCTGAAAGCAAAGTTTTTGATATACACATTCATTCCATAAAAATAGTATGTGTACATGAAATTTTTGCACCTACCAGGCTTTCTGTATGAAACTATTAAATAGAGAGCCAACACAGTTCCTAAAGTAATAAGGGCAGTTGACCAGCTAATCAAAAACATAACTGCCACACAGAGCACAGCTCCCAAGAGTGACAACCACATATTGTAAAACTGAAAACAATAAGAAATAGTTTAGCATGTGATTCAGTTTATTATATTCATTTAATTTAATTGATGCAAGCTTTTTCACCCTAAAAGTCGGTCGCCAGCCAACTGGTTTTGCTAGAGATGCGTGGAATGTGCTGAAGTTGATCAAGGCATAAGCAGCGAGGAAAAAGTTTGAAATAAGAGGGGCAATAGCATCCAGCTCACCTGGGAGGAAAGAATTATTTCACTCTTCTGCATATATTTTTAAAACTACAAGTAGCTGTAACGGTTTCTTCTTACCTATGAGGATGAACACAATGGCAATTATGAAAGTGAGGACATATCCACGAACAGGTTCATTGTTTTTACCATATCCTTTAGAGAACCAAAAGATATACGGATATAGCCTGTCTTTGCAAAGAGCTTGGAAGACCTTGGGAGCTGACACAAGACTTGCAAGAGCAGATGACAAAGTTGCAGCAAAGCATCCTGCATAAATGAGTGGTCCAAAAGCTGACACCATTTCTACGACCTGCGAATGTAATTAATAATTAATATTGCATTGCTTGAAGTCTACAATATTTTACTTTAGGTAGCTTGCAGTTTTGTGCACCCACTTGAAAATTATTCTGAAGACCATACATGCACGTTCGATTTCCACATTCCATGAAAGTGGCATTTGCAAGTTCAGATACATCTCCACTGGCATCGCGCAGCACAACAGACCCCGCAACAACAGCAATGAGAATGTATGAGATAGAGGTGAGAATGATTGACAGTAAAGTTCCCTTCGGTATGGCAGTCTGAGGGTCCTAAAAAAAGAAAACAATTCCACACACTTCTATTATTAACTGTTTTGAACCAGAACTTTCAATTGTTTACAAAATGAAAAACAACTGTTCTGTACCTTCAAGTCACCTGAAATATTGGCGCCGGCAAGGATGCCTGTGGCTGCAGGAAAAAAAATAGCAAACACGGAGAAAAAATTGTGTTGCTCTCCTTTCTGTATACGATAATCCGGCAGAATGTTTTGGGAAAATGTTTCTCCTGCAACACATGAGCAGGTATAAACAAGACAGTATTTAGAAGAAAACTGTGAATGTAAAACAATTTTATGATAAGATAATACTCTGCAGTAGCTACCTGAAAGTCCTGTAAAGCCACGGGCCCTATCTTCGTCTGTCAAAGGTCCAATAAATGCACCAATGAAGAAGTCACAGATAGCAACTAATAGAATGATGAGTAAAACAAATTGTGCCTAGAATTGTCAGATTGAAAAGGATATCTTTATCACAAAATAAAGTTTGAAGTGATTCCACAAGTATAAATATATTTCACAAACCTTTGCCTCCCACTCCATACCAATCACAACAATTCCAGTCAGTATAAGCATTGTAATAGAACCAACTATTCTGACATCTTGTGTTCCACCATCAAGGATTTGTGCGTCAAATGATTTCATCAAGTCCCTCAGGGATTCGCAAAAGCCTACAACATACATGGCACAAGCAATTGCATTGGCTAAAGAGAAGATCAACCCAATGGAACCTCCAAATTCTGGTCCTAAAGAGCGAGAAATCATGTAGTATGTTCCACCTGTAGGAGAGAAAAGAACATGTGTTTAAAATGGTTATTCTGTCAATGATGGAAGAAAAAAAAACACAAACACAGAAACTGAACGTACCGCCTTTGATTTCCCCATTGGTGCTGATTGCAGACATTGATAAAGCTGTAATGGATGTGACAACAGTTGTGGAGAGAATGAGGAGGATACCTTGTCCTGCAAGACACCAAGAAAATTTCTGTTTTGAAAATGGTGGATCACAACACTGTCATAGCAATTAACACACACATCCCTATGCTTACCTATACCAGCTTCCCCTACAACCCAAGTGAGGCGAAGGAATAGCATAACACCCCAAATATTGAGGAGGCATCTTATCAAGACTCCTGTGATCCAACCAAATTTCACAATCCCACCATCTCCTAAAGGTTCAGGAATTCCATTGGGTTTTATGGTAGCACCTGCTGACTGAAACAAAAGGAGATATTAAATTCATATCAACTGAGATGCCAATATTTGGTTGGGGTGTTATGGAAAGACCACTAACTCTGAAACCTTAAGTTGAAAGAAAATCTGCCATTGAACATTAGATCAAAAGTCCAAATCAGACTACCCAGAAGCTTGTGATGATGGGAGGATGGCATTCTGAACATTCCAAAAATTGCATGTGTTGTTAGTCTATATTTTTGCTCCTTCGTCAAGAGAATTTATCTTTTTGCTTTTTAGCAATTTCTAGTATTCTTAGTGGACTTGTCAGAGTTTCAGAGGGTTTAATAAATAAAAAATAAATAAAAAAAAACACACACACACTACTTCAGAAACAATTTTATTCCGGCAAACTATTTAAACATTAAAAATAAAAACAACAAAACAACAATCATTCACTATGATGTAAGGAAACGCCGACTGCGAGAGTAGGGTGACGATGGTACCAGAGCAGTGCGCTGAGTTCGCGTTTGGGGGAGAGAGGACACGGCGAGGGGTAGAGGCAGCGGCGGCAGCGAGAGGGCGGGGGGAGGCGGTGCGTGCGGGCTGGGGATGGGGATGGGGCGGTGAAGGGGTAGAGGCAGGGGCAGAGGCACGGACAGGTGCTGGTCTCTGGACACGAAGGGCGATGACGATGACCCTGAGGCCGTGGTCAGCACCAACTCCCCGAGGTGCACAGTGGGCCAGGCGGGGCGGACGTCCTCCACGACCAGTCTCCTTTGGTTACGCGGAGGTGGGGCGTCGGGTTCATGCAGGCCATGGCCACGGCCATGCTCGATGTGCCGATCCAGGATTCTGACTGGCGGTGGCGGAGGGTCGCCATCGCCATCGTCCTTCTCCTCGTCGTACTGCGTGAGGATGTCCCCCAATTGCTCAAGCAAGTTGTCGTCCAGCAGAGACAGCCCTTCCGCGCCCACGTCCCGTTCCTCGTCGAGCTCCAGGTCGACCTGCTGCTTGAGGGCGTGGACGTCATAGCTGGGCAGCCTGCCAGGCAGCCTGACGGGCTGCATGTAGATGCCCACCATGTACGCCACGCCGGGCTCGGGTCCTGTTCCCGGCGCGGTCCTGGTACCCCTCCTAGGCCCACCGCCGTCGGGTGCGGTTGGAGGGTACCTGGGCACACCGACGTCGCCCTGGAGCCAGGAGAGCCCGGAGCTGGAGCTGCCCAGGGCGACATGCGGCTGCTGCTGCTGCAGTGTCGGCTGCTGCAGGTTGGAGCTACACATGGTTCCGGCTGGTGGTGCAGGGGAGGGCAGCGGCATTGGCGGCGACTGCAGCTGGTGGTAGCCGCCCCCCGAGGCACCTGGGCCCGTCGGCCCTACGCCCGTACCGAGGCCGATGCTGCCATACCAAGGCGTCGCCTTGGCTGCCGAGACCTGCGCGCCGTTGTGGACATGTAGTCAAATCTACGACTTGGGATCATCCATTAAGTACGTCCGCGATATTGTCGCCAGCGCAAACTTAGTCATGCCAGGCCAGGCCAGCCTCCGAGCACAAATAGTGCCCGCCAGTCCTCGGCAGACCTCTGCATGCACACGTGCCGTGCGGGATGGCCTACCCCGGCACTCACAGGTGCTCGGCGTAGTATTTATTAGTGCTTATTCGGACGTAGTACTTAATGGACGACGCCTAAGGTCAGTTCATTCAGAGAAGTCACACAGGTAAAGAAAATGACAGCAGCGATTGAGCGATGCTTGAACCCGAATATCTGAACAGATCGTGTCTTCGAATTGAGGGATGGCCCCGATACCCTGAGTATGGTTTCCACTGATCTTTTTGAATGCCCGATGCCCGGTTTCAAATACTAGAAAGATTGCCATCCTTTTCTCTTCCTGTGACTGATTCTTCGCCCTGACAAGCCCCGACTACTCACCAGGAGCAGCGCCACGAGCCACCTGTGCATGTTGGCGTTCCAGAAGCCGGGGTGCGACTGACGCAGGGATCATCCCGTGCTCCGTCTTTATACGTCACGCAGCCGCGGTAGGGCGGCGAGGGGAGGCGCTTCTGCCAAAGCCTCTCCCGATGCTTTCCCACTTTCCTCTTCGACGAGATGACTTCCTATTCGGCTGGTACCCGCTGGTACCCCACCGCTGTTGGCCCAATGCGTCTGCCACTCGACTACCCGTCTTCACCATGCGACATGCCACGCCGTAGCACTGCAGACGTCCCACCACGCCTGGCCACGCCCCGCGCGATCTGCGTCTGCGGCTCACGACTTTCGCTATTTTAATTCCACAAAAATGCACCGTTCACCTTCCTTCCCATCCAGTCATGTCATCGGGGGAGTGTTGCGTGGCTTGGTCCCGGTTGTGTCGACGGCAGGACGGCAGTTGCGTACTGTAGGAGGGGGAGACAGACGAGGCGACGGACGCCCAGGGAACGTCCACAAAACATTTTCATTTTCCGGGCTCGTTTTCCTCAGTCACCCGCCGTGTTGCCCGGACACTACTCACCCCTGCACCTACTATCTAGGGGGCGTTCACAAACCGCATGACTTTTCTTCGAATCCTTGTTGTTGAGAGCTGTGCTGGAGCAAACTATCGCTGGCGCGGGCTTGCACGGAGAAAAAAGATTAGTGGTCGCAACTAATTTTTCAGCTGATTTCCAGACAAGACAGAAGTTTTTGATCCGATAACTTAAATTTTGTTGGGGGAACTATTTGTAAGTTAAACCAACGAAAATTCAGTTGCTGCGAAGAAAAGTTAGTTGCTGCAACGGAAAAGTTTGTTGCGGAAACAAAACTGTAGTTTTGCTCCGCCAACGCACAAAGAGATACCAAAACAAAATTTTAGCTATCTCAGAACGAAATTTACTGGAAATCAACTGGAAACATTAGTTGCGAACACAAGTATTTTTTTTTCTCCGTGTGACTTGCAGGCTCGGTGGGTTCGATTTCCCACAGGTAGCCCGCGTAGAAAAGATCATGGTTGGCGCATCTTTACATCAACTTCTTCCAAAGATGGCTAGAAGACGGGCTGAATGGAAACGCTAAGACAGCCAGCAGTCAAACTTAAAGATGCGCGAAACGAATCAGGCGACTTCACGTTAGCTTTTGGGCTGACTTGTGGCCGTCTGCATGTTGTCCGCACGGCTGTACTACTCCCCTCGGTACGGTGACGTGACGTCTTCTATCCGACCTTAGGAGCGACTTCACAGCATCTTTGCGGTATCTTTATTCCGCACGTTTTCAATACAGCTGTGCATTCAACTTGCAGGGAGTGAACAGACCCCCCCCCCTCCTCCTCCTCCTCCTCCTCCTCCATGTACTTCCCTATCCTTGCGTCCGGGTCGCCGGTCAAATTACGCCTCGATTCCGTGTCGCGTAGTTTTTGAGCGGTCCCCTTCTACACACCAAGACGACGCACCGCATTACTAGATGGTCCCCCAGGCCTGGCACGGCTTGTCCCCCGCCCCGCCGGGGAGACTGCACTGAGGTTGGCTTCACTTAAGATTGCACCCATTTCCACTCCAGTCGTAGACTATTCCTTGCTCCTGTCCCCTTCTCCTTCTCGTATTTGTTGTATAGTCCTCCGGTCGCGTCCCGCCATCTGAAGAGTACAGTCCCTGTATAAATTTTTCAGAGCTGGTGCGCCACTCGGCCCTCGGGTATCTCTCCTCCTTGAATGCTTTCGCAGACGGGTCAGCCTCGGAGACGGTGTCGGGCGATTTATGGCCGGCCCCGAAGGCTCCGCCCGAGGCTAATTGTGGGCAGGGCACTGAGTGGGCGGGGATAGCGGGGCGTCATGCACCAGTGGTAGTTGAACCCGCGGCTCATGGCGAGCTCAGTCCCGTCCATCGCCGTCCGTCACGGCCCCCCCCCCCCCCGCGTTAGAGGATGTGGTCCCCTTGCCACAAAGTTCCAGCAGGTGCTGGCTAGCTCTCTGTTTAGGCAGGTGAGCGCCTGCTAGCCCAGCCCAGCCATGAGCCGAGAGCCCCACCAGGTGACACCAACTGTGGTGGGGTGGGAGAAGTGGAGTGAGCGGCTCGAATACATGTTATAGCGACGAAAGCATAATAACCAGGTAGCTCGGCGGCGGAGGACGCCTGCGAGTCGCAAGGTAGGCCAGCCCGCACGACAGCTGTGCATGCACGGGCGGACCTTGCCTACCCTCCAGGCGCTGGGCCCTCTCAGCAGGCGTGAAACACAGAAGGATCTAGCAGCCCAGTCTGGTCGCGCGCTTGCTCGCCCCCACCCCGCACCCCTACTCGCGCGCTTGCTTAGGGCGAGCAGTGGTGGGGCGGCGAGAACGAGCGAGGGGGCTAGATCGTCCTGTCGTGAAACTATGCGACTAAGGCTGGTAGCGGCCTCACGGCCCGGATTTGAGATCTGGGCTCGGCATGCCTGGACTAGTTGCGCCAAGGGCCTGTCACTCAAAAACATCTACACACGCACAGCCTAACAAGAAGAAAAAAATGAGGTAAATAACACCCAAAAATATCGGGATGCGCTTCCTTTTTTCTGCTCTTAACCAGATGAAACCCGTTGAGACGGGCCGCCCTAAGCGCTAACCTTTTCGCCACGCCGGCCAACGCCCCGCAGTGGGCCGTATTTCACATTGTGTTGTTCCAACGTATCAGCAAACACTGGTTTTGACGTGCACTCGCATACAAGGCGGGGGGGGGGGGGGGGGGGGGGGGGGTCGATGCGAAGGCGTGGACTCTCTCTCTCTCTCTCTCTCTCTCTCTCTCTCTCTCTCTCTCTCTCTCTCTCTCTCTCTCTCTCTCTCTCTCTCTCTCTCTCTCTCTCTCTCTCTCTCTCTCTCTCTCTCTCTCTCTCTCCTCTCCCTCTCCCTCTCCCTCTCCCTCTCCTCTCTCCCTCTCTCTCTCTCTCTCTCTCTCTCCCCGGCGAGGTGACATTTCTGCGAAGGCCGCGCCCCGAATTGAATTGTCCCGTAATCAACACCCCCCTCTCCTCTATCCCCAAATCCCGATCGCCCACAGGCTATGGCTAATGCAGCCACCGCCGCCCCCGGCCCGCCCCCGGCATGCCCCCGGGTGGGTGTACGCGGCCTGCACCACCACCCCCGCGGTGGCAACGAGTTAACCTCGTTATCGTTAATTAACCTTCATTTCCGACAGAGTGCGCGCCGACTCCCGGCGTCTTCGCGGCGCCTTCTGCCTTTCGCAGAGAGAAAGCTCCAAGCCAAGCTCCGCGCACAGATGCACCGAGAAAAAAAGTGCAAACAGGCGAGCTGAGCCGTCTAATCCGAAAACTGCGGCCGCTGAAACTGATGTTCTTTGGATGCTCTGCGCTCTGTTCGCTGCTGCCGCCTGCTGCAGTTGAGAGGGTGCGTATTTCAGGGGAGAAGGTCACCAACTCCCCCGTTAGCTTGGTCGAGCCCTTTAGGGGGAGGAGGAGGAGGGGGGGGGGGGGGGCTTAAGCTTGTTGCTCACGCTCCACTGACGTAGCCGCCCTGCTACGTCCCTTTGAAACAAAGTCCTTCGGCGCCGAATAGGACTTCCCTCAGGGCGGCGCCGGTCAGACGGCCTTGGGCGTGTGCCGCGCCACGCCCACGCTAGTTCGCGGGGGGTCCGTGTGTGTCACTCATCGCACTAATGGATGGGCAGATATCGCGGGCCATGAGCAGGAGCAGTGCAGGAGCAGTGCCGAGCGCCCGGTGGGTAGGCAGCCGCCGCCCGTGCGCGCACGCGTGTCGTGCGGGCTGGCCTACCCAGACGTCTAGCGGGCGCTCGTCGCCAGCCGCGGCCGCTTGCATCGCTGTCGACAGGGACCGACACCGCCGCCACCGCCGGGCCGGGCTCTGTCTGTAAAGTTAACCACGACCTTGGTTCACGCGTCAGTGAGAGTGAGAAAGTGAGCGCGACCGGAACTATGTTTTCGCGTTCTTGCCGCGCTGCTCCAAGGAATTGGCATAAAGAATTGATCCACGCGAGTGGTTTTGCATGCTTCGGGGGGTCGTTGCGATGCTTGAGGACCATTTTGATCCCAATCTCTGCACACTTTTCGAACATAGGAAAGACCCTCACTCTGTGGACAATCATGACTTTTTTGACAGTGTGATGGAGCAGCCTCCGCCCAGCAGTGAACCACTTCACTTCGTCCTCTGCAACTATTCAGCTCGCAAATGATGCTGGCAATCTCTTGGGGGCGTTATACCACGGCGTCGCTCTACCCACGGCGATAGCGCCCAGCCGGCCCAGCCCAGGCCCGGGCCCAGCATGCCCCCGCTGCCCCGCTCACAGGCCCCGCAACAACTGTGCAAATGTTGTCGGGCGCGCGCGCCGCGGCCGTGCCATCCCGCCAGCGATGCATATAAAGCTGGAAACGTCGGCGCTGGCAGCGCTGGTGTTCGATTGCACACAGAACAGTGCCGCACGCGCGGTGCTCAAGCAGAGGCGCACTGGCTAGGTGAGGTGCCAGCGGGCGGGGGGCGTGCGGCGCGGCGGGGTCATCCGCGATTAAACTGGCACACGATTGTGTGTTTGTGGTCGTTGTTGTTGGTGTTACGACACTATGCAACAGTCGATACGCGTGCCAAAACGCTGCCGCAGTCACCCACGCGACACTGCGGGCTGCTGCTGCTGCTGCTGCTGGCGCGGTGCTGGGAAGGACACCCGCCCCGCCGCCCCGCCGGTACGTGCGGTTGTTGGCGTTACAGGTCCAGCCCATGCCTCGTGGGCCTCGTGGGGTCAGGCGCAGGAGCAGAGGCCAACAGAGGCCGCGGTGTGCGGCGCTGGCGGCGTGCCCCGCGCGGACATGTCCTCTGGCCGGTGCGGCACGTCGTAGACTGTGAGGAGGTCGCCGACGGCCACCGCGGTGACGACGGGACGAGACGAGACGACCCCGTCCATGGCGCTGACGACAGCCGGCACTCGAAGCGCCACGCCGCGTGACTCGCGATGCCTATCGCGAAACGTGAATCGCGTATCGAGACCAAAAAGGCGTCGAATCGAATGCCATGGCAATGTGTGTCTACTGCAGCGCTGCAGCGGCCGTGAGCGGAACCAGCGAAACCAGCGGAACCGCGGGGACGAACAACGGACTGACACGGACCGGAGACACACCGAAGGGCGCACCCTACACCCTCGATTATGAATGCTTCAATCAAGGCTCAAATACTCATGGGAAGTAATAGGGTATTATTCTCATTTTTCTTCCAAGCAAGTTGTCTTGACTGCGAGCCTCTTCAGTGCATGGAATACTTGGCTCATGCGTACAGCAAAATGTGGGAAATGCATGCAGGAAGGCTAAAAGGTATACAACAAGAAGAGTAACAAGAATACCCCCTAAGCACCAAAAATATGAATGAGAGGAGTTTTCAGAATCGAGGGTGTGACCGGAGGGTCTGGTGTTCCCGGGACCGCCGGTGCCCCCCCCCCCCCCCCCCCGTGGCCGCCGCCATAGGGCCGCAGGGGCTCTCCGAGGAGGACAGGGCGCCTCTTTAGACGACGAGACAAATGCAATTAGTGCGGCTCCAGCGTGGGGCCGTGGGGGCCTCTGCACGTAGCGGTCATGGCGTCGCCGCGGCGCTTGAGGAATTTAATACCGCGGGACCAGAGGTGGGGCAGGGGGGGGGGGGGGCATGCGTGCGGAGAACCCGAGTGGGCTGGTCACCGCTTGAATAATGAACGAGCAAAATGGGACATATCCGTATAAGAAATTCACATTGTGCAGTAGATTTCGCCGTTAGAACTGTCGAACGTATGCCAAGGTCAAGCTCAAGCGGAGTGCCCTGAATAACTTGACAATGTATACCCATCACCGCAGGCTCCGCAGGCTCTGCCGGCCATGGACCCTCTCTGAGGTGGCGGTTCGCGGTGTACTCTAAGAAGCCGATGGGCAGCTCCATGGGTGTTGCTGAGCTGGCTCAGGTGAGTCACTCCAGCTCATGATGATGATGATCCACAGGTGGGAGGGAGATGAGGTCGACGCACTTTCGGGAGGAGCGCGAACGCCTCTCTACCACTCCAGTGTTCGCTGGACTCCCGAAGGCCCCCCCTCCCCCCTCCCTTCCTCTACCCCCCACTTTCCGCCAAGGCAATCATCCGTGTCGTGTCAGAATACGTAGTTGCAGGGCGTCCGCTGTTCGCCCAGTGTTCGCCACACCCACTCTCGATTTGTACAACAAGACCACAAACGGGCGAACTCGAAACGAAATCAACCGTAGGGCTCTCGGGTTAGATTCGGTCACTCATCTCTATGCACGCTAATGTTTTTATTTTGTTCAATTTTGTACGTGGGTACGTACGTTTCTAAACCTCTTTCTACGTACAAAAACTGCACTGAGATACGGTCGAATTATGCCATATTATTCGCAAAAGCGCACGAATTCATACGCAGCTTCAAGAGGCTTAAAAACGTACTATCGTGCGTACAACACGGGACATAAGAATTCAGTGTGTGAGAAGATCCTATCAAAGTCTAGGAGCTAATTCGTCGAATCCAGGCGGTGAAACACCATCATCAAATTGATGAGAAACCGTGATAGCCCTCCCTCACTTACGACCTTGCTCACGACGAAATAGACAATTCCGTTTCGACTACTGACGTCACCAGAAACGGTAAGAAGATGAAAGGAATATTTGCTGGCTCCAGGGGAGGTAAAGGCTTACGCACGGGGAGAAGTGATTCAGCGCTGCGTCTTCCCCATGATCGTAACAAATTTCCCACCGCCTGCGAAAGCCACAACGTTATCGGGGAAGCCTTGCAGTTGGCTTGGCTCGTCACGGACCGGACAGACCGGGCAGATTCAAACACGAGACGCGACAGACATTGAGCGCCGCGCGGTCCCCCTTTCCTGCCTGTAGCTCATGAACCGTCGAACTTAGATGGGGAGTGTAAGCGAGGCGTTTTTAGGATAAAGTCTGGGCTATCCGTTGATGTGCGTATCTTTCCGATCCGACCATTTTAGATCGATCTAGAGCGCCCAATAGGCGCCCGACCGGCCAGGCGGCACCGGGCTCGATCTACAGACGGTTTGTTTATGCCAGTTACACGGAGGATCACACTTACGAAGATGATCGAACTTTAACAAATGTATATTTTTCCGGTCAACGAGATCTTACTTTAATGACGAGGTACCACTTCGTCACTATGCAAATATCGCTTCTGCTAACTTTTCAATATTTTGAGCCCGGGGCCGTCGTCACGTACCGAGGACTCTGCGTTACGTACCGAAGCATCAGCGTTATGGCTGAGCCAGCCGGGTTTCCCCCTCTCCCCACCACAACCCCCACCAGCTTGGCCGACCCGTGCGGGGCTGCCTTTTCTTTCGGTCATGGTACGAAAGTGAGGCTCGCCGAAGTGATGACTTTTCGTGTCGATAACTAAAAAACCAGGAAAGGTTGAGGGAAATCAAGTTTACTTGTCAGTTATATCAAGCATACTGAGTTCGCACGCTAAGTTTGGTCGATATATTTCATTCCGTTTCGCTGCCAAGTCTAGAGACAGAAGGGTCTGCAAATCGGCCTCTGTCGAATAACGTCTCCCAGTAGCCTGTACCTTCCCTGCTGGCTCATTGCAGTCACCTTTGCGCATGCGCAGATGCCACATTTGTATAACAATGTCCCCTGCGTATGCTCAGTGCACGTTATTTCTTTCATCTTCTTGCCAAGACGTCAGCAGGTGCAACGGAATTGACTATTCCCACGGCGCTTAATTCGGGAGCATATCAGTTACGCGGTTACCCAATCCCTCTGGGCGTGACGTTGGGTGGTTGTTAGATGTGGCCAAGGGCTCGGCCAAGGTCTGCCTACGGTCGAGTCCTTGGCCACACTCCGTACGTATTGGTTTCAGAGAGCAGCCAGGCCCTTGGGTCCTCCGGGACCTGATGCCGCTGGGTTTGGGGGTGGGGGGGACTTGTCGAGCCGATGTCAATGTCCTTCCTTCCACGGAACCTGGCCGGACCTGAGTGGTAGTGCAGTTCCGTCAGCGCGACAGACCTGTTTGGTTAGTACCTTTCTCTTTTCACAAAAAGAAAAATCTTTGTGGAGGTCAGCGCAGCAGCGGTCAGCTACTAGACTTATTGAAAGTTTCTAAAGTATGACTAACTGCTGAGGACGTTTGTAATGAACGATTCGAATTTCCTTCGAATATTTGAAGCCCGCGTGTCCTGTGTTGCTGTGTTCTTCAGCTGTGTGAACTGTTCGGCTAACTCGTCTCACCTTGGCCGTGAGGGTGGCGTTGTGGAGCTCTTCCAGGGTGGGCCTGTAGGCGGCCTGGATGGACATGATGTTGCGGTAGTTGTCCAGGCGGGGCAGCGCCTCCCGGGTGAGCTGGCGGAAGCTCTTGACGTACCGCGTGTCGTAGTTAGCTTCCGACGTGCGCCGGCCTGAAAAGGGGAACAACAGCAAGAAATGTTATCTCAAAGGGTTCTTGAGCCGAGTTTGCCAGGCAGTGTTGATTGGCCGGTGACCTGCGGACCTGCTGGCTGCGCTGCCGCCCTGCGGACCTGTAGCCCAGATCGCTCGATTGGTCGTTGGATGGTCGGACTGATGACGTCATTTCACCTTTCTTTACCGCGTTAATAATTTTCGCCCAGATCAGATCTAAAACCATCCAGGTTGCAAAATTCCGATTTCGGGACTATGCAGCGAAATTATGCATTTTACTTTGGGAAATATATCTGGCAATAGCAATATAGGCTATGATTTTATTCGGATAATCCCGAACGAATTGTCCACCAAAAGGCGAGTTGTGTCAGAGACGTCTGCAGCTGAGTGGACGGAGGGTTCGAGCAGCAGGCCTGGCCTAGTCTGGCCTCTCGGCCTCGGCCCGCGATAGCGACAGGTGCCTTACTTTGGCGCAGCGCAGTTCAGCAGCACTTATGGCACTTATGTCCGCCTCCACACGTCCTCACTCATACACTCGCAAAAAACAACAACAAACTCTTTTTTCAGACATTCCGCACCGAGCCATTCACAGAAGGGGACGAAGTGAAGTGGCGGATGAAAACAGATCGGAAAAAAACAATGCACACTGCTAATCCTTCTAGTCCACCCACAGGAATAATACCATTCGATTACAATAGTCAATAATAATGTACATAGGATAATATATATAGGGTAGGATACTAGGAATGTTCGACATTCAACGACCATAAAGCCGACTGAGAAGCATATTCTGGATCTGGAAACCAGGGGCACTACCAAAGGCAAGAAAAAATGATTTCGAAAGCGCTCTATCTCGCTTCCTGCCACAACGAGGGCGCCAACGGAAGCACACCACACCGCCCTGCTGACATTTCCATTTAGTACCACTAGAGACGGGGTTCCGCCGGGCTTTGCTATATCGCAGCCCTTTGCGTCGGACGGGAGTAGTATTCACATGGTCTCTGTCTCTGATGACTGTCGGACGGGAGTAGTATACACATGGTCTCTGTCTCTGATGACTGTCGGACGGGAGTAGTATACACATGGTCTCTGTCTCTGATGACTGTCGGACGGGAGTAGTATACACATGGTCTCTGTCTCTGATGACTGTCGGACGGGAGTAGTATACACATGGTCTCTGTCTCTGATGACTGTCGGACGGGAGTAGTATACACATGGTCTCTGTCTCTGATGACTGTCGGACGGGAGTAGTATACACATGGTCTCTGTCTCTGATGACTGTCGGACGGGAGTAGTAGTACACATGGTCTCTGTCTCTGATGACGTCATGCACCAAGCGCATTTCAGGCTGCTGACGCCTTCAGCGTGCCTCCTCGTCACTCCGATAGTATACGGACGGTTCTAAGAAGCACTCTGCTTCCGGCAGAGGTTCGTGTGTGCTGGCTCCACAGCGCCGCACATGTTCGTGGGTTCAAATACCAGCGCTGGGAGGGGCGCTTCCATTTTTCTGCGCCGCGCGGTCGCGACTTGCGAGGGTCGGGTTGGGTTTATTCCGGTTTATTCCGCTCCTGTGTATTGCCAGCTCGATTCCGGGTATGCCTATTCGGACGCGCGCGGTGCTCTGACATCTGACACGACGAAAGCTAAGCGAAAAGGCCATGGCGTGTGACTCTCTCGTAAAAGCACAGCATAACGGTATGCTAGACGCATGGGTCGCCAAACCGTCTGAAGGGGTCTGACGTCACCGTAGCCGGGAAGGCAGGGGAAAGAGGAAGGCCCTTGGGGGCCTGGGGGCGCCTGGAGGGGGTTTGGGAGGGGGGGGGGGCAACTTGAACGCACGGTAAGGTAGGCCCCTAGACTGCTCAACAGGTGTAACGTAAGCGGAGTCACTGCACGGCATCAGGCGACGCAGCGAGATGGTCATGCTTCCGACCCTTTCGCGATCCCTTCCGACGACGCCGCGATCCCCCCCCCCCCCCCTGTAATCCGTGCTCCCCAAAGACTGGCAAAGCCAACGCAGCGGTGTCAGGTGAAGCCCTTTTATCCATGCTGCCCACACTATCCGCGGACAGGAGTGCCCCCCCCCCCCCCTCTCTCTCTTCAATCAATAAAGCAATCAATATACATATATATCACACCCACCCACGCACCCACATACACGCTCATGCTTTCTCAAGTACCACTTGTGACCCACATGTTACCCACGCGTCTTTTGTTCTCACGTGTAACATTAAACGGCGAAGTACGCGGTTGACAGACGCGTAAAAATGGGTGGGGGGGGGGGAGGGGGATCGCCCCTCTCCCCCATTGGTCCCCGAAGGAAACCAAAATTTGGTTCTGGCTCTCCTCTTGGTGCCCCGACCGGCCCCGGTAACGGGACGAAAACTTGATTGCTCTCCAATAAATTTTGAAAGAAAACCAAATATTTAAAAAATGTCTTTCATTATTGAAAATTTGCCCCCAAGGTAGGCGATCCGTAAAGCATCGCCCCTCCCTTTCTCGGTTCGTTTTTACGCCCCTGACCGTTGACGCCTGGCGCCTGCGAGTGCCGGGGTAGGCCAGCCCGCACGACCCGCGTGCATCCACAAGTCGTGGCTGCCTACCCGACAGGCGCCGGCCAGTCAGTCCGCCCAACTCGTGCAGCGGTGTCGTCAACGCGCTTTTACTCGCAGTTTTATGGCATATTTCAGGCGAAACGCGACGCGACGCCGCCGCAGACACGGTGAGCAAGGCAGCCATTCCCTACCGCCAGACAAGGGTATGCAACTTCGGTATTCTTGGTACACCCTCCAAGTATTCCCGTGGTATTCTCATGGTATTCTCAGGAATAGTATTCGCAATATTCTCGGATATGAGAACTAAAGGTACAAAAACAGATATATTACCTTATAGATCTTCAAATTGAGACGGTATTCTGAGAATTTTTATCAAGTATTCCCAAGTATTCTTAATGAGAATATATTCTTGGTACGGTAATTTTAGAAGATGCAGACCCTTGCCGCCAGAGGCCTGGGCCGTGCTGCTATGGCCATCGTGACCCCGCCAGGCCGAGTGATTCGTCCGAGCCGCGCCACCGCTGCCGCCACCACAACGTGAGCTGAGCAATACGGACGGGACGGACGGTCCCCTCCTCCTCCTTCTCCTCCTCCTCCTCCTCTAGCAGCATACATAGCAGCAGCATAGCAGAGCATGGTGTTTGCCGAGAGCGGCGCGGGGAGCGGTGCGGCGGGGCGCGGGCATGCCTTGTGTGCTGAGGGTTGGGGAGGGGAGGGGAGGGTTGGGCGGGAAATGAATGGGGTGCGACTGACGGAGGCCACGAAGGGTGCAGGACACAGGACACGCACATGTGCATGCCAGACCGGCACGCCGGCGTGCCGCCACGCCGGGCTCCTATCCAACACCGCGAAGACGTCGAAGAGGTTGTCCTGGTGCCGGTGTCTGACCCACCAGCGGCCGGCACGGTTGCACGCTGCTGCAGCGACTACACGGCGCGTGTGTGGCCCTGCCGGTGCGCAGTGGGTCGCAATGGCACTATACCTTGGGGACTACCAAGTTCTACCACATCGAGGTCCAGCGTGCCGCCCTTCGGGCGGCGGGCTGAGGCTAGCTACCGGCGATCACGGTGAACTGGACTTCCGGACGGCCCATCACTAGATGGTGACCGCGACGTATAGGTCAACTGTGACCTGCTACGGGGAGCCACTTGGTTGGCTATGAAGTGGTGAACCCTGGGCGCGTCAAACTTGAACTTGAACTTGAACGGTGCCGGTCGCAGCCTCACGGACTCACTCACCGTCATCCGGGTCCATCGTGTCCTTCCGCGGTCGCAGCTCGACGTGCTCGTCATCCTCGCAGAGCTTCTCCAGCTCGCCGTTGGTCTTGGCGGCGGCGGCGTCCACCCGGTTCACCTGGAAGCGGGTTCTCTTCTCGAGGTCCTCCAGCTCCAGACCGTTGTTCAGCTTCTCGGCGGACATGGTGCCTTGCTGCTGCTGCTGCTGCTGCTGCTGCTGCTGCTGCTGCTGCTGCTGCCGGCACTGCCAGACACTGCTCACGGGCGCACGTAGCCGAAGAGCACGAGCACCATCACTGTCAGCACGCACTTGCAGTCTCCAATATTCACTCACGCCCGGCTCAGGACAGGAGCGGCGCAGGACGATAGGGAACTGAACCGATCGAACCGATTTTCCGCAGGAAACGGTTCCGACTGACCGACTCCAAGGGGAGGAGAGGGAAGCGGAGGAGAGGACGGCCTGGCAGGGACACCACCGCCGAGTCCAGGACGACAGTCAGGACGACAGTCAGGACGACGACGATGAGCGCAAACACGGCGAGCAACGGCGCGCCGTACACGTCTTCCCTCCGAGGAGTGTAGAAGGGGAATGAAGTGGATGAGGATGAGGCTTGGGGTGAGGAGTTGGAGTTTTGAGAAATGTGTGGTGGAAGGAGACCGGTTCGCACTCCGTCCGTGCTCCCTCCGCCCCTCCGCCCCTCCGCCGCCACGGAGGTGGGGGGTGGGGTGGGGGGTGGGGGGAATGGAGGGGGAGAGGGAGAGGGAACATCTCCAACCGAATATGAATGCGTACGACTCACACAACCGGCAATTGCAATTCGTTGTCATTGTGTCTTAGCGAATATTTTGTTTCCTTCTTTCTCGAATTAGAAGGATTTTTTTAAGATAATGCGAAGTGGGAAAAATTGGACTGTTGAACACTATTAACGCGGTAGACTACTTGGTAACGCTCTCGCTGCAATTGAAAACGAAAAGCGGAGTAGCCGACACCTGATCATAACCTTAAGGTAAAGTATGTAGATATGTAGATGCTGTCAAATGTGCGTTATTGTTTTTATAGTTTTGTTTCACATTTCCGTGTGTATTTACTGAATACTACCGATTTCCCCTCCCTACATCTAGACTGTTGTGATTCTAAATTTTTCATCTACCTATCTTTCTTAGTGGCACTGTAGCTGTCAAGAAATTTTATGGTGTTGATTCACAAGGACTTTTGCTTTCCCTCTTACAGAATGGCTTCCTCATCGAATGACGAAAATCCGACGCAATCCCAAATCGCCCAGAAGACGTGGGAACTGGCTAATAATATAGAGACTATATCATCAACTGATGAAATTTATCGCTATGATCGCAAACAGCAGCAAGATATCCTAGCTGCGAAGCCCTGGGAAAAGGAGTGAGTAATTCTGCTGTTCATTGACAATCAAAAAGTTTCTGTCTCCACATCTTCAGGTTTTCACAGATTTTAAAGATTGTCTTAAACTTTTTAATACATCCCCTGTCTCTCTAGCCCCCATTTCTTTAAAGAAATGAAGATTTCTGCACTGGCATTGCTCAAAATGGTTATGCATGCTAGATCTGGTGGCACCTTGGAAGTGATGGGTCTACTTTTGGGAAAAGTTGATGCCAATACAATGATAGTGATGGATTCTTTTGCTCTGCCTGTAGAAGGTACTGAAACACGGGTCAATGCCCAAGCACAAGCTTATGAATATATGACTGCTTACATAGAGGCAGCCAAACAGGTTAGTGTAAATTCTGCCTGATTACCTTTTAATATGTGTGAAATATACTTGTGTTCAGTTTGTAACAATATTTTACCATATTAGGTTGGGCGTCTAGAAAATGCCATTGGCTGGTATCATTCCCATCCTGGTTATGGTTGTTGGCTTTCTGGCATAGATGTGTCAACTCAGATGCTTAACCAGAACTTTCAAGAACCATTTGTTGCTATTGTGATTGATCCAGTACGCACTATTTCTGCAGGAAAAGTTTGCTTAGGTGCTTTCAGAACCTACCCTAAGGTATTTTCAGTTCTCATTGTCTTGCCATATTTATCTCTGTGGTAACTTAATGTGGTATTTTACCATATCGATCTGCAGGGTTTCAAACCAGCCAATGAAGAACCTTCTGAGTACCAAACTATCCCATTGAATAAAATAGAGGATTTCGGTGTACATTGTAAACAGTACTATTCTCTAGAAGTATCGTATTTTAAATCTGCTTTAGATCGAAGGCTTCTAGACTCCCTGTGGAATAAATATTGGGTGAACACTTTGGGTTCTAGTTCATTGATAACTAATGCAGACTACACAACTGGCCAGGTTTGTTTTAATTTTTTAAAGTTTTGTTGTAAATGAACTATTCTTTCTTTCTTTTTATTTTTAAAGGTGAGAAATTATTTATTGACAAATTTCTTTTTAGATTCTGGATCTATCAGACAAATTGGAGCAATCAGCTGCTCTTGGCCGCATTGGTCATTGGATGCAAGATCCACATGAGAAACGCTGTGAGGACAAACTCATGAAAGTAACCCGGGACAGTAATAAAACCACTATAGAGATCATTCATGGGTTAATGGCTCAAACCATTAAAGACCGATTATTTAATCATGTTGTACCAGGTCCAAGCAGTTCAAATTCTTAATTTATTCTGTGTTTTACTGTAACCCTAGATTATTATTGGTGTATTTTTAACCTCTGGAAGTTTCAAGACTTCATAAAGTGTCAATCTTGATGTTTGTATTGAGACTTAAATGTCTTCACTAAATTCTTTTGTTTCTACTTGTAGTGGGTAAGTCCCAATGTGATGGTATCTACTCTTTGTTCGGATGTCTCAATGTGTGTTGTCAGCAAAATTTATAAAAATCCATTAATAATTTTGCAGATGCTTTGGGTATTTTTTTCCACCTGCTTTCCCTTTAACTGAATAATACAATATGGGAGAGCCACTAGTTTCCTGAGAACTCATTTTATTTCATCACATACATACAGGAGAACTCAGTACACAACAAATATATTAACCCTTAGAAAGTGCTGCTGCAACATGGTAGTTCTAGTACTATGTATTTCTATATACAATATGATCCAGTCAACATCATGGCTGCACCTTCATATAATAATACTTCCACAGTTAAAATTCACAGTCTGGCATATACGAATGGCTAAAATTTATATATTTTTATTTACAAACATGCTCTTCATATAACTTTATACTGTAATTACAAGTTTGAAGATAAAATGGACCATAAATTTACAAACAATAAGTGATTAAACAATTTGAAGCATGTGGGTTTGAGAAACCAACAAAGCATATTTAACATGATTAAAACATACTTATAAGGAGATACCCTCCTATTAAAAATAATACAATCAAAACTGGTCCTTTCAGTAGTAAAATATACCACTTATATACAGAAGATTCTTTGCCTCCTCGTGAGGTACTTGTGCAAAAGCCACAGAGGTACAGAATGCCGTACACTACAACCCCTACCCAATGAGAGGAAAACAAGTTCCTTCCTTGGTGCTCAGGCCAGCTGAGCTCTACAGAAGCCACACTAGGACCACACATCAATAAGGAATGCAAAAGTTATCTCAATAACAAACATATAAAACAATGATTTTCACTTGTTTTAGAAGTTCAACCAGGAGACGTAGCACATTTCCGGAAATGCTTTCCCTACCTATTGCATTCCTCAACTTGACTTCAACAGCGTGCTTAAACAATCTCAGATGGGATTTGTTCCGAAATCATCACATCAGAAAAAAGCAGAAGAGTATAGAACACTCTCCAGCTGTAATATCAATGTATCTGCCAACATTGATGGTAATTGTACAACAACAAAAACAACATCATAATTTTTTAATCCATTACTGATACCAATCAGTTGGAAAATGGTTCAACTCTGCTTGATCCTGGACATTTGCTCCACCACTACTGAAAGATATACGCATTCGCATTCTCAAGGCACCCTGTAAAAATACATAAAATCAAAGAAAAGTAATGAATTGAGTGGCTAAATTAATAGCAGTAATAACTGGTTACACTAAAAGAAATTCATACCTTATTTGGGTTTTGTATGCGAAGCACTTGAGTGACAGAACCTGAGGGAGAAATTGTAGTACCACTAGGAGACATCATTTGCAGCTGAAATGTCTGCACGACAAAAGTAAATATTAATTCTCATTACATTGCAATGGACAGGGGTAAAAAGAAGAACAGCTTCATCACAGTGGATTATACACAAACTTACTTTAGGAACAGCCACTTGGAAGAGGAATTCACTTATAGGCATTGATGTTTCATTGTATGCTGCCATTGTTATACTTATTGAAGTTGGGGTATCAACACCTTCTAGTGTGAACATTATTCGTAAGCCATTCTTTTCATACGCCACTATGCTATTAGAGTCTGAAATAGATGTTTGAATGAGTGTGTTTTTACTTATAATATACATCCATGCTGATGAGACAATTCACAATACATTTACCTGAACTGGGATTGATAGAGGTGAGTGCAGATAAAGGCTGGGTTTGAGTACTAAGAGACCCTAGTGAACCCAAAGGATCCAAGAGAAGTGGATTGTTGTTGTTGGTACTGTGTACATTGTTGTTCATGTTCATGTTGTTAACTGCAACTGGAGCAGTGCTACCAATATCAAGACCTGGAAGAAAGTTCATTAATGATTATTTACAACATTAAATAAATGAAACTAAACAAAATACTAGCCTCAAATATATTTTTTTTCTGTAAATTAACTTGCCTAATAGGTCCATCAAATCTTGATTATCAGTAGAAGAGGGAACAGATGCAGGTGGTTTGGCATTTGCTTGGTCTGCTTCAGTATCAATTATTCCCTCACTGCCACCAAGGAGAACCAGCAGGGCATTCTGTCGAGAGAGACAATATGAGCTACTCTGTTTTGGTAAGTGAAGATAATTTGTTGATTTTGAGAAAATTAACATACTGAATCATTGTTGATCGCAGACTCATCTGTGTTAACATCAGCAATATCCAAAACTCCATTCACAGCAGAATGCTGAGCTTGCTGTTGAGCGCCATTATCTCGGCGGACAACTTCCATAGGCGGCATGCGCTCAAGAAGTGCAGGTCGTAAGTGAGCATGTGAGTTAAACAGCTGAGTGAATTCAACACCTCTTTGTTGTAATTCTATGTGCAAATGGCTCCCAAACTGCTGAACCATTTGACGGATGCGTCTGTCATGGGAAATAAAAAACTCGTCAAGGTCATTTCAAAAAAAGCAAGGAAAATAAAACAAAAACTCACATACGTTTAAACACAGAGATTGGAAAGATATTAAACTATGAAGAAAACTTACTCCACATTAATCCGGAAGCGAGTTGAAAGCTTGGTTAGTGAAAGTAAGGTATATTGCTTTGTTACCACTGTGTTTTGTGGGGACCACAACAAACGCTGGTATACATCAAGGATTTCATCTTCAGTGACCTACAAGATATAAGCACAGAATAGTAGCACAATTAATTAATATGAACAACAATCTTCTCAGTTCTTCAGATCAGATCAGATTTGTACCTTTACAACATCACTTGGGTCATCTCCTACAGAAACATCACCATAAAGAAGGGTGTCACCATATTCTCCGATACACCAGGTCGCAACTTGGGTAAGCGGCTGCCTGTCACAGGTATCCTGTTCAAGAGCACGCCATAGCTGAGCTGAAACATAACCTTGTTCATCAACAGATTCTGATATCAGTTGGATGGTGCTAGAGACAACATCATCTCTGACATAGTTGCCAGCCTGCAAAACAAACAAAAACACAATGATGGTTAGAAGTATTTTTGCGTGAGCAGGCTGTGTAAAAAAAAGTAATCCAAGACACTGCTAGCACATACAGCAATAAGAACTCTCAGCAGTGTGTCAAGGTGCCAGCGTTTATTCGGCGCATAGCGTTCTGCAGCTAACACAATGCTTGAACTGCATTGTGCTTTAAACTCTGGATCAGATCGTTCCAAGAACAGAAGTAATTCCTTCATCATAGTACGAACATTGTTTGAGTTAATCAACGCAAAGCTTAATTCAAGAGCACGACGTCTGATGGAAACATCTGGATCCTAAAACAAATGTCAATAGTTACAAAAATTCAAAATAATTTCAACCATGTAAGGTAACCTCAGATATAAAATCACACCTTCAGACATTCCAAAATAGTAGTTCTATGTCTCTGAACTGCACTAGTGTCTAAATGGACAGTCTTCAAGAGAGTATTGAGTGCCACATATCGGATGTTCTTGTCATTATTCAACAAGAAACGACCAAGAATGTTGACTGCAAGCACCTATTGAAAAACAACAAGAAAGGGGTGAGAACAACTTAAAAAACAAATAAAATGTTCACTTTTAAAACCATCTGAACAATCATACCCTTAGGCCACTCTCTGACTTAATGTCCATGATGGAAAGAACAGTTTCATAGAGAATGGTGTTTCCAACATTCTTTGATGTCTCTGTGTTAGTTGCTACTTGAGCCAAAATATCATTCATGGCTTCAGATGCTTCGGCATCATTGCGCCCCAAAATACGAAGAAGTCGCAGAATTTTTACCTGACAACAGCAGTAACTATTTTAACTACCATACTAACTACGGGCTTGCACAAACCAACATGAGTAGATAATATGAAGAAACACTCTGTAGCAACTTCCTGAAATCTACCTGAAGGAAAGGATCACTGACTCCTGACACATCATGTTCAGGGGAATACCCAGCAAGGATAAGGTTTTTCAAGATGCGTACCAAGTTTGGAACAATCTGTAATCGACAAAGCAAAACAAGGTATAATTAAGCTGCACAGTTAGTTCCACAGAACACAAAAAAATAATACACATATTGGTGCATTGCAATTCCTTGCAGTAAAAAACAGATCAGATTATCTTCTCTTTTTTATTTTAACAAGAAATTTATTTGATAAGAAATATCTACTACAAACAAGCTGCAAGAAAAGAACAGTATAAAAATATTTTTTTATCCCTTTTTTAAAAGATAAGATAGTAATGAAGCATCGCGCACAAGCTGCTTAACACAGAAACTCAGGGCATGCATTAAGTGTAATTGTACACAATCACTATACCAGGTGTATCATTGGCCCCGGGTAGTTACGATTTAGGCAGTCCCGCAACGCACTATCTCCGTCTCTTTCTGTCTCACGCGTCTGGCCGAGCCAGAAAGACACGGAGATAGTGTGTTGCGGGACTGCCTAAAACCGAAACTGCCCGGGGCCAATGATACACCTATAAGGTTTATAAATTTAAATTTCTAGATTAATCTCCAAAGCCATGCAACAAAAAGAAACCTCATGGATCAACTAGTGCCAACTAATTTAAACAAGTTGACATGATAGGATGTGGCTGATATTTGTTTACCAACTACACTACATTCTACAACTAGCATCATGATGAGTGCAAAGTGCAGGTGCATCTCAGTCTGAAAAGCATTACCTCTTCCTGACTGCATTCCTACACCGCACAGAAAGAGAACAAAACCAATCATTAACAAACTGAATTCATAGTTCCAAAATAAATAAATTGAAAAATTATATTTTGCTCAAAATCCTATGCTAATACTTCCACTACCTTGAAAGAAGACTTCTTTCCTTTCCCCAACACTACAGAAAAGTTCTGGAACAAGTAAAGTTATTCCACTGGGTTAAAGAAATAAATTGGTGGTGACAATGCACCAAAATTTGGAAAGCAAACAGCAGATCCATGATTACAGAATTCAGAGACAAGACCAGTGTACCCTGATATTTAAAACCTTCAATTTAAATAATAATTCCACTAACCCAATGCACCATATGAGAGAATTAGAGCACAAACTAGTTGCTTGAAGCTGACAGAAGAGGACAGATGTGATTATAAATCAGAGAATGTACTCAACAAAGTAATACTATCCTGTACTAGCAATACAGTAGTGTTGATATTTTCGTATCAATATGTTAAGATGAGAAAACAAAAGGGGGATAGAGATGGTTCAATCATAGAATCTCTACAGTACATGCACAATACCTTCATAAAATAAATTTACGGTATTATTACACAAAAAGATCACCAACTACATTACCTCATAAAGATTATGAAGGAAACACTTACCTTTTTGAAGTGTTGAAGAGTATCTGGACTGTGTTCACACATTTCAGTAATAAGGGTAACTCCAGTGATCAGAACTCCTAAAAACAAACTGAACATTAGCAACCTCAAAATATTTTTCCAACTTATCAGAAGCAGAAGGTAGAAACTTGACTTACCATGATTCTTCTCTGACAAAAGTGAACGCGTGGCAGGAAGAAATATCTCCATCAGTTCTGGAACTTTCAAAACTATTCTGTAAGCACAGAGGGCAGCCTTCTTGCGAATATAAGCATTAGGCGACTTCATCAGTCTTTCAACTTCTGCAGCTAGATCACGTGACATCTCTGGAGAAGCAATCGCTCCGAGTGTGCACAAAGCCAAACCAACTACAAACTGGGTTGAGCTATTTAAGTCACTGGAAGAAAAGGAAAAGGAGATAAGATTATGACTCATAATCACTTGATAGTAACTACTTCATGCTCTGAAGCAGCCAATAAAATGCATACTTTTTCAAACAATTTGTAATGAGTAAATGGACATCTTGACGCTCATCTAGGAGCAACATAGCCCCAAGATATCCAATCCTTTTGTCAGTGAAACGTGGAGACGCAATCAATTTCAAACACTCTAACTGGCCAAAGTGTGCAGGGTACCTAATGAATCAACAAACCAAATTTTTTTTACAAACACTACAGAGAAAAAATTACCATATGAAAGAAAACAAAAACAAGAATTACCCTAGCATATGAATATAAAGAAGTTTCGCAACATTTCTGCAACGCCATGCAGAATCTTCCTCTCTGAATGTGGAGCGGATGTAAGCACATTCCTTGTTAATGACTTCCCTTTCTTCAGTGGCAGTACGAGCAGCACGAATCTGACGTATCAGGTCACGCAACCGCATAGGTGTTGGCATACGAACTGAAAAACAGCACAAAGGTCTAGGTGAAATAACTGCTTTAATCAAGAAAAACATGCTTTACATAGGTGAATGATAGACTTGCCTCTCTCCACAGCTTCATTGAACACTTGCTTGATGGCAGCCATATTAAAAGCTGGATTGAATCTGTAAAAAACGGAGGTTGTTTAATTTATACAAGAGAAATAGAGAGAGAGACTGGACAAATGATATTTTACATAAATATGCATTGTCAATGTTAGAAGCATGCGAGTGTTACACAGAGAAAACCTTAAAGTGTTTGAATGAATGAATAAGGTAAAGACACAGTAATATTGAAAGTGACTACTTTGCATCATTAATATGAAAACACAGTACAATATATTTAAGCTTTGCCATCACAAAACAAAATTCACCTCCACCTTGGAAAAGAAAACTAATAAAAATATCCATCGAAACCAGAAACAAAAGCAGAAAAAAATTGTTCTGGTAAAATCTGAAATTACCCATGGTCTGATGAGTTCATTTTGTTTCCTCAGCACCCTGAACTGATGAAGATAAATAGCTTTTATTTGGAGCCAAGTGGTAGAGTGTAAAACCAAGTAGTCCTGCTGAGACAATACACACAAGCATTATAATATAGCAAAACAATAATTATATAAGAGAAGCAAGGTTGACCTGTAAAAGCAACTACGGAATGATATATTGAGTGACAACTGGTACTGGCTCGAAGTCACTCTAAGATTTCAATACAAGAAAACTTGTGTAACTGGTCTAGACTCGGGTATAAGAGTTAATGTACACATCACAGTCAAAGAACCTAAAAGAAACTAAACCCACTTAGAAACTCGGTGATAACCACACACCTCACAACAACATTGAGGGTACCCTTGGAGAAAATAAAAGACTTTCAAAATGGATTCTTAAGTAAATCGTTTGTTCAAATTGTAATTGCTGTAGCATACAAAATCTTAGACTAGGAGTTATGTTTTGTTATGAACATTGCAGAAAGGACAGCTGGAGACTGGTCTTTGTATCAATAGGGTCTACCTCGACTGGGCTTTAATACGCTTCGCACATCGTAAAAATGCATAGATTACATTATTAGGCAGAAGAGGTTAATTTGTCACTCTGATACAAATGTCACATATTCCTTCATGAACTGAAATTCAACCTAACCTACACCAAAAATTTTATTGCGAGGCACGTAATAGATACATAAAGTTAAAACATTTTCTAACAGAAAATGCAAGTAGAGGACACTCCAAAATTATTTTTTTTAAAGAAGGAAGACTAGCTTTAAAAACAGTTAAGTTGTTAAAATGTACACATCACACAGTTAGGCTTAGTGATCTGATAACTGTGCCACCGAGCATAACACAGTTACTGTGATGATATACCATATCTGTAAGTGCACTCGTGAGGAAAAATTCGCGAAATTGAATATATCGTAGATATACGTACACGGATTAGTTTGTTTATCAACAAAGGGCTTGACAAAATAAACTCATACACATTTCTAGGGTTGCAGATGACGACCAACCTAAAATTCAAGATGGCAAGTGCTACTGGAGTCGTTGAACAGTCCTCCGTTCGACATTAATCTACTTGCGGTTTAAAAAAAATCAGTCTGCGTGAAAATCGCATATTAAATCTTCTCTTAAAAAGAGATATGTAGGCATATGGTACGTCCAAGAATACAGAACAGTTCTTACTTAATCCGAGGAGTGGCAGGTGAGGCTGGCAAATGAGTGGCGGCAAATTCAAAGGCAAACGCTTGTCTGAGCCTGCCATCTCTCCTTTCGTTTCTGAATGTATTCCTCAAAATGCAGAAAATTCATCCGTCTTTTAGACCACTCCGGGTGTTCTATATATCTGAAGAAAACGCAAACCCCCAACGAAGTCACGCAAAAGCCCTTTGGCAGCAACAGCAGAAGCGACAACGCGATGACAGAGGGAAGCACACAGAGGCGCCTTGCCAGCATGAGGCCAAACCTCTTTACCTGCGGTTCTGCTCTGGAGGCAGGACGCTACACTCCTCAAAGTAAAGCCACATGTCCGGTGGTCCGGTGCAGCGTAAACTTTCGCAAAGCCCTTTCCTCGGGCGAAATGCTCTACAGCGCTCTAGGCCCTTGCGTTGTGTAAAGCCCGTGCTGTGGTTCCTGTAGTGTGCGCAGGTCCTGCCGCAGGTCCTGCCGCTGCCGCTCGGCACGGCTTGGCTCCCTTCATGTTTTTATCAGCTTATCGCTCACTACGGGTCCGCGGAGCGACACCTTACGCTCGGCCACACCTGTGGGTGCTGCGTTCGAAGTGACACGTGGCGATTGTGAAGTCCTGCCACTCCTCCCTACCCACCCACTGAGGAGGACAAGGATGGTAGGCAAAAACGGGAGTTTGCACTGGGCTCTGTTCACGCTTGGCCTTTTGGAAAGTGGGTCGGATTAGAGGTTGTTTGAGCGTGATAGAATGGGTCAGCGAATGTGTTGTGTAGTCTTTTCCCCACTTACCCAGGTTTCAACGGCGATGCAGAACTTTAAAGTGTATACATTTCAGGTTCTCTTTAAAATGAAGAATTCAACAAGTATTTTAACTTTTTTAATAAATAAATGTCAATTTTTCTCACAATGTATGCCTAGCTCTTGGGTTCTCTAGGTAGTCAGTCCATCATGAAACTTTAGTGTATAACTTTTTCCCGTCGCGCTGTGCTTGACCGAGTAGCTAAAAGGAAAAGTATGGGTGGGAAAAAAATAGTGAACAAATTCAGGTTCTTGCTTGAGCATTTGGGTATGTATTTACATCCATCATCAAAATTGAGCATTACACAGTCACTTAAAATTATTCATAAATTAACAAATATGTCAATATACAGAATTATTTATATACAAAACGTATATAATAACAAATATCACTATATAAAAATACTGATTTGGTATCTTGGTTGTACTATCTGATAATACGTCATTAGAGAGTATCAGTTTTGCAACACGGTAAAACTTCAGTCCCTGTTGTGATTCACTTCACATCGCTTACATAGTACAAACACGGTGAACACATTAGGTCTTGCGAGGGACTGGAGGGGGAACTGACATCCACTCACACCTTCATAATCGACCCAAAGTCGAGAAATCATTCAAATAATGATAATAAATTAAAAATAAAAATATAAAAGCAGGTAATCAGATAGGAATGTCATTGTTTTGCTCACATTATTAGCTTAATAAAATATATATATATAAAATTAATCAAATCAAAAAATCACTGTTGCATGATTTTAAAATTTCAGTCAGGCCGGTGACACAGATGACTCTTCTTCCCCTCACAATGGGCGAGATGTTTAGTTGGAGAAGACATAGTTCATAGTAGGTAGAGCGAGAGACTAGAATTTGTCTCCTTCGCGTCGGCAGCGCGAAGGTAGAATCGTCGTCGAGTTCGAGTTGTAAGGAATCGCTGCGTCGAGATGCTCGTCGAGGCGAGGTGAGCCGTTTGACACGAAGACCATGGTCCCGGACTTCTCCGTGACATTTGTTTCCATGCAGGTCTGAGGTAGTAGACCCGATGGACACCGTGGCCTCGGGCAGTGCTCCGTCTCGTGTCGCCAGCTGGCAGGGGCCTCTGCCACCGCCTCCGTCCGCGCGGATCTTGTACTTCGCAGACCCGGGCAGACTCCAACGGCAGCATGATGGCAGCGGCGGCCGCTCAGCCTAGCCGCAGAAGTGCTCTTTGACGGTCTCCACGCAGGTCTTGCACTTGACCTGGCAGCACCACTGGAAGCTGCACTGGCAGTGGCGGCTGACCTGCCGCTTCTGCCTGCGCACGCGGTGGCCGCACGCCCGGCACAGCTCCTTGCACGACCGCCGCTCCGACCGGCCTACCCCCTCGCCTCGGTTGCGGGAGCAGGTACGGCCCTTGGTGCCCACCCAGCCTGCGGGAGCAAGAGAGAGGGTTTAGTGAAGGTGGCCTAGAAACGCAGATCGGGCTCTGTCTCGAAAAATCAGTTTCCCGACCGAAACTACCCGGACAAAATTCAAGCGGACGCAACGCACCTGTGGTGTTGTTGACCTTGCAGTAGTCGGGCGACTCCTCCAGGAACACGAGCTTCTCGGCGGGCACGGCGGGCGTGCTGCGCTGCACCAGCCCGGACGCTGAGTTGCCCAGCACCAGCTTGCCGTGGCCGGCTTCGAAGTCGATACGCACGGCGTTGTCGTAGGCCTTGCGGAGCGCCGATGCCACCCGGGAGAAGCTGGGCACGGCCATCCAGCATGTCTGCAGCGAGCACGAGCCCGACACGCCGTGGCACTTGCAGTGCTTCTGCAGCGAGTCGCGGACAGCCTGAGGGGGGAGAGGGAGGAGAAGAGCCATGAGTGTGGGTCAGCGGGGCACGCCAAGATGCACATGGAGACGGGACGGGAGGCGTTCGGGTTGACGAACATTTTCCACTCATTACGAACACGGTTCGGGCGACCTGGGTCACACGCACCTCCATAGCGACCAGGTCGAGTCAAAAGTGGGACGGGGAACTGCCGAGGGGCAATGAGTGGGAGAGAGACTCACCAGTCGCCCAGCGCGGTTGTTGTGCAGCGAGGTGTAGGCCCAGGCGTCGTTGCCTTTCTTGACCAGGAAGTCGAGGAACTTAGCGGCGACGGACTCGCCATACGCAACGTGGTCGCTGCACCCGGACCATACCCACTTTTTCTTGCCTACCAATCAGATATGAGAAATTCAAATTATTGTCGTGCTGACCAGGGCGGCGAAAGATAGCGAGATATTTTACTAATTATAAAAATTAGATTCCGGGCGGAGATTAGAACCCGCGTACTCACCAATGCCTCGGCCGTTGACGTCGTTCTTGTTGCCGTCCTGGTCCGACGTGATGGAGCCCGAGCGCCTCGCCCCGGACGGATTGTTGGTCAGCACCTGCTGGGCCGTCTTGAGGTCGGCCAGGATCGACGAGGACGCGTCATCGCCGTCGCGGTCCGACGCCTCCTCCATGGCGGTGGCCGGGCCGGACGGCATGCGGCAGCCGCAGTCGGGCAGGTTGCCGGCCGAGCAGGACCGCGTCACGGCGTGCACCACCCCGGCGGACGTGGCGGCCAGCACGAAGGCGGTCTCCTGGTTGGCTGGCTTGAAGCCTCTTCTGGAACAAAGACGACGAGCGTTAAGGAAGGGGCACAACAGGAGAAGGGCTGGGTTGGGGAGGGCTGCAGGGTCAAGATTCGGAGTCTGCCCGGAAGGGGGCGCCTGTGAGGTAGGCAACACGGATACGCGCATGTCCCTTGTGCTGCCTAACACGCCGGCGGCCGGCGCCTGGGGACCCGCTCTGTCTGCCGCTACTACCACTGCCCCTGCCACGGTCATCCCATCCCGACCTACGTCATCACCGGCGGCCCTAGGGACTGCATTGCCAGTGTGTTCACAGAATAACCCCGACATTCCCACGAAAACGTTTTGATTCGCACGAACTGTCGAGCGGCCCTAAAGTGAGCCAATATGGGATGGCTAGTCATCATAGTGCACCGATGCAAAGTGTGCGAGAGGGGGGGGGGAGAGACAGAGAGAGAGAGAGAGACAGAGAGAGAGAGAGAGAGAGAGAGAGAGAGAGACAGAGAGAGACAGAGAGAGACAGAGAGAGACAGAGAGAGACAGAGAGAGAGAGAGAGAGAGAGAGAGAGAGAGAGAGAGAGAGAGAGAGGGGGGGGGGAGGTCAGCGACACCTCGGGTAAATGTTGTCTTCTGGGGCTGCGGGGGTGAGAAAAAGGAGGCGATGAGTCAGCAGCGCCGAGCACGCCAAGGTGCTAAAAGGGGCCAAGCAAGCATCCTGTGCCCTGCTGGGCAGCAGAGCTCCACCCCGGCGCCTACCTGCACCTGCACCCCCACTGCCCCTGCCGCCGCTTGTGCCGGTGCCGCCGCCCGCCACCCGTCCGGATCATAAACCTAAGCCCCGGTGGTGAGAAAGGCCTCAGCAAGCGCCTCAGCTGGACCAGCGAGAGACGAGCCGAGCAGGGTAGAGCACAGCCAAGCCGAGCCGAGCAGAGCCGGCGCGGGCCGGCGGGACAATAAACGCGTTATTGCTTGCTCGGGCTCGGCTATCATGCCGGCCGACTTTCTTCCAGACCGCTTTTAGGGGTGCAGGTGTCTCACGGCCCCACCCAGGAGCAGAGGCAGCAGCAGAGGCAGCAGAGGCCGGCGGCTGAACAGGAGGCCGGACCGGGCAAGTCCAATCCTGCAAGCAGTGTCCCGATACCCTCCGGTCCCTCCGGTCCCGGTCCGGCGCGCGGGTGGCTGAAGGGGCTGCGGGGGCCCCGCGGTAGCAGCGGAAGACGCCGCGGAAACGCAGAGTTCTAGAGGGCGCTAGCGCCGACCCCCCCCCCCCCCCCCCCCCCCCCTACCATAAACCGCCGGGACAGCCAGAGGAATGTCGGCTCTTGCACGCCATCAATCGACGAAGGCGGAAGTGAGAGAGCAAAACGGCCGCCTTTATATCATACTAATATTACCCGCAGTGGCGCCCATGGGCGGTGCAGGGCGCAGGCAGACATCGGCTGCCGCTGCCGGCACAGAGCCCGGGGGACGTCCAAAGGGACCCCCGTCCCGATACGAACCCCGCCGCCGGCAGCATTCTCACCTCACGTGCCTTTATAAGGGGCCGCCACGCCCCGCCTGGCCCCGCCCCCCGAGCCCAGCTCCGGGGCCCACAGGCCCCACCAGGGGACCCCCGAGGGGCGAGGGGGGCTTTGTTGAGCCCTGCAGGAGGGGGAGGGGGGGGGGGGGGAGGCAGGACAGGTCTAGACCGGACTGCGCGGCGCGTCAAAGGGCAGCGGAGCGGTGCCGGGCGTCCTGGTCCTCTTCCAGGGGCGTCGGCGGCGGCCCTCCGGCGGGGCCGCGCCTCTGTGATCGAGGCTGACTCCGGCAGCGGCAGCGGCAGCGGCAGCAGCAAGCCCACCGTCCGCCACATCCGCAGGCCGGCAGCGCGCTCCGCCTGGCTCCACCTGGCTCCGCCCCTCCCCCGCCCCCTCTACGCCCTCCTCTCTGTGTCGGTATCGTCCTGTGGCTGCCTGTGGCCCGGCAGGGACGGGTCGGGACCATTCCCACGATCAACATCATCAACACCACCCACCCATACAGTACAAGCCACCCAAGTCAGCGGTGGCGGCAGCAGCCAGACAGCCAAAGCGACACGCTACTTTCCTTTTCAAATTCCCCATTCAAAAATAATTTTTCGCTCTCCGGTCCGCTCGGATGGAATGCAGCGTCATGGCAGGCCGGCGCATAATCTCACGCCGCATGGTCTAAGCCCCAGCCCCGCGGCCCCACCCCCCGATAGGCGGCGGTGACTGATAACAGCGCTGCGACCGCGGGGGGGCCACCAACAGGAACACGCACTACTCGGACGCGGTGGGGATGACAGAGGTGGGCGTCGGTAACCTACCTGGAGAAGGCGCTCTTCGGACAGTTCCAGCGGTCCCACTTGAACTGCTCCTGGCAGTGGTCCAGGGCGAGCTGCGCCCCGGCAGCCAGGTGCTCGTTGAGCGCAGACGTGGCCCACGAGTTCTCCCCGCTGAACATGCTGTTGATGTTGGAGGACCTGCGGCCGGCAAAGGAAAGAACACGTTAGAACACTTGCGACGTCGGAAACGTCCAGGAACACCGCTAACATTCTCATAGGCGTAGCACACGATGGTCAGGACCAGGACGGCCGACAGAGGACAAGGACACGGCTAACATTCTCATAGGCGTAGCACACGGTGGCCAGAACCAGGACGGCTGACAGAGGAGGGAGGATTATGTGGGATTACGTCGCCGCAGCGGCTGGGCCCCGCTGGGCGCGCCGCCGGCCGCCGTCGCCCCTTCGATCACGTCGGGGGCTTGGAGACCTCGCCGCCGGAGCGGACACCGGCCGTGCGATATCACAGGACGGACACACCGTTTTGGAGACCAAGGGTGACGAAACGTCCTGCCGATCACGGTATTTGAACACGGGCAGATGGGAAGGGAAGGAGGAGGGGGACTCATGGCAGCCAATCAGGGCGCAGAGGGAAGTGCAACAGAAGGGGTTGCACAGCGAATGCAAGAGAGGCAGGAGGTAAACGGCCGTACTCTGCATCGAACGCGATTCCAGCAAAGTACTCGAAAACAACTGAACTGTCCCCTGCCCATTTCTGGTCGACTCCACCCTCCACCCTCTCGAACACACCCCCTCTCTTGAGTGCACTCTAAACACAGCGCACCAGGGCGGGGACGACAACTGGACGATAATGACAGCGTTATGTGTGTACTCACCAGAAACTGGCCATGGTGGCGGACTCGGCCGGAGAGGCCTGGCAGGGAACGGGGGCCACGAAGCACAGCGTCAGCGTCAACACCACCGACCCCAGGCTGAGGCCGAGGCCGTGGACGGTCCGAGCCTGGGTCCGCATCTTGGTCACTCCCATTACGGCACACACTCGACTAATGTGACCCGTCTTCGGATCCCAGATCCCCGATCAGATCCCACCGCAGTGCACCAGGTACGTGTGTGGGAGTGTCCGCACAATCGGCGGTGCTAACACAACACCGGCGGAGGGCGGGGGCCAAGAACAACACAGCACTGGACGGGCCGGGCAGGGCCGGCAGGGCAGAGCACACACAACACTGTCACTCGGGTGTCACACGAGTGTCACAAGAACACGCAGTCACGTCACGTCGCGCGGACAGGTGGAGGCCGGAGGGAGCGGAGCCGGGCGGAGCGGGCCGCACTGCGCGGATCGTCGTGAGGGATCGGACTGGCCGGAGCGGGCGGAGGCCAAGGCAGGCACGTTCTCGCTCGACGAGCTGCTAACCACGAATGAAGAGGGAAGAGGACATCTCAATGATGCTAGCCTCTCCTCTCCCAAGCTCGGCGGCAGGCGCCTGGAGGGCTGCCTGGGGTGGGTCTCCTCCTCCCCCCACCCCCCGCCGGCCCTCGGACACGCTGGTGGGGAGAGGTGGGGGCAGCCCCCCACCCGCACCCGCCCCTACCCCTGCCCCGGATCACCGCACGGTTACCTGTCCATTCTCAAAAATGAGAGCCAATCCGTGACGGTCGACGCACCTCCAGCACAGGGTAGCACAGGGCCCCCGCCGCAGCCCCCGCTGCAACACCCCCCCCCTTCCCTCCCTCTCCCGGTCTTCGTCCAGAACAGAAGGGAGGGGGAGGGGGTGTGGTGATGGGGTAGGTAAGAGCAGTTGGCTCGCCCCGCGGCATCCAGCGGCATCATTTTCTCACCGCTGTTTTCGCGCATGATCGGCCTTCTCGCAAAACTGTAACGAGATACAGTATTTCCGATAGAATCGAGACAGAGAGAGAGAGAGAGAGAGAGAGAGAGAGAGTCTCTAACGCAACACGCCTCTGTGGCGGCCTGTCCTCTCGAGCCTTGATCCGAACACTTATCTATACCATCAGCCAAACACAGCGGCCCATTCGGACCCATTCACTCCCTTGTGCTGCCGTGCAACCCCCGACACAACAAGCCCAGCCCAGCCCGACCCAGCCCGGCCTGGCCTTACAGCTGCGACACATTAGCCGCTCCTAATGCAAAGTATAGCAGTGCGACGCGGCTGCATCCTGCTTAGCCGACGGCTGGTGCGGCTGGACCCGGTTGCCTACCCCCCCAGGCCCCAGGCAAGGCTGGGTGGTCCTCACAGTCCGGCGCTCGCTCGCGTGTGTTTGTGTGTGTGTGTGTGTGTGTGTGTGTGTGTGTGTGTTAAAAGCAGCCCCTGAGCCCCGGTCCAGCACTCTCCACCCCCGCACGTGCGCTCGAGTCACCGCACAGTAACTCAGTATCGGCTGGCCCCGCGGTTGCGATGGTTTGCTTCCGTCCAGCACCCGTGTTTGTGTGTGTAAGCGTGAGTGTGCTTCAGGGAAGTGGGGAAGGATCACGGGGAAGTTGTGTGCAGCTTTTCTTTTTCGCATTTGTATCAGCTGCGTCTGCCCCGATGCGGTCTCCGCGAGTCCTCGACTGCGTTGTAATGTCCTCGTGCCTCGTGTTTCTTGTAATCCGCAGTTGATAGCCCCCCGTGCTCCGCTCTGCACCCCTCCTGCCAGGCAGGGAGCTGTCCGGCCCCCGGCGGCCCGGTGTCGAAACCACACACCGCCTTTTATATACGGGATGGGGATTCAGCTGCTTATATGAATGTCTTCATCACACATATCCTGATATTGCCTTCTGACCGCAAGATGAAAGCACGAGGTCCCCCCCCCCCCCCCGCACCCCATTCATCGGTCGTTCAGCGCTGCCTGGCCACACCAAATGGTCGGACACACATCAGCAGCGCGAGGTTAGCCTCCAAAATTTTGACGTTGGCTCGTGGCCGACGCCGTGGCGGGTGGAGATACTTTCCACTGCGGCACCCCTCGTGATACCCGCATTTTCCCTCCGCTGATGTTCAACTTGACTTCTTCTTCATTTCCATTTCCGGTGTGGACCTTCTCCAAAATACCCTACTGCGTGAAAGGCTCGAGTCCAACGTGTCTCGGTGGTCACAGACCCATTCCTGGTGGACGCTACGTGACGCATTCCGCGCTAACTCTGCGACTATGATTCTTATGGTCCTAGCCGTTGTGTGTGAATGTGTGAATGTGTGTGTGTGTGTGTGTGTGTGTGTGTGACCAGCGCAGATGGCACGTGTCCCCGACTCGCTACGGTATCAGCCCGTACTATTCGCCTCATCTTTTCTGTTCTCATTTTTATTACATTTCTTCTCGGCCCGGCTCCTCGGACGCCGCCGCTGCCACCACCTCCGCGCACCTGGCGGCAGGGCAGCGGCCTTACCTGGACACGGCACATGGGGCACCTCTGCGTCGGCAGCGTCGGGGGAGCCCTTAGCCCTTCGGCCGAACCTTAGCACGCTCCACAGCCGTGGCACAGCCGTGACACAGCCGTGGCACAGCCGTGGCACAGCCGTGGCACAGCCGTGGCACAGCCGTGACACAGCCGTGGCACAGCCGTGGCACAGCCGTGGCACAGCCGTGGCACAGCCGTGGCACAGCCGTGACACAGCCGTGGCACAGCCGTGGCACAGCCGTGGCACAGCCGTGGCACAGCCGTGGCACAGCCGTGGCACAGCCGTGGCACAGCCGTGGCACAGCCGTGGCACAGCCGTGGCACAGCCGTGGCACAGCCGTGGCACAGCCCACGCAGCACGCGGCCACGGCGGCCACGGGGGATGCTTCTGGCACCACGCTGCGCGGACCTCCCCCGGGCCCGCGCATGCGCAGAGCTGCGCAGAGATCACGCCGATCACACGTCAGCACCCGGCGGGCCCAGAAGCCCAGGCCCACAGGCCCAGCGGGGCGCCCGTGTAAAACGACGTGTAAAGCCGCGTGTATCCGTTGTCGCTCCGCCTGCCTCTATCCCTTGTCGCCCAGCAGGGAGCGAGCGGATCTGTGTGTGTGTGTGTGTGTGTGTGTGCGTGTGTGTGTGACACCGGCGTTGGGGGCCCCTTGCCGGCGACTCTGGTGTGTTCGCGAACCGCACGCCAGTGTCGCTGACATAATGGCGATGGGGTGTAACACTGATGTGACGGCAGAAAACGTGAGATAGCTTTAGTGTTCGCTTCCCTATATTCAGGAGAATAGTGAAGGGGTGCGAGAGTGGATCCCCGCAGGGTAGAGAGCTTACTGCTTAGTTTGTGTGTGTGTGTGTGTGTGTGTGTGTGTGTGTGCGTGCGTGCGTGTGTGTGTGTGTGTGAGAGAGAGAGAGAGAGAGAGAGAGAGAGAGAGAGAGAGAGAGAGAGAGAGAGAGAGAGAGAGAGAGAGAGAGAGAGAGAGAGACTGAGGGGGCTGGGATTACAAGCAGCTCAGGGCGCAACGAGAGGTACTTACTTACTGGCCCTGGCCGTGTAAGTACTTAATGGTACATGGTGTGGTTACTATCATGGACAGCACAAACAGCAGCAGAGCTCATTCTGAAATTGGAGAACGAGAGACAGGGACAGCAGGACAGCGGAAGTGTGAGGATGATGCATTTCACACCCTTTGGGGGGGGGGGGGGAATAGCCCACCTCTGTGAGGGGTGAGGGCCTCGCAAGGCCACCAGCAGCGATGCAGCGAGCGGCATGGTGAAATATGGAAGGAAGGAGATGTTGCTCAGGCAGAAGGATACTAATATATATATACTACACGCTCTGATTTTGAATCACGACTCGAGCCTTGAAGCCCCGGCCTCCCCCTCCTCCCAATGTCCTCACCTTTTTTTCGCTGTGCCCTCACCTTTGCGATCCCAGGCCCCCTCCGGCCCCCTCCGGCAGGACGGCGGCGCTTGCCCCCCCCCCCCCCCCCCCCCCCGGCAGAGGCCCTAAACGCACGACACCTTATTTATTGCATCCCTTTAGAAATGTGCAGTTGTAATAAAAAGAAAAAGAAAATTGACGGGCGCCCAACCACCGATGCACCTCACCTCAGCGCACCGGGGGCCGCCGCCAAAGGCCCCGAACTGTGTACCGGAGAAATGAAAGAAATGCCGCGATTTGCCTCTTTATTTCAGAGCAGACAGCGCCGCCGCCGTCCCCGTCATGGTCCCCGTGCCGCGGAAATGCCGCCTGCCGCGTCGGCGTCACCCCGTCCCCCGACCGAAAGCAAACACTCGTTACGCACAGATCGACAAAAATGACACGAGCTGAGTCGAACTCACGCGTCGCTTCCGCATCTGCGCCGGATAATAAATGCGACAGATGAGAACACCGCAGATCGGATCCACCTGGAGGAGCTAAGCGAAGGACGCTCGTTTTCAGAGCGCTGTGAGGCGTTCATAATGGAGTGTTATGGAGCACCCTGTGTCCGGACAAGGACTGCACAGGGCTCTCCTCATTTTCCTCCCTTTTCTTCTTCTTACTTCGCGAAGGTGAGAAGTGTATTACACACGGCGGCCAGAGTCCTCAGATGAGTAACGCTCCAGCAGACAAAGGTGAGGGGGGAGGAAGGGGGTGCCAATGGGAATGATGGCGGGGAGGAGCGGCAGAGCAGGGGGGGGGTGCAAGATCTTCATCGGTGGTCTCTGCCGGCTCCGCCAGCCTCCCCCCCCCCCCTCCGCCCATAGGGTTCACACCCACCGGGGGAATGGGGCAATTAGGTGTTCTTTTGCGCCGGCTAATATGCCTCGCAGGTCCACAGGCCCGCAAAGCGTCTGCAGCGTCGCTGGGAGCGAAATGCGGCATGCCTCCTAAAAACTCGGCCAGCCGCCGCACCGCTCTCTGCCGTGTCGGCAACCGGGCGGCAGGTCAAAGCGCCTTTGCCAGCGCCACGGGCCGGCGGCGCTGCGGGCGCCATAGCGGCTCCAGTGGCTCCAGCGGCTCCAGCGGCTCCAGCGGCTCATGCGGCTCATGCGGCTCCAGCGGCTCCAGCGGCTCCAGCGGCTCATGCGGCTCCTGCGGCTCATGCGGCTCATGCGGCTCCAGCGGCTCCAGCGGCTCATGCGGCTCATGCGGCTCCAGCGGCTCCAGCGGCTCCAGCGGCTCATGCGGCTCCAGCGGCTCCAGCGGCTCCAGCGGCTCCAGCGGCTCATGCGGCTCCAGCGGCTCCAGCGGCTCCAGCGGCTCCAGCGGCTCCAGCGGCTCATGCGGCTCATGCGGCTCCAGCGGCTCCAGCGGCTCCATGCGGCTCATGCGGCTCCAGCGGCTCCAGCGGCTCCAGCGGCTCCAGCGGCTCCAGCGGCTCCAGCGGCTCCAGCGGCTCCAGCGGCTCATGCGGCGCTTACACAGGTTGCCGCCCTCTTGTCTTGTCCTGTCCTGTCCCCCGATCGGCACCCTCAGCCTATCATCATCGTCCTGGGCACGTCCTCTCGTCCTGTAGAGGTGTAGAGGAGCGTCACCTCGGGCCGTGTGTGTGTGTGTGTGTGTGTGTGTGTGTGTGTGTGTGCGTGCGTGCGTGTGCGTGCGTGTTTTCTAGGACCATCTCTCGTGTATGTGTTTGCACCCGCTGGACCGTGCCCGGCAGTGCATGGCTGGGTAAGCCGGCACTGAGGGCAGCCTGGCTGCCGGGCTGTCGCTGCCCCGCGCCGACCTGCTGCGCTGGCCGCGGCTGAAAGAGAATCATCAACACAGCAGGGGATAGGGTAGGATAGCATCGGATAGGTGCGCTGTCGTCGTAATTCCTTAAAACCTCTTTCTTCCCCATTCAAGGCGACGCAGGAGATCTCAGCTGCGCTCGCAAATGAATTACCTCCGCCAGGAGGCCCGGGAGCCCCCCCCCCTTTCCCCCCGTCCCCAGTGGGGCCCCCCATACCCACCCCGCGCTGTCCGGTGCGATTCATTTGTCATATCACCCGTGTGCAGCCAATGGCAGCCTTCAGCGCAGCGCGGGGGTAACTCGAAACGCCACAGCGCTCGAGCGCGGGGTATGGCCGTGGCCGCCGGAGCGTGGAGTAGCGCCGTGCCCGGCCTGGAGGCACCGGGACCACACCGGTCTGGCCAGGGCCGGGGGCAGCTGGGGGTTGTTCCCGGGGATAGAATTGTCACCGCCGCTGACCGCCGCTATCGTCACGGCTTCGGTCACGATTTGCGTGGGGTGGCGGCACGGGGTGGCGGGGCGGGGAGGGGTCGCCGTCGGACAATGGTGGGCTGGGCCCGTCCGTCCGTCCGGATAGCAGACCGGCAAAAGTGGCTCGCAGGCCCGATCCGCGTAGCGCGCACCGCGCTGGAAGGTGTGTGGTGTGGCCCAAGTGGGTGGCCAAAGGCCAAATAATTGAGGCCCGGGGCGGGGCGGGCCACGCCCCCATCCCCCCCCCCCCCCGACTCCGCCCCCAGTCCTACAGCCACAGAGGCGGTACAGGCGCACGGAGACAGGGGGGTCGCATCGCATCATCACATCGCATTGGCGCATGCACAAAGAAGCTCTGTGTTATATTTGCGTGGCACATAATGGACACGGCGGCGTCCGAAGAAGGAAGCCGTCTGCTCCGCTCCGTTCCCGCTCTTTCCAGACGCTGGATGGGACAGAAAAGCGCGTGCTGCGAGTGATGACTGCATGACTCACGGCAGCCGCAGCCGCTCCCGCAGCACCGTGCGATCTCTGATGCGGACGGCTCGCCGATCTGGGGGGGGGGGGGGGTATGGCCCGTAGGCGGCTAAGGGAAATCCAAAGGGCTGCCCGTAACAGCTGTTCACATATTACGTCACACTTAAAGGGGGGAGGGGGGTCCGTGTCAAGCGTGACAGCCCTATCTTAAATGCATGGAAAGGTTAGGTTAACCCCGTGACAATAGGGAGGGTGGGGTAAAAATATTGGCAAAAAAAGCGTGACGTAAAAAGTGAACAGTCCCTTATTGTATCCGATTAAATCGCACGCATCTCCCATCGACGCGGTGCCTGGACGCCACCCTCGCGCATTCACCACACACATTGCCACTCGCCACTATCAACACCTCCAGCAGGATGCCGGCGGCCGTCTTCACGACGGCCGTGTCCCCGTCCTCCCCCAGGAGGCCTTCCGCGGCCTGCGCCAGGCGTCGTCGGGGTGCTGATCTCGGCCGCGCATGCGCTGTGCACGCTTCACCACTTCACTTTCTCCCCAGGGCTATACTTGTTTACGGTAATTACGAAGGACTATGGGCCGTGCCTGGCCGGGTGCTGCTGCTGCTGCTGCTGCTGCTGCTGCTGCTGCCCGGTGCGCTTCTCAGTACTTGGTCATTCATCGCTCCCCGATGCATGCCCTGATGCAGTCGGTAGCTGACGTCGCGTACTTCCTTCGTGGTGCTCTCTAGGGTGCCGGGGGCCTGGCTGGGAGCCTGTCCGAGGTCCTGGCCGGGGCCGTGACGCGCCCAAGTGTCGGGTCCCGGGCCCTCAGTTGCGGCGGTGTGGCCGGGACCGCAGGCCCCCGCTGGCCCCCGCCGGACCGGTCAGCGCGCGGGTGGGTCATCGCCACAATGCGGATTGGTCACGGTCCTTGCGTCCTCCCGGCCCTTGTCCGCCGTGTCTCCAGGGTGCCGCTACTGGCTGTCACCGTGTCGCTCAGGTGCGAGGCAGCAGCGATGCCATGCCAGCAGCCCAGCCGAACTAAACCGGGAGTGTGAAAACGCAACACGCCGAGGCGGGGCGGGGGCGGAACCAGGATCCGGGGTCCAGCCTGGTCCAGCGCCCCGGAGGTCCTGAGGTCCTCCGGCCTCCCCGGACGTGGCCGCCCCCCGCACCCCCAGCAGCGGTGACCAGTGAGGACCACCGAGCGCGGCCACACCCCCTGACGCGGCCTGACGTCCACACTCAGCTCTGGAGCGCCCGAGAAGTCGGCTTCAGATCATTAACCAAGCCGGTGATTAATTGCTATCAGAGGTTTTATCATTTTACTCCGTGTCAAAAATTCTATTCCATTTTCCCTGAACAGTGAAGCTCCAGTACTAGTTGGCAGGTGATGTCACAGGTCAGCAGTGTCAGAACACGTGTCCTCCCGCCTGCCCTCTGCCTCCTCTGCCCCGCCCGGCCCCGCCTCGGATTGTCTTATTCTTGTCACCATCGAGACCCCTCTTGTTCTGGTCCCACGCTTCTGCTTTATGACGTCTCTGCTGTGTCCACTCCCTCTCAGGTCGACGAACGGCCAGGCCAATATAATATATCGAGGAGCAGCAGCAGCAGCAGCAGCAGCAGCAGCAGCAGCAGAAGTGTGCAGTGCGGGGCGGGGCGGCGGGGCTTTGGGAAGGGTGTTGGAATGTTTTGCAAGCATGTGTCCGAGTCCTCGCCGTGCCAGACCGGCCTGTCGTCTCGTCTCATCAGTGTCCTTCGTGGACCCAGAGCCCATCAGGAACACATGTTGCTGATGTCCGAGCCGAGCCGAGCCGTGCTGCCAGGTAGACAGACGCAGAGGTGCTCGCGAGCAATAAGGATTTGCAAAAGCAGGACGAGACCTGAGGACTGGAGCAGCGGCAGCGGCAGCGGCAGCGGCAGCAGCAGCACTGGCCTAGACAGCCCCCCTCCTCCCCCTCCCCTCCCACATTGTTCGCAGTCTGCGTCCGCGACAGTCCGGCGCCGGTCGGATTATCCCATTGAGTCGGCCACCGATCCAAACAGCACGGATGCCTTGTCCAAGCCGGGCCACATGGCTGCGGCGGTGGTGGTGCACCGGGACCGGGGGGGAGGAGGGGGAGGGGAGGGGGGCATCAAAGCCAAAGGGCCGCGGGGAGGCCGCCGCCGTGTGGACGGACGACATCGCTTGTCTTGTCCTGGAAACAGAAGAAGGGTGATGGTTTTACGACTCCGGGGTACTGCACTGCCACTGCACTGCCACTGCACTGCCACTGCACTGCCACTGCACTGCCACTGCACTGCCACTGCACTGCCACTGCACTGCCACTGCACTGCCACTGCACTGCAGCCAGGCGGCATCGGTGCGGCTATTATAACCGGAAATGGGTGGACGAATAACTGTGAAATGGCCAGCAGTGGGCCGACAAGGAAACAATAACAGGCAGCGCCGGGCCGGGCCGGGCTGTGGGGCGGAGCTCGGCGGAGACGGAGTGTCGTGGGACCCGGCCAGGCACCAGCAGAGGCGCCAGGGGATGAGCAAAGCGTGATGCAAAGAGAGCTCGGCTAGGGGCCACTTCCACTCCGGTATTTATTATTGTTTTGTTGCCGTGTTTGCAAGGAGAGACGGGCCAGGCAGGAGGACTCGCGTGAGAACATTTTCAGGCGGCGATCAAGGTTGTTGGCCAGTGCGGCAGCTATACTGTCATAGTGGGGCGCCAAAAACCGGGGTGGGGGGGAGAAAAAACTCTAGGATGGGGAGGTTTTTGAGATTAGAAGAAGAAAGTGTCAATGCGTTGGTCGCTGGTATTTGAATTGGCTACTCGTCCGGGTGGTGCAAACATGTGCAAATTTTAAACGTTTTTAATTCTGGCCGTTTTTGAGATATGTGCACGCGGAGGCCCGCGCCTGCGGTGCCTGACTGTGCCTGACTCCGGATGCGGGGAGGGGAGGGAGGGGGTAAGGGGAGAGGAGAGCAGAGGTGGCCGCGCGCTGCGTGGCGCTGCGCTGCCGCGGCACTTCCCTCTTCCCAGCTCGGAGCGCGCATGCGCACTGCGCGGCGCAGTGACGGAGCCGAGGGAAGCTCTGCTCTCCTCCCCTCTCACTCTAGTAGCTCTACACACTCCGTTCCGTTTCGCATCACAGGTTACGTACTGCCACGACAACAGAGCTTTCGCCAATATATGTAATTCCTTTTCATTTTTACCTTCGCGGGCACGGCACAGTGGCCCTGCGCGGCGGAATGCGGCGGCCACCCCGGTACCCCGCGGGAACCAACCCTCTCCTTTTCTCTCACACTCCGACCCGCCGCCGGGCAGTTCTGCAGACTCGGTCGTAAGGCGCGGGTAGGCAACCCGGCCGGCGGGTTTCTGCCACGCCCCGTAGAGCGGGGAGCGGTCCGCGCTTCCCGGTAGCGTGCGTGTCGCATGTGGCCGCCTACCTGCCCCCGCCCTGCCTCGCCCCGCGTCTGCCATTTCTAGAGAGGCAGGGGACGCGTTATCCCGAAGTCCGAGAGTCCGAGAGGCAGCAGGGCGGAGGTGGGGGGGGGGGGCGCACCGCGCTAAGTCGCGCCTCCGTCACCTCCGCTCGCCGCACTTCGGGGAAGGTAGGGCACGAGGGCAGCAGAGCAGGGAGAAGGGCACGGACAGGGGTGGGGGAGGAGGGGTCCAGATTTGAATCCCGTTATGGACGTCTCTCTCGCTCCCTCTCCCAGTGGTGGCTTTGTTCTTTGTGCGCCGGGCCGCCGCAGTCAATACGTATGCGGACAGACAATACGCCTGAGATATCGCCGGGAAATTTCCGCAATAAGTCCCTTTCCCATCCGTGTCCTGTGTCCCGTGTTCTGTCCGGCTTCGGAGGCCTGCTGACGTCGTCGCCGTCGTCTGTATCGGAAAACGTGTGCGCTAGGTAACAGAGTTTTCCAACGAGACTTGGAAACGGAAGCTGAAGAACAAGAACACTTTCAGACCGGAAACTCTTGAGGGCAGGTATGAGAAATTTGAATGGTGTTTTTAATGGATTTGGAGGTAGGGTAACATAGTATTTGGGGCGGTGCTTGTGCATCAGGATTTCTCATACCTGTTCTCGAGAGTTTCTGATCTGGAAGTGTTTTTGTTCTTCAGCTTCCGTCTTCAAGTCTCGTTGGAAACCTCGGTGGAACAGGCAATCCCGGCGAGGCTCCTGAACCGAGTACGTAGAATAAAGCCGAGCCGAGAAGTCATGTAAGCGTGAAAATAACGTTCACAGTGTCGGTGAAGGTGCTTTATTATCTAAAATCAAACCAAACAGAAATAATACAAAAGGGAACGGGTGTACGTACACGAGGATCGCCGTGGGATGTACTACATCGTCGCATTCGGGGCGAATCGAATGGTCAGCTTCGCCCCGGATGACGGTACGACGGCCGTATCTCACAGGCGGCGGTCGTATGATGGCACTTCACTATAGTAGTATAATTCTCTATCAGCATCATCACGGGGTATTTTTCTTCGCAGTCTTACACGGGCTACGACGTCGCATCGTGCCCTGCCCAGCACAGCAATGTCCTTCTCCTCTCCTCTCGGCCGCACAGGTCCTGGCCTGGCGGCCACGCGAGTATAAATTTGCTGTCGCGGTCGAGCCCACGGCGCCGCCCTGCGTGGGCGAGGGCCGGAGGCCGGTGCCGATCTCCTCACGTGCCACGCTACTTGAACTTGTGGTACTCGAGCACGTGGTCGTCGGGGATCTTCTTGGCGTGCTCTAGGCCCACCTCGTTGAGGCAGTCGATCAGCGGCCGGCCCGTGTCCACGGCCAGCGTGAGCCCCTCCTTGACGGCGGCCGAGTCCATGGTCTTGAGCTCGGTGGCCCAGCCGGCGGCGGCGTACACACGGATGAAGGCCGTGGAGCAGCCCTCGCCGTACGAGCCGAACTCGCCGGTCTGGTAGTCCCAGGGCAGCATGTAGTGGTAGTGCGGCCAGTGGCTGCGGGTCACCACGAACACCAGGTTGCTGTCGGACGACGACCTGCAACCGGCACCGCGCGGGGTTCAAATACTGCCAAATCGCTCCCACGACGAAACACCGCACTCAGAAGGCTTCCAGCGTGGCTCAGAAGCGGAGACCGGAAACTCTCGAGGGCGGGTATGAGAAATGTTGATGCAGAAGGACCGCGCTAAATGTGGCAAATTACCACCAAATTCACTAAAAACGCCATTCAACATTCAATTTTCTCATGCCTGCCTTTAGGAGTTTCCGGTCTGCAAATGTTTTTGTTATTGAACTTCCGTTTTCAAGTGTCATTGGAAAGCTGTAGTATTTTTGTCATGCGGTAAGTGACGCACCTCGCGTTGGGGTCAAGCCCCCAGATGAGGATGGCGCTGTTGACGAGCCAGGACATGTGCAGCGAGAGGCAGTAGCAGAAGAAGCCCGACACGTAGACGGACACCAGGATGGACTCGCCCCAGTACTCGACGGGGAAGTTGATGGGCAACAGGAAGGCCAGGATGGGCATCATGACCCAGTAGTAGCTGCGGCAAAGAGGCGAACGTGAGGGGAGGTTTTGAATCTACCCGACGGTAAATCGTCCCTCCGAGCCACACGCGTGGACGGGGGGCGGATCCTCCCGCCGGCCGGCACACCACCCAAGGAGGCCAAGGAGGCCCTGAGGTCCCCCAGGACCGGCCCCCTCCCCGCCCCTCGCCGCCCAGCCCCGCCCACTGACCCCCAGCGATGAGCACCCCTGGAACTCCGCTCACCTCTTCTGGAACATGACCACCTTGTCAGCCTCCAGGTCACTCATGTCGATCTCCTTGGCCAGGCGCTCGTGGTCGGGGTGCGCGGTGAGCATGCGGCTGCCCAGCTGGGCGTAGAAGAAGCCCCTGTTGTGGTTGTAGGGGTCCTTGTCCGTGCCGAAGTTCTTGTGGTGGATCCTGTGGTCCAGCACCCAGTCGTAGATGGTGCACTGGACGGGGACAAGGAGGTTTGGCGGTGATAAGTCGAGCAGCGGATGCAGCAGCGCCGTCCCCGGGCGGCAGCGGCAGCCACAGCCGGCGGCAGCGCACCGTTAAATCACAATCACAGCGCGCGTAAGGAGCGCGAAATTCGTGGTATTCACTTGGCCCGGCGAACGGCCATCCTCTCCGGTGAGCCATTGGTGCCGTGGAATCCCCATCCCATCCCTCCTCCAGATTCCTGCCGTTGACTCTATTTTTTCCGCTCTAGTATACCGACCTGGCCGATGGACGTCTGCACCAGCATGAGGGCGATCCGCAGTCCGAGCGACGCTTTGTAGCAGCCGTGGGCCCACAGCCTGTGCGCGCCGGTGTTCACGGCTAATGATGCCAGCATGACCCTGAGGATGGCTGGGGACGGGAGCAGACAAAACCGAATTAGCGCCGCGTCCAGCCGCGTCCAGTCACCGGCAGAGAGCTGCACCTCGCTATTGGAGACTATAGGGAGCCCGATGGGAGATCATGATCACGGGCTATAGTCCTGGAAACCGCGTGCGATTCCCGAAACATTCTATGAGAAAACGGTGCGAAGTACACGCTCAGAAAAGGAGGAGGGAAAGTCACGCGACAGTCGATACAGCGCGGGTTGAAATACTGGCTGGTGCGATTCCCGCTTTGGAAATGCGCGTGCTCACCATAGATCGCGGTGGTATAGTAGGCCTCGGTGAAGATGAGGAAGAGCCCGTAGAGGGCGGCGAGGTGGATGTGGATGTGGAAGAGGACGTGTGGCCAGCTGCTGTCCCGCGGCGCCCGCTTCTCCGCCGCCCCCGCTGCCGCCGCCGTGTCACCCTGCTGCTGGTTTGCCATGACCGCTGCCAAAGGGAAAAGAAAGGGTTACAGGACGGAGGAAAACACGGCAGAAACTTGGACGTAAGAGCCCGCGAAGCCTGTAAGTGTGCAAGAGACTTGACTTGATCTCCATCCGAAAACCCCGGCCACATAGTGACCACGATATTGAAACCTGCGGTGAGTTGGCAGCGCCAGTGCGGGCCGTAGCAGCCGTAGTTACATATGTAACGTATGCGGAGCCCAGAGGCTTCGTGTGTCGTACAAGTTAGTGGGGGTCAATCGAGAGCGCACCGGCGGGGCGGACTGTGTGAGCACTGTACTTATGTGCCGAGCAGGCGCCGCTAGCGCCGCGAACCCTTTGCATTCATGCCCTAGCTTGTCCGCAAATAATTTCTGACGTGTTCGTTTCAGGGTTCCGGAATTCATTGATCTTCGCGGGGGTCGCAGTGTAACGTTCCACTGTAACTAAATCAATGATCATGATAAAAACCAAGATGGACTTTTTATATATCGCTTTCCTAAGGGACGTATGAATCACTTGTCTCGATATTGATGCATTTGTGCTGACTTTCTACAAAATGATCATTTGTCTTCTTCCATTACAGTGATCTACATGTCAAACAAAAGCGATTTGATATAAACTGATAATACATAATTCGAAATTGGAGGCGAGCAGCCGCCGAGGTGAACAGCCGCAGGGTTGCCGCGCTGCTGGCGCTGCTGTCCACGAGGACAGGTAGCGAGCCGGGTTCAAAGGTTGTCGCTTTGTGTGTAAATGACCTGGGCCGGGCGCCGGTACACCGGGACCTAACTAGGGGCCCCAGGGCCCCAGGGTGGTAGGACTATACAGTGGCGGTTTAAGGGGGGCGGGGGGGCTGTAAGATCAGCAGCCGGCCGGCGCTCCGCCTGAAAGGTAGGCAAAAACCTGAATTTTTTCAGGATCGCCCCCCCCTGTGATGGAGCAGTTAAACCGCCACTGGGACTATCCTGCCGTACCACCGGCCCACCAAAACCGGGAAGGTGCCGCGCAGCTAGAGGCTCGTTTTCGGTGGGTGCTTCCTCCTAAAGCCCACGTATAACTTACGTGCTGGGTGAAAAAGGAAGTTTTGCACGCTACACACACGCCGAGAGAGACAGACAGACAGACAGACAGACAGACAGGACAGAGACAGAGAGAAGAGGAGGGAAACTCTCGCAGGGAACCTAAGTCTCTGTCTTCCGTGGGCGATGATCGCCACAAATTGCAGGCACAAACCGCAGCCGGTCACACACCCTTTCAACTCCAGTGTCGAATGGGTGGCCTACCGGCGCCCTACGTGCCGGGGAGCCGGAAGGTAGGCAACCCATCCTACTCTGTGTCAGTCTTGTGGCTGGATCAAACACTCGCAAGGGCCACTTCTCCAGATATATTTATTAATCAAGCGAATAGACAGTCGCTATTCAACGTCGTCGTTTCAAATACTCTGTTCATAGCGTGGTGCAAACTCGTTTAAACTCCGGCTCAATCGAACGCCATATTTGACAAAAATTATGACAGCATTGAATCGCAAGCAGGGCCGTGACGCGCTTTCTTAGAGTGGGGCACTTTCTGGGCCTCCTTAGGCTTGTCACGGCGAAAATGCCACCGTCTTCGAAAGTTGTGGTACCAGACTGCAGGAAGGTCGAAGGCTCCCCTTTAGAGTCCGCTGGTTGGGAAGCGCAGCCTGCTGAGCCCGCTGAGCCTGCTGAGCCTGCTGAGCCTGCTGAGCCTGCTGAGCCTGCTGAGCCTGCTGAGCCTGCTGAGCCTGCTGAGCCTGCTGAGCCTGCTGAGCCTGCTTACCCCGTTCGGTCGTGCGGTGCCGGTTCCGGTGCCTGTGCGTGTCTGTACCCTCCTCTCCACTAAGTGCGTCGCGAGGCGAGTCTCCAACCCCTTTGACGTCGGCCCTCGTGTCCCTTGCTGTCGCCGCGGACCACCTCGATGGACTGAGGCCGTGGCCAGGCCCGCGGTTCGTACGGCGCCCACCCACGTCCGCCCGCGCTCGCCCGCCCGTCCACGTCAGGCGGGGGGAGGGGTCCTTCGGGGGGCTAAGACCCTAGGACGCCCCCTGGCGGCCGTCTCGCTCGCGCCTCGCCGCGGTCGAGGACGTGAAGGCAAGGGCCAGTGACCACGCCGTAGCCCCGCCCGCCCCGACTCCAACTCCATATCGCTCCGCAAATTTGCATTTGACACAGCGTAGGGCCGATCCAAAATGCAGATGACACGGACGTTTGGCGCTGCTCGGCTCGGCGCCCCCGGTCGGGCTCGGGTTCCCCGGTCCCACTATCACAAAGCCCGCAACCGCGCGCCACCTGTTGATGCATCGGGTCACCGAAAACACGAACGGCTGCTCTAGCACCATCGGCACAGGTGACTTATTGGGCCGCTTTGGAGGATTGTGAGCCACTGGTATCGTTAGAGGACATACGCAAACCACGTGGCATTCTTCCCGAACTCTTTTCATCCTGTCGTGGGTGGGAGTGCTGGGCGCACAGTCACTGGTACGGGCCGGAGTCTCCTCGACCGGGCCGGGTGGTTTCGACTCCCTCAGGCGGTACCCTACGCACTTCGCCCCTAGAAGCATTCAATCGAAATTAAATGTATTTACAACAGCCCGGTCACGTGGCTTGAGAGCGGTACCTTAGAACAGAAATAATAGCTCACTTGGCTCATGTGCCATGTGCCCCCCCCCCTCCCCCGTCGGCGCTGGTCACGAGCGGACCAAACTCAGGCATTTGAACCCCTGACAGTATTTTGACGGCAATTCTTTTGCGATTCAATCATGCATGTGGTCAGGTCGGGCTTACTTGACGTGCTTTTTCGGAGGTATAAATAAATGACTATTCCGCCGTTTAGGCGGAACAATCATTAATAATTTAGTTATGGACTATTGTTCATTTTGATGTGAAAGGAGGAAAAAAGTAAAAATGCGTAATTTTTAAAGCTTCTTTTAATTTGCAAACCTTTGCGTTTTCTTTACAACTGGTACACAATAACATACACTTACAATGTTCAATACTTAAAACGCAACTTCAATCTTCACAATCACGTTGGTTTTCATTTCGCCGCATGACAAAAAAAAAAAGTTTGATCTTTGGTGTTGCAGCTGTTCACACAGATCATCAATACGTGTATAGTAGGTAGTTGATGGCCTGATGGTAGACGCTGGACGCCAGACGTAGTATACCATACGCTTGACTTGCGAGTACGATGGGTTGCCTATCGGCCAGTTTGCAGGCGCTCAGGACGTTGTGCTAACAGCTTACTCATTCAGCTCAATTTTACTCCACATGAAAAGTCTAAGAACAATGTCATTTTTTTAAAACGACAGTTAACACCAAGAATAACTAACTGTGCATTTTACAAGCTATGTGTAAATGCAACTATAGGGAAATTAGTGAAATACATCACATAGCATCTGAACTGCAAAGTTTCCATATTCAATCCATAATTATTTTAATGAGAACTTTAAACAAAAAAAATAATACTCATACCGAAGATCAAGGGTAACTTATAGAGTAAAGTGAATCAAAATATTAAATATTCTGAACAAAGATTACACCATCATGACAAAACAAAAATAGCCTTGTTTTCACAGTTCATAGTTCCATTACCAACAAGTCTTCTTTTCTGAAATTGTTCTTATTAATATAAGGCACACCCAATATGAGTTACTTTAGCAATTTGATGCATGTCACAAATGTATGAGTAACAAACCTCCAACCAATGCTAGTAGCTCAAAAGTAGACTCCCATATGTACCTTAGCATCTTTCAATTGCCTCTTTATAATGTTGCCTGGTTTGTTCTTAACATGCTGATGACAATGATTTATGACTTCAAAACTGTAAGTCAGCTAAAGCACTCATATTCTGCTCCGCATGAAACCGAGCCATGTTGCATACAAGAAATACTGCTATGGACAAATCACACATAGGCAACTTATGTGTTTAAGTAATAAATACAATAGTATTTAGTATTTACCAAAGGCACATCACACAATGTTGTTTTAAATCTAAAACTTATTTGCTGAAGGAATAATTTGTATATCCCATGTGCGAGAGACAGCCCTCACACATTCCAGATGAAATAGTTCACTATGTCATGGCTAGCCAACTGAAATAATGCGCAAACCACTGTAGTGAGATTGGTGAGTAATGAAGGGTCTGGTCAACACAATACACATGGCCTCGAATGATGAAGAGCATTCAAAGCAGGGTAGAAGTTCTTTACAACACAATGGGAAGTATTATTCTTTACAACATAACAGACACAGTATGGTGACAGAAAGCACATCTAGAGTTCATTAAGAGTAGAAATAATAAGAATAAAATATGCAAATAACAATATTGTAAAATCATCACAGAAACAAAGGTCTTAACAACAACGAATGCATTAAATGATATGGTGATGTTTCTTTTTCCAAAATGTGAGCACCATCTCAATAAGGTAACTGATGCTTCAGAAATAATTCTATATAACTTATGCCAACAAAGCTTACAAATTCTGGATGAGACAAAAATCCATACTACACAAAAAGACCAATTTGTCTTCAATTACAACCAAAACAATGTCAATGTGAACTACACAAAAGTGACTCCATGTACACTGGTCCTAATACATTCAATATCAAAATAAAGAAATACACACCCATGTAAGAGGCTTGAAAAGTAGACGATTCTAAGGAAGAGAGAACAGGAGGAGCAACTTGGATTACTACACTCGACTGTTATCTATCCTTGTCTTTAAAACTAGTAAGTAGCATTTGCCTTACACCTCGTCACTTACACAAGAATAAGCGTGCATAAAAAAGATCAATCTTGCATTCAAGGTATATTTTGGGAGAGTCTATGGTCTAAGTCATCCACTTCTGGCAAAGGGATAATATCTAACATATTCTTGTACAAGGTGAGCCACAAACCATGCACTTTGAAAGGTCTACTGTATTATCCTGCCTCCACCTATGTGAAGAGATGGTTAGCTGGGAAGGAAAATCAATAAAAATGCACACGATTTTGGCTCACCGCATACTAACACACACAAAAAGGACAAAAATATTTGTGGTCATTTTTTTGGGGAGGTCAAAGGACAAAGATAAGATTACTATAGAATAGGAATTTGGAATGAATTTAGAGTAAAAGTTTTAGCACTATTGTAAATAGATAAAGCTGAAGGATATGGTAGAATTCTTTTTAGAGAACCACAGGATTAGTGATACCAAACTTTCCCCATCTTTCTTAAATTACTCTGCACTTGAAGAGAAACATAATGCAGCCCATGGTCTTCCCTTCACATTACAAAAGTATTACATTGTTTTTGATTTAAAAGGCACTTGATGAAACACTCACTAATTAGGAACTCAAAGCTGAACAAGGGCAACATTTCTTCAATTCTGTTTTACCTCCAGGTATTCTCCGTTAATGTAAAGTTTGGTTCTACCAAAAACCAGGCAATCGATAACTGACACATGTTTTCCTTGATTCTCTTCTCAACCCCATGTAATGAGTGCAATGAGCTTAGACTCACACTGCGGTTAAACATAAATCAACCTGTGGTCCCTTAAGAATAAAAGGGCAGATTGATGCTAACTAAAATGCCACCAATCATCAACCAAAAGGGCACCTAGATTGTGACCCAAACATAACTAAGGTAACTTAGTCAGCAACTATTTTATGATCCATCTGAAATTAAGACACCTGGAATTATAACAACTGCTCTAATCAATTTTCAAAATTTTTATAACAGCAATATAGATGTGATCAGGAAATCTCCACATTCTCTTGCATATTCTCAAAAAATAAAAGACTAATCAATTAGGAAGTTAGTTACACAGCGTGTTACAACAAGTAAAATAAAACATGTAGGAAAAGATAATAGAAGGAAAACAAATGTGTAACAAAAATAAACATAAAAAAGTAAGAAAACATAAAAATGAAAAAGCATCAACACAAATAAAATTAATAATAAACTTCATATAAAGAGCAACATAAAGTAAAATTATTGAAACCACAACATAAAGTTAACATGGTGTGCATTAGCACAACACAGAACACCAAATTCAATCAAATAAAAGAAGAAAAAAAGATCATGAAGACAGCTAGTCAAATTTCAAGTCTTCCATGCCATAACAACTTTCTTAAATGGCACAAAAATGGAATGTGATGGAGTGCTGAAACAGAACATACACACATGTTACTACTAGGTGCTATTTACTGATACTACATGGTAAACAAAGAATGTTAGGGACCATTACCATTCAAAGTATCGCCGTCCACGGAAAGACCCATCAGAGTCCCCACTTGCTGTAGGCAGCTCAATACCAACATGGGGCTCAGTAAGACCCACCACAGCTCCAACATAGCGAACTCTTCCAACAGTTACACGGCCATCAGCTGTGATAACTTTCACCAAGTGATCCAATTTTAGATCATTGCTGGCTTTTGGCAAATAAGGCTGAGCTGATTTGGGAGCAATCATATCTGTTCAGTAAGAAAGAATTCTATTCTTATACAATACAATCCATAACAGTATATCTGTTTTGTTTGCTGTTTGGTGATTTGTAAAGCACAGAGGGGCCAAGATCTAATTACGGTACCCAATCTCTCACCTCTCAGTGGATCTGGATCTGAATGTCTACGAGCCATGCGACGTCTGCTGATCCGTGAGAGGTCAGTTCCTGTTACAATGCAATCAATGGATCTTCTGACATAGTCTTCTGCTTCGTCTATAAGTGAGTCAGTAGAATCACCACTGTCCCCTTGGACATCAGTTATTCTTAAATCTGGCAGGGACTGCCCACCCCTCCCTTGGCGACGAAGGCCATTTTCTGTAATAGGAAAACACAAGTAGTTGAAAACAATGCTCATCATATACACTTCTAACAGGTAAAGAGAAATATTCTTTGAATGAGTAGTTTTTCAAATTGTTTTGGTTTTTAAGAGCATAACAAGGACAAAAGCTCCTAATTGATAGGAATTGCAATTTTGGAAAGTTACCTTGAAAGGAAACCTTGCTACGAGCTCGATTCACATTAGGCCCAAAGCTGCTGGAGGAAGGGTATCGAAAGCCACATGAAAGAGCTGGCCCAGCAAGTTTAGAACGAGATTGAGTGTAAGACGCAGTTAGTGGGACACTACGGGTTCGGCTATGTAGAGGGCAATGTGTTGGAGAAGCTGGTTCTGATTGCCAGGAAGAAGAAGACATAGATCTCTGGATAAGGTGCCCATGGCGACACACATCAAGTGATGAGGTTGAAGGTTTCATTTCAGGACGTAGTTTAACATCTACTTCATGGGGCTGAGGAGAGGTTGCTGATGATTGAGTACTCTGAAATCAGACCAAATATAATGAGAAGTAATATTCACTAGAGGAGAAGAAGGGGAAGCATGGGAAGTAGCATGGGAAATCCTATGCGGACCATAAAACTTCAGAAACTACCACAAATGCTAGATATAGAAGAGTTTTTCTTCAAACCTATTTTTAAAACAAATTTTACAATAAATATTAAATATTCTTTCTTAGAGTTTGAAGCTTGAGGTTACCGAGTATATGAGTATCATCAAACAAATTCTACTTTTAAATTAAAGCCATTGTATGGAAATACAATATCGATTTTGAACAAATAGCTAATCTTCACAAAAATAAAAGATCTCACACTCTAAAGACATGCTTCCCTATCCTCAAAATTTGAGGCATGGTAGCGTAACAACTAAAAGACAGTACCTGATATCGAGATGGATATTCCCATTTGCCCTGAGATGCACACTCACAGGGAGACCACTGAAACCGTCCATATTCTCGAGCATGCTGGTAGCCAGGAGAAACTAAACAAGGGCCCATAACATCTGGATTCTTCATATATGAGAAGGCTCTTGGAAAATTACGGTATAAGCCGGCAACAGTTGGTGCAAGGCTTCCTGTTTCACCTACACCAGCAACTCCTGATTCCAAAGCCAAGTGGTCAGCACTGCGTGATAGTTCAGGCACCATGCTGGTGAAATTAATATCAGAGAGAAGAATTCGACGGGCATCCTGGTTCCGGTCGCATATTTTCAGAGAGGGTCGGCTGTGCATAACTTGTCTCATAGGTAAAGTAAATTTAGAGGGCAAAGTAGTAAACTGATGAGAGACCTTGGATACAAAGGAAAAAATTTAAAAATTAATTTTATTACAATACTAAGAAAATTCATGCTAAAAAGCAAATATAAATGAATTGCATTCAAATAACCAGGTTTTACCTTGTGAGCTAAATAACTCTCAGATTTCCAATGAGAAGGCAAGGCTGTAATATCAGTTTGAGCCTCAGACTCACGCTTGGGTGAGCTATTTGGCTCCACTAAAATAGGACGCATTGGAACTCGTTTGGAATCTGAAGATCCACTGGTTCGGGGACTTCTGGTTGTCGAAAATTTGACAGTATGTGAAGGACTTTTAGATGCTGATAAAACTTCCTTGTGGATGATTGGTCTATATGGCATTGGGCTTGGTAGAGTATTGCGTCGAAGGTTATTGTTTGGTGGAGCATCATTTTCATCAATGATTCCACATTTTGATATATCAGTTTCAACAACAACAGTGTGTGTCCATGGCATTCTTAAGCCCGTGCTCTCCTCATCAAATTGAGTACTTTTTTCCACAGTTATTGGTGGAGGTGGCTGACCGTTAACAGCTGTCCAGTTTTCTGTGTCACTTATAGAAACCAAATCTTCTTGCAATACTCCTAACTCCTTGGTTTCTTCAGTTGTAAATATCAGCTCAATATCATCTAACTCTTCTGATTCATTATCAGAATCTTGGCTTGGCTTGGCTTGGCTTGGTTTCATGCCATTAATCTGACTGGTATCTTCTTCATTTAGAGAAGAGACCTCATCTTCATTTTCAGGTTCTTTATCAGCTACTGGGATTGACTTCTCACCAGCATCAATATAATTTCCTTCCGCAGGACCTTCCTTGTTTCCAGAAGCCTCTCCAACAAGTTCTTCATTTTTCTCTGCTTCCTCTAGGCTGGGATCTTTGCTACTTTCGTCTCCTTCTGCAGGTAAATTCTTCACAGGTGTTTTTGCTTCGGGAGATACACAGTTTGTGGCATCTGGATTGGGAGATGCAGAGTCTTGCTCTGGCTCTGGCTCAGCAGATTCAGATGTCTGCTCTGTAAGAGGTGCGTCAGCTTCATTATCAATATCATCCATTTTCTTTTTAGATGATAATACACGCTCTCTTAGTATATGATTTTCCAGAGCAAGTTTTTCAATTGTATCAGCATAGACTTTGTTATTTGAATTTGAGTGAACTTTTAATCTCAGTTCAAACAATTCAGTTCGAGACTGCTCTAAAGCAGCTCGAAGAGCAACAACTGTTTGGTGCAAAGCTCTGACAGTCTCCAGATTCAGATCATTGGTGGGTTGAGATGAGAAGCTACAAGCGCTGTAGCTTGATTGATCCATTGGGAAAGCAACTGCACTGAGCTGATGCTAGATGACATACTGTACTCAAGTTCATCTGTCACTTCACTATCCATCAGATCCCCACTCATAATAATAACAAAGATGAGCAACAATGCAGACTTATAACATCTGGCATCCTACATTCTGAAACAAGCTAACACATAAAGACAAATTATTAATCAAACTAGTCCAGGAACATTTTAAAGATAAATTAACATAATGTATAAAACATGACTAACCTGATGAACAAAGCATTCTCCCAAATCACCAACCAATCTGCACACTGTCAAAGTAGATAAGAAACCAAATTAGTTATTCAGGTTCTCTCCATTCTTACTATGAAACAAATAGCACTTTCATTAAAGAAAACCAATGAAACAAATGTGTTATTTAGAGAGAAAGAGTCATATCGTCCTTAAAAACTATGGGAATATTCAATGCAAATACTTCTTGTCTTGTTGATACTGAATTATCTCCGGACTGACAGATTTGACAGTAGCAACAATGAAACAACAACCATTACGAAATCAATACAGAAGTTTGCCATGAGGCTGCTCACTTGATTGGGCGTTCTCACACGAAGTTGTGAAAGAAAACGCGCAAGACAAGGGGAGGAATAGCGTCCAACTCACAAACCTTTGTAAAATATTGCTATGTTAAAATAAAATCTTGACGGAGAAACCACGACAAAAATAACAACAAAATCTAGCAGAAATGACCCAGAGCAGACAGCGCGCCTACTGTAAAAGCCCACAAACAAACTGCAGTAGGGGTAACAAAACGAGATTTGACTGTAAAGCACAGGTGGAAACAAGAAATCTTTGAATTGTTATAATTTAGTATTTTTAGTTGTGTTTAGTTTGGTTATGCACATAACAAATATATTGTTTTCATTCTGATCAGCATCTCAATCACATGTCACATATTATTATTGGCAGCCTTGATTGAAGATGGCGGCCCCCATTGCCCCAACAGCCTGACCACGGCAGACGACAGAATTTTAGTATTTAAAGCAGTCAATGATGGTTTAAGAAATGCTTCGACAGAAGATATTTTCGTACTCAGTTAAATTAAACTCCAAGTGCTGTACTTACGTTTCTAAAAGATGGAGCAGCAAAGAATATAGGGTATGATGATGTCGCATGGGTTTGTGGTGTCTTCTTTCCCGGCTTGTTTATATGCTTTTTAAAATTAATTACCTTCTCGTCTTTGGTTCCGTTATTTTCAGGAACGGGAACTTGAGAAACGTAGCTTTAAACTGAAAGCGCTGTCACAGTTCGATGAATTTTATGGGAGCCTCTATCAAGACCAATGGCCATCAATGCGACTTGCATTACTTTCAGCTGAGAAGAAGGGTGTTGTTGTTAACAATTTTAGTGACAAAGATAGGGTGTCACAGGAATTACAGGTACAGCCCTACATTTCGCTTAAGATAAGGTCTTGCATTAGTATGCTATTATCATACAATTGTTGCAGTTAAGAGGTGCTTTCAATGTACGAGAAATTTTTAATGCACGGAAAGAGGATTTGAAAAAGAGACCTGCTGGTACAGAAACTGAACATACGGGTTCTATCTACCAAGTCGATGGCAGAATCGAAGAAGCTCTTTTTAGGCAGCAGGAGTCTGACGTAATTGGTATCTACCCAGAACCTGTCAATCCTGAGACAGTAGATAAAATCACTAAAAGTTTAGCTGACCAAAGCAGCCGTCAAAGGATAGAAGATGATGAGAGGTATGACATCTGAAGAACCTTCATTACGGTTACTAAATTAGGTGCATAATTTTCTGATTTAAAAATTTTGATTTCCAGTGAAAGTGTACCAGAGGATCCCACAAAAGACATGCCACTTGCAGAGTCTTTGAAATCTGCTGACTATGATACCAGCAGGCTTATCACTCCTGGCCCCTCTGGATTTGCACTGACTGCTTCTCTTTATGACTTTGTACCGGCAACAAAACTGAAAGGCATGGATGATTATATTCCAGAGTCTGCTCATTTTAGATATTACACAGATGCTCCAGAAGCTGAAGTTGAGGTTGAAGCCGACAATGAACTTGATTTTCCGGATCTTCTTGATGTGTATGCTTATGAACGTGGAAACTGTGACACTTTTGAATATTCGAAAAAAGGGTCCACAGATTTGTATGGTATGAATTGTTTCCTTATCACAGTATTTCATAGTGGATTCAGAAGAGTTCTGTACTTGCTTGAGTATTACTTTTCAATCCTTCCAGATTACCATATCATCAATGTAGGGTCACTTGCTCCTGTTTTGGCTCTTGGAATAAAGCGAGGTGATATAGTACTAGATATGACATCATCATCATTAGACACTGCAATTCTTATTGGTCAAACTCTTATGCCAGGTTAGTAATTATCAACAAGAATTTAATTTTTTTGAAGCAATGGTTTTATTCAAACCTTGAATCTACTTTATAGGAATGTTTATTGTAAATGCTGGAAATTCAAGTAGAGGCAAATATCTGCTGCGTCACATGGACTCTTATTTATTTGAAGATAAATCTAATCTAATTGTGACAGATTACCATCCATTAGACATACAGGATGCAGGAAAGTTTGAAAAGGTAACAAATCTATGGCAAATACAGTAGAGAAGGTTCCTTCTGGTTGTTTATTTCTGCACTGTATCTTAAATTTTTCTCAGATTATTGTGTGCGCACCCAGCACATTCGATCGAAGATCTGTTAATAGTGAGGAACAAAATATTTTTAATCCATCTCGGATAAAAGAGAGGATACGACTTCCTGAAGTGCAGTCTGCTTATCTGAAGTGTGTACTTTAATGCTTTCCCATCACGTTTCCTCCAAGGTTAAAATTATAAAATTTGTGCTCCTATTTCTGCTCTTTTATTTTTTTTTTTTTAGAAAAGCACTAGAGCTGGTGAAGGAAGGTGGCTCTGTTGTCTATTATACTGAAACATTGTCTCCAATACAAAATGATGCTGTTGTACAGAAAGTTCTGAATGATCTCTGGTTTGATTCCCAAATTAAATTCATTGTCAAGTATGTATTGACATCTTTCTTGCTAAATCACTTGATGGTTTTGATGTTTTTCTCAACAAGAAATGTAACTTTCTTTTGGGATATTGGTTTTCCAGAGACTGCTCAAAGGGGTTGGATCCGCTGCAGTCATTCATGAAGATTATCAAGACTGGCAAGTTTGGGCACCTTGTTGTGCCCTTCATCCCAAACAACTGTGGCCCTCTGTATTTCACCAAACTTGTGAAGTGTGCGAGGGTGAACACTGAAAACCCTGAGACTGATGTAAAGAGCCCGGAATGAATGCTATAGTAACAGAAAAATAAAGAGTTGTTCTTCGACCGTTTATCTTGTTTGGTGTACACGTCTGGCGTTTCGTCCCTGGCCCACGAGTCCTACCAGGTCCGGCCTATTTCGCACCCGCATGGGCTGCCCGTCTCTCGTGACTCCACAGAACACGTACTATACCACTCCCACACCGCACCAACCAATCAAAAACAAGATGGAAGGGACTTCCCGAAAAAAGAAAAGAAAAACAAAAAAATAAAATAAAAATAAACCTTTTTGTAATGGGTGGATGGGGAAAAGCAGAGCCGCCAAGGTACGAAGCACGATTTGGAAATTGAACTGCAGTATGGGAGGTTCGGAGCCCGGAGGCTAGGCTCCCCACTCACGTCACGATGAAATTCATACATTTTCCAGGCGATTTAAGTGTATGCAGGCCCCGGAGGTCCGGCCCCTGGTGGGCGGGGTCGGGAAGCGGTAGCGGTTGGCTGATGCGGGTCTCGGCCTCGGCTGTCACATCCCCGCCTTGCCTCTCCTCGCCTCGCACCGCCCTCTGACCCTCCCGACCCTCGTTTATCGGCGTGGGAGAAGGACGCGGTGGCGGTTCGGCCCAATTTCGAGCGGATCCCCAGGGCGCGCCGAGTCGGATTCAATATTGGACAGCTAAGCGAATTAACCGGGACATCTAGGATTAGTGTTGCCGCGGCTAACACTTCGGAACTCGGCAGCCGAGGGGAGGGCCTGTTCCTCAAGTGCAGCGCGCCGTGCAAACACTGCCGCTGGCTGCGGGTGGACGCCTCGGGCCTCGGCCGCCGAGGCGTCTATCCGTGGGTTCGATTCCCACGGGCGGAGCGCGTGCTGCACTCTCCAGGCTCTCTGGCGCCGTTCTAAATTTCTACATTCTAACCCTGGTGTCCGGCGTCTCGGGGACCCACTAAGCGCCGTGCGGGGTAGGCAATCTGCCTGCGGGCGGGCATCCGTGCTCGGCGGGGCTGCCTACCCCGTCATCCACAGGCGCTACGCGGCGGCGGACCGCGGGCCGCAGCCGCATGACGCCAAGTAGTACCCATCTATGGACGGCACGTCACGTGAACGGCTCCTAGCGGTCTCGCACGCTTTTCTCCGCGGCCTGGCCCGGCGGCGGCGGCCTGCCAGTCGGCGACGGACCGCCGCCGCCAGGGGGGTTAAAGGAGTGGGAGGTAGAGGGAGAGAGGCGACGGCAGCGCCCCGTCCCGGTCCCGGCACCGGCACCGGCACTGGGGGCTCAGACCCCCTCACGGTCCACATCGCGCCGGGCCGAACGCACCGCCGCTCCGCACGCCGCGTCGGGGGCCTCGAGTTTTGCGAAGAGAGTCTCGTCCTCCTGCCGTCCCGTCCCGTCCCGTTCTGCCGCCGGCGTCGTCTGGTGCGTTCCGTGCCGGTCCGGTCCGGATATGGGCCGGCTCGCTTCTTGTGGCGCCGACAAAAATCTAGTGCCAAACTCATCTGGGATTAACTTTATGATTTTGCATCCATGATAAGAAAAAAAATGCGTGTTCTTATTGGACCATCTTGAAGTATTTTAAACCATAATTTGTGTCCTCCGGGTGCTGCCGTCTCGTCACCATCACCATTACCAACATCATCACAGCCTTCCCTCGTGCAGGATTTAGGCCTTGATAACGTCCAAGCGGAATGATGATTCTAGCAGATGACGCGCCACGACAGATGACGGAGCGTGGCGCGCGCGTCCGGACGGAATGAGATTACGACAAGGTCAACTCTCTTATTACACGATTCCGCTCCTTAATTAAATTTGCCGGCTGACGGAATTTTGTTCGTAATTGTTACTGTGGCAGCGCTGTCCGGGTAATTAGGTCCCCATTCAACCCTTCGCTTCACCAGCTCCGCTTAATCCATCCCCACCTCGCAAGCCGCGGTCCCTTCCGAGGCGATACAGAGTGAGGGAACTCCCAGAGCTGTGACTGAAGGCCGGAAGGCCGCGTTGTGAGATAGTCAGTCATCGTTCAGGCCGTGACGGTGGGGGTGGTTGGCGCCCGGGCCGAGCGTCACGTGGGAGTCCGCCCTAGGCCGGCTGTACCGGCGACTCCCCTCGTGCGTCTGACCGGGTGTGATGTTCTGGTGTCAGTGGTAGGAGACAGCCGCCTGCGCGCGGCACTGCGGACAGCACGGTGTCCGCGCGGATTACGGCGTCATCGTCGTCATCGTCGTCATCGTCATCACTGTCGTCGTCGCGGAGAGCGGCAGCACCGGAGTCCTCCGGGGGTCCACGATCGCCCGGCCTACCCCGACCCACCGACCTGAGGTGAGTCCGCTGGCCGCAGCAGCACCGCGTCGAGCCCCGCTTCCCGCTCTAGAGATCTCCACCCCCGCCGACGCACGCGGGAAAAAGTGCGAGGATCGCGTTCATGATCTCGAGGCAGGTGGAGGCGGCCGGCAGACGGCGGGGCGCGGGGCGGGGCGGGGCCGGGCCGACACGACCGCAAGCTGGCGAGGAGCCGCCGCCGCCACTGCCGCCCCCGGTCCGGCCCGGCCCGGCTCCGGGACCCGGCACCACCGCGCCGAGTGCGTCGTAAAGGGGTTTACGGTCAGCAACGACACCGCGCGCGAACGCCAAGCCTCGGCGTTGTCCTGCCGCCGCCCGCCGCCCGCCGGCCCCGGCCGCCCCGCGAGGCCCCCGCTGTTGCTGTACGCTCCTCCCTTCTCTTCTCCTCCTCGCGGCCAACCGAGACCGCCGACCGCCGCGCCTTGATTTGGCGGCGCGAGTCGCCCGCGGCCGCCCGCCTCGTATATCTCCATTTGCGGCCGCCGCGTAAGAAGTGTAATGAGATGCGGCGGGACTCTGTGTGTGTGTGTGTGTGTGTGTGTGTGTGTGTGTGTGTGTGTGTGTGTGTGTGCCCCCGCACTTCGCGGAGTCAGTACGCCCGAGAGGGGCGGCGCGGGGGCGGCGGCGGTGTCAGCGGCCGCACTGAAGCACTGTTCTATCCCGTCCTCTCACTGCGTGCTGCGAGGTGAAGGGGGTGGGGAAGTGGAGGGGGGGGGGGGGGGCCTGTGCGGTTAACCGGTTACTGCATTCGATTATTTGAACACCTGAAGCATTCAGTTAGCTCTTGGACAAACAACCGGTCAACCGATTAACCGACTAACCGATGCGATTCATGGCGGGCCAGCATGCAGAAGGGCTCGCATTTCTCAGTATGAATACGAGTATTGTCTGCAAACCATCCTGAAATCGCGAATTAAAAAGTGTAACACCCAAGAATTATTATCAAAACTTTTTGGTTTTGTAATATACTAAGACCTAGAAAATAGCTTATTAGCTTGGCCTTTGGGACTGTGAAACGTCAAATCATTAAATGTTTCCGGTTCATTCATAATGAACTCATAACGAGTTTCTTGTTGACCTGTGTAAGGTTGTTTGTGTCGGATTTGTGTTGACTGCGGGGCGGAGGGGTTTCTGAGGGCGCGGATGGGAAGGGTCGGCTGCGGTCGGGACGGTGTGGGAGTTCAGTTGTTGCTGCGGCTCCCGTAGAGCAGCCTTACTGGCGCTCTCGTTCTGGTTTAAAGTAGTGAGTTTGCCGCCTGCCTGGCCGGTGGCCTGGCCCCTCCGCCGTACAAGCTTCGTTACTCAGACTTTGGCGAGAAGCGGCGCGCGGACGCCGGCCGGCCCCTTCCTTTTCCTTCCTGTGGCGCTACGCACTGCAGGGCGCGTTTGCTCCCTCCGCCCCCCCCCCCTCTCTCTCTCTCTCTTCCCCTTACTGGCACTGTCTCTGTCACTCCCGCGGAGGCACGCGCCCGTCAGCCGCATGACTCCGTCTCTGTCGCACGGCGCTGTCTATCTGCAGTCGACCCAGACCCCCCCCCCCCCCCCCCCCCTTCGCTATCGTTCACCTGTCGTTCACCTCTTCCTCACTTACTGCTCTACTTTTCGTCTCTCTCTCTCTCTCTCTCTCTCTCTCTCTCTCTCTCTCTCTCTCTCTCACACACACACACACACACACACACTTTTTTTCGGCGCCGCGTTTATCGACACGCAAAGCCCGCGCGAGAGATGACTCACGTCCACCGTGCGGAAAAGGGGGAGAGAGGAGGGGTAGGGAGGGAGAAAGGGGGGGGGGAGGAGGAGAGATTTGGCGAACGGGAATAATCACAACAATAATCAGCTTGGGAGTCGGCGGCCGGAGCTGAGGATTCGGTCCAGTCCGGTCCGGTCCGGTCCGGTCCGGCTGAGTCGTTCGGCCCGGAGAGCTAAAAGTCGCGTATCTGCAATCGCGGCGCGCGAGCGCGGGAAAATGGGAAATGGCAAGACCAGCGACCAGCCGGAGTGGCTTTGGGCCGCTCGAGGCCCGGCCGGCCGCCGGCCGTTACGAAACGAGGAGGCGAGCGAAGCGGCGTGCAGAGAGAAGCCCAAGCCCGGCCCAGATCAGATCGGTATCGAGCGCCACAGCCGGGCCGGAGTGTTCAACATGATTTAGCGCGCGGCTGGCTGGGGCCACTGGGGCGTGACGCGGCGGAGTGCCACAACAAGAAAACCCAGATTAAAATTTTAGAGTACTGCTGCTTCTCCCAGTGTGTGCGGCGCGTACCCGCGCGTCTAAGCCTGCCTACGATCCGCCGCCGCCGCTGCCGCCGCCGCCGCCGCCGCCGCTGCCGCCGCCGCTGCCGCCGCCGCCGCCGCTGCCGCCGCTGCCGCCGCCGCTGCCGCCGCCGCTGCCGCCGCCGCTGCCCGCTGCCGCCGCCGCTGCCGCCGCCGCTGCCGCCGCCGCTGCCGCCGCCGCTGCCGCCGCCGCCGCCGCCGCCGCCGCCGCCGCCGCCGCCGCCGCTGCCGCCGCTGCCGCCGCGTCTGACGCCGAACAGTAGCATAGAGCAAAGCAGAGACAAGCAAAGCCAAAGCCAAAGCCTCGCGAAGCCGCCGTGCCGAGACGAGCCCCGAGTGATGTCGAGAGGAAAGAAGTTGTGTCTGACATTTAACTCGAAAGCTCCGCCGCGTTGGCACTGCCAATCTGGAGCCGTGTCTCTCTCTCTCTCTCTCTCTCTCTCTCTCTCTCTCTCTCTCTCTCTCTCTCTCTCTCTCTCTCTCTCTCTCTCTCTCTCTCTCTCTCTCTCTCTCTCTCTCTCTCTCTCTCTCTCTCTCTCTCTCTCTCCCTCCCTCTTCTCTCTCTCTCTCTCTTCTCTTCTTTCTCAGACGCACGCATGCCTGTCGAGATGAATGTCAGTTCCCGATGCCGAGGGACGAGGTCCGAGGCCCCGCCAGGGAAGTTCCAAGCCCGCGCTCACGACAGGGCCTATGGCCGCCTAATGGCGCTAGGTCCCAGGTGTCCGTCAAGGTACCCAGGCAAATTACCCGACAAAAAAAAAAGAATTCATCGTCATCACAACTTGTTAAAGGTCGCGACGCGATCAATCTGCCCGGTGAGTGGTGAAGGGAGCGTTGGCGCGGAGAGAGAGAGAGAGAGAGAGAGAGAGAGAGAGAGAGAGAGAGAGAGAGAGAGAGAGAGAGAGAGAGACAACGCACACACGAGCAAAGATAGACAGCGTCAGAAGAGCCAAATGAAAGTGACAACCGAACGCGTACACACCAGCGCTGAGGTGGAGGGGGAAGCGCTCGCCACCGCTGCGGGTAGCGATTGGCACACATTTCCAAACCCTAACGGACGCGTGCGGCGTGCGCCGGGTGAAGACATCAACACTTACATGTATTGCAGCAACCCTCCGAACCCGCGATTAAGAAAACAAAAAAGATAATCACGCAAGGTTAAGAAAATCACACTCTTGAGATCCAGTGGTGTTCGAACCGGTAAACGTACATGTACTGAATGTCCGTGGGTTACCAGCGCAGAGAGGGGCAGAGAGGGGCAGAAAGGGCAAAGAGAGGCAGATAGCTCCGTGGCCCGGCTCACACACACACACACACACACACGTCGGGGAAGTGCTAAGCCACCCAGGTCGGCGGCCCGACCATTACCCACAACTCTGATTGGCGCTGGGAGGAGTCGACGGGGGCCTCCTGCTAAGTGAGGGGCGGGGCCACTAGAGCCGCCAGGGCTACTGGGGCCACCACGGACACCAGGGCCACCAGGGACACCAGGGCCACCAGGGCCACCACGGACACCAGGGACACCAGGGCCACCAGGGCCACCACGGACACCAGGGCCACCAGGACCACAAAGGCGTGTGTTAGAGAGAGAGAAAGAGAGTTTGAGTTTAGTGTCTTCGGACCGGTTCACAGTTATTGACATATCATAGAATTTGAGTGAGAAACAGAGCCAGAGAGAGAGAGAGACAGACAGACAGACAGACAGACAGACAGACAGACAGACAGACAGACAGAGACAGAGAGAGACAGAGAGAGCAAAGGGGGGGGGGAGACAGACAGACACGCAGACAGACAGAAAGGTGGAGACAGAGATCCGAACAGGAAAAGGCACTGTGAAGTGGGGCAAAGCGTTTTCTTTCCCTCCCTGACAGGGCCGGTGCCAGGGGAGGGGTTTTAATTACGTTTGGCGTGGACACGGCCAGCGAGGTTTGCACACGGCCATTCGGAAAACTCGGAAATAAAATTATGTAAAATTCTTTGGAGAGGGAAATGAATACGAGCCCGGGCTAAGGGCAACCAGGACAGGCCAGGGCAAGCCAGGGCCAGGGGGGCGCACAGCGGTTCTACGAAACAAAAATGGGTTTGCTAATCTAGCTTAAGGTTTGTTACTTCAGCGAAATGATCCGCTCATTCTGGAGACACAATTTATTTTTCACTACTCCAGTTGTCTTTCGCTTACTCAACAAAAGTGATGTTTGGGTTTTGCTTGGATTAACGAAAATTAAAGAAATGAAGCCGGAGACGCATATTAAGCGAACACTTTTTTTTTCTGTTTCCGGCTCCGGCCGTCTCCATTCAGTCAACGCCACCCTTCGCGTTCGCGCCCTCTCCGCCCGAAACAAAGGGCTCCCAGGATGGAGTCTTTTCTCCCGTCTCCCGACTCGGGGAGAAGGAGGGAGGGGGGGGGGGGGCGGAGTCGTGGTAATGCGCCTGGCAGTCTAGGCAGTAGGCAGCCAGCCTGGCAGTGTTATGATTGAAGCTTTCCGGCTCACGGCTGCTCATGGCAGTGCCGCCAACCATGGCACACTGGCCCCCAAACCTCGGCGATGCGCTGCCCTCCCTCTGGCCGGGCGTTCGCTGCTGCTAGCCATGCAGGGTGACCATGCCGCTGCGGACGCCGTGCCATCTTTGTGCACAACCTCCACCATGGCATCTCCGCTGCTGCCATCACATATTCTACATCGTCGCGCACGACGAACGCGAATTATAACCCCCGTGCTCCACAGCCCCCTTCTTTTACTGCCTCTATTTCTTCCTGGCTCGCTTCCTTCTTCCCTCCCACCCCGTCACATAATGTGTGTGTAGTCCATAGCCCAGCCAACATCAATCGAATCATTCTCTCCGCACATTCCCCCCCCCCCCCCCCCCCAAGTGGCGGGCTCACAAGGATTCCGTTTCCCTCTTTCTCGGCCACACACACGCACACACGCACACGCACACGCACACACGTAGATACATTGGGGCGTTAGGGGAGAGAACAGAGAGATCAGGACGAGGAGGGAGCAGGAAGGCCTTTAAGGGAGAGGGTGGATACAGAAAAGAGGTGGGGACCACGAAACGAAAACAGAGGGAGGTTCGTGTCTCATCCGTTTTTTTAATTATTCTTTTTAAATTGAATCATACTGACTTTCAGCCGCTGCAGACAATTAAACATATTTTAGTTTTTACGAGAGTGCGTTCTCATATCCTTGTTGCCTGCACTGGGCTCCGGCGGGGCGGGTGCGGCGGTATAAGGTACCCGCTGGGCCCGAGAAACCCGAGGGGCGCGGCAGCCAAGGAGGTGCCGGGCTTTATGAGTGCACGAATTGGCATCGTGACAAAGTGCATGGCCGCTGCCGGGGGCCGCCGAGGGCCCCGCGTGGGGCAGCGCCGTGCGCCGTGCCGCCGGGCAGCCCAGCCCCGAAGTGCCATTCAAGAAATGAATGGCCGAATCACTGGAGGTGACCGGGTGCCAAGAGGGGCGTGGCAGGGCGGGGCGGAGCGGGGCGGGGCGGGGCGGGACCGGACGGACGCTTCTTATTCTTATACTTCACCAACTGCACCTAGAACCACAATTTAGAGAAAAATGTCGTCGGCGGGTGAGGGTAAAGGGGGGGGGGGGGGGGGGGTTACCACGGTGGACGGTACCGACCGGGTCCAGCAGAGCAGAGTCCGGGGTAGCGCGCGTGCAGCAAGCGGCAGCAAGGCGAGGCCAAACGTTATCTGGCGGCTGACAGTGAACTCGTCACGACCCAAACGCACTTCTGCCCCCCCCCTCTCCTAACCCCTCCACGGTCATCAGCCGCATTTCAGCTCGACGACGCGCACTCTGGACACGATTGCTGCTGCTGCTGCTGCTGCTGCTGCGGTGCAGCCGAGGGGTAAACGTCTCCACGCAAAAGAAGGAAGCAGCAGACGACGCGTTTCACGCATAAAAATGGAAATGTCTGCGCTTTTTTTTCGCGCAGGGCGGCGCCTCGTCTTACACGAAACGGCAAGGCGTTCTTTGTAAAGAAGCACACGACGCACTAAGAGACAGCGGGGGAGGAGGAGGAAGGGGGGGGGGACGAGGCTGGAGGGAGCGGTGGCCGACGGGAGCGCCACGAGGCGGCCGACGGCCCGGGCCCCCGGGGATACCCTTTACACCTGTTGTTGTGGAGTTGTACCAACTGCCACCGGCGCTACTGCTACTGCTGCCGCCGCCGCCGCCCCTCCACAAGGGACACGACACGCGTGCCTCCCTGCCGCACTTTGCAGCTCCGCCGAGCTCCGCTTTGTTCTACGACCGAAGCGCGCCGAAAGCCCCCGCCCCTATGACTCGTACGTGGGTGGAGCGGGGGGCGCCCCCCCCCTCTCTCTCTCTCTCTCTCTCTCTCTCTCTCTCTCTCTCTCTCTCTCTCTCTCTCTCTCTCTCTCTCTCTCTCTCTCTCTCTCTCTCTCTGTCTCTCTCTCTCTCTCACTTCAGGCCGGCGCAGTCGGAGACATTGTGCGTTGTGTATGGCGCGGGGTGTTCGGGCTGGGGTGTTTAGTACGTACCGCTATAGTCGTACGTCGCTACGCCGGATACTCCCCGTCGCCGCCCCTCTCCCCTACACCCTCCCAGACCTCCCTGCCCGGCCCCTCTGCCGGATGTAGCGTGTGTGTAAGTGTGTATGTGTGTGTGTAAGTGTGTGCACCCAGTGATGCATGGCGCACCGGGTCAGCACCCTTTTCTGCACCCTACCATACCCCCTCCCCCCTTCGCCCCTTCCCCGGAAAAAGCAACCATCAGGGGAGCCTCTACCCGTCCTGAACGCCGAACCGAGCCGAAAGCTCACATGACCGCCTTTTGCTTTTGACGCTGCGGGACGCCGCATCTCCTCCCCCTCCCAAACCACACACACACTTGGCTGGGGGCACGGCGATCGCAAAAGCCCTGCCCCGGCGCCTGGGGGGACTGAGAGAGGGCAAGGGGGGGGGGGGGGGGGGGGGGGGCAGGAAACGAAACCGAGTAGAGTGGCCCACTTCGGAACCAGTCGTGCACAGTGGGCGGCCCGAGCCCGAGGGCGGCCCGGCACGGTGTATAGTATGGGTACGATGCGGGATCCGGGATCGGCGAGGCGCCAGTGTGCTGTGCGAGGCCGTGCCTGTGCAGTGCCTGTGCAGTGCCTGTGCAAGTGCCTGTGCAGTGCCTGTGCAGTGCCTGTGCAGTGCCTGTGCAGTGCCTGTGCAGTGCCTGTGCAGTGCCTGTGCAGTGCCTGTGCAGTGCCTGTGCAAGTGCCTGTCCAGTGCCTGTGCAGTGCCACAAATTTTGTGACGTCCATTGCAAGTTTTTGTAACAATCATCACAAAGCTACAACGGTGTGACGATCGTCACACAAAATTGTGATGGACGTCACAAAATTTGTGACGACCATCACAGTTTTTTAGCAACCTACGTTGCAATGCAACGTTGCAAATTTTTGTCACGTAACGTTGCAAACTCAAAAACAGTGCATATAAAAATCATATTGAGAACCTTTTTTTTAACGTCAATTTTTTTTGCAGAGTGAGATTTTTTTCTCGCGGTGCGAACTTTCAGGAAATCGAGTGCGGGACGCGGTGCGGTTGTTCCTCCCGTCTCCACGCCTCCTCCGCCCTCATTTCCGGGCTCGGATCGCGTCGAATCGCCTTCCCCTGCCGTCTTTGGGAAACTCGTGCAGATTTGAATGGCAGACCCCGCGGCCCGTCCGGCCTGGCCGGCTTTGTCCCCCTGTGGCGCTCTTGCCGGCCCGCTTCCTGGGATACCCGGCGTGGCCTGGCGCCCGCTCTCAGCCCGGAGGGTAGGCTGTGCCGCACCACACGGGTGCCGTGCGCTTGCCTACCCTCCGGGCTGACGGCCGGCCGCGGCGCGCGGAGCCTACCGCCTACCGCCGAGCGCCGTCAGCCCGGAGGGTAGGCAATCCTAGGTCCCGCTACGCACGCACGCCACGGTGTTGCCTACCCTCCGGGCTGACTGCGGCTCGCCGTCTGAAAAAAAAGACCATACTGGGATAGCAAACGTTCTTGGTGTGGGTTTGGGTCGGCTGCACGGCTGCGCGGCCCGGTCCGGTCCGCATGACGGATGCTAGCGGAGGGGAGGGGGAGGAGGAGGAGGAGGAGGAGGAGGAGGAGGAGGAGGGGGAGGCTAGCTCCGGCCGGACCGGGGACGGACCGGGCAGTGAGAAGGGGCGGTTGTTTCGCGCGATGGAGACGTGAGCGATGAGACGGAAGGGACTGACAGCGTCTGCTTTGGTTTCTCATTTCCCCACCCCTCCGCCCGCCACAACATACACAAAATAAATCTCTTTTCTTCTTCTTCTTCTTACCCCCTCCTCCACTCCTCTCTCCACGTCCCCTTCCGCGGGAACATGCCGCGTGCGATGAAATGCGAGAACATGGCGGCGTGCGTGACTGATGGGACGACTGCTTCACGACGAGGGGAGAAAGAGAGAGACATAGAGAGAGAGAGAGAGAGAGAGAGAGAGAGAGAGAGAGAGAGAGAGAGAGAGAGAGAGAGAGAGAGAGAGAGAGAGCACACAATGGTGCTCAGTCCGACCTGTTTGCTGATGGCTAAGCCCCTCACCGCGGTAACATTTTCAAGAAGTAAATAACGCAAAGGAGTTATGGCTGGCAGTGCGCCGGCAAGTATGGCAAGTTTGTCCGGTGCTGTTTGCTGCCTCGGCATTCGGCACTCGGAGAGGAGGAGGGTGAGAGGGGTGGGGGTGGAGCCGGGGGCGGGTTAAGTAGTCCCGCACGTATTAAAACGATAAATCCGCAGCGGGGGGAGTTTCGCGGGAGTCCGCCCGCTGGAGCCGCGAGTCCAGCGGGCCGCCGCTGCCGCTGCCTGCAAATGACCGCGGCCACTGTGAGCGCCTCTGGAACACGCGGCAACAGCCTTGCTTTGAACATGTTCACTTCCGGGGCCCGTTCTTATTCTTAATCATACTGAATACTCTGGCGGCCGCTGGCGCTGGCAGGCTTGTTGTGATGCGGCCCGGCCCCGGCCCCCGCAGACCTCTCCATAGAGTAATAGAAACAGACTGTTCTCTGCTCTGCGCCGCGCCGCGCTCTGCCCATTGGAGCGAGGAGCTCAGTTCGGCCGTTGGCCCAAGGCCTCACGCGCCGCCGGACCGGGCCGCCATGGGCTTCGCTCTGGCTTCGCGCCGCCGTTTAAAACAATGTCAGATATGGTCCGGGCCGCCGCCGCTGCCGACTCACCCCCGCCGGCCGCAGCGGCGAGGACGCGGAAACGCCCCCCCCCCCGCAGAGGGGTGCCTCCCCCCGTAGAGGGGTGCCTCCCCCCCCCCCCCGCAGAGGGGTGCCCCCCCCCGCAGAGGGGTGCTTCCCCCCCCCCGCAGACGGGTGACTCCCCCGCCCTCTGCTAATCTGCATTCTTTTCTCTCCGTCGCGGAATGATGTAATGAGGGCGATAAGCTTAGAACGCGCGACGCCAGAGCGTGACACCAGCGCCGCGCGTACAGTTAAAATGTTCTCTGCGGGACGACGTTCAATTTTTCGAGTCAACGTGGTTATCTTTCTCTTTCATTTTTACGACTGAATAAGGTGTTAAAGGCCATTTAAAATTCTGAGGATGGCGAAAAAAATTGCGAGGAGCGGTAGGCGTTGGCGGCGGTGTTGCGGTGCCGTTTGGGAAGGGAAGGGCGTAAGCACTGCGCGCCAAAGACGTAAAAGTGCGTAAAAGCGGGAGCGCGAGTAGGGCAGCGCGCTGCGGGGGCCGTGGGGGCCGCGGGGACCGTGGGGGCCGTGGGGGCCGTGGGGGCCGTGGGGGCCGTGGGGGCCGTGGGGGCCGAGGGGGCCGGGGGGCCGTGGGGGCCGTGGGGGCCGAGGGGCTCTACGACGGAGACGATGTGGCTTCGACCTGCCCCAAGCCAGTGCGGCTCCGGGCCCTCCGGGCACCCCGGGCCGGATCACCCCTTTCCGGCCGCGGCAGCCGGGGCAGCAGCAGCAGCAGCAGCAGCAGCAGCAGCGTGGGGCAGCGCCAGTCAATCGTAAAACCGATATAGCTCTCAACCCTTTGCCCCCGGGACCGCGCACGGGCCGCAGGCGATGGGCCGCCCCCGGCAGCTGCCCCCGGCCCCGCCCCCGGGGACCGCCCCCGGCCGCCGCAACAGCTGCGCCGTTAAGGCATGGTCTGGTCTCGGTCCCGCCGCCCATTAGCTGCTAATTTGGCCCCGGAGCGGTGAAATGTCGTAATGTTTCCGCGGCAGGGTGGTCATCGGACCTCCCGGACTTCGGCAAGCGCAAGCGGGAGCGGTGCCCTCGTGAGTTCTCTTCATTTCCATGTGACAACCAGTTTAGTGCGTGTTGGGTGCGGCTGGGGCTTACTGCTTGCTATGACCAGGCTGTGACCAAGCCCAGGCTGGTGCCTACCGCGCCATGCCATCTCTCTCTCTCTCTCTCTCTCTCTCTCTCTCTCTCTCTCTCTCTCTCTCTCTCTCTCTCTCTCTCTCTCTCTCTCTCTCTTTCTCGTTCTCGTTCTCTCTCTCAGCCCAACGAGGCGAGTGTCGAAGGGCCATCTGTGTGTTCGGGCTCAGCTGAAGGCTGTAGGTCCGCTGAGGCCGGCCGGAGCTGTGAGCCGATTTAATCCGAGTGTGCCAGCCACCCCAGCCAGCCCAGTGAGCCCAGCCACCCCCTCCGCGGGTGGTATGTAAATGCAGTCAGAGGATACATGAACCGGGACGGGGCACGCCGGGCGTCGGGGACAAGCCGGCGCAGGGACATGGCCTGTGTCTGTTCGCACAGAGCCGCCGCACATTTTCCTTTCTCTCTGACTCCCGTATTATCCGTAATCCCCCTCCTTCCTTCCTCGCCCTCTCTCTCTCTCTCTCTCTCTCTCTCTCTCTCTCTCTCTCTCTCTCTCTCTCTCTCTCTCTCTCTCTCTCTCTCTCTCTCTCTCTCTCTCTCTCTCTCTCTCTCTCTCTCTCTCTCTCTCTCTCTCTCTCTCTCTCTCTCTCTCTCCCTGTCAGCGGTTGAGAGACACATAGCCGTTGCGCCGTTGCGACCATCTTACTCCCTCAGAATTCAACAAAAAAATTGCAATTTTTTGAACACTACTTGTGTCCCTTTACATTGCCACGTCAAGGCGTCTTCTCGCCGTGATGTCACCGCTGCCTTTTGGTGTGGCGCCTCGGCGTCGGGGCGCGGTCTGGATCAGCACCAATATCTGGCTCCGCGCTGACGAAAAAAAATTCCGAAAGAGAAGGCGACCTTGTCATCCAGACAACCCCGAGCCAGGCATTCACCCCCACCCCCCGAGCAGTCCAAATCAAGGGGGGGGGGGGGGGGGGCGTTCGGTCCCGGAGGGAGAGCGAACCACATTTATTAAATCGGGACGCCACAACTCCGACAAACAACACCTATTACGTCCTCGCGGTGGGTGTGACCAGCATGCCCGGTGCCCGCAGCTCGGGAGACTGGCAGTCGAACATGGTGGAATCTCTAAGGACGATAACTGGAGGGTTACGATCACGAATACGGACGATCCATTATTGTACCATCCAACCGTACAAGTCCGTCAGAGGGCTGTCCTGTCGTAGTGGTGACGATGAATATTTTGCGATATTTTGACAGTGGTGGCTGGGCGCTGCAGGCCGCCGACGGTTGGGTCTGCAGTCTCTGAGGGCCCGGCCCGGCCGGCACGGCCCGCCCCCGCCGCTTAGCTGCCAATATCCTCTTCGACAGCCTCTGGGATGGGATCCGTCCCGCCGGCCCCCCCCCCCCTTTTGGGCCCTGCCGGCCCTGCCGGCCCTGCCGGCACAGCACCCCGGGGGACCCAACCCCAGCCCACAGCCCAGCCCTGCAGGGCCCGGGGTCCCAGGGTCCCGGGGCGTGCGTGTTCCAGTCACGTTCGCTAACTATTCCCTTCCCGGTTTAGCAGTTTCATCGCAGAAGGGAAAACTTTCGGCTGAGCCGCGGCTGAGCTGCGCTCTGCTGAGCTGTTGTGCGGCACCGCAGGGACACGACAGGGACACGGCACGGACACGGCACGGACACGGTACAGACACGCCGATTAAGCCCGGGATTCTCTTAGCACTGCCTTTCCCCCCTACTGCTCCGCGGAGACTTAGTTTATGTGTGAAGGATACACGTCCTCATAGGCTGTCCTTGCTGCGTCATGCTCATGCTACCCTGCCGCCGCCAAAAGCGAAAAGAAGCGAAAGCATTTGTCATTTTTTGCATGTTGCATCTTCTCGCTGGTTGTGAACGAAAGTTGGGGATTTGAAGGCGGTCAGATACATATCGCCGTGGACGATGCCAGCCAGCGATCCGCGCCCCTCTGCCCGCGGAAAGACCAGATAATCTGCTGGTCTCTTCTCGTCTTCATCGACTTGACTCGCCCACGCCACACAAGGTCATTCGCGCCCCCCTCCAATAGGTCGGCGTCGTCTTCCTCGTGCGCCATCGCCGCCAACCCCGCCTGCTCCAGAACCCCGCTGTCCTCCAGGTCATCGCCGTCGTCGTCACCCCCTTGTATGCTCTTTATTGCCCCCGCCTCCACCCCCCATCCTTACTCCCTCCCTCCGTCCTCCCCTCCCTCACCGGACGATGAACCCCCAGCGCCCCCAGGCGACGGAGTGCAATATTCTATTAACCTTCGGAATATGTAGCGGAATGGCTCGCACACTTATCTAGCGGTGCCGGCGGTGTTGGTGGGGCAGCTTCTCTCTCTCTCTCTCTCTCTCTCTCTCTCTCTCTCTCTCTCTCTCTCTCTCTCTCTCTCTCTCTCTCTCTCTCTCTCTCTCTCTCTCTCTCCCCCATTCAGCTCCGCGCTCTGTCCTTGTCCCACCGCCCTCCGCAGAGTGTCCTTCACACCGCGCATCTCTCTCCACTTTTTCCCTCCTTCATTCTCTCAACTTCTTTCGTCTCCGTTGTTGCTGCTGCTGCTGTTCTTGTTGTTTGGGAGCGATAGAAAAAGTCTCGCATTATTTTACCCCGGGCCGACACAAGCCGGCGCTGCATGGCGCCCGGCGGCCTAGGAGGCATAGGCTAGCTGGATTGAAACTTTCCGGGGTTAACGTTGGCGTCGGAGTCGGCGGACCGACGGAAAATCGTGATACCGCGGCGCACCCGAAAATAAAACCCAAGTACCATAGAGAACAGAAAAAAGAAAAGAGGGGAAAAGCGTCCCCTCGGCGTCTATGCCATCCTCCGCGGTAGGGTGGGGCCCGGGAGCTATGATGAGCCGGAAGTGGTGAGAGAGAGAGAGAGAGAGAGAGAGAGAGAGAGAGAGAGAGAGAGAGAGAGAGAGAGAGAGAGAGAGAGAGAGAGAGAGAGAGAGAGAGAGAGAGAGAGAGAGAGAGAGAGAGAGAGAGAGAGTGGCTATCCTGAAAGGGCTTGTCAGCCCGCGTGACTAATGAGGGCACACCATATCCCGTCCCGTCCCATCGCCCTTGGCGCCCTGGACTCTGGACGATGTCCCTCGCCCAGGAACGGGGAAAAGTAGTATTTACTACACCGACTGCCGTCTCACTCCCACCCCCACAGCCCAAAGCCCAGGGGCAAGCCCCAGCCGATCCGGAGATAAAGCGAACAGGCTTAAGCGGGGGAGTGACCTTGCGAGTGTCAATCCTAATGAATTCAGCATGTTGACAACGGTCCAACGGTCCAACGGCCGTAGGACTTGTCCTCGGGAAGGGAAGGGCCGGATCCGTTTTCGTTCAGAAGGAGAAGAAGATGGCGAGGAAGGTGATTCCCTGCTCTGTTTGTGCGTGAGATTGAAGTTTGCATACCGTTAATGGGAGGGGGTCCGTGGGGTATTGAATTATTGACAGCAGCCCCCCCCCCCCCCCGCCGCACAGCACGCCGCCAGCACACCGAAACCCAGTCGCGTGAAACGCTTGCAAGTCATAGCCTCAGGCCTCAGCCTCAGTCCAGGCGCAGTTTTCCCGACTGTCCCCGGCGCTTCTCCAGGTAGCAGCAGCGAGCGGTTCCGCCAGGAATGGTCTGTTTGGCTCCCGACGAGACGTGTCGCGCCCCCGAGCACCGTGTGTGTGTGTGTGTGTGTGTGTGTGGGGGGGGGGGGGGGGAGGGGGAGAGGGTTGATCCCCAATGGCCCTGGACCAGCTACCTCCCACGACCTCTCAACCCTCCCTCCACGCGCCTTCCTTGATTTCGCCTTCTGTATCCACAGCCCCGCCGCATCGGATCTTTCTCCTATGGCCTTAGGCAGTCAACCAGTCCATCGCCCCCGTCCACACACACGCACACACACACACACACACACACACACACACACACACACACAGAGTAGGCGCCTGCCGAGCAGAGACCGATGGCGGCTTTTGCCAAATTGGACAGAGTTCAATCGCGGACAAGGTCATGTGAGGAGATGCTCTGCCCATGTATGATGGCGCACTGCTCTCTACCCCCCCCCCCCCAAGTGAGCATCTCTTCGCCGACCAAAGTCGTCGGATTATGCTGATCAACGATATCCGGACGCTGTACTCGCAGCATCGTCAGTCGGATCTCGCCAGCAAAAAAAAAAAAAAAAGAAGAAGAAAAATGGTTGTGAAACGCCATGGTAAATAGGCAAGACTGAGCTGCCTGGCATTACCTGGCATAGTCCGTAGGAGGAGCGAGAAGCGGGAGGGAAAATTTTTTGAGGAGCGAAGGGTTTGAACAGGGAAACACTTTCGGTGAAATGGTGCGCCACCGTGTGAGTGTGCGTGCTTTGTCACCACACATCCCGGCTCAGGGGTGGGCAAGGGTGATGGCAGCCCCGCCCCGCCCCGCGTGCATTGGTTACCCAGCCAAGTCCTTCCTTTCCTCTTCCGTTACATTGAGATTCAAGGTCACCGCACCGCCCCGCTCACCCCGACCGGGACAGTCAAGGAATGGCCTATGTGTGTGTGCGTGTGTGTGTGTTGATGAGAGAGAGAGAGAGAGAGAGAGAGAGAGAGAGAGAGAGAGAGAGAGAGAGAGAGAGAGAGAGAGAGAGAGAGAGAGAGAGAGAGAGAGAGAGAGAGAGAGAGAGAGAGAGAGAGAGAGAGAGAGAGAGAAAGAGAGAGAGAGAGAGAGAGAGAGAGAGAGAGAGAGAGAGAGAGAGAGAGAGAGAGAGAGAGAGAGAGAGAGAGAGAGAGAGAGAGAGAGAGAGAGAGAGAACCACGTCAGGCGTACCAGCGGGACGTACTACCAGGGCACACTACGGAAGACCTTCTCAGCCCCCCTGACCCGGGCAGTGTGAGCGTGAGAGACGAAAATGGACGGACAGAGAGAAAGCGAGACAGAGAGAGAAACAGACAGACACAGAGAGAGACAGAGAAGGACCTTCATTTCCGCGTCTCCGCACGGCGCGTCGGGCGATAGCCTGTCACGGGTTGGGCGTCGCGACGCCTGTGTGCGTGTGCGGTGCGTGAGCGGTGCGTGTTGTAGCGCCCGGTCCCTTTTCTGTTTCTCCGGACCATGTGTCGGCTGCGGTGACGTCTGCGGAATGACTACTGCTCACGGCTCTGCCTCGACGCCCAATAACGTCGGTGTGGCCCGGAGGCCCAGAGGCCCGGAGGCCCGGAGGCCCGGAGGCCTGGAGGCCCGGAGGCCCCGAGGCCCGGAGGCCCGGAGGCCCGGAGGCCCGGAGGCCCGGAGGCCTGGAGGCCCGGAGGCCCCGAGGCCCCGGAGGCCCGGAGGCCCAGAGGCCCTGAGGCCCGGAGGCCCGGAGGCCCGGAGGCCCGGAGGCCCGGAGGCCCGGAGGCCCGGAGGCCCAGAGGCCCGGAGGCCTGGAGGCCCGGAGGCCCCGAGGCCCGGAGGCCCTGAGGCCCGCAGTCACACGGCATTGACAGCCGTATCCTACGCCGCTATTACTGCCTATTCGACTGCGAAAAAGAAAGGGGACGTGGTGAAGAAGGTGGTGGCTTTGGGAAACAGGAAAAAGAGACTAGGGCGTTGCGAGCGGGGCAGCGATGCAGCTGGGCAGCGGGGAAGCGGGGCAGCGGGGAAGCGGAGCCATGTGGGTTCGGAAATGCGGATTCCGGATCACCAGATCAGGCGCCGCTCCCAGATTTGTGTCCCCGGTTTTGCGTCAAAAGTTTGTAGGCGGGCCTCGCCGAAGACGTTGTCCCACACACCCTGTGCTCCACAACATCACCCTTGTCAGGTTGGCACGGCACCGCATCGGGCTTGTGCACGCGGGCTGTGCCGGCTGTGAAGGGCTGCTGAAGGGTGTTCTCACTACTGCTTATGCGGAAAACCGGAGGAAAACGAAGGGGGTGGGATGCGGTGGAATGGAGACTGTGTGCACCCTCCTCTCGCTCGTGCCAGGCGAGAGAGAGAAAGAGAGAGAGAGAGAGAGAGAGAGAGAGAGAGAGAGAGAGAGAGAGAGAGAGAGAGAGAGAGAGAGAGAGAGAGAGAGAGAGAGAGAGAGAGAGAGAGAGAGAGAGAGAGAGAGAGAGAGAGAGAGGGGGGGGGGGCGGTGATGCTGGTCCGCCAAGAAAAGTGTGTTTTTGCGCTGTTACGGGACGATGGATGTGACAAGCTTGCGGGCACTGCGGTGCCGTGCTTGGCCGGTGCTTTATGCCGTGCTGGAGCTGCAGCAGCGGCAGCGGGCAGCCCAGGCAATGCCCAGGAAGCACCAGGCAAGCGCCGGCTATACGCGGATAGCTTGAGACATTACACTTTGTAATCTGGCCGGGTCGCTGAGCTGTGCTGCTGTGCTGGCTGCTCGGCTCGGCTCGGCTCGGCTCGGCTCGGCTCGGGTCAGCTCGGCCTCTGCGGATGGGTGCACACGGCGCGGCCATTCGTAACTTCCACTTCCTATCTCCTCTTCGTCCTAAAATGGACGTGTCCCCTGACACAGACAGAACAGAGGCCGCTTGACGCTGTTTCAGGTCACCTTTGGCATGCTCCCCGGCCCCCGCCCCTCCCCCCCCCTCCCCCCTCTCACCGACTCCTCTTGCCGCTGTCTCTCCTTCCGCTCGCTCGCTCTCTCGGACGCAAACTGGTCGGTCGGAGAGCAGCTAAAGGCCCCTAATACAGCGCCGGCGTTCGAACCGCAGCAGAACAAACAACACCAATCAGCCGCGACTCTGCCCTCCTCTGCTCGCCTCTGCCCTCCGCCCCCCACAACTTTCTAGAGCAGCGCGGAAAGTTTGCGGGGGAGCGAGGGCTCGGGAGTGCCCCTCCCGCTCCCCTCCCCCCACTACCGCTCAAGATGTCGACCCCACCGCAGCCCGTGTGTGGGAGTATCTATTTAGTGTGCGTACCGTGTGATAGCTGGGCGCCTTTTTACGTGCGGCGCGGAGATAAGACACGTGCCCGCACACATACACAGGGACACGCGACGTGCTCACCCGCATTCACACGCACGCACGCACGCACGCACGCACGCGTACACCTACGTGTCTGAATGCGTGGGCGTCAAGGCGGACGGCGCGGGAACGCTAAACGGCGCGGCGCTTTGGATTGGCGCGGCGGTCACTGGCGTTGACGGGTGTCGGCGGAGGGAGTGCCCCCTCTCCCCCCCCCCCCCTCTACACGAACCCTACGGCCAGGGCGCGCCGCGGACGGACCGAACGAGGTGTCGAGAGGATGGTGCACTGCTGCTGAAGCCGTAGGCCGCGGCCGGCCGTGCGCGCCGTGTGGGGCGGCGAGCTCAAGATGAGGACTGCACCGGGCAGCCGACGGCGATCGGGACCTGAGAAATGATGCTGACTCCTGTGTGTGTGTAAGAGAGAGAGAGAGAGAGAGAGAGAGAGAGAGAGAGAGAGAGAGAGAGAGAGAGAGAGAGAGAGAGAGAGAGAGAGAGAGAGAGAGAGAGAGAAGGGGGGGAGTAACTTAGGGTACTTCATAATTCTCGCCGAGGAGGGGTGGGGTTGGTGCCGTAATGTTGGCTGTCAGCTCAGCTCAGCGCGGACGCCAGCGACGCCGCCGGGGAGTCAGCGAGGGTTGGGCGGGGGAGGACAAAAGGGGCCCCGGCGGTACCGCCACGTGACCCCCCTCCATGTGCATCGCGAATGACGGATAGCGGTAGCGAATGGAAATGCTATGCTGCGATCCTATCAGCGACGATAGTGCAGCTGCGCTCCGTGCTCCTGCTCCGGCCCCTTGCGAATGGCCGAGTAGGCCAGGCCGCAGGCCGCCCTGCCCGGCCCGTCGGCTCGCGTTGCGCTGCCGTCTTCCGCTGTTTGTGGTTGTTCTCGGCGAAATAACGATGACGTTGTCCAGCCAATTAGTGCTGTGAACCAGGGGCGGGGCCAACGGGGTCCCCACCGCCGCCCCCGCGTGAGGACGAGCCTTATGTTTCCCGACGCAATACGACACACACGGGGGAGGCGGGCGCGAGATATATGGGAGGGAGGGAGACGGAAATAGGAGGCGGCCGTGGGTGCGAGAGAGATAGCGACAGCAGTGGGGAAATAAAGGGCGGAAACGGATTTGAGCGAGTGCATCAGCGGAAAGTGTTGTGTCGCGTCGTTCGATGCGAGCGGAGAGACAAGGCGAAACTGTGTGTGTGTGTGTGTGTGTGTGTGCGTGAGCGAGAGAGAGTGAGAGACAGAGAGACAGAGAGAGAGGGAGTCTTGCGATGGTGTGGGTGAGGGGGCCGGGGGTGGACGGCGGACGGATCTGCGCACGACCATCTCCCGGGGAATAGTAGCGAGCAATAAATCTTTTGCCGTAATTCAACGAGATTTTCTTTCAGTGGCCACCCCCCACCCCACTTCCTCCACCATTGCTGCTGGTGTGTCGCGCTGTCGTGTGGCCGCGGGTTCGATACTCGCGTTTTTTATGTGTGTTTTTTTTTTGTCTAGTGCACGTCTCCGCTTCCGCGACAGGAAATCTCGGGCCTCCCAATCCTCCCCCCACCTCCTATCCTCCATCCCCCCTCCTCCCTCTCCCTCCTCCCCTCCCGCCCCCATCCTCCCTCTCCCTCCTCTTCTCTCCCCCTTCTCGCTCAGCAAAGCGTCTTGCCAGAGCTTCGATCAGATTTGTTTGTTATTTGATTACGGGCGAGGTCTAGCCTCTGGGCTGGGTCCTTCTGGTTTGGGTCTGCGCGGAGAGAAAGTGAAGGGTGTGGGCCTCGGCCTGGGGGGCAGTCCGTGTGCCACATGTGCCCCGGCCCTTAGGCATGGCATGGCCTGAATCCAACGGACATAAATTCCTCGTCGCTCTTCCACGCCCTTTGTAGAGCCGGCCGGGTCCGAGCGGCCAGTGCATGTCGAGTTATGCCAAATAAACAGGGCGCCCTTTTGGAAGGGTCAGTCTTTCACCGGCGGCGCGGGGCCTGGGGGTGGAGGGGGGGGGGGCTCAATATGTCTTGGGGAGACAGGAAGGGGGAGATCTGGAGCACTGAACCCAGACCGCACACTATGCCCCGGTTCTGTTTTCGCCCCGATTGGGACAAATGTTGGACTATTTCGTCGGACCGTATGCCCACTAGTGTTCTTAGTCGGTAAAAAAAAGCGTTAAAAAACATAGTAAAAAACGCGTTTTTTACCGGTTTTTAAAACGTATTTTTCATGTTTTTTACCATGCATTTGTAAAGTCTCTTATTAAGACGGAAAATGTTGGTAAACCCACAGCAAAATGTTGGCATTTTTGTCGGGTCTGTTAATTTATTAAATATCTTGGCAATTTGATTGATAAGTTTGTCAAATTTCATTCTAGAAAGCTGAGGGGAATAAATGGAAACAGTATTTGAGACATTTTAACCAAATTTAGTTTGAAACTAGAAAAACTAACTAGAAAAACTAACAAAACTTTGGCGCCGGCCGCCTCCTCCTTCTCCCGTCTTCACACACCCACCAATTATAACAAAAGAGCAGCGCTGATTTCAAGAAGGCATGAAAAAGTTCGCGACGGCAAGGGGCCGCGGGCGCGCGCATTTTTAATCTGCCCCACTGACTGCATTCGAGTGAGAAGGTGTCGTTATCATGGTCAAAGCGAACAAAATATCAGGTGAACAGAATCCAATTTAAACGAACGTTGTTTTCCGTCTGTTTTCACCCAGAAAACATGTCTTTGCCGTTCTAATATAATATAATAATACAAAATTCACCCATTTTCGTTTTTTGCCGTTTTTTACCCGTTTTTTTACCCGTTTTTTTTTTTTACCGCCGATTTCTATAAACACGTAATTTACGAACACTAATGCCCACACACTTCTGCAGTTTGGACTGCATGCATTTCTGTCCATGCAGCCAGGCGCGGATCTAGGAGCGGCCCAAGGGAGGGGCAAAGTACCACTTTTTGCCTACTTACAGGCGGAAAGGCTTCGCAGGTTGCCCACCTTTCAGGCGCCCTTCGGGCGCCGATGGGCCCGAAGAGGGGGGCACATTCCCCGTGGCCCCCCCCCTCTGGATCCGCGCCTGCATGCAGCACATAAGTGCCCCCGTTTTTAAAATGGCCGTTTTGTAAGCGAATGCCGGAGTTCTTAGTCGGTCCGGAGTGCTCCGCTGCTATCCCTGGAGAGTTCCTCGGGAGCCCTCGCGGACCTCTGGGGGGCGGTGGCGGTGTTGGAGGGGAGGCAATCCCTAGCCGCAGTAGGTCCCTTACCACCGGCTTCCAGCGCGTGCCGGAAACCACCGATGTGCGAGAGAGAGAGAGAGAGAGAGAGAGAGAGAGAGAGAGAGAGAGAGAGAGAGAGAGAGAGAGAGAGAGAGAGAGAGAGAGAGAGAGAGAGAGAGAGAGAGAGAGAGAGAGAGAGAGAGAGAGAGAGAGAGAGAGAGAGAGGGGGGGGGGAGTAGCTGCTAACGGTTTACGTGGCGAGCAGCATAGCGGCCCGAGAACGCTCGCAGCTCGTGCAGCTCCCTTTTATTTATTTTATGTGGGTCTCTCGGGCTGGATCAGATTCGTCCATTATCACTAGCCGGCGGGAGCTGCGGGGGGCGTCCACTTTGCCGGGGCCCCGCCCCGCCGGGGGCACTGACAGACAGCCACACCCCCAGAGCCTCGCTCATAGCGCCGCTAGCCGGCTGCAGTGCGGGGCGGGGTCGGGTCGTTGTATGTAAATCGCTTCGCCTCCGGGGATTTGAAAAGCGCATTTCGCCTATCAGCGCCGCCGGATCGGGTGGAGCGTTTTCCGCGTGCGGCTGTGAAGGGGAGGCAGTCAGGAGGCGGCCAGGAGGCCCGGCGGGGTCACATCGGGAGGGAGGGAGACAGACAGGCTGACCCGCTAGCAACAGGTGGAGCTGCTGCGGTGTCGACAGGTGAGCGTGAGCAGGACCCGGCAGGACCCGGCAGGACCCCTGGAGGCGCCACTCACACAGTGTCACTGTCAGCTGTTGCCGTCCCCAAAAAGAAATATCTCAGCTAACTAAATAATTTTAGAGCATTAGCCAACTGGGCTAAAAACTGTCTTCGCATGAGAATACTCAATACTCGAAGGAAAGCCAGCGAGCATCAAGATGTAGAGAAAAGTAATGACCGTTCGGTTCGGTTCCTGTTGACCTGTTGCAGCTCGGCTCGGCTCCCTCTCGCAGCGGATGGCGGGCGGGTGACGGGATGAGTGGGCCGCCCTGGCCCCGGCAGCTGGGCGGCACCCTGCTCCTGCTCCTGGTGCTGCACGGGCTGCTCGCGGTGCTCGGCGAGCGCCTCCTCGTCGGCTACCTGACCGGCTCGGACCGCCGGCCCCACGACCACTGGTACCACCGGCCGGGGCTCGGCATCTCCGGTGCCATCGCCCTCGCCAGGGATGAGGTAAGGGAGCGCTCCATTTAAAAACTAAAACTTGGAACTAGTATTTATTGAGAATTTGACAAATTTTTCACTTTGGTGGCAACGACGGACATGAGACTGAACACCCGTCTGAGAATTTTCGCCCCGTCAATATGTGTGCAGCTGAACGCGGACGACGGCCTGCTGGGGTCGCGGGGCCACGGCCTGGACCTGATCGTGTCCGAGACGTTCGGCGAGGAGGTGACCAGCATCCGGGAGACGGCAGCCCTCTGGACGCGCAACGTCAGCGCCTTCATCGGCCCCCAGGAGACGTGCGTGCACGAGGCCAAACTCGCCGCCGCCTTCAACCTGCCCATGATCTCGCACGTGAGTGTTCTGTGACGATACTTGGGCGTGCAAAGCCACTCACTGCCCGGAATGGGTTGATGTTGGCCGCATCCGAAGTTAACGAAGTGCAGCTGAGCTGGACAGCCACAGCCACAGCCTCAGCCAGGCCGCAGAGCCGGGCACGGAGCGCCTGCGAACCTCCGGCGGCCAGCCCGCAACACTGGCGTGCGCAGCGGGCGGCCTACCCTGCGCTCTGCAGGCGCCCGGCGGCAGCCGGCACCCGATCCAGCAGCCAGCAGGCGGGTGCGGGTAGACTCTGAACAACCACCATCCCATGAGAGTCATACGGCGAGCGATGGAAATCGCGAAGGTTGCCTGATTATTTCCTCTCCGCTCCGAAAACAAAAATCTTTAAAAGTCAGATTTGGAGCCGCCGTCAGCAGCAGCATTCGCCGCCGCCTGGACGTTTCTCGCCCTCGCCGTCGAGTGCCGGGGCCGGGGGCCTTGCCCGACAAAGTCCATGACTATAAAGCTAAAATTTTACTTTTCCCGTCGCGACGAATGGTTCGCCTGACGGCCATTCGCCCCCCGCTTTTAATCCGCAAACTCCCCACTTTCTTCGGAGACGACGGCAGCGCGGGGCGCTGGCCGGCCTCGCTGCAGCCCGGCCATCTACGGTGCTCTGGTAGGGCGAGCGGAACGGCAGCACGGCCGCCCCCGGTCCGCCCCTCGGCCCGCCCTTTGGTCCACCCCTCGGTCCGCCCCTCGTTCCGCCCCTCGGCCCGCCCCTCGGCCGCCCCCGCCCGCTCCCCGCCCCCAGCCCCCTGCTGAGTTACGGCGACCCGCTTAGTCTGTCCTAAAAGGTGCCCCCGCGGCTCCCGGCCCGACTCCACGGTGTGAGAGTGAGACGCCGCGCTGCGCCCTCAAGCCCTCTGCGATGGAGGCGGCACACGCGACAGGCTGCAGCGGCAGGCGCCTGTCCCGGGCACCCAGGCACCGTGCTGCACCCTATTGGCGGCCGGACACGGCTCCACGACGCTGGTTACGGAGATTTCAATCCCCGATAATGCCTCACAGCCTGAAGGTCCCCCCTATTTTTTGACCGCTCTGTTTTGTGCGGTCGTGGCTGTATGGTCAGGGAGGCCCTTTTGCTGCCTCGCGGCCCGCGGCTCGCTCGGGACGCTTTGTCTGAATTACGCGGCGGCTATCGCCGAGTTATGGCGGCCCGCCGTCCACCGGTTAACTGCTAACTGCGAGGCTAACTGCCCGCCGGGGCCGACTGACCACCGCCGCCCGAACAACAACCATTTTTTTTGCAGTGCGCGGCCCGACCGGGACCGGGTCTAACCGGGGTACAATGGAGTGGCCAGTGGCCGCCGTACAGGTTGCAAGGGACCAGTGTATAGTTCGCACCCCGTACCTTCCGGCGGGACCTTCCGGCTCGGCAGGCAGTGGGGTCGAAATAACACGGCTCCGACACCCAGAACGGGCGCTCTATGATTGGCCCTGTGCTACTTACCGCTTGTAGAGTGAACCCCCCCCCCCCTCTCCCTAACACGCGCTGGCTAAGCTGGCCTCAGCGGGAGTTCCGCTCCAGTCAGCACCACAGGCACCCACTCACTCCTGACTTCTTTTCCAGACCTGCGGTTTCCAATCATTACTCCCTCCATTCAGACCGCGCCTTTGAGCGTCTCAGTGGATAGGAGAGGATAACTCCGGTCCGACTTTTCACTCGCATCCCCGAGGCGGCGGCGGGGCGGCGGCAAGGGGCGTGGGACGACTGTGCAGACATGTGTAGAATTTATTTTGGCGGTCGCGTCCTCTTTCTCCCTTCGCCTTCTTTCTCTTCTTATTATCCTCTCTCTCTCTCTCTCTCTCTCTCTCTCTCTCTCTCTCTCTCTCTCTCTCTCTCTCTCTCTCTTCCTCCTCACCAGCCCTGGCCTCCCTCCCCCATAGACTGTCGTGGCCCATCTAAAATATGGCCGGGTGTGTCCTTTTGTATGAGTTGGTGGTGGGCAAGAAGTCGATGCTGTGCCCCCCCCCCCCCTAGCGCCGCGCATGGCAGCTACTCGACGGATAGCTGTTACGTCAGACGCCTCGGGAAAGGGGTTGAGGACCGTACTGGACTTGATTCACGCCTCAGTCGCCGAAAACGCGGGGAGAGTCGGGGGAGAGTGGGTGACAAGGCCGAAAAAAATGTGCACAATTTTGCTGATAGTGCGTTCTAACGGCAATGTTATGCTGAAATTGAACTCTTGCTCGCTGCAGTTGCTTTTGGAAAATCGACATTTTTCTGTTATCCCTGCGATGTAACGTTAGGAAATCTCAGCGCTCGTAACATACAATGTGGCGACGTGCCTCACTGCGCCCCTCCCCTCCGCTCTCCTCCCCTCCCATCGGCTCTCCTCCTCTCCCCTCCCATCCGCTCTCCTCTCCTCCCCTTCCCTCCCCTCCGCTCTCCTCCCCTCCCCTTCCCTCCCCTCCGCTCTCCTCCCCTCCGCTCTCCTCTCCCCCCCTCCGCTCTCCTCCCCTCCCATCGGCTCTCCTCCTCTCCCCTCCCATCCGCTCTCCTCCCCTCCCCTTCCCTTCCCTCCGCTCTCCTCCCCTTGCCTCACCCGTCCCTGCAACATCTTGCTCGCCCGCTTGTTGGGAAGTAAATTGGGGGCGCTGTGCCCTCGCTGCTCGCGCTGCTCGCGCCGCCCTGACTGCCTGCATCACTCCTGTTCCAGTACTGCACCAACTACGAGACTTCCGACAAGAAGGAGTACCCCACGTTCGCCCGGACCCGGCCCCCGGACACGCAGATCTCCAAGTCGGTGGCCGCCGTCTGCCGCGAGTTCAACTGGACCCACGTGAGTGGCGTGCGGAGTGCGGAGCCAGAGACGCAGCAGAACTGGGGCACGTAAATAGTGCCAGCTCCTGCTAGTGCCATGCGGTGCCATGCGGTGCCATGCGGTGCCATGCGGTGCCATGCGGTGCCATGCCACAATGCCAGGGCAGGGTTCGTGTTGAAACGAGTGGTCCCTAATACTCCAAAGGGGACGTTCAAATATTACGTAAGGGTCTTATGTCACGAATACCATCTGCCTACGCGGCAACCATTCCGGCTCGCATGCTCAGATCTGGACGCCTAGCAGGGTATTCGTGACGTCAGACCCTTATATACGTAATATTTGGTAATATTTCCCAAAGTGGGAAAGAAAAATAAATAATCGAGAAAATCACAAGGGTAAGTGATGATCCCTCTCGCCGCCAGGTGTCGTTCGTGTCGCAGCCGGGCCACGTGGCGGAGGCCATCCTGCGGGCGCTGTCCGCCGCGGGCGTCCGCGTGGCGGCGCGCGCCTCCTGGGACCACGCCTATCACCACGGCTACTCCGAGAACCCGTTCCTGGACATCGTGCGCGACACCCACCGCGACACCCGCAGTGAGTCAGGAAGTCAGTCAGGAACAACTTTCATGAATTGCGGTGAATTGCCATGAATTTTGAGCCGCGCGGGAACATACTCCATCCGAAATTCAGGCACTTTTCAACCAGAACGCAAATAAAAATTTCTGAAATTCACGATGATACCCACGACTTTCAGAGCTGAGAAAAACTTACCAAAATCCACCTTTTAAAAATACAAAAAAAAATTTAAATCCCTATTTAAATAGGAAGCAGATGATACCAACTCTTAATGTCTTTCAGTTTCTTAAGGGTTTAGGAAGTTATGAAAATAAAGTCTTATGTGTGTGTCTGTGAAAGCAGGATTTATCTTATGTTGCGTTTTTAGTTAGTTTGTTTGCATCATAAGGGAGAGCCGAAGATATTTGAAAGGGAAGAACATCTTCCTGAGGCAAACCGGAAAGTTTATTTACGGTACCGGTTTTCAAGGCCGATCCGAGCAGAGGCCCTAGGCCAAGGGAGCCGGCGGCGTTTTGGACAACAACGCTACCCGAGCAGTGCGCGACAATCTCACGGCCCGCGGCCCGCCAGCGGCCTCACGGGTCCCCCCTGGTGCCGGCCCACCTTATATTATTAGTTCGCCGCACTCGCTACGCCTTTTCGACTTTCGACAGTTCGTAAAAGCTAGCTGACACCTCAAACTAATTAAGTTTTGATTTTTAGCTTTAATGTTAGTGTTTTGAGGTATCATCTGCTAAAAATCTTACGAAATTCACCGAAATTGTCAAATGTGTACACCGTAGTTGGAGGATGGACGACAGTGGCGCGCGCGGTGAGCCAATGCTGTACTAATGGCCGTGTCCCGGTGTCCCGGCTCCGCCAGGCTCCCGGCACGCCCCACCGCACCGCACGCCTTCCATAATTGTACGCTTTCGCGATTTATACCCCTCGCGATACCCGCCCACGCACTCACGGGTCGTACCTTGTGTGGGCATCACCCCCCTTCCCCTCCCTCATTTTGCCATCCATTTACCTGCTCGCCCGGCTTTGCTCCTCGGTCTCGTGCACTCTCTATCATCCTTACTCTTAGCCCCTGGTCGCGCTCTCCGTCCCACTCGTTTCCCTCTCCGCGGGGGGTTTGCAGCTCTCCCCCCCCCCCCCTCTTCCTGCAGCCGTATAGCGACCACCGCTGAACCGACGTCCGCCGAGGCGGACAACGACCTGAAAAACAGGATGCAAAGTTATGCGGAACCAACTTCCCATGAACGTTTGGCTGCTGCTGCTCGCCCTCACCGGGGCCCCGGCGGTCGATGGATGATCTACCGTGGTGAGGGGCAGGCGGCCATCGACCGCCCCGCCCCACCGCCCCAGAAGTTAGTTCCTCGGCAAAGACTGCTGCTTGAGTGGATTCCGGTAGAAGAAGATAACAAGGAGGCCACTCTGAATACATTTAGAAAAAGAAAAAGGTTCGCTCTAAGAGCTGGGTTTCCACAAGGAACACGCCGCGCAGACAAACTCGCAATTCTTAGGCTCCTTCAGTGAAAACAATAACCAGGCGGGACACGTCCAGATTTTATTACTTTTAATTTGTTTTTCCCCCTCTTTTTTTCCGTGAATATTTGGTGGGGAGGCTGAGTTCAGCTCCTGCCCTCCTCCCACCCTACCCTGATCATCCACCCCGGCTCTACTTCAACCTCAAGGCCGAACCCTTCACCTCCCTTTATGGGATGCGTTGATCCGACACCTGGACAGGCGCCTGAAAGGTACAGGCAGGCAGGCAGGCAGGGGGATAGAGAGGGGGGAGGGGAGGGGGGGCACAGCCGGTGGTGGAGCAGGGACAGATAGAGAGGGGGGAGGGGAGGGGGGCACAGCCGGTGGTGGAGCAGGGACAGATAGGAGCGCGTCGCAGCGCCGCAGAAAAGCCGACTGACGACAGGGGTGCGAAAACCTGCGGCGCCCCGCCTGCGATCTGCAGGAGGGAGGGAGAGAGCGGGAGAACGAGGGCCGATGTTTCCTGATGGTGGAGGGAGATAGCCATTCGGAGACTTGCCGGGGCATGAAGAAGAGGTGCGCCTCTCCCTCTCGTCGCCACACTTTTGCGCGGCGAGGCGAAGCAGCGACGGCGGCAGCGGGGGTCAGAAGTTAATTGCTTGTGGCCCCGACCCCAACGCCCAGGTCCCAGGCCAGGTGTGGGGCCGAGGGCTGCACAGCTGCCGCCGGGGCAGGAGCCCGCTGCGTGCGAAGTAAGCTACCCGCGGCAGGGGAGGGGAAGACGGAGGTTCTGGGTACACGACGTCCTACCCGGAGGCGGCCCGCGGTCCGGGGCCCCGCTGCGGCCGGGTGGACAATTTCTCTTCTGGTTTTCGATTAACGGCGAACACCAGCGCGAGGAAGTGCCGCGCGGCCTGGCCTGGCCTTTGGACCGATCATCCGGTCTTCCGGTTCCACGAGGCGAGACAGGCACCAGGCATGCCTGGCAGAGGAGGGGAGGGGGCATGAGTACGGGAGCTCCGCCGGCGGCGCCAAATTGGATTTTTGCCTCTGTAATGGAGGGCGAACCGGGGGGTCTATTCCCACGGCAGCAGCAGCGGCGGCAGCAGCAGCGGCGGTGGCAGCGGCACCGGCGCCGACGTCGGCGACAAAGACTCTCATGCCACCGGCAAGAAGGTGGCGCTCTAATTCCGTCGCAAGAACACACAGCCGCGTGCCGCGTGTCCGTGAGGCGAAAGGCCGCGTGGGAGCGACACAAAACACGGCCCGCAACTTAATTCAACTTAGTTCCGTCGTTTCTGTTTGCCGCGCAGTCTACATCGTCCTCGGGGGCCAGGACGACCACATCGGCCTGCTCACCGCCATGGAGTCCCTGCACCTGTTCGATAACGGTACGTAGTCTGTCGGTGTGGCGGGGCGGGGGCGTGGATGTTGCAGAGAGCGTTAGGGTGTTGAGTGTTCCGCAGGGGAGTACTGGGTGGTGGGTGTGGACGCCGAGGAGTACTCGGTGGAGCACGCCGCCGGCTACCTGCGCGGCCTCCTCCGTGACGGCCCGGACGCCGCCGCGGACCGCGCCTTCCGCCACTACCTGGGGGTGCGGCCGTCCGCGCCGCCGCCGCAGTACAAGCAGTTCCAGGCGCGCGTCGCCGCCCTGCCGCCGCTGCCGTCCTCCACCGCCGGCCTGGGGGCGGCGCTGGGCCCGAGGGCGGCGGTGGGGGCGGGGCGTAGCGGCGGCGGCGGCAGCAAGCTCAACAAGCTGCGCACGGTGCGGCCCGAGGCCGCCTACCTCTACGACGCCGTGCAGCTGTACGCCCGGGCCGCCCTGGCCGAGATGGAGGCCGGCCGCGACCCCCGCAACGGGACCGCCGTCGTGGGCCGGCTGCGCAGCCTGCAGTACCGCAGCGCCATGGGGTGAGCCAGCGGAGCCAGCGGAGCCAGCGGAGCCCAGGCCGGGCCGCCCGCCGGGACGCGGGTAGACAGGCCCGCCACACACCGGTGCCCGGCGGGTCTGCCTACCAGGACTTCGTAAGGCGCTCCGCGTCAGACGAACTGCCTTGCGCATCTGGACTGGAACCAGGAAGGGGTCCACACTGAAAAAAACACCCTTCACAAAATCAGAAAAAAAAACAAGTAGAAAAATTAAAAGTCAGAAAATTCAATATTTTTAAAAAAAAAAACTGAAAGGAAACTATCAAAACATCAGTAAACAAAAAACTTAAATTTTGGTTTCATGGTACACTTGCACCACGAGTGAGAGACCCTTCGCCTGGAACTCATGCACTGCACTGGGTGTTGCCGCAGGTTCCTGGTGCACATGGACGCCAACGCGGACGCGGAGGGCAACTACACGCTGCTGGCGCGGCGGCCGCACCCCGCCGGCCCCGCCGTGCTCGGCCTGTACCCGGTAGGGGGCTTCCAGTACCTGGACGGGGCCAGCTTCCCGGTGAGTCATCGATCACACCAACTCGACCGAACTCACCTCGCACACGCGACTACCTCTTCGTCGCGCTCCAACGTCTTTTCTTTAGCTGAAAGGCTTACAGCTCACTTGGTTTTGATCCTTTTATTGGGGATTACACACACGCACGCACGCACACACACACACACACACACACACACACAGACGCAGTCGAGAGGACAGGGTGGGGTGGCACAACATGCGGAGGGTGTGACATGATTTACATGTGCCGTTGTCTCTCGCCTCACACACACACATAGACAGAGTTGCGCGAGCGCCCTGCTGCCGTGTGAGCTGCCCGACCGGAGACAATTTGACTTATCGCACTGCTAGACGCCAGCTCCGCCAAGCTCCAGCTCCGGGTACGCCCCGCCCTGCCGGTGCCGGAGTGTAGCGCCGCTCTCCCGCTCTCCCCTCCGCCAGCTCCAGCTCCGGGTACGCCCCGCCCTGCCGGTGCCGGAGTGTAGCGCCGCTCTCCCGCTCTCCCCTTCGCCCGCTCCCGGACCAGACCACGGTTAGAAGTAGCCCAGGCCAGCCCTGCTTGCCGCTGCGGAAACAGTTAGGAGGAGACATGGGCTGGAGCTGGAGTTTTTGTTTGCGCGTCGGCGGACGGCGCTTTCGATGACTTACGTGGCGCAGGCGCAGTGAGGTGCCTCAGGGTGCAGCCCGGAAGACAGGGGACGGGGGGAAAAGAGGAAAAAAAACGTGTGTCAGTTCCATACAGGCTTTCTCTTCACGCCTCGTTTTCGTTGATCGCGAAGGTCCATGCAGGCCGTGCCGTGCCGTGCCGTGCCGTGCCGTGCCGTGCCGTGCCGTGCCGTGCCGTGCCGTGCCGTGCCGTGCCGTGCCGTGCCGTGCCGTGCCGTGCCGTGCCGTGCCGTGCCGTGCCGTGCCGTGCTGTGCCGTGCCGTGCCGTGCCGTGCCGTGCCGTGCCGTGCCGTGCCGTGCTGTGCCGTGCCGTGCCGTGCCGTGCCGTGCCGTGCCGTGCCGTGCCGTGCCGTGCCGTGCCGTGCCGTGCCGTGCCGTGCCGTGCCGTGCCGTGCCGTGCCGTGCCGTGCCGTGCCGTGCCGTGCCGTACCTGGGCGGGCATTCCGATCACGTGCCAACGAATCTCATCAGTTCATCCTCCCCTATGCCCCCCCCCCCCACCCCGCCCTTCCCCTCAAGCCCCGTCCAACGCTCAGCTGTCGCCCCAGCGCCAGAGCGCAGAGCGTAGGGGATTTCCACAAATTTTTCATATTCCACGCCCACACTCTCGGCGGGGTGCAATTCTTTTCGGAAGGAAGGAAGTGCGTCGGTTCATTCTACTCCGCCGTGCGACGGTCTGAATAACCCAAAAGAATTCGCAGGTTTGGGGGAGTTACGTCTGTTTTCTCCGGCAGAGATGAATGATGAATTATAAGGGCCATCGCGGGGAAGCGTTACGTGATTTCTGCACGCCCTTCTCTCTCTCTCTCTCTCTCTCTCTCTCTCTCTCTCTCTCTCTCTCTCTCTCTCTCTCTCTCTCTCTCTCTCTCTCTCTCTCTGTCTTTCTGTCTATCTGTCTGTCTCTGTCTGTCTGTCTGGGTGTCTGTCTGTCTGTCTGTCTGTCTCTCTCTCTCTCCCCTCCTCCCCCCTCTCTCTCTCTCCCTACCCCCTCTCTCCTTTTCGGACTGGATAGGGCGGGCGCTGCCACCCCTGGACTGAGCCAGTGCCTATTGAGGGGCAGAGGCCGCCGGCCGCCACCTCAGCACGAGCCAGTTTCCCCGGCCACACGCATTGAAAGATTTCACCCCCACCCTCTCCTCCCCGCCTGAGGAGAGCACCTCCCTCGCTCTCTCTATCTCCCCCCCATACCGCTCTGTGCCCTTCAAGTGCCCGTCTCGCTCGCACCCCCAAGCCGGGCCCACCAAAGCCGGGCAAAGCCCCCTACCCTCTACCCGGGCCTGGCTTGCACACAGCACAGTTGTTGACACCCGTTGAGAGCCGAGGAGCCGATAGCCAATAGCCGAGCTGGTGAATACGGACACTTCTCGGCCTTCTTCAGAAAAAGCAGAATTTTGACAAGGGGCCGTCCACATATTACGTAATCACGTAGGGGGAGGGGGGTGTCGGAGCTATGCTTACGCTTGATTAGGAGGGGGAGGGGGGAGGGAGGTGTCCTGATTACGTAATCAACCTTGGTCCTCGCATCGCAATTTTTTGGGACCAAAACTGTACGTAACTGCCGCAGCGTCGCGTCGAAGTTACCCCGCGCGCGCGATGTGCGGAGATACTACAACGCACTCGTCGGCGATTGAGTCGCCTGGGCCCGTTTAAAATCATTCTGAAAAACTGTAAGTTGTATAAAAAAAATACAAAAACTGTACAAACGCTGGGTTCACAATTGTTCACATTTTTCGCAAATTCGGTTGATTACGTAATCTTAAGGAAGGGGGAAGGGGGGATTAGGCCGCTGATTACGTTTGTTGACATGGGGGAGGGGGAGGTCGAAAATCCCAAAAACGTGATTACGTAATATGTGGACGGCCCCCAAGGCACGGATTGGCCGGTGCTTGGATACGTTCCTGCCAGGCGGCTGTAGCGTTACCCCGCCGGGCTGCCGCCGCCGCCTCTCCTCGCGGCGACAGGCAAGACACATTTTATGCGGCACGGTCCGCCCGAAAAAAAAGAAGGAAAAAACTCCGACCCTACGAAGTTTGGATACAGAACATAGCGGAGCGAGGCGGGGCCGGGGCCTGTTAGCGGAGATCGCAGGGGAAGAGGAAGGAGGGATGGGACGGCACAGGGATGTTATATAGTTGGAGGGGACGGGTGAGAGCGGCGAGAGGTATGGATAGCCGGGCTGGGCCGGACCCCCAGCCCCAATCCCCTTATATCCCCTCCCAGACCCAATAAACTAAACAATGCTCCTGGGATGAAGACAGCCTCTATCCAAGCGTGAGTCCTAAACTCTCCCCTCCTATCCGCTAGGCCGCGACCGCGGGCCGTGACCGTGACCGCCTGGTTGTTGTTGTTGTTGTTGACATTGTTTGTCATGTTGTTGCTGTCAGACGGTGCGGCTGTCCGAGGCGCTCTGGTGGCCGGCTGGGCAGCCCCCAGTGGCTGAGCCGGCCTGCGGCTTCCGGGGGGAGCGGTGTATCCGTGAGTATTCCAATTCAAACCGGGGGAAGCAACCACGTGCGAGGGCCTGGTTCCATGCGGTAGCGCTCTAATATATTCAAATTATCTTCAAAACTAATGATCCGATTCTCTCCGGGTTGGTTTCATTCGATAGAGGAGTACGTTTTACATTCGGTAGGATACTTATATATCCAGTTAACCCATATTTACTGCGTAAAATGGTCGATACTTCGTGCCAAATGGCAAATCTCTGTGAAAACGCAGAATCGTAGACAAGATTTGCGACCTTTATAACTCAGAAAGGACAAGCGAAAATTCATATATAGATGCATATTAGCAACTTCCAAGGCATGACCTGTGCTAATATCTCAATTGCAGGTGCAAAACACAGCTGGCCTCATTGTTACAATACGAACCATTTGCGTAAAATTTCAGCTCGCTACCGCATGGAACCAGGCGCTTTGACGCTGTTGCCACCCCCTGATTCAAACCAGTTTCGCAGCGAAGGAGGGGAAAAAGCCTTGCCTGTATTCGAACCCGGGCCGCAGGTCACACCGGGGAGATCGCCGGGGGCGTGGCGGGCAGCGTGCTGCTGCTGATGCTGATCGCCGGGCTGGTCGTGTACCGCAACTGGCGCTACGAGCAGGAGCTGGACTCGCTGCTCTGGAAGGTCGACTTCCGCGACATCAAGATGGCCGAGTCAAGCACCGCCAACGGGGGCGCCAACGGGGCCGCCAACGGCCACATCGGCAACGGCCAGGCCGAGCGGCACAAGGAGAGGGTCTCGGATGCCACGGACGGCCACCAGGTGAGCAAAGCCCTTAGGAGCGCCTGCGAGTTCTAGGGTAGGCTAGCCCGCACGACACGCATGCATGCAGAAGTCGCAATGGGGTATTTCGGAGAAGCTCACACCGGAAGTGGAAAAGACGCGCAAGAAGAAGAAACACGGAAACAGAACGAGGTAACCGCAGGTGAGAGTATCTCTGCTACTGCCTCGGCCACGAGCCAACTCAAAATTGGTGGAGGCTTAGCTCTCGCTGACGATATGTCACGACTCTTTAGTAGGGTCACACAGCGCAGCAATTTCCAGCGCAGCCCGAGGGTCAAAACCTCCGGGTAGCGCGGAGGAGGAATGCGCCGTGTGCTACTAAGTGGTCGTGACACATCGCCAGCGAGAGCTAAGCCTCCACAAATGTTTAGTTAGCTCGTGGCCGACGCCGTGGCGGAGATACTCTCTGCTGCGGTTACCCTCATCCTGTTTCCGCTTTTCTTGTTCTTACGCGTCTTCTCCACTTCCGGTTTGAGCTTCTCCGAAATACCCTATTGCCTACCCAGCAGGCGCTATCGAGTCACTCACGGACACCGACGGTTCTAGGAGCCCACACAGCCCCCGCAGCCGCCGCTCCGCACGTCCCAGGTGTCGCTGAGCTCCAACCCGGACGCGGACTTCCGCTACTCCTGCATCTACACGACAGTGGGCGTGTACCGGGGCCGGGTGCTGGCCGTCAAGAAGCTGGGCAAGACGTCCATCGACATCACCCGCGCCATCAAGAAGGAGCTCAAGCTGGTCAGTCCGCAGATGAGAATCTCCTGCCTACAGAATCTCCTTCCAACATCTTACGCGTTTTACTCTCCCAGATGAGGGACCTTCGTCACGACAATTTGAACGCATTCATCGGCGCATGTGTGGACCCACCCAACGTGTGCATCGTGACGGAGTACTGCACCAGGGGCAGCCTCAAGGACATCCTGGAGAACGAGGACGTCAAGCTGGACAACATGTTCATCGCGTCCCTTGTCGGGGATATACTGCGGGTGTGATTCCTAAAATAATATGCTGATGACCTATAAAAATGTAAATGTTTCAACGAGCGATGCGATCCCTTTGACAGGGCATGATCTTCCTTCACGACTCTCCGCTGCGATTCCACGGCAACCTCAAGTCGTCCAACTGCCTCGTGGACTCGCGGTGGGTCGTCAAGGTGGCCGACTTCGGTCTGCACGAGCTGAAGCGGGGCGTAGATGACGGCGGCGGGGCCTCCTTGCTGCAGCAGCTGCAGCTGCACCACCTGCACCGCGCCAACAACAATCACGACCAGGACGCGGTGCCGTGCAAGTGCGACGGTAAGGGCAGCGGGCAGCTGTCGCCCCCCCCCCCCGCCCCCCACGGGGAAGCTGTTACCCCGCCAGACCCAGCCTGACAACCTCTTCTCTCACCGCCAGGCCTTCTTTACCGCGCTCCGGAGCTGCTCCGCGCCGCACTGGCGGCCATGTGGGCGCCGCCGGGGTCGCCGACGTCTCAGAAGACGGGCCTGATGGCGGCCATGTCCAAGGACGCGTTCGCCGGAGTCCGCGGTGGCGGGGGCGTCCTCAGCGGGGGCCTCGGCGGCGCCGGCCGCGGCCTCGGATTCGCCCCCGACCCGCGTGGCTCGCAGAAGGGCGACGTGTTCGCGTTCGCCATCGTCCTGTACGAGATCCAGGGCCGGCACGGGCCGTACGGGGACTGCGCCCTGGCCGTGGACGAGGTCCTTCGGCGCGTGCTGCACCCGGAGCCCGGCCAACCGCCCTACAGGTAAGCGTCGACCGCCGGTTCGAGTCCCAACACTCGGTGGCCGTCTTTATGTCGTGAACGTGTCGTGAACGCCTTGCTTCCGCTTCCAGGCCTCCGCTGGACAGCCTGGAGAACAGCTTCGACTTCGTGCGCGAGTGCCTCCAGGAGTGCTGGGCGGAGGACCCCGAGCAGCGGCCGGACCTGAAGGCGGTGCGCGCGAGGCTACGGCCCCTGCGCAAGGGCATGTAAGGACATCAAGTTGGACCAGCTTCGGCTTCCGGCTCTTACGTTTTGTTTGTTTTTAATCCCAAATAGGAAACCCAACATCTTTGACAACATGATCGCTATGATGGAGAAGTACGCCAACAACCTGGAGGTTCTCGTCGACGAGCGCACGGACCAGCTCCAGCAGGAGAAGAGGAAGACGGGTGAGACAGCTTGTCGGGGAGAGGCTGTGGGGAGGGGGGGGGGGTGCGTGTTTGTGACCCACGACCGGATCACTGACCGGAACTTATCAATGAATGAATATCCTCTGCGTTTGCCCGGAGCTGCCGGAGCGTGGAGGCGGTGGTAAAGTTTACGACCGCCGGGGCGGGGCAGGGCGGGGGGTTACAGGGCGAATTACGATCAGAGAGTGCGGAGAGGAGGTTTTGTCCGTCTTCGGTCCGGACGGGTGCCTGGCGGGCCGGGCCGAGGTCCGTGGAGGGCAGTACTCCCCCGCAGGCTGGGCATACGCATGGGCATGACGCCGCGTGTCATACTGATGGCTGGACCGGGTGGTGGGGAGGAGGGGGTTGGCGGGTTGGCTGTGGCCGCTGCCGCTGCCTGTGCGGCCCGGTCTGGACTAGAGAGCCTGTACTGTGTACCAGTATAGGCTCTCTAGTCTGGACGAGTCATCCCGTCATAGGAGGAGAGGAGAGGGCAGCGAAGGGCGGGGACAGTCTTTCATTATAGCGGTAGAACGAGAGAGAGAGAGAGAGAGAGAGAGAGAGAGAGAGAGAGAGAGAGAGAGAGAGAGAGAGAGAGAGAGAGAGAGAGAGAGAGAGAGAGAGAGAGAGAGAGAGAGAGAGAGAGAGAGAGAGAGAGAGAGAGAGAGAGAGAGAGAGAGAGAGAGAGAGAGAGACGAGACCTCAGGCGCCGCTGCCGCTCGGTGGGTATCCACACTGCGAAAGATCTCTACGCCCCGCGCGAAGGGAGTCTCTGTCATGAGGGGTAGTGCCGGCTGAGACGTAGAGATGCCGCGAGACAAAACCAGAGGTTGCTATCGTTATTGCTGGTATTCGAACCTGGGCCGTGCTTGCAGAGGCGCTCCTGTACGAGATGCTGCCGCGGTGCGTTGCTGACCAGCTCAAGCGCGGCCAGAAGGTGCAGGCCGAGAGCTTCGACTCGGTCACCATCTACTTCAGCGACATCGTCGGCTTCACGGCCATGTCGGCGCAGAGCACGCCGCTGCAGGTGGTCGACTTCCTCAACGACCTGTACACCTGCTTCGACTCCACCATCGGCCACTTCGACGTGTACAAGATCGAGACCATTGGCGACGCCTACATGGTGGTGGGTCTCGTTTCAGAAATCATGTAACTCTCCCTCCTATTTTCATCGAGGAATTTTGAGGGCACATTTGGCGGTATTTGAACCCGGCAGGTGTCCGGGCTGCCAGTCCGCAACGGGGACTCGCACGCCGCCGAGGTGGCCTCCATGTCGCTGCAGTTGTTGGAGGCCGTGAAGACGTTCCGGATCCGCCACCGGCCCGGAGACGCGCTGCAGCTGCGGATCGGCATCCACTCCGGTGAGCCGGAGCCCGGATCCCGGAGCCCGGAGGCCCGGCAGCAGAAGCGAGACTTTTCAAATATGTGCTGTTATGACCGACGGCAGACGACGACTAACCGCGATACGATCTGTGCCTCCAGGCCCAGTCTGCGCCGGCGTGGTGGGGCTCAAGATGCCGCGGTACTGCCTCTTCGGCGACACGGTCAACACCGCCTCCCGCATGGAGTCCAACGGCATGCGTGAGTGTGTGCAAACCGAGAGCGGAGCGCCGTGAGGGTAGGCAACCGGCCGCCGGGGAGTGCATGGCTGTTGGGCGGCCGGCCTGCCCTGCCCCTGCGGCTGCTGACTGTTTTGTGTCTCTGCCTCTGTGTCAGCGCTGAGGATACACTGCTCCCCCGAGTGCGCAGCCCTCCTGCAGCGGATCGGCGGCTACGAGTTGGCCGAGCGCGGCGTGGTGCGCATCAAGGGCAAGGGGGACGTGCGGACGTACTGGCTGCTCGGCGAGAGCGAGGAACGGAGGGTGGCCCGCCAGGTAAGCGACGTGCGCATCAAGGGCAAGGGGGACGTGCGGACGTACTGACTGCTCGGCGAGAGCGAGGAGCGGAGGGTGGCCCGCCAGGTAAGCGACGACCAGCTCACTGGTCGTCCGTGGTCCGCGGAGTCCGACCTGACATCAAAAATAAAATCAAAATAATAATTTAAACACACTAACGCTTGTCAAAATCAAATTTCGATTTTAAATCAATTACATAAGGGACCTGTCTTCTCCCCAGGGCAAGCAGCTCGGCGACCACAACGCGACGGGGCCGGGTCCGCGGCCAGCGTCCAGCCCGTGCGCCACCCACGGCGGCGGTGGCGGGGTGGGGCCACGCAGCTCGCTCAAGAAGCAGCCCGGCGCGGGGCTCGGCGGGGCCCACGGCCACTGCGCCGCCTGCCCGCTGCCCCTGCCACTGTCCCTGCCGCTGCCCCTGCCGCTGGGCGCCGGGCTCACGCGCTGCTCCAGCCTCGAGTCCCCCAAGAGGCTGCGGTTCGCGTCCTCCGGCACGCTGCACCAGTTCCACCAGCTCGACTCCATAGCGGACCACTCGGTATGGGATCGGCTGACCGGTGCACAGTGGCAACAATAATGGTGGTTATTAAGATGAAAGCAATTCAGAATTTAACACATTCAGCCCAAATTCACGTGGGTGTCCCCACAGGGCTCACCGGGCCGGGTGTTCGTGGGCGCCGGCGGCTCCCCCGGTGAGGGTGGCGACGCGGGATGCCTCAACGTCGTCGCGGACCCCGCGCACCTGAGCGCGTCCTGCCCCGCCATCGACCACCTGCAGCTCCCCAGTCCGAGGCCCAGCCCCATGCCGAGTCCCGGAGGTCCCGGAGGTCCCGGAGGTGCCCCGTCAGCGTCGGCGGACCCCCACAACAACGAGGATGTGTTCCAGGTGCGTACATGCAGCTCTGCACGCAGACTCATCAATTTTCGTATGAAAATTTCAGGAAACAGTCTCCCTCTGGACTGAGTGCGTTGCGGTGCGCTGCCCGTGTTTGCAGACGCGCGTGCGAGTGCCCTGCGGCCCCGCCCTGCTGTCGGCGGCGGTGGTGGCCTCGCGGTCCGTGCCGTCACTGTTCCCCCCGCCGAGCCTGCCCTGCGGCCCCTGCGTCCCCTGCGGGCCCTGCGGCCGCACGTCCTCCGCCAGGGCCGTCAGGGGGGTGATCGGGGCGGCACTGACCCCCGGGCCCCTGCTCGGCCTCGGGACGGCGAGCTCGGCCCCGACGTCGCCGGGCACCTCGCCGGGGGCGTCGCCCAGGACCTCGCCGGGAGTGGAGCACCGCGGTCACCACCACCACCACCACCACCGCAACACGGTGGGGCTGGACCCGGCCCGGCAGCCCCTCCTCAGCCAGCACCTGACGGCTTGGCGGCTGGCCGAGGAGCCGGAGACATCCGTATGACAGCCGTGGGACTCCAGGACAAGTAATCGTACGCGCGACTGCACCACACTTTCGATACATGATTCATGAGAGTAAGCGAGACAGTCCTACCTCTGCAGTGTCGGTCGGAATAGCCATCCATCTCGTTACACGTCAATTACGTCCACTTGCCTCTGTGGCGTGTCGGCTAGGCGTCAAGTAGACTGTCTCGTCTATGCCGGGTCGGATTCGGGGAAAGGAAATTCTAGCACGCGTGTGAAGAAACATCCCTGCATGCACCGGTGCAGCGGCACGGCGAGAAGCTTGCCAGGTTATCAGCCGTGAAGGAGGATGTTTACTGCCGTCATTCCAGGAAGTGTTCGCCATGTTTTTCTTCGCGTTGTTTTAAGACCCGTCTCCGAGTTTTACAAGGAACTCCTACCGCTTTGCATCGCCACTCACGACAGTTTAACAATACATGGCGCGATATGTAGAACAAAAATCTATTCCAGTATGATTTATAAGCGACGAATATTCCATACTGTAGCTTTATTAAACGATGCAGAGAGCACGGCCATACCCTCTGTGACAATATATTGGTAGAAAGAAAGAGTAATTTTCAGTATTTTTGTATTGTAATAACGTTAAATGATCTCCCTCTCTAAGCCAACCAAGCAATTGTTTTTACCATTCCAAACCCTGTACGTATAGCAATGTATTTTCCTAGTCATATGTGTGTTTTAGAGAGTTTAGCGACATCCCCTCGTGAATAAACAAATACTTCATGTCACCTCGGCCAGGAAAGTTTCTGTTCGCCCACACTTACTGCCTCTATTTTCACCACCTCGCAAATAGTATGCGTAACACATAACCACAACGCTCATGCCATGCCATCCCCCCCTTCTCTCTCCCCCCCCCCCTCGCTCTCGTTTCTTTCGAAAACAAGTGGTCGGATTCAGGGCAAAAGCTATATTGTCTCTTCTCTACTCGGTCCATATTTAGCACCGCCTGAGCATCGCGGCAGCCGGCGGCAGCGCCTAGAGCGCCTGCCTGCTGTGCATGCGATAAGATATACGGCGTGCACCTGAAGCAGCAGTAGCTGGCCTGGCGGCAGCAGCAGCAGTAGCAGCAGCAGTAGCAGCAGCAGTAGCAGCAGCAGTAGCAGCAGCAGTAGCAGCAGCAGCAGCAGCAGCAGCAGCAGTAGCAGCAGCAGTAGCAGCAGCAGTAGCAGCAGCAGTAGCAGCAGCAGTAGCAGCAGTAGCAGCAGCAGTAGCAGCAGCAGTAGCAGCAGCACATGCCCCTATCTCCTACCGCCCCCGCCGCTGCTTTCATTCAACCGAGTGGGAAGAGAGGGGACAACGGGCCAACGCCATCAGCCGAATCCAAAACTTTTCACACAAAAGTGTTATTCCGGACATCAGTTCAAACGGCGTTCTCATGGATGTGCGCAGAACCCGCGGTGGCCAAGGACAATGAAATGAAGCCGACTAAAAACGTCAATGTTGGTTTATTTTTGACTATGTATGGGTACTAGGCCGAGTTTAGGTCCAATCAATTAAAACCTGTACTCACTCTTTTACAAAGTCTGTTGTATTTTTCTGATACCGCACTCTCAAAAATGAATGCTTGATTCAATGCAATTTTGATGTGAATCTTGTATTCTTGTGGGATTTTGTTGCTTTAAGCATCATCTGCGCACATCAACTGTCTGTATGCTTGGAACTAGCATATGATGCTTGAGGCACGTATTGTATTCTTGAGGCTAGCATAGTATCCCTCAATCAAGCATCATATGCTTCAATCAAGCATAATGTGCGTGTGGGATTTTTGGCGTTTCAAGCATGAAATATGTTCGACTTTAATCATTTTATGCTTAAATCGATCGTGCATTCATTTTTGAGAGTGCGGTGTGTTGCCATGCGCGGGCTTTCGCCCTCGAAACTGCCACATCCCCGTTGCAATAAATAAGACTAGCTGTGAGATGTCTAACAGACGACAGACGACAGCTACAGCTGAGGCAGGCAACCCTGCGGCAGCCTACGTTGTGCGGTGTGTGTACCGTCCTGTCATCCTTGATACGGTAACTATGGAAACGTCTTCTACGAGAAGGCTATGGTATGTTTCAACCTTAAAGTCGTACCAATAAAATTCTCATACCCTTGTCATCAGTCTAATGAGGCTAGGTGCGCACATGTGGCCACGGTGCATGTTCTAGTCAGGAGACAGCAGCGTGTGGCAGATTTGCGCACTCCGGATGAATAGGCCACCCTCGTTTACCGAATGACGAGGGCATAAGAGGTTTATTGGTGCGACTTTAAGGTTGAAATATACATACATACAGCAGTGTTGTAAATGGTGGTGGACGCAAGAAATATTAAAGTTTCAAAAAAAAATAAAAAATATTTCAGATTAAATGCGACTTTTATTACGAGATGGCGTTGCTTTTTATTTAGCACAGCGCCGGGCGCACTGACATCTGACATCTTATTCGGGACGGGATGCCGAGATATACCACTCCTCCTACCCAGCCCACAAAATGCAGCGCGATTTGTCCAGAAGTGCTTCAAGGTCGCCCGCCCCGCCCTCCCCTCCCTTGCCCCGCCCCTCGCCCCCGCCTCTGCCCGGGGTCACACATACCGACGGACGCCCACCGAAGGAACGCAACCGCCTCGAGACTCCCCTGGAGTTGTGTGCTTATGTGCTCCTGCTTTGCGGCCGCTTCGACCGGCGTGGCGTGGCGTGGCGTGGCGTGGCGTGGCGTGGCGTGGCGTGGCGTGGCGTGGCGTGGCGTGGCGTGGCGCGGCGTGGCCGGTGATAGGATATCGCTCAGCGTCGCCGAGCCGAGTCAAGCAGCCCGTGGGCTCCATGTCCATGAGCGGCCGCGAGTCACCAGATCAGAGACCCGGGCCGAGCCCCGGGCACAGGCCCTGCCCATGCCTAGACTGGACCAGGCCAGGCCACTCTATTTTCGGCCTCGTATTAAACTCAGTGTCCGCTCTTTTAACCGGCCACAATATGCGGGCGGGCCGGCGCGGCCCCCGCGGGGCCTCCCAAGGGCCGTGGACAGGGCCCCATCAGGCCCCGCAGGATCATGCCGGGGATCACCGAGGGCCCGGCGGGGCCCGGCTATACAACCGCAGGTGCGACAGTCATTCACAAATGAACCGCCAAGCGTTGTGGTTGTGGGCGACCCTTGGAAATAGTAGACGCTTGGGGAGGCTGTTCTCTCTCTCTCTCTCTCTCTCTCTCTCTCTCTCTCTCTCTCTCTCTCTCTCTCTCACACACACACACACACACACACACACACACACACACGGGCACTCCTGCGCACCAGCCAGCTCACCAACTCTGTTACGTAACGACCCGATACTTATCTCCGCCAAAACGAGCGAAGAACACACGTCGCCGTCGGCCGAAGAAAAAGGATGCATGAGCGAATACTGCGTGACGTGACTATAGTAGTTGTTGGCGTGACATAGCGTGACATCACCATTCACTGGCGTCGGAGGAATTCTCTGCCGAGCTGCACGTAGTAGTAGTATGTAGTGGTTGTAGTTGTGGTGGTGAGTGAGAGCAATTTGTAGAGAGTGGTCAGCAGCGGCGGCCAGGCCGGGCCGGCGGTCGCGAGCGGGAGTTGCAGCAAGCGGTCCTGGCCGGGCGGGGCGGGTGCTGCTCGCATAATCAACCCGTTGCTGTTTGACACCGCCGCCTCGGAATCCACGTATGTATATGAGGGGCCGAGGGGCTGGAAACGCTGTTTCCCGTCACAAAGATTTAAATACGCAACTCGAATGGCGAATGCTGTACTGTTGCACCCTGCCGTGCCGTGCCGTGGCGCTGGCTGCTGTCTCCATTCAGCCAGCCGACCGCAGTGCTGCAGCCGAAGACGGCCGAAGCAGTCGGTTACCTGACCGAAGCACTTCGCAAATACAAAAGTGCCCCGCTACCGCCGCTACCGCCGCTACCGCCGCTACCGCCGCCGCCACCGCCGCTTTGCAGCGCTGCTGCTTCTCATCAGAAGTCCGCGCCCGCGACACCGCGTCTCCGCGGCGGCCCGACCCGACACGACCCCGGCGGCGCCCAGCGCTCGGCCATCGCCCGTCTCTGTCTTACTGTCACCGAGCCCATTGTCTTCGCAGCAGAGCGACGGAGTAAGCGACAGGGGCGTGACGTCGAGTCGAGTCTTGGTCCCGATCCCCGAACTGAAAACACAGTCGAGTCGGGACGGGAATCCGAATCGGCATCGCATCGGAGGACCCGAACAACCATCGCCGCCAACCCGAAGCACGCCGAAGCGGCGGAGAGAGGGCACCGCTGCGAGAGCGGCTTGGCTCGGGGCTCAGCCACGGCTCAGCAGACAGCTCGCTGCCCGTGCCCCCCCCCCCCCCCCCCCCCCCCCCCCCCGGCCTGTCTGCCTGCCGCCACCGCGCCGTCCCCCCTGCCCGCGTCCCTCCCCCGCTCCCCCTCCGTCTCCGTCGACGCGACGGCCGACAACCGACCAACCAGTAACCAGTCACCACACCACACCAGTCACCAGCCGTAAGGCGCTGGCTGCACGTCGAGGGTGTACTGTGTGCCGTGGTCGTACGTTTGTTCCGTGTTGAGCAGCAGCAGCAGCAGCTTCTCCCGTCACCCAGAAAGAGAGAGAGAGACACACGGAGGGAGAGAGACAGAGAGGTGTGTGTGTGTGTGTGTGGCGGTGCAAGGCTCCCGTGCAGCGCCCGTCCGCTTATGGCCTTAAGGCCCTTAAGACACCGCGGCCTCCTCAGGCCCCGACGGACCCCGCAGTGTGTAGTGAACCCGCAAGCACCGCGTCGACGGCAGGCGCAGCCGTAAGCGTCGAACTTTGTGGTGTCGTCCTTGCGGAGTGGTGTGCGAACGTCCGCGTTGTGTTGTGTGTGCACCAACAAGTGTCAGTGCAGCAGCCCAGCACCTGCAACAGCCGCGCGTCACGAAGAGGACGACAAAGTAAGAATCTGCCGTGTCTCTCACTCACTCGGCCCACCTGTGTCTGGCAGCGACAGCTGCGAATAAGGCGCCTCGCGTGTGGGGTCAGGACAGATCTGTGAGCAAGTGCTGCCGCTAATGAGTAACGAGTAACGGGGGAGCAGCGAGCAAGCGAGCCGAGCAGCAGCGCTGCAGATAAGCCATACGACGGGAAGGAAGGGAAGAAGGCCAACGTGCGCGGCGCGGGCGTCGTCCAAGTCGAGTCAGGCGAGTTGGTCTCTCGTTCTCGTCCTCCTGGGCTGGGACTGGGGGGCTGGGCCGTGGCTGGCTGGGCTGCTGGGCTGGCCTGGCTGTGGCCGTGCTGTGTGCCTGGCTGCCTGCCGTGCCTGCCCGCCGTGCCCTGCCAGGCCAGGCTGTGCCTGCGGCCTGCGCCTCCTGTTGGCTCTGCCCAGCTCAGCCTGGCGAGGCGAGTCAAGTCCAAGTCGCCCGTCCCGTCCCGGCCGGCGGACCGGCCCCGGTGGGCCTGGTGGGCCCCGGCCATGTCCGTTCGTCCGCCCGGTCGTCGTCCATCAACTCAACCACTCCGACGGAGACCATCCGGTGGCGAGGACGGCGTCGGCGGGGCCCCGGCCAGGTCGCCGTCGTCCTCCTCGGCCTAGAGGGGCCGCGAGCCGCGGCGGCAGTCGTGGGTTTCCTCGCGCGGGTTGCCTACCCGGCGGCGCGCTGGCTGCCATGACTGGACCTGGCAGAGGCAGATCAGAACGGAGCCGTGGACTTCGGCCTCCTGTCAGCGTTACGGGTCATCCGTATGACTGACTCCGCGGCCGAGGCGAGTCGAGATGTGTCTCGTCCGCCGCTGTACTGTTTATTCTTCCTCCTCTCTGCCAAATATGCAAACCGCCAGCCCGGCTTTCGGCCCCTCCCTTCCCCGCGCTTCCCCGCCTCTCCGCCCCCGGCACACGTGCAGTGAGCCTACTCCCTGCCTGTGTGATCTCCCCGACCCCGACCCCCACAAAGTAGACCCCGGCCCGCCGGGCCCGCCGCTCCGCCTTCTCGTGCAGTTGTATATTTCGGGTCCTGTGTGGCAAAAAGGTCCTTATTTTTACCGGCGGCAGCTGCTGCTAGAAGTGTGCTTGGTTCGAACTCGGCCCCCCCCCGCCCCCCCGCCGCTCTCGCGTAGGCCTCACTAGCCCCGCGAGCGCCCGGCGTGGCATGGCGTCGGTGCCAACAGCCGACAGCACTGTGAAAGTGACAGTTCGGAGTTCAGTTCGGCCACGTCCATCCCGCCCGGCCCCGCCCGGCCCCGCCCTGCCCCAGTGCGGCCAATGTCACCGCGAACGCGTCCGCTGAAACGTAAAGTAAGGTCAGTCATGGTCCGCGGCCCCGCCGAACGGCTGAACGGAGCAGACCGCGCTGTCACGACTTCGTCATCGGCGTCTTCGTCCTGGGCGGGAGGGGAGCCGGAAGCCCCCGGTCAGGTGACCGGCGCCGTCAGTGAAAGGGACTCTGCGCACGGTTTTCGGTCCCACGCGCGCTTAAGCGGGCTTAATGCGACGCGCCTCCTGCCCTGCGGCGCCCTGCGGCCTCTGTTCATTATTATTTTGTGCTATGCCGAATGTGTGCTACTTACTGCTAAGCAGCTAGTTGGCTACACAACTCGCGGGGCTCATTACTCCCGGCAGAGGCGAACTTTCATCCGCGCGCTCCGCCGCCGCTCCGCACTCCGGCCAGTCAGTCAGCTCATGTTTGTTGTTTTTGTTTTTTCGAGGAAACGTTTGCCGGCCCCAAGGCCAGCGAAGGCCACTGTACGGCGACGACCTGGAGCGGTAGGCGTTGCCTGTGGCCCGGAGGCGCCCGGAGGCCGGGTGGGGAGGGCGGGCGTTGTCGCACACCGGCTGGACGGAGATGTAAGCGTGGCTAGCACTCACACTCAGGCCCGGGCCTAGGGCTTAGGGCGCCGGTTCGCGCGGTAGCCGGCTTCCGTCCTGTCGGATCGCTGCCGCCACTCTCGCTTCGCATAACCCAGTGCCGGACCAGATCGGGCACCGGCCCCGGGCTGTAGCCTCAACCTCGGGCTGCACGGTCGCGCACGATAGAGGTTTTCAACGAGACTTGGAAACGGGAAGCTAAAGAACAAAAACACTTCCAGACCGGAAACTCTTCAGGGTAGTCATGAGAAATTTGAGAAGAGTTTTGACTGGATTTGGAGGTAAGGCTCCATATTTGGGGCGGCGCTTGTGCATCAAGATTTCTCACACCTGCTCTCGAGAGTTTCTGGTCTGGAAGCGTTTTTGTTCTTCAACTTCCGTTTTCAAGTCTCGTTGGAAACCTCTATTGACAGTGTATTGGCGCAGGGCGCAGCGCCACCGGGGCCGGGCCGGACTGCCTTTTGGCTCGTTGGCTCGCTGCGCCCGCCGCGGCTCGGCGCGGTGTGTCTGTCAGGTCCAAGGCCGATTGCAGTTCGGTTCGGCGCTCGCCGCGCCCGCAATCCGACGCAACGGGTGGGCAGGCCGCAGGCGGCGCAGGCCACCTGCCGTACGGCCGGCCGGAGCCATGTGCAGCGCACACGCGCACACGCGCGCACACGCAGCGCAGCCCGACCTGGCAGACCATGGCGCAGCCGCAGACGACCTACCGGTGAGAGGTGCGTCGAGACGAAGCTCCCTTTAGTGCGGCCTTTCGTTCGGTTTGGTCACGGTGACGGCTTCGGTTCGGTAAGAGGCAGCTGCTTGCAGCGGCGGCCGGCGGCCGCGCTCCGCTCTGCAGTGTTTGCCTCCTGCGCGTTCAGGTCTCTGGCGTACGCCAGCCTGATGTCCCTGCTTACAGTCGGTCCGGCCTAACTTTAGAAATAAATCCGCAGCTCTGCAGCCGAGCTGAGAGCGGGCGCCGTGCGGGCGTGCAGGGAAGACCAGCAAGGGCCGCAGCCCGTGGGGGGTCTCTGCGGGCCTCCGCCGGCCCCCGCCGCCCCGGGGGGTCTACCCGGGTCCGCCCTCCGCGCCGGCTCTCCCAGCCGGACTTGCGACAGGCGCGGCCGGGAGGGGGAGGGAAGGCGAGAGGGAAGGCATTGCTGCCACCGCAGCGCCAGACGGGGGGGGGGGGGGGGGCTAGCCGGGACCAGTGGCCGTGCCGCCGTGCCGCCGCCGCTGCATCGGGATCGGGAGGCCTGCAAGATAACCATCGCTTTGCGATGATGAACTGAAATTGGCGACGGAGCATGACAGCTTGAAAAATATTACATGCGTCCCGGAGGGCGGCAGGAAGGTTGGTAGGAGGCAAGGACTTGTTGGGCTGCGCGCGCGCGCGTGTGTGTGTGTGTGTGTGTGTGTGCGCCGTGTGCGCGCGTGTGCGTGTGTGTTACCTTCATCAATGCTAACGGTGTGCTAAAGGAGACCGCCGATTCCCCCGCGCGCGGCTTCGGAGGCGAAATATGTCCGCCTCCGCCTGCATACGACGACGAGTTCCGCGCTGCAATCGCGCCGTCTTATCAGCTCGTTTGCGCGCAGATCCCCGGTTCCTTTCTCTTGCTATCGCGCACACACACAGACACACACAGGCGCAGGCCGTGTGCCGCGGTGTGCCGTGCCGTGGCTATGCGGCGGCCGCAAGTGCAGGCGGCGTCGTGTGATCCGCAGCCAACACACATTTATGCTATTGACATCAGGTGGCTAAGAATAGCCCTGGTCAGCCGCGCGGCGTTGGTCGCTCAGCGTGGACGCGAGACTTACACGTGTGTGTGTGTGTGTGTGCGCGCGCGCGCGTGTGTGTGTGTGTCAGAGAGAGCTTTTGTTTGCAGGAATAAAATGCACACGGCGTTTAGACAGGCGCGGGTGAATGGAATGAGGTGAATCGGATTCGCTTCTAGTTTTGCCTCCGAAGGTTTGCCATATGGCCTAGCAGTCGCTGCGGGCGCACTGCCTGCAGCCAGGCTAGGATGGTTGCCTACCCCCCCCCCCCCCCCCCCTTGGCTGATAAGCGGACCGTGCGGCGTCGCAAAGTCTGGACACACAAACAGAGCCGCGGTGAGGGGACGCCGGGGACGCCCTCTGTCAGTCGGCCGCTGAGTCAGACCGACTATGTTCTGCGATAGATACCAACTGCGTATCGCGGAACACCTTAGTGTCACAGGCTCAAGTGCAGTCCGCCATCCAGGCCTCGGAACGGACATGATTCTCCTTCTCAGTTGCCGCCGTGCGCCCCCGCAGGTTGTGCCGCCAGAGGTTTCCAATGAGATGTGGAAACGGAAGTTGAAGAACGAAAACACTTCCAGACCGGAAACTCTCGAGAGTCGATATGAGAAACCTGAATGGCGTTTTGAGTGGATTTGGAGGTAGTGCCCCATATTTGGCGCGGCGATTGCGCATCAAGATTTCTCATACCTGCTCTCGAGAGTTTCCGTTCTGGGAGTGTTTTTGTTCTTTAGCTTCCGCTTTCAGAGCCTCGTTGGAAACCTCTACGGAGTACACGATTCATTGTACACATAATGGAAGGCATTTGAACAAAGCAGCAGGCCTTCTGTACTGTATCTTGAAGATCGGAATATTGTCGGGGGTACAGGCAGCCCCAGAGGCCTCGAGGACGGTTTCGGGACGAGAAGTTGATGCCATGCCCCGTGTCGAAGGCCGGCGAGCAGATGCCCCGCACAGCCCTTCTGGAAACTTGTTCATGATGCAACTTTTGTGCGCAATCTCGGCCCTGATAAGCGGTCAGGCCGTGGCGGGGCGTGGCGCTCGGCTGGCCAATGGCGCGGCCGCGCTAGCCGGGGCCGGGCCTCATCCATTCGCACGCGGGCGTGCACCCTGGCTGTACATACGGAGAGTCATATACCTAACACAGCAGAACTCACGTCACAAACTCAGGTGTCACGTGTAATATAATGCATGTGCACGTAGAAAGCAGGTGACATGTGTTCTTTTCGTGTCTCATTTGTTGTGATGGCACTTGTCCTATTCGTGGAGATGGTGGCCTTCTGTTCACTCGGAAGTTTCTGCTGCCCCGTGGCCGCGAGCTCAGCAGTCTAACCTGCGGCAGTCGCTGATGGCAGAGAAAAACACGATGCCATCCATTCTGGCGAATGGTTAGCAGTGATCCGCAAAGAGCACAACTATATGTTTCAATAGAGGTTTCTAATGAGACCTCGGAAACGGAAGCTGAAGAACAAAAGCACTGCTTCTTGACCGGACTCTCGAGAGCAGGTATGAGAAATATCGATGTATACCAGGGCCTCGCCAAATATGGTAACAAACCACCAAATTCACTCAGAACACCATTCAAGTTTCTCATTCCTGCCCTCGAGAGTTTCCGGTCTGGAAGGGTTTTCTGTTCTTCAGCTTCCGTTTCCAAGTCGCATTGGAAACCTCCATTTCATGCCTTATGGATGGGATATGCTGCGTAAACTTCAATCTTGTTTCCTGTCACATGCACTACGCACTTCTTCTCATACCAACGCTTTTCCCCTTGCAGGCGAGAGGCGGACACATCGGAGCAGCGAGGAACCCGAGGAGAACCGTGCAGAGAACCAGATCAAAAGGGGAGGGAGGGAACGGGGGGGCAAAGAGAAAGGAATGTAGTGCGAAGTGTCAACTTGTAGTGAGTGAGTGCTGTGCTACGACCAGCGAGCCCCGCCCAACGCCAGCCTGCCGCCAGCGCAGCGCCCCCGAGGTGAGTGCCCGCTGCCCGTCCAAAGGCAGAGCCGGCAGAGCAGAGAGGAGAGAACAGAACATCGTCAGGTTCAGCAGATGCATCTGGATTTTGACCACAGCCGGCAGCCGTCGGTTTGTCGGTCCCCAGCGGTCCCCAGCGGTCCCCAGCGGTCCCCACAGTGCGGCGGCACAGCGGCAGCACAGCGGCAGCGGGAGGCAGAAACCACATAAACAAACACGCTGGAATGTGACCTTAGGAAGCTCTGCTGCCGGCTCCGCCACGCTCCTCCCCGCCCTTCTCTGCCAAAGCGGCAGCGGCAGCAGGCAGCAGCAGCAGCAGCAGCAGCAGCAGCAGCAGCGGCAGCAGCAGCTGTAGCAGCAGCGGCAGCAGCAGCGGCAGCATCGTCTGCAGTGCTGCTGCGTGAGAAATTATACGACAAATACCAATAAAGCCTCGATGGAGACACGAAGGTGACAGGAAATGGCCGTAACGCCCCTCCTCAACGGCAGCTCGGCATCACAAATCTCTTGTATGGAAACGTTACGAGCACCTTGTTATATGTGACGGCCGGGACTTGTCACGGCGCCACGCGTCTCAATCAGCTGAGCAGGTTGTCGGGAGTCCCTCCCCCCGCCCCGCTCCGCCCTGCCATGCCATGCCCCCCCCCCCCCGCCTCCGGCAGGTTCAGAGAACTGGTCTGTGTTTTCCGAGTAGGAGTGGTAGGAGTTTGTGCCGAGGAGTCTTGCAGGATCGCATACCCGCACCGGGGATGCAGATAATTGCTTCTCGTGCTGAACGGCTGCCCCGAGACTGTAACACGTAGCGCCTTTGGAATGCCATACCTGCCTGCAACCTGTTCGAATTTCAGCACAGGCTGCTGCCATGGCGCTGGGCGCAGCTTGGCGGTTGGGAGCTTGTTCCGTGCCCACCTAGTGCAGCCGTAGTACCACGTCAGGCGTTGTCACCGTTCCGATGCACTTGCAAATATGTCCGAAAATGGTTGCGCGGCGCTGTAATCAGTGAGTAATATCTGCACAGGCCGGTGCGCCGCGGTGCGCTCTGTGTCGGGCCGGGCCCCAGCCTGTGGCGGCATGCGGTAGCGGGGCTAACGGGGCAGCCGGGGCAGCCGGGGTCGGGTTGCATGGCCTTACGAGGCTGACTGACTGACTGCACCTTTCGCTGCTGGCTGCACTCGGCTGCATACGACGCCCCGCTACTGTACGCCGCCGTGCACTGTACTGCAGCGGCCGAGCCGAGCCACTGACCGCTCAAGCGGCACGGGTTGGCACGGCAGGGGCGTAAAAACGAACTGAAAAGGGGAGGGGCGATGCTTTACATATTGCCTACCTTCAGGCGCAAAGCTTGCCGGGTCGCCTACCTTCCGGGGGCAAAGGTCTTCTTCGGGGACCAAAAGGAGGGGGGGGGGGGCGATCGCATCGCCTCTTCGCCCCTCCCCTAATTACGCCCCTGAGGCACGGGGTGTGGCGAGGTGTGCGGTGCGCATGGCGATGCTTGACCGAAAATCGATGTCATCTGTCGGTGTGCGAACAAGCACCTGTCTGACAGGGGGTGACTTACCGGGGATGGTTGGGACTGAGGGGAAGCCGCACCCGCCAGCCACCCCCTCGCGGCCCCCCGCGGTCCCTGCGCGGCGCTGTGCGGCCCGTGCCGCGTCGCCATGGCAGCGGGGGACGCCCTGCGACGCAGACAATTAGGCCCCCTTCTGGCGAAGCCGAGGCGAAGCCGAAGGACCGGAGGGACCGAAGCCAGCCAGAGCGGGAGGCAGCCAGAGGCAGCCAGAGGCAGCCAGAGGCAGGCAGAGGCCAGATCCGTGACGCACTCCGACGGCCGTGCATGAAACACGTCACGCACCGGACAGCCGCGCCGTCGTCGCCCCCGTCGCAGCCGCCTGCTTCCGCACACTGTGAACTCGGACCTCTCCCTCGCTCCCCACGAGTGCGACAGAGACAGACCTACGAAGACAGTGTGCGGAATCAGGCGGGAGGCGGTGCTCGAACCCGGGACCTGGTGTGGCTTCGAAAATGGATCGGACTGCTCTCACAAGTGCGCCCTCGAGCAGGTGCTCTTTGGCGCTGCTCTGTTGTTTTCGTGTCGGCGCCCTGTGCGGTGGTCCCCGTGGTCCCCGTGGTCCCCGTAGTCCCCGTGGTCCGCTGGTACTGCCCACGCCCGTCCATGGCCGCGCGCCTGGCTATGTATGTCCCGACGGGATGCACCATCAGGCAGGACAAGGCTGGCTGCTGGAGGCACAGGACGAGGACGTGACGCGGGGCGTGGCGCCGAGACGAGTGCGTGTTTGGGGGGCCAGTCCTTTTCATAACCACCGCCTTCACGGCCCCGGCACGGCCCCGCCCCCGCCTCCCCGCACCTCCTCTCGTCCGGAGCAGCTAGCCAAGCCGCCGCCGCTCAACGCCGGGCCCGGGAGGCGGGAGACACCTGCTTCACAATGCTTCGTGGTGTGACCGACCACGTGGACAGTGGCCGGGGGCGGGGGGCGCCGCGGGGGCCGCGGGGGGGCTGAGGGGGCGGGGGAGGAGGGGGGCTGCGGCCTCGTGAATCACTGTCGACGCCACGCTTCACTTGAGATCGGTGAGGCCGCTGGCTGCCTGTGACTCTAGAAGAATAACATCGTTAAAAACAAGTAGAGTTCGTGGACTCCGTTTTCCAACGAGCTTCTTAACGAAGATTTCACTGTTTTTAGCAGATGATACACTTATCATCACCTACATCCTCAAAAGAAACAATAATATAAAGATAATGTATCAGCGGCTTGTACTCTCATGCGGAGGTAGGCGAGCGCGCAGAAGTATTATACCGCATGGGGGCCGCGTTCCGCCGCGCCGCGCCGTGCCGTGCCGTGCCGTCCGCACATACCCCCACCTCTTCGTTGTGCCGAGCCGCGGCGCGCGGGCAGCGCGGGGCTCCGCTGCGTCTCTCTATCTCTCTCTCTCTCTCTCTCTCTCTCTCTCTCTCTCTCTCTCTCTCTCTCTCTCGCTCTCGCTCTCGCTCTCGCTCTCGCTCTCTCTCTCTCTCTCTCTCGCTCTCGCTCTCGCTCTCTCTCTCTCTGCGTCATATTATGTACAACTATCTTTCTTTAAGCACAAGCGCTTTGTATATTTCATATTTCTGAACTGATCTGTTGTTTTACTTATGTTAGCAGCGGTATTCTCGTGGGACTTCTTAGTCTCTTTATACCTATTTTGAAATAAATCAAATCAAATCAAATCAAATCTCTCTCTCTCTCTCTCTCTCTCTCTCTCTCTCTCTCTCTCAGGGATACCCCGGTTCTGCTCTTTCCCCGCCCGGCCGAGCCGAGACGCGTAAACATTAATCGCTGCCGGCCGCAGGGCCCACAGGGCCATAGCGCTGCAGTCACACGTCAGTGGCGTGTCTCATTTTCGTCGCTCTCCGATATGCAAGCCAGGGCAGCCTAATAGCCCCAAACCGGGGAACAAAACTACGCCATTTGTGTCCTTTCCCTTTCTGAAAACTGAGCGAGGGCCGGCTGGCTGCGGAAAGCCCAATGTGTGCAGGAGCGGGGGGAGGGGAGCGGGAACAAGAAGGGCCGGCGTCGCCTAGCCAGGCGCACCAATCCACGCCACTCGCCACTGTTCTCGTGTCGTTCACTTGTCCGTTGTGTCGTGTTGTGTGTGGTGAGTGGTGCGTGCGTGATGATGGCACCACGAAAATTAACGACAGAGCAGCAGGAGCGAAGACGTCAGGACCTGATTGTTTTGAGAATCCCTATCCCCATGAGCTACCGGACAATAACAATTTATTTTGATGTATAGTAGAGGCTTGCATTCCAGTATTTCAGTTAATTTAATTAATGAACATGATACCTTTATTTTTAATCATAAGAAGGACCACAAGCATAGTACATTTTCTTCAACTGGCTCCACCCAACCGGCACACTCAGACACTCACTCTCTCTCACACACACACGCACACACACACACACACACACACACACACACACACACACACACACACACACACTCTCTCTCTCTCTCACACACACACACACACACACACACGAATTACATTGTAAAGCACCATCTTGGTAAGATGAGGGGGGGGGGGGGTTGGCAATACTCCAGCCCGGTCGTCGAGGGGTATTTCCGGCCTGGCCGGGACTCAGCCATGGCGTCGACGGGGGCCTCGCGGTCCTCGGTCGCGCCACCAGCATGGTGCGGACTGGACCCGGGTCATGGCGTCAGGGGCAGGGCAACGTCTTGGCAGAGTCGGACTAGCCTCTCATGACGCTAGCCATGGGACTCGAAGCCCTGTCGTCTACACACTATCAATACAAGCCATTTCACAGTAGTGGTAAGGGTTCAGAGAGGAGGTTACGGCTCCTTCCCTACCTTTCGGGCTTGGTTGCTTTTCTCGGCCTTATTTCCGGAAACAAACGAAACAACGAATCAACGGATCAGGTACTCTCGTTGCACGGCGACATCACCACCCTCTCGTCCCCTTTCACGCTTTTCCGGATCATTCGACAATTCGACTGCTCGCTGCAGCTCTCGCCGGATCGTCGCTCGGTCTCTCTCTCGCACACACCTTTCCCCTCATTGGCCGCGCCGGGTGGCCGACGGGTTGCCTATCATCCCGGCGCTGACCTTGCTGAAGCGGGGCGCTACAAAAGGGGCATCAAATACTTCATTTTTGTGACAACCCTCTTCATTGAGCAACACTTACTTGCGGCAGCACAATGGTATTTTAACATGCGCAATAACAATTAAAAGTTAAACGTTACCCACGGGAAAGGGAGAAGGGGGCGGGGGCCAGGAAGGGTATGGGCAAACACAACGTCACACCATGAAGGAAAGTAGGAAAACATCACAGTATCATCTGCTTTCATGACGGTTTTTGGATCGTCATTTTTTTTTTTTTTATTTTTCACTTCAATGTGGAATAATCCGGTTGCACGGCCTGCAGATGTGACGGGTGACGCGCTGTGTGTGTGTGTGTGTGTGTGTGTGTGTGTGTGTGTGTGTGTGTGTGTGTGCGCGCGCGCGCTGTACGCGGACGTGGTTCCGGAGGCGTAAGTGCTGTTGGGTCGGCGACACGGCTGACCGAACACCGAGCTTGACCCGGCCCATTCCGTGATGCCCACCGCTGGCGCACCGCTGCCCTGGCCTGGGCCCCGGTGGGGGGCGGGGGTCATCGCCGTAGTACTCCGTCGATTACGTCGTGAGTTTAAGGCCAATACATGCAAATGATCTTCAAAAAAGGTCAAACTAAGCCGAAACTCGCTTTCCAAATTTCCAACGAAGCAATTATAGGTGCAGTAGGTTGTGCGCGTCACAATGAAATGATCAACTCCTCTTATTTATTTCCCCGCCTGTCGCGTGGGTCGAGTGTTGTGTTCGTCAAGGTGTGTGCTCGTGTGGCCTTGTGATGCCGCCCACTCTGTGATCTGCCGTGGCGCGCGCCAGTACGTAGGGCATTCCAATAACGGACGTGGCGCCCACACATGAGGATGCAGATGCTCTCAAAAATGGGTTATTCTAAAAGTCATATCACCGCGCATGGTACCCTTTTGTCGCTCAAGACCTCCCCCCCCCATCCCCCCCCCCCCCCGCTGTCCCCAGTGGTCCCTGCTATATCTGTACCCCGTTATCTGTCGTTTAACCGTCAGCTCAGCACTCCCCGCGCTGGTGTATTCACAGGATTGTTTTTCACTTTCACACCCCGCGCACCCGCGCCGCGATGGCGAAACCGTCCCGTCCTATCATCGTCGGTGATTGATTTTGATGCACGCGAAATGTATAAGCGCAATTGCGATTAAGGTAGCAATAAAAAGCGTCCGCGACCGGGAAACGTGACGGGCGAGAAAACGTTATGCAGACGCCGGGGGTTTGTGGTATCGAGCTGGCCGTGATCAATACGTGATCCTAGGGCTGCGTGGGGCCGGCGGGCCTGGCGGGGCTGGCGGGGCTGGCGGGGCTGGGTGGGGCCGGCGGGGCTGGCGGGGCTGGCGGGGCTGGCGGGGCTGGGTGGGGCCGGCGGGGCTGGCGGGGCTGGTTGGGGCCGGCGGGGCTGGCGGGGCTGGCGGGGCTGGCGGGGCTGGGGCCGGCGGGGCTGGCGGGGCTGGCGGGGCTGGCGGGGCCGGCGGGGCCGGCGGGGCGGGCCATCTCCCGTGACCCCCGACGGGCCCGGCCCGAGCGGCTCGGCTGCCGACGGCTGCGGCAGACGTCACTGTGCCCCCAGCCGAATTTGCATCTCTGGCACCACAAATAACGCGCCATGCTATAGTAGGCCTGCTCTGACTGAATCTCTCTCCTGGTGCTTATTCGTAGACACGGATATTCCTCTTTACTAGTGTCGGTCTTTGCCGTCCTCTCTCCTTTGGTGTCTTTGGTAAGAGTACACTCTATATTCCGTTCAGTTTTTGATTGGCCGGGTTCGGACGTCACGGCACGGCGGTCTCGCTGACCTGACTGACCCCACGCACTGCGTGCCCTGCCGTGCCCTGCCGTGCCGTGCCCTGCGTGCCACGGCCCCCGTTGGCCGAGGCGTTTTATCACTTTGGTCCGAGCCAATGAGGGTTAGGCCGGCGCGGGCCGGGCCGACGGGTTCGAGCCCCGCCCCGTGCCGCCAGAGCAGTGGCCGCCGGTGGCCGCCGGTGGCCGCGTGTGCCGGATGTGGTACAGTCACTTGTTGTCTCCTTCTGGACCCGGCCTGGCCTGCCGACTGGCCGAGTCCCTTTGGGACCGCGGCGCTGCTGACGTCACAGCGCGTCGCACAAAAGCCGAAGCGAGCCGTGACGAAGGCTGCGAGATGAGATGAGCCCTTCCGACTGCCATGGACGCGGGGCCGGCCGGGGCAGCCGGGGGGGGGGGGGGGACGCCCGCTTACTTCCGACGACGACCGGCCAATTCAGTTGGAGGGAGAGAGAGAGAGAGAGAGAGAGAGAGAGAGAGAGAGAGAGAGAGAGAGAGAGAGAGAGAGAGAGAGAGAGAGAGAGAGAGAGAGAGAGAGAGAGAGAGAGAGAGAGAGAGGGGGGGGGGAAGATAGGAGGGAGAGATGGAAGTTGGGGGGGGGGGGAGCGAAAAATGGAAGTCCAGAACCTCCGCCGTGTGTCACCGTCACCCTGCAGGGCCCGCGCTACAGGGGTCCGGTCCGCTGTTGACTGCACTCCGCATCTGGGTCGGGGTCGGGCAAGGGGCGATTTACTCTCAGACTCTGTGTACTGGGTACTACAGCTGTAGTAGTTTGTAGTAGGTTCTACGAGGTCAATAGACCTAATATTTTCGAATGTTTATACATTTTTATTTTGATGTCTTAGGGCCAAAATGTTTGGATTTGTGGTATTACAGGAAGTTATTACAATAGTATTACAAAGTACAACAGGACACTTTGTACAGGGTACTACAGGAGTGAATTGCCCCTCGGGGTCGGGTCGACATGACAGTTTGACGCGCTGCGGTCAGGCGGCCTGCCACATGGTCCGCCGCAAGCCGAGACAGCAGAATCACCTGAGAGAGAGAGAGAGAGAGAGAGAGAGAGAGAGAGAGAGAGAGAGAGAGAGAGAGAGAGAGAGAGAGAGAGAGAGAGAGAGAGAGAGAGAGAGAGAGAGAGAGAGAGAGAGAGAGAGAGAGAGAGAGAGAGAGAGAGAGAGAGAGAGAGAGAGAGAGAGAGAGAGAGAGAGAGAGAGAGAGAGAGAGAGAGAGAGAGAGAGAGAGAGAGAGAGAGGGAGAGAGAGATGTGGGTGCAAGGCGCAAGGCCTTAGCTCCCCTTGCTTATTCGGTACGAGGCTCGAGCGGCTCGGCCGGCCCGGTGGACTCGCTCGGTCTTTGACTGCAGACCGTGTTTGCGTGTTGGGCCAACTCGTCCCGCCCGCTCGCCGAGCTGCTCGCCCACGCTGCCCGGCCTCGCCACGCCACAGCACGCCACATCAGGCCACGACGCCGCACTCCCCGACCCCCCAAGGCGCACGTATACTCATACTCACGCGCTCGAGGGCACCGCCCTCTCCGAGCAGAAAACGCCGTCGGGGAAAATATCCCGGTGGTAGTGTCGTTCTGCTGGACCTCATTCTGATTAGGAGGAAGGTATGAGAGGTTGCGGCCGTGCGTTTGAGTCCCGCGGCCCCGGAAACTAGACCGGACACGGCGGGCGCGCACGGAGAATTCGAGGATTACCGGTGAGTCAATCAACAGGAGCGAGCTGAAGGCTGCGGCTGGACTGGGGCTGGGCATAGCGCCTGCTGGGTAGGCAACCACGCCTTGTGCATGCGCGCGTGTCGTGCGGGCTGGCCTACCCTAGCGCTCGCAGGCGCTTGTCGGCGCCGCAGGACTTTGCAGCGCTCCCCTGACCTGAACGCGAACAAGGAGGCGTCGTCATCGTTGGCGTGATGACTTTCGGGAAGACCGAGAGCCGCAGCCGCAGAGCGCAGCCCTCTTATTTTCTCATTCGCACGCCGCGCCGCGCCGCCCCGCCCACAAGCAGTGCTGCCAACTGGACGACGAGCCGCTCCGCGCGTGGCGGCCGGCGGCGAAGGAGGAGCTGGTTCTTTGCAGTTCGCAGAAAAATCGCAAACTCCGCACGACAATTAACCCTGCTGCCAGCAACGAAATGTTAGTTCTTACCACTGAATTAATTGCTTGTCTTGAAATCATCGAACAAATTAGTTAGGACAACTAATCGTTTTGATATTTGCGGGTCTGACGCCGCGCCCACCGGCAAGGACGTTCCGTATAGTTTGTGTTCGTGAGCGTCCCCAGGATGACGGCGCTCGCTAATTGGGCTTCGCGGTAACAATTATCGGCGCCAGTCGCTTTGAGGGGCTGCCGGCAGCGGGGTGGCCGGCGTAGCGCGAGGTGCCGAGGATCGCGAAGGACCGCGAAAAAGACAAAAGAGGACCAGGCCGTTTGCCATGGCCTGGCATGTGCCACCAGTGCCACGGGCAGCCATGGCCAGCCATGGGCCACAGGCGGCCAGAGGCGGCCAGGAACGGCCAGAGGCGGCCACAGGCCACAGGCGCCGCACATCAGTGTTTAGAGACGGAAATGCCCGCCGCGCCAACGGCAGTTTCCGTGAGGAAAGGCAAGGCCGGACGGAAGCATGGAGGGAAGTGTCGAGAAGAGAAGCAGTCAAAGCCGAAGCCGAAGAAGCCCAGAGAGTGGCGCCTCATAACGGCCAGCCAAGCAGCCACCGGTCCCCTGCCGTCCGTAACACTCCGCGTACAGTGTGGAGTGTTCTTGGCTGTGTCGCCGGCGGCGGGGGGGGGGGGGGGGGGGGGGGGGGCTGGGCCTCGGCCGAGGCCTACGCAGGATTGTTGGTTGACACAATGAGCCGCTTCGGGCGCAACCCCATTAACTCTTGTGACCGGGCCGGGGCAGGGCGGCAAGGGCCGCCAGTATGAGAATCAAATCACGCCGACTTCTTCTGCGGCCACGACGCCTGGCCCGCCATGCTGATTCGATCAGCGCCAGCCGACAGCCGATCCTAGCGACCCGCCGGTTCAGAATAGATGCAAGTTGACAGAGTGGAGGAGGACGTCCCCGGCCACACCCTCGCCACGGGCTGCACCAAGGCTAGATAAGACTTAGGGTGCAGCCGGTGACGTCTTTCTCTGCGATTCGAGGCGCAGAAGCCGTTTTCAAACTGTCAGCTGCTATAGATCTTCCGCCACAAGGAGGTCTTGTGTCTCAAGGGAGTTGGTTTTGAACTTGGACCAGCGTTTGTGGGTGAGCGCCATGGTCCCGAAGGTCCCAATGGTGTTGGCTTAGCTCCTGTGGGATCTGGTTCTGCCCCCTCCCTGGCCATGTCTGGAGCGGAACGGGTTCACAGGGCACTGACTGGGCAGTGCGGTGGGGGTGGTAGGGGGGGGGGGGGGGTACGGCGGGGCCCTGGGGCAGGTTGTGCGTCGGCTCTTCTCCAAGGACGAGGGGCTATTTTTAGCTCACGGTGTCTTGCTATGATTGAATGTGTCCGAGCAGGGATGCGGCTGCGCGCCTCTCCTTAGCAAAATCGTGATAAGACATGAATATGACGTGAATTCAGCGCTCAATTTTTGCCGAAACCATACTGGCGACGTTGAGTGGGTAGCACGGCACAGACCGCCAGTTTTATTGCAGTTAAATCCCCACCCGGCCCGGAGTGTCGGTCGGTTCATCTCTTTAAATTTCTTAAAATAAACGGGCGCCGGTCGTGGCTGGTCGTTGCTGATGCCTTGTTGGGCCAGGCCAAGCCGACAGACCAAGCCGACAGGCCAGACCAGCCGGTCCACGGGGGAGAGAGGGGGGGAGGGGGGGGGGGGAGGCAGCCCGGCAGTGTCATGGAGCGTCGCCATGCCATCGCCATGAGGGGCACACACCTGCACTCACAGCACGGAACGGGTTATTTTTAGACGGCGTGTTTATTATTCATGAACCGGGCGTAAAGTTAGAAAATTGTCAGCAGCACCAGCGGCAGTGGAGGGGAGGAGAAGCTGACCGTCGCCTTGCCGCCGCCTGCCGCCGCCCAGACCGGACTGACATGACCCACGGCATGCCCATACCCATGGGATGCATGGCGCGCCTGTGTCTTCCTCGCGCGCCTCAGTTTGGAGCCAATGCTCTTGAGCGTAGCTTCTGAGCTGAGAAGAAGCCTGTGGGACTGTCTCGCACTGACTGCGATGGCCTGGAATCCAGGAAGCAACACATCCACTCGAGACAAGCGCACCTAGGGTAAGTGCAGAGGATTAAATCGCGCTGGGAAAAAATCGGGTATGAAAACAAATCACACCCTTTAACCTGCTCTCACCCTACAAGCAGCCGCCCGCCCGCCCCGGTTCTGCTCTGCAGTCGGGATGTGCCGGGATGTGCTCTCCGTGTTGTCGCGCGCGCGCGCGCGCACACACACACACACACACACACACACACACACACACACACACACACACACACACAGGATGTGTCCGGCCTCGGCCCCAACCCTCCACCTCCGTCTCCATTTCCCGCCCCATCTGGTCTTTACTGGTCCGGCGGAGTCGTCGCGCTGCGGGTCTGCGGCGGGAGCGTGGCGCGGCGTGGCGGCAGTGTCCAGCCCTTAGTACTGTGAGCCCAGCACTCGGCGGGCGCGGACATCAGCAGAGCGCGAGGGGGGCGGGGCAGGGCGGGGCAGGGCGGGGCAGGGCGGGGCGGGGCGGGGCGATCCGAAAATAACTCTCGACTGGTACAGCATCCTTGACCAAGCCACGCGAGCCGAACCGAGCGACCGAGGCGAGCCGAGCCGAGCCACCGAGGCGGCAGGCTGGGTAGGGAGGGCGTTTGCTGACCGAGCGGAGCAGCGGAGCGGTCGGAGTCAGGCCGCGTGGGACGGGAGGGACGCGGAGTCGTGGAGTCTGCTAGTGGAGCGGGTCCGTCTGTGTGTGTGTGTGTGTGTGTGTGTGTGTGTGCCAATCGGGAACTTATTATCTGTTCTCAGCCCCCCCCCCTCTCTGTCTCTCTCTCCGATCCAGGAATAGCACTCATATTGCACATTATTTACATTGTCTTTGGCGGCGCACGCTGCTGCGCGCGGCGTGTCCTGTCCACCACACCGCGCACTCTCAGAAAAATTAAATCGACCGGAAAACCGGCTGCGTATATACCGTTTCGCACACGACCGATTCGGACGTTGTTATCAAGTCTAGACGAACTAGTTTGCCGCTAGTGAATAGGAGCATACAGATGCGGCGGGAGCGGCGGTGGCCTGGAGCACCACGGCGCATGCGCGGCGCAGAGCCGCGGAGACAGTGAGGCGCGAGCGGCGCCAGCGAGCGAACGGTAACCGGCCAACCAGATGATTATTTATGGTGCGCCTCCTTGCCGATAACGCTTTTTATGACCTCCATGAACCACGTAACACCGCCAGGCTGAGATGCGTTTGGCTGGCTAGTGGACTGATGAGGCCGCCATGCCCAATCGGAGGCACGCGAGAGGCTCGTAAGGCTCTCAGAGCGGCTGTGTGTGTGTGTGTGTGTGTGTGTGTGTCTGTCTGTGTGTGTGTGTTTAGCGGCAGCGGCTCACGTGATAAGCCCCTGCACAACTATTTCTGCGCGTGAGAGGGAGGTGGATACACTCCATAGGCACCTCGGGTCCCAGAGCTGCAGCTGTTGTTTTGTTTTTCGACTCGATTTTTGGTCAAAATCGGTTGGCCGCATCGGCTAAAAATTTTAGTCACATTATATCTAAATCACTGAAATTTTATTTTCCTGAGAGATCTTTCCGTGCGCACGGGGTAGAAGTGGAGTGTGCTGTACACGTCCGTTCCGTCCGGTGCCAAGAGGGACACGCAGGATTCAAAATACTGTCCCAGATGCCAGCCCGGCGTGGACCCGGCAGGGCCGGCAGGGCCCGCGGCTTCTGATTGGGCCGCACCTGGGCAGGACAGGAGGTGTCACTGGCCCAAAGCCTTCCGCGAGATCCTGCCAGACCTGCCAGCTGCTGCTGCGGAGAGGGGGAGGGGGGAGGGGTAGTTGATTTGGTGGCATATCAAGCTCTGAATAGTATTTGGATTGGCCACGGCGTGAAATGTGTCAGAAGCCCGGCCTCTAGCTTCTGGCCTGTCGCACTGACCTCCCGGCCCGGGAGTGGTCCAGCGGCCGGCCACTGGAGTGCCCGACCCCGCCCGACCCGACCCGACCAAGTTGGTTATTTCATTCTGACAGTTGTTTACGGCTGCCTGCACAGATCAGCCCGCTGCGCCTCCCTGTAATCATGTTGCGCAGCGAACTGAAATACAACGCTGTGATAGCAGTGCTGTTCAGTCTGGAAACCTGTTGCAGTTCGGCGCCCGGCCCTTTTCACACAAGTCTCCTCCCTCGTGAGATAACTGGTTGTCATAATAAACAAATCTGCCCAACACCCCTCACTCCGTTAATCATAGTTTGGGAGTGATCTACACCATGTTCTTACTGACGGAGCTTATTTTTAAAAAAAATAATTCCCGCCGTTAGGGTAAGTTCGTCTCGTCCCCATGTGCTCGTTCTGTCCGTCTTCAACACTGCGGCAGTGGCCGTTGCCAGTGTTCCTGGTCCAGGACCGGCCGGCGCCCTGAAAATTCCACGGCGACCCGCGAGCCCCAAGCCTGTGGCGAAGGGTTCCTCACTCGTCATGCAAGCGTACCATTATTTTAAAAATTAAAAATTGATTTTTTTTTCCAATTTTTTTTCTTCAACTTTCGCTGAAATTTTCTTACTTTTTTTCTTATTTTTGTCTGATTTTTTTAAGGGTGTACATTGGATTTATTTTTTGAGTGAGTGACTCTTTGGCCTGTGTCCTTGCCCCCACCTGCCCCTCACCTGGCGCACGCACGAATGCACCGCACCGCGCGGCCGGGTCCTGTTCCTGGCCCTGGCCAAGGTCCTGAGGTTTGTCTTCGGCACGGCGGCGGGAGTAGTGTTTGGACAGCGGCCGCTAGGGCAGCCGAGGCCCGGCCCGGCTAGAGAGCGCTCAAGTGGGCCAAAAAGTAGGCAGTGGCAGCAGCAGCAGCAGCAGCAGCAGCAGCTGCTCGTCGAGTGGACCTGCTGCCTCCGCTCCGCGATCCGCGCCGCGAGTTCCGCGAGCCGAAGCCGAAGCCGGGGACGGGGCCTCCAAACATGCCGGCTGGGAAGGGAGGGAAGGACAGGGCAAAGCCGTGGCAGAGCAGAGCGAGCAGCGCGGACACATATCGCTGCGGTGGCGGCGGTGGCAACAGCGGCAGCAGCGTCACCAACCAAGCCGGCCAATGGCTCTATTTTTAGACGAAACTTGTTTTGAAATGTTTGTGTTGGTGGCCGTGTGAGGTGGGGGAATACAGAAAGAGAGAGAGGGGGGAGAGGGGGGGGGACACAGAGAGAGAGTGAGAGAGAGAGAGAGAGAGGGGAGGGGGGGAGAGAGAGAGAGAGAGAGAGAGAGAGAGAGGGGGGGGGGGTTGATAGTGGGATGACTGACAGAGTGAGAGGGCGGCTGATAAGCAGGCCTGGTGCTGCCTGACCTGACAGCGCAGCGCTGCCTGACAGCGGTTCGCGTTGCGGCCTATGGCTGCTGCTGCTGCTGCGTCTGCATGTGCCTGCTGCGCCTGCTGCTGCGCCTGCCACTGTAAGAACATTAGTCGTCATTTTGACGACAATAGTAAGGCTAATTTTTCTTACAAAGTTGTCGTCTCAGCCCCCAGACAAACATGTCATCAGGTGATGAGAGACTCGTCATTTTGTCCGAAACCTCCAAAACTTGATAATGACGACACTTTTGTCTTTTCTCGTTAAATGATGAGAGAATCGTCTTTGCTGGAAACCTCCAAATCCTGCTTGTGACGACATCCTTGTCATTTCTCGTCGAATGATGAAAGAATGGTCTCTTTGGGATAGCTCGAATAATTGTTACAGTAACTTGGCAAATAACAATCACAAAGAGAATAAAATAGTTCTTTATTTGTTGCAGGTGCTTAAGAGTTTTTTGCTGATGCTTTCCTCTTGGTTGTAGAATGCTCTGATGTTGCTTCTCATTGGCTGACTCCTCCAGTTAACACTCTTCACTGCTGTTTCTGCACTCTCCTCGCACAGGCCGCCTGCTCTACATCTCTGCTGTTGAATAAACGTCAATCTAGAAAAAGCATAAAATGTTTTGTACAGTTAAATGTGAAGCTATTTCTGACGGCATGCACAAATTTTATTAACACGTTGAGTGCAGCGTGACCAGTATATGGTCACAGAGGTTGGTTTTGGCGTGCTAGCCAAAAATACGCCACACTCAACGTGTTAACACATCAATTAGAAATAACTGTCCGTTTCTGAATCCCCGCATTTCAAATATTAATTTCAAAAATTGGAAGCAAACAATATCTCTCTTTAATCATTTAATCCTGCTCTGTAGGTTTTTTGGAAGAAAAAAAAAAAAACAGCTCCTTAATATGCTGTGTAGTAATGCAAAATTCAGAGCAGAAAGCTTGAAGAAGAGCAAGAACAGCAAGAAAATCATGAGTCTCTGTAACTTGAGTGAGTTACTAGTTAATTGTTAAGGAACTCAATAGGGTAGTGTGGTTGAGTAACAATAAACCTATTAAATAAAGGGGGAATGTGATAAGAATAGAAAAAAATATATATCCATGAGTCACTGGGAGGCAGCTCACCTTCTGGTTTCTTCAACAGCCGAATTTTCAGTGTGTCTGATTCCAATGCATTTCATCAAAAATTGAACCATCTTCTTCACAAGTTGTAACAAGCACAAATTAACAACTTTATTTTTGATTGCTGTAAGCTTAGGTGAAGGCAGAAGTGAAAATTAAACTTGAACAAAATCATTATGATTCTGAAGAGATGTAAAGTAATCAATGGCCAGCTACACTCAACATAAATGCTGGAAAATAAAACAAGAACAAAAAACACTTAATGTCAACATTCAATTTCTAAGATTCATTCATTTCAGAACTGGAAACAGGAAAATAGAAATGAGATGGCTGCCATTACCTTGAAATTGTTGTAATTATCTAATCCTCACACTAGATGCATGTTTAAATTTACACATAGTACAACAGAAATAGCTTCTACTGATAGGTGCATCAACTGCTAATGTGTGTTCCAATGCAAAATCCCACTTATGCATTCTTTGTGTTACTAGGTGGTTTAGGATATTCTGGAGTGTGTAAAAAATGTTTATCAATTCCTCGGGCACCACACAAAGGCTAAGTAATTAAAGAAAAAAAGACAGAGCAACCTTACCTGAAAATATACATTGTTAGAAAGCGTCACTTGTTGAACCACTTATCGGTTGGAAGCTTGCCTGGAATAATTGCTTGTACATGGCAGGAGTATCATTAAAGTTGAACAAAATCCTTCTGATTTAGAAATTATGTAAATTACTGTAATCACTGGCAATTACAATAAACTAAGCCACTGGAAAAGAAAAGAAAACAGATTGTCAACATTCAATTCCCATGACATCATGCAGAATAAGCTAAACAAGGAAAAAGATGAGAAATCTTACCTGGAAATAAGTATTCACTTTGATAGTTACTGATTTTATCAGTCAATTATCAATCCTGGATCATTGTTGATTTACTTTCAAGAAATAATATTAAACTTGAATTAACAGAATCCATATGATCACGATAGTGTGTAAAATAATAACTGCTGGAACGGGTTTAGTACTAGCCATTTTCCACGTGAATGGAACGACAGTTTACAATGAACTAAGACACTGGAAAAGAAAAGAAAACAGATTGTCAACATTCAATTCCCATGACACCATGCAGACTAAGCTAAGCAAGGAAAAGATGAGATATCTTACCAGGAAATAAATATCTACTTTGATAGTCACTAATTTAATTAATCAATAATCAATCCTGGATCATTGTTTTTTTTATGTTGTTTTTTTTTTTTACTTCTTTTTACTTTTTTTTTAACTTTCAAGAAATAATATGGAAGTGAATGGAGCGACACCAGACTGTCAACCTTAATTAAATAAAAGGAAAAGTACAGGTAGAATATCATTAACACAGAGTTTTAACATACAGGTTTTAAAATCAGCAGCTGGAACTGAGTTACAATAACTCATGAAAATGAAAAGAAAATGAAAGATAAATAAGAGAGGATTCTTACTTGGAAAGGAAGTAGATTCAAGGTGAATCAAAAGCTAAGGTGTACTTTAATGCAAAGCACAACTGATTATCGCCCCACTCATACATGCTTTGCGGTATTGGATACTTCAGATCTCCCACTGGTATACAAGTGACTCCATTAACTTCTGCCCTGACAGTATGTATACCAATGGTATCTGAGTAGTCCGCAGTGTGTTCATAAAGAACAAGAAATACACAGCTGCCATCTAATACAACAGACTTAACAGTCCCAACAACTATGCTATCTTCTCCTTTGTTGCCTAACAACAGCCATTGTCCTTCCTTAAACTTCAATTCATCCACATGCACACTGATCATCATTAGGGCGTTATCACTAATTCCTCTGGCTTTTATAGCAGATTCAATCAAAGGATCCAGATCCATGGCTCTTTTGACACCAACAGAAACACCCTCGTTCTGAATTCTTATTCCTGTGATGAAAGGAGAACCAGCAGAGCAATAGGCTAAGTATAAACAATATTTCTTCATCAAAGTTATTCCTAAATTGATGAAATTCTTTCCAAGTTTGGCAGCCCTTTTAAAATATTGATGAAAATTTTCAAATCTGAGTGTAGACAATGGAAGAAGTGGACCCATAATTTTAATTAGGTCTGGATAATGTACAAAATAATGATGTTTGGGCTTCCCATCCCCAAGCAGATTTCTTCTCTGTCTTGCATAGTTTTTTATCATGGATTTTAACTGAGTTACCTGCGACAAAGAAATCATGGGAGCACAAACATATTCTGTTATCTCCTTCAGAAGGAGATACAAAGTCCAATACTTATTGTTGCAATCCTCGATTGAGTCTTCAATTATAAATGGAAGCAAACGGAGCAAAGTCCAGTTTTGAACGGCATGTCCTCCTAAGATTGGCTCTTTCTTCTTCTTCTTGTCAGTCTGATTTTGGTTTTTCTTGTTGAACTTCACTGGAGCAGGTTTGTTACCTGAGTCATGCCCTCTGTATTGGAAAGATCTTATCTTGCGGTTTAGCTGTTCATAAGTGAACCACTTCTCTTTAACCAAGTTTTTAATAATTAATGCAAGATCATAATTGATTATTCCCTCAAAGAGATCATGTGCAACACAAGGTGCCAGGCCAGGATCACACACATGAAAATCTTCAAGTTCATTAAATGGACTTTTCCATTCAGGGCCACTCACTCCCAGGAATGTTTTCAGTCTACCTGAAACTGACTCTAACGCTTCCTCATAACTTGCTGCTGTTCGCAGAGGAAACACTTTCCACGGTTTCTTATGGAATACTGTCCTTGTCATGGGGCAAAAGCGACAGAAGTACTCAGAGCTAAATGATTGGATGAATCCACCCACCTCATGTTGGCCTTTGTTATCTCCAACAAGATACTGTAGTTTAACTTTGATCTGCTCTCCTTTAAAATTGATGCCAGTAGTCTCAAGTTTCTTAAGTTCACTAACAACTTTCCTGAAGCATTTCATTTTGAAGTCATTGAACATTGCCTTAAAATCAGGAATTAACATTATGAGACGAATACAGTCAAGCTTTGACCTCAGGTGGGGTCTTATGTTTCCAACTGTCATGTACATGCCTAAGATCTGATAGATGTTTGCAACAGATGATAGGTCCTTAGTTGGAGTAAAGCCATCCTGGAAGACATTTAAATGAATACATTTTTCAGCACATTTCTCATTTCTTTGCTTAAACAAAGAGCCATCTTGATAATCCTCCAACAGTCCATCCTTACTCTCTCTACTGAAACTTGCATCCACTTCTTTCTGAACTTCAGGGTTACTGAGGAACAGTTCAAGTGTCTTTTTCATTGGCACGTAATATATACATCTCCTATTGTTTGTATCCTTTGATAGGTTGATTTCTTTGGGAGAGACATAGTCGAAATGGGCTTTGTAGAATGACTTTCGGAGAGCAGTAGTGCTGAGGGTAGGTCCTCCAACATCTTTATGATGGGCGGCATATATACAGTCTGAAGACAAAATTTTCATCTTAATTCTTTCCTTTACGTCTTCAGGTAGTTCAACACCTTCCAGTTCTTGTGAAATCGTTTCATTCATGATAGCCAAGTTGATCTCTGAAAGTCGAGCTACCGATTCTGCAATGTCTTGGACGGTACTTTTTGGCAGAAGGTGCTCAGATTCAAACTTCATGTATGTCATTGCCAAACTGCGATAAAATTCTTCTTTCTTCTGTTGAAGTGTATCTTCCCGAGACATCTCTGAAACAGGAATATCAGATGCACTCACATTATCGCCCATTTCTGCCCCATCATCATCCTGATAGTCCATTTCAATATCCAAGTGGCTACTGGTGGTTTCATTGGCACCAGAAGAAGTCAGTCCAGTAGGATCTGGAACACCCACACAAGTATTCCAACCTTTATGTTTCTGAGACAAGTGGACAGAGAATGTTCGTTTCAGGAAAAAATTATCACTCTTGCACACATCTTTGAAGGGGCACTGTGTTTTTACCCCTTGATCTTGGTGATCCTTCATTAAATGACGGCACAGCAACTTGTACGATGGATAAGTTAACTCACATTGTCTGACTAAGCATGCCAAAGGTGTGGTCTGAATCTGAGGAGTATTTTTAACTTCCTGATGTGCATATAATGCATGGAGCTCTAATGCCTTGTATGAATGAAAGGAAATGAAACAGGTTGGCCACTGACAAGTGAACTTGAAATTCTTGTCAGACACATGGCACTTTTGATGTAAAATACTTTCACAAAGGGTTAAAAACTTGGGTTTTAAATCACACAGAAGGCACTGAAATTCAGGGCCAGGGTTTGGCTCAATCCCAGCAATGAGAAGCAGAGCACACAGAATCACGAAGAGGAGGGTATGCACTCCTACTTCAGAAAGGGAATTTGCAAACTCCACACAAGATCGTGAGGACATGCAACCTCCACGATAAAGGCCAATCCTTGCCCTCCAGGTTCCAACATCAATGCCCATTTTGTTGGTTTGCACCTGAAGCAAAGGAAGCCACTCTTAGTTAACAAGAACAGTCATCTCAGGAGTAATACTACAGCCCCAATTCAAATCAACAATAAATATAAAAGATACATACCTACACATCAGACTAGAAATGCAAAGAATAGACTCAACAAGTATACGCAACTGAGGAGGGTAGCTTGGAATCAAGAAACAGTGAGTAAGGGAGAGGGAGGCCTCACAAGTTATCAGAAGAAAACGGCAACTGAAACATAACAAGCAAAAGTTTAAGTCAACATCACAGAGTGAGCATAATATAAACAACCATAAAAGGTCTTTACTTTCATTTAAAAAAAATTGCAACATTAAATATTTAAATTCTTTTGTATCTTACATGATCTTTAAATCAACTGCCCAGTGCACTGAGTTAGTACGGAAATCTTTCAAATGAAATGAACCCGTACAAATAGCAACACCAAAACCCAGAAGGAAGATTACATGAAGCCTATGTGCAGCACATTTGATAGAAGACAAAGAACTCATCAAAATCTTGCTACCCCAAAAGAGCACGCCTCTCCTGAAAAAGAGGTTAAACAAAATGAAGCCCTAACACGAATTCAAGCAATTTAAACCTCCGTGACAAATCAGAATATGAAAGACAAGGTGACCTAAAACGAGATACAATGAATTTATATTGATAGAGCAAAGTTAGATCGTCCACCCTGCACACACAGTCTTAAGACTTCGTCGAAATAATGTCAAAACCTGGCTAGATACACCCACACAGCAACTACTCGCCGATAGAAATCAAACCAAAAGACAGTTGAAGGTTATCGTGGTGTCGTGCACGATCAGGCAGCCAACCAAACACGTTATCTATCACCTCTTTGGGAAACAGAAGACATTGTTAGAAAAGTTTTTACGTCACCTCAAGTAATTAGGAGGGGACTCTTCTTTGTTTGGTCTTTGCCAGTCTTTGATATAAATAATGACTAGTGTCGATGACACTTTACCTGACTAGCGCGGTTATGGTTTTGTTTTTGGCAGCGACTAGAGCATCGACTGCTAAAATACCACGACTGATAGCTTTATTCTGAGCAATAAAAATAAAATATATCTACTTGGTGAATAATCAGCAATTTTATTAAGCTAGAACACATGGGATTTGCTCTTGAGTTGAGCTTTTTCAATGCTAGATGGCATCGCCGGAAATCAGGAGGGAATGACGTTATTTTTGGTCTGAGTGTTCATTGGCTGATACAAAACAAGTGAATGCACGGGATGACCCGCGGCCAAGGTGCCTTTCCCGCGGCATTTTCTTCAACGTCTCATGAGCAGGACGCCTCAGCTGCCTTCAGAAAGGAAGCCTACAGCCACAGAACGTACGTAATAACAAAGAATAATCAGTATTTATACGGTTACATATATTCTTAGTTTACCTGTGTTCATATGGGCATATTTTCTTCACAGATGAGTGACTTCATGGATAATGACCAAAACTATGGAGAAGAGGACACGAAGTTTGTATCAGACTGTCTGAAATCCTGTTTTAAGAGCTGGAAGGACGATAGAGTTCAGCATATGGCTCTCAAGATGATCCAGGATGGCATGACAAAGGACGTCATAAGTCAAAATGTGATTACACCAGAAAATCTGCAAGATTTAGGGTTTGATAAATATCAGGCTAAAGCTCTCTTGCAGTTCTGGACAGCACCTAATGCTGGTGAGATTGGTTTGGTTAGTTTGTGTACCCTCCCGCACTCATTACTTGAACCTTCAAGGTTAACAACAACAACCATATTCCTATTGCAGAGAACGCTGCCCAGCCAGAGCGTGGGCCAATGATTGATGTTCAGCAACAGCGGAACACTCTCGTTGACATTTCAAAGTTTCAGTTGAACTGGGACAATGTGTACGCAGTGATGTACAAGGATACCTCTGCAGAAGAGGTCTTGAAAGGGAAGAAAAGGCCTTGCCAACCACTAATGGCTAAGATTGCCCGTGAAATTGTGCGTCAGGTGAAGAGGAGAGTTACCTCTGTGACTCGTGCAACTTTTGTGACTGTCTACCATAAGCTGATGCTGTCAAAGCATCCAGATTCCTTTGCAGAATTGCTTGGAAAAGGCTCGGACTGTGCAGGCGGAGTATTATTCACTTTAAAAACATCTTTTGACAACAGCAAAAGACCTGACCGCAACCAGCACCTGAATAATGAAGAGTTTCTAACCAGACAATTTGAGCAACCCAGGGGTAAGTTTTCTTACGGCTGTGTCCAGTGGCGTGTAAAGAATCACCCACAGGGCCAAACTGATCAAACAGTGCAGGAGCAGCAGGAGAAAATGAATACCACCTTTCAGGAAGTGCGGTCAAAATTTTGGAAGTGGGATGAAATTGAGCAGATGATGACAAACACATATAAAGCTCAAAGGGACTTGCTAAACAGAAACATTGAGGCTGCTCAAGCTCAACAGAAGAAAAAACTGGCAAATTCAAGGAAGCGCCGCAGGGGAGGTGAGCTTACGGAAGAGGCTGAAGAAGATGACCCTGCACAACTTGTAACAATAACTCAAGTATCAAATGAATGGCCATTTCTCTTCACATATCAGGGCCTGCTCATACATTATAAAATATTGACAAAAGTTGACTTGGAAGCTGAAATAAGGAAGTTTGAGGATGATGGCCAGCAGGAAGTCTTAATGGAGTTTATGAAGAAGAATGAAGATGATGCTTTCTGCAAAGTTATAAGACGGATGGAAAAGGCTAAAAGATCAAAACCAGATAAGTCAGACTATGAAATGAGGGCTTTTAGTTTGTTGCTGCCAAAGTACTTTGGAGAGGCTGGATTCGTTGATGTTGTAGAGGTAAAGTTTCTTTGAAACATTTTTTGGTTTTGTTCTTTGGATGTTTTATTACTGTCCAGTCAATATCATTTACAGCTACGATCACTTCCACAAGTGATTCTGTGGAAAACTGAAGAACGTAACTTATCAGCATTATTCTGTTGCAGGAGACAGCTTCAATAGATGTTCTGGAGGCACCAGCCTACCCTAAGCTGATTGTTCCAGGTAATGTCAGAAAATCAGCTACCACACTTACGCATCCTCATTTCTCTCTCATCCAAATTTTTTTAAAATAAAAAATCACATGTCACTTGCAGGATGAACTTGTGAATCCAATGGTCAAAATCAATACATATTAATAGCAATAGACATTGTGAATATAATTTTATTCCTTTTATGAAACTTATCTTTATCTTTTTCTGCTCTGTGGCATCGTCTCCTTGTTGAACATTTCGGTTCTTTTTCATTTAACCCAGTTATAATTTAAAACTGACTGCCAAAAGCAGCATTCAGGACTGATATTGTTTGATTTTCTTTGCAGCAAAGCACCTTAATCTATTCAAGGCCAAGAAATTTTACCTCGGAGTAGATGGGCAGTTTCAATTTTCTTTTGTTTCTTTTGAAAGAGCCATTTGGAGCATATTTATGATATACTTTGTTTTCAACCTTGAATACGACCCCGTGGCTCAGCTAACTTTGGAATTCATGCAGAGGTAATGCTTTAAAAACTTGCACATGGGGACCTAAATAGAAAGCTAAGGAAGGAAATGAGATTTTTAATGCCAATACATGCCTGTTCATGTGAAACAATGTTTTATTTTTCAGATACATTGTGCATGTTGACCCAGCAAAGGGCAACAAACGCCCCGCCAAAGGGCCAAAGAACCAGAAGTTCACAACCAAGGTTGTGCATAGTGATGTGGCTCGGTTGTGCCGCAAACTGAAGGAGCTGCAAAAGGGAAAGGAGAATAGAGAAAGAGATGCTGAATCCTCAGGATCAGAAGATAACGACCTAAGTGACGGCAGTGACATAGAATAAAAAAAAATTATTGCATACATTTGTAGGTTCTTTGAAAGAAATATGTTCTGTTCCCTTATTTGTTATTCAATGAAATTCTTATTCTTATATTTTTGTTTTCATAATAGTCTAAAAATGTTATAGCTTATGAGTTGTTCTTGAGAACTTCATTAATGACATTCTGGTGAACCATTAATACAAATATCTAGAGGTTGATGGTCTTCACTCTCTCAGACTGGCCTGTTTAGAAATTAAAGATCATGGTTTACTTGGAAGAAGCGTGCGATGGCTATTGGCTAGGTATAATTGAAGGACCATTGCAAACAGTGTTGACATGAATCAGTAGAAAGAGCTAGTGTATGTTATAGAGATGATGCAGAGAAAGGCAAAGGACACTGCTCATTCTCTTCTTACTCCTTATCCCATAACAAAAATAAGTTACTATGTATTATGATGAATGCACCTATCATGCATTTTTAAGATTGTATTCATTCTGTCATCATACCTGTTCTCATACTGTTAAACTATTAGTCATATATTTATCAATTTCTCTAACTTTGATTTTATATTCCATAGTCAGTTAAGTTTGCGTACTTTCTGTGTTCAGCTATGAACTACTAGGAACATTCGCCTTCAAAGAAAAGTGGATTGTTTGCTTCTCTTTTATCAAAATTACCTATTTAGTTGGAAATATTTGTTACCCAAGATTAGTTACTTATCAATAACATTTTTGACAAATCAAACTAGTACCTGATATCTCTTAGAAGTTATCACTAATCAGAGCTTGATTACTTTTACTTATTTATTTTTGGAATGATAAAAGAGATTATAAGAGCACAATCCATAGGGTTTTCCCCCCATTCAACATTATGAAGGTTGTCCAATAAAACATCAGAACTATGGAGAGAATGCATTCAATTTTTTATTTGTGTTCCCTTCTGGGAGCTCCAGCCCCAAAGAATCAAAGAAAATTACAACACAAATACATCTAACAACAGAGCTTGTTCTTCACGTTTCTGCAGGAATAATGTAAGGATGTAAGAAATGAGAAAAATGCAAGGTCAATTTCCAGACTATGAAAGACACCAAAGTTACTGTTGACACATGACAGGATTTCAGATTTACCTACATCGGGGCTGCAATCCTAGAGCTGCAGATGGTGATGGTGCTTGAGGTGCTGGCATTTATGTGAGCAGCAATCAAGTACTCCTTGCTTGAGGGCTCATTTCCATGATGGCATTATAGTAGTGTCAAAATAGGTCTGTGTCTATCTAGGTTATCATCTTGTGACAGCTCGGATTGAGTAGCCATGGGAGTGACGGATTGATATTGGCCTGTACCAAACAGCGACCTGTAAAAATATGATAATGAATAATGCATGAGTACCACAAGCATTTGGAAGGTAAAAGAGAATCACTCATAAAAAGTTGGTCTGAAAAGAACAACATGAAAACCAGGTAAAAATATAGCATTATACTTGGCAAAGAAAACTAAACACAGCAAATTCAACATTAAAAACAGTGACTTTTCAAAAGCAATGGCAAAAAATACTGGCAAAGACAAGGGGAGAAAACTGCATATTCAGAAGAACACTCTGCCTCTGTTTGCAAAGACCACACACACATGCACTAGTGAGGAAGGAAACAGCTTCAGACTACATACAGAAACCCCAAGGTAGATGGGTTGAGGGATAGGACGAAGTACAGATCAGTACATACCGTACTTGGTGAAAGCAACAGAAAGGGGTTGGAATATAAAAATAAACACGAGCAGGTTTGGGGGTAAGAAATCACAATTCACATTCTGAAAAGTTTATGCACAACATTGCAACATAAGCAATTGATTTGTCAGACTTCTTGAGGCCTCTAATCCCAATACAATTTACAGTTCACTATCATTTAAGATACCAAGCACTCCTTAGAACTTTGTGAACTCAGCTGATGAAGATCAAAAGTAAACTACTTGTTCCAATCATGACTTTGAAATGGAAAAAGAAAAGGCAAAATAAAACTGGGCTGACATGGAACTCACCTTGATTGTGAGGCAAAGTAGGGCGTAGCACTTTGCTTGCTCTTAAGTTTACATAGCTCCGCTGGTGGAATGGTTTGGCCATGGTTGCAATGTCCCCTTCAGCTCGCTTCATGGTGCCATCAATAGCATAGGCAGGTGCAGGGCGGAGTTCAGCTTCTAGGGCCAGACATCAACGCCATATATGCCTGCAACCACGAAAACCTGCTACATACAACATAATTACATGAGATAATGGGAGCAAAGCAGAGACTCAGCCGTCAGCTACAGCGTCTTAAGCAGCAAGCACACCAGGGCAAGGCCAGAAAGCTAGGTTATGGGTCCCATGTTTGGGGTATAAACATGGCACAGACTTCAAAGTTTTGCGATGATTACTCATGGAAATTACCAAGCATAAGTTTCACGATGACACTGTAGCGTTGGCGAATGTTATCCTGGGCGTAGTAGGTTCTAGAACTATGTTTATCCTTCGGAAAAGGTTCATCTCACGATCCACACAGACGCAAGTCCTGCACCTTCATTGTCCACGATGGCCCTTAATCACAACAGTACCAGAAAGTACATTTCTCTCCACAATCCTGCGCAATCAAAGACAAGCTGGCCAGTGACCACCCAGAACAATTTTAAACCACGCTTGTAATACAAAGTCAGTTTCATCTACTTCACTAACCAAGGCGATAGTTTGAGATCAAACGCTGCCTCTTGGCGGCGGCTTGCTTTGGTGAGAGCTTTGGCAGCTTTCTTCAGGCGCAGGCGAACCGTAGTGGTTTTCTTCACAATTTTTTCATTTTCTCGGACGGCAGACATCTTTTTTGGAACAAATACTGGCTTGTTTATGAAAGTAGTGTCCGCATTGTGTTTGGTGTCTGTGTTTACATTTCGTGCCTGCCCCAGAGCTGTATTCACCACACTGCACCGATTATTTGCAGTTCCGAACCCGGGAAACATAACATGTACTGCACTTACATCTCATAACCGACTGATTCGGCAAAAACAAAGCGAAAGTGCCGTGATGTATTTGTAGCCAGCTCAATTCAATCATTCACTTTCCGTGTGTCAACAGTGACACTGGTTATTTATAAGTACTTTGCGATCCGCAACGATACAGACGACAAGGCCGGTTCGCAGGTTAGTGCATGTCATTTGGTTGCATCGAGGTAAATTCCAACATCAGCAGGTAAAGCCAAATACGGAAATAGTTCTCGAAGAAAAGCAAAATAAAAAGAAAAACGTCTCTCTCATTTTTCTCTCCTTTTTTTTTTGTTCCATTGCAAAAGTTCTGGTAATCTTCAGATAAAGGAATTATGGTAAATTTGTAGGAACAGTTGGATTTTTGTTTAAATTGTGCATAATCAATTAAACTAATTTATGTTTACTGGATGGTCAGAGATACTAAGGTAGAATCAGGCTGCCTATTTGGTTCAAGAGACACTCACAGCATACTCACAGTCATTCCTTAAGGAACTGACAGCCAGCTATCTTAGATCTGCCAAAAATGAAAATGGGAGAGCACAAATTTAACTTAATTATTGGCAAAATAAGAAGGAAATGATGAGATTGTGTAAGAATGTAAAGAGAGTGACTCAAGCTCAACCAGCACAACTGCTCTTTATAGTTGTACAATATGTAATAATTCATTCCTTACAAATTAAGTGTTCACTATCCATCCACAGTACTTTTTAAAAGAAAACAAACTTGGATTGCATTGTGAGTCAAAAAGACGATAGTTGTAAGAGTCTCGTTCTGATGTAGTTCACTGATTGTCTTTAACTTATTGGCTGGTATACAATGTGAACAGAACTTTCGTCAAAACTTGTCACTGTGACAAATAGTCCATCATCAGGGCTTGGTGCTCCTTCTGTTACACTTCGTCATAATTTTATGATTCTATCGTCAGTTTGATGAGATCTTATCGTCTTCACTTCTGAATGAATTTTTCATCAGCAGTTTTCTTGTAAAATGACGAGAAGTTCTTACAGTGCCTGTCCGGCCGGAACCGAAAAGTCTCCTCCAATCAGCACGCACGTTACACATTAGTGCACGCCCCCGCCGGTGTCACTGAGGGCGAGGGGGCAGAGGGGTAGGGGGCTCTTCTGTCTTCGGGAAGCTGGCCTCCCCCTCCCCCTATGCATACGAGTGCGCACAGGGTGACTCCGAAGCTCCGGCTCGCCGCCCGTCCGTCTGTCCGTCCGCAGGCCTCTTCGTCCTGCCGATCTCAAGGTTGGTCTCGCGTGGTTACCAAGGCCCAGGAGGGGCTGCGGTGTGTGATCCTCGATCGGTCCTCCATCGCGATGATGTGGGGCACAGCGGGTTGCGCCCCTTGCGCGCCTCGAGTCATGAATCTTCACGCGAGTCCAGACACCCACGCCAAGGGGTCCACAACTCTGCTCCAAAGTGTACACTGATTGTGTTGATTGTGTCGATTTTTCCGCCTACTTTGCAGAAAATTTGAAATTTCAGATTGGTTAGAGCCCTTTACGGCCGTTCTTAGCCCTTAAATGAAGCCCAGGCCTCATTCTAATGCAGTTTTTAAGATTTTTAATTGATGATTGTGTTTGATTGTGTGGAAATGTGTACACTGATTGTCTCGAGTTGTGGACCCCTCGACCCACGCCATCCGCATCGTCGTGCTCACACTGCCCGTATTGGATGTCCGCATTGACTATGAATTTGATAGGAACGATTTTGATGACCTCTTTAGGACAGAGCGTTGCCTGGGCGCGCCAAGGGCGGGAAAAGGCCAAGCGCGCGGCTGCAGCGTCCCTTGCTGTCGTGTCGATGACACTGCGAGCCAGGCCACACCCCCTGCTGGCTGTACCGGCCGGCCGAGGCGAGGCACACATCTGCAAGACATTGGGCAGCGCGTCCTATATGGTGACTGATTGCTTCCGACAGGCGTTTGGGGGATTTTCGGCAGAGGCGGCTTTTCCTAAGAAATCTAGGGCAGAGTGGGTGGCCGAAAACTGGGCGCGAACCGATTTCTCTGCCCGATCAATCGCTTTGATTGATCAGCAATTATTTTACTAAATCAAAAAATTGCTGCCACCTTGCAAGCTATGAGTACGATGACGGAGGGCTGACTTGGGCGCTTATCGGTTTAACGGGACCTTCTGCTTCCTTCCTGCGACAAGAAGCCTACCGCACACCGTTAGTGTTATGTTGGTTTTCTGACCTCTCCGTTTTCCCAAACGATTCCCCCCGTGTTTGCCGATTCGCATGTTTCTCGCTGAGTCAGCTAGTCTCCGCACCACTGTCAGTAGTGTGTGCCGTGGTTGTTTGTGGTCGTGCTGTTTCGATGGGACTTGCTACACCCACCGGGCGGGGCGGGGCGGGGCGGGGCGGGGCGGAGCGGGGCGGGGCGGGGCGGGGCGGAGCGGGGCGGGGCGGAGCGGGCCGTGGTGGTCGTGCGACGAAGGGTTCACCGGTGAGCGCAGCGCGTTCAAAAATCGCGCCAATTTCTGTCGGCACTATTATCGAGGGGCGTTACGTAACATGTGCACGGCGCCAGCTGCGAAAACACACACACACACACATAGAAAGGCGAGACGCGCCTCGTGTCCCTCCGCGGGGCACACGACGCACACATAGCTACGCTACGCGCTGGTCTGCCGTAACAGGCGAATAACTAACGGAGAGCTTCGCGACAGCATGTGTGTGTGTGTGTGTGTGTGTGTGTGTGTGTGTGTGTGTGTGTGAGGGGAGGGGGCTAGGAGCTGCTGACTGCAGGCGCGGGCCGTCAACGCCGCCTCGCTACGCCACCCGAGCCGCCGCCGCCGCCGCCGCCGCCGCCGCCTCCGTCAACGCCCTGACGTTGGCGCATTGTTTTGGCGCGAAATGCGACGTTGGCCCACACGCCACTCGACAGTCCCAGTCCTGCGCGCGAATCAGAATCAGCAGCAGCGCGTGTTGGTTTTGCCTCCGTTTGCCTCACCCCGTATCTCTCTCTCTCTCTCTCTCTCTCTCTCTCTCTCTCTCTCTCTCTCTCTCTCTCTCTCTCTCTCTCTCTCTCTCTCTCTCTCTCTCTCTCTCTCTCTCTATCTCTCACGTGGTTTTACGACAAGCCCTGCCGACGTCTCTCCCTTGGGGGCAGTAGTTGCCGGTGCCAAGGCTGCCAGGGCGGATGTGGATGGCTTTGATGTGAAGTCGAATCGCGGCACTACTACATGTTGATCTGGGCGTCCGACCCGGTGAGGAGGAAGCAAGTGTTGCCAGGGAAAACTGTGTGTCCGTGTCCGACCACCGAGGGGAAGAGAGAGAGAGAGAGAGAGAGAGAGAGAGAGAGAGAGAGAGAGAGAGAGAGAGAGAGAGAGAGAGAGAGAGAGAGAGAGAGAGAGAGGCGTCAGCTAGCTGCGTCGTGTCATGTCCCCAGTGCCACTGCGCATGCACAGGGCCGACAGGCGTCCTTGGCATGTGATGCGGGCTGCCTAACCGGCTGCATGTACATAGCAGCGCAGCCGACGGCCTCCCGAGCGCCTCCCGCCATGGTCGGCCTTGGCAGCACACCCCGTGCTCGACACACCGCACACAGTAGTGCGGCAGCTGCTGCGAGCCATGTCGAAGGGTTGTCCCCGAGTCACGTATAGGACACCTCTGTCAATGCGCCCTCGGCCTTCCTTCAGGGATCATCCTTTGGGTCATTCATTTGGCCGGACCTGCGCGCCTGCTGGGTAGGCAACCGACGGCCCTTGCATGCACGTGTGCCTTGTGGGCTGGCCTACCCCGACACTCTCAGGCGCTTGTCCATGTCCAAGGAACTTGTCCAGGATTTTCCAAACGGAAATTGTTTTCTCACCAGTAGACGTGGCGCTACACGTGAACGCATCGCGCCTGATCCGTGGTGGACGATAAACCGGCGGATCTGGCCAGCTGGGCGGAGGCAGCGGAGCAGGGCGGGCCGGGCGCCGTTTGCACGTCGTTGTGCAGTCAGTGCCGAAGCCGAAATAGACGGGCAGTACGAATGCGATGCGAACTCCTCCCAGCAACAGCAGTGCGCCTCGGTGCCTCGTCAGTGGCTGCACTGCAGTGTACGCCCCCCGCTACACGGCACAGCCCTGCTTATCAATGATGCTCAATAGGGTATTCCAGCCAATCTGTGCAGTCAAAGAACGAGCACAAACTGCAACAACATCCCCGAGGAGGGTATAGTGGGCATGCGGTGGCAGCCCTCTGTCCTCTCCACAGGTGAGGGGACTCTAGATGAAGATTCTTTCTAAAAGTCCACACACGGGGTGGACGATTTCCCCTCCCGGGAAGAGTCTCCGTACTGACCCTACTTCCGTTTCGAAGACTCACGGCAGAGGTTTCAGGTTCCTAGCGGAGCGTATTTGCAGGTTCTCAGCATACGCTGTCAAAGACGCCGGCCAGGCCCGGGAATCAAGATGCCCGGCCCAGCCCAGTGCCCGTCCGGCTTCCGGCATCCGCCTCCCGCGGCCCGGCCCGGCCGTGTTCACGTGTGCGTGGCGTGCGGTGGCGAGGCGTGGCAGCTTTGACGCAGGCTTCTTTCCGGCCCGCGGGGACCGGTGCGGTGCTTTACGGAGTGGCCTCGCGGGCCTCGTGAGCCTCGGGGGCCGCGGGGGCCGTGGGGGCCGCGGGGGCCGTGGGCTGCAAAGCCTCCCCCGGCCGAAGCCCGACGATCCGCGTTGGTGCGTAATCAGAAGGCTGGATCGGGGGGACGAGTGTTTACAACTCGCCAAGTTTACTAGCTCTTGCCTCAAGTGAATCGCATACATCCCCCGCGAGTGGCGCGGCGCACGGCCGGCGCGTGTTCCCGTCGACCTCCGCCGTCGCCCGCACCCCGCGGAGCAGCCGAGGGCAGCCGTCGGCGCCGCAGAATACCCCCCCCCCCCCACCTCCAAGACCAACGCCAAACAAGTTTTTCTCATTCAATATCTAATCTCCATATTTTTTCACCCGCGCGCCTCGCGCAGCGCGGCTTATCTGACGGCTCTCTGATGAGATCCCCGCTTGCGATTGACAGTCAGCGGGGAGCTGAGCAGAGCAGAGCAGGGCTGAGCCAGAGGTAGAGGCAGGGCCGGGGACCGGCAGGGCAGAGGTGCACGGCCACAGTCAGCAGGGAGCTGAGCAGAGCAGAGCAGGGCTGAGCCAGAGGTAGAGGCAGGGCCGGGGGCCGGCAGGGCAGAGGTGCACGGCCACAGTCAGCAGGGAGCTGAGCAGAGCAGAGCAGGGCTGAGCCAGAGGTAGAGGCAGGGCCGGGGACCGGCAGGGCAGAGGTGCACGGCCACAGTCAGCAGGGAGCTGAGCAGAGCAGAGCAGGGCTGAGCCAGAGGTAGAGGCAGGGCCGGGGACCGGCAGGGCAGAGGTGCACGGCCACAGTCAGCAGGGAGCTGAGCAGAGCAGAGCAGGGCTGAGCCAGAGGTAGAGGCAGGGCCGGGGACCGGCAGGGCAGAGGTGCACGGCCACAGTCAGCAGGGAGCTGAGCAGAGCAGAGCAGGGCTGAGCCAGAGGTAGAGGCAGGGCCGGGGACCGGCAGGGCAGAGGTGCACGGCCACAGTCAGCAGGGAGCTGAGCAGAGCAGAGCAGGGCTGAGCCAGAGGTAGAGGCAGGGCCGGGGGTACCGGCAGGGCAGAGGTGCACGGCCACAGTCAGCAGGGAGCTGAGCAGAGCAGAGCAGGGCTGAGCCAGAGGTAGAGGCAGGGCCGGGGACCGGCAGGGCAGAGGTGCACGGCCACAGTCAGCAGGGAGCTGAGCAGAGCAGAGCAGGGCTGAGCCAGAGGTAGAGGCAGGGCCGGGGACCGGCAGGGCAGAGGTGCACGGCCACAGTCAGCAGGGAGCTGAGCAGAGCAGAGCAGGGCTGAGCCAGAGGTAGAGGCAGGGCCGGGGACCGGCAGGGCAGAGGTGCACGGCCACAGTCAGCAGGGAGCTGAGCAGAGCAGAGCAGGGCTGAGCCAGAGGTAGAGGCAGGGCCGGGGACCGGCAGGGCAGAGGTGCACGGCCACACGGCCAGGCGGACGGTGTATTCTCCGCTCGCACCTCCTGCTTCCTATTGCGCACCTGGGTCGGGGGCCGCCGGCGAGGGCTTTAACGGGGCCCTGATTAAGACGACCACCTGCTGATGGGCTTGCAAGCCGGTGGTGTCAGCGTTGACGGATTCTGCCTATGACGGCCAGTTTTGCTGCTGTGTCTTGGAAGTATTCCTCGTAGCCGCGCTCCCTGGTCGGCGCGCGCCTCTGATGATGGCTGTATTGTGCACGCTCCTGCCGCTTTGTTTATGCACATGGGGGTCTGCCAGAGGCGGGGGCATGCACTCTACACTCTCTGTGTAGGGAGGCAGGGCCAACTCGACCCCCCTCGCCTCCGCTGCAGCTGCTCGTCAATTGGATCAATCGCATCAAGTCCACTCAGCTACATGATCGCCCCGGGCCACTGGAGTGCATGCCGCCGGCCGCCGGGTGGCAGGTCAGTAGCGCACGGGGTGAATTAGACAAGCTGCTCCGACTGCTGTAGGCAACAGTTAACACCGGTGAGGTGAGCTTGTTGACATTGCCGCGCTGGCTGCGGCTGAGCTGCGGCTGAGCTGCGACTGAGCTGCGGCTGAGCTGCGGCTGAGCTGCGGCTGAGCTGCGGCTGAGCTGCGGCTGAGCTGCGGCTGAGCTGCGGCTGAGCTCAGCTCCACCCCCTACACCACAGCCGGGGCACGGCCGCCGGGGCGATAGAGGCATAAGCCAAGGCTACGCCAGCGGAAATTTCTGGCCGACGATTGTGGCAGCAGACCGTTTGTGTGTGTGTGACCTGCCTGTTGGGGTGGGTGCAGCCAGGACATGCCATGCTCAGCGAGCACGAGCCTCCTGGCCTCATCATTCTTGGCTGTTGATTCAAGTGAAATGCGAGCGGTTAGACCTGCCGGTGGGGGAGGGGAGAGGGGGGCGTCTCCGAGGGGGTTCCCCGGGCCCCTCCTGGGCCGCGCCACCTACCCGCACGGAGGGACGACGAGAGGGGGGGGGGGAGGACGCCAAGTCGAATTCGTCAATATTGAAACAACGTATATATGAGGGGGTTGGGGTGGAGGGGGCTACTCGTTAGCGTCGGAGGTCCCCAGACCCGACCGACCCGACTCGACGCACCGAGTCTTGGCTTGCTTCGACTGTTCGGGGAGAGCAGCTTTCGGACTCCTGCTGCTGAAGGACGAGACTGGGAGATGCGCCAGTCCACACCTTCGAATAAGTCCACTCCCACTGCTGACACCCTTTCAGTTAGTTTGCTCCGGATTCGCACTTTTTGAAGAGAGAGAGAGAGAGAGAGAGAGAGAGAGAGAGAGAGAGAGAGAGAGAGAGAGAGAGAGAGAGAGAGAGAGAGAGAGAGAGAGAGAGAGGGAGGGAGGGAGGGAGGGAGGGAGGGAGGGAGAGAGAGAGAGAGAGAGAGAGAGAGAGAGAGAGAGAGAGAGAGAGAGAGAGAGAGAGAGAGAGAGAGAGAGAGAGAGAGAGAGAGAGAGAGAGAGAGAGAGAGAGGGAGAGAGAGAGAGGGAGAGAGAGAGAGAGAGAGAGAGAGAGAGAGAGAGAGAGAGAGAGAGAGAGAGAGAGAGAGAGAGAGAGAGAGAGAGAGAGAGAGAGAGAGAGAGAGAGAGAGAGAGATAGGGGGAAAGGTTGGGGTTGTGGCGAGGCTAATATCCCATTTCTCCTCCACGTGTGTCGTCGTCCTACGACCTGATCCTAATATCCGCCTGTGCGTCAGACGGCAAGGACCACACCCTTTTCAGCTCTGCTCCAAAACTGGCGGTCTGGGCGGGCGTCGTCTTGTCCAAGTCGAAGGCTGCCGCCGCTGCTGCCGCTGCTGCCGCTGCTACCGCCGCTGCTGCCCATGCTGTCAGATCAATCATCCTCACGCGACTTCGCGGCCATCTGAAACCATCCGGTCTCGTCTAATTATTTCTGAATGAGGCGGGGCGGGAGGAAGCGTGCGTTCCGCGGAGCTACTTTGTTGGAAATCTCGACATTGCATGCTGGGGGTGGGCCGGGGGTGGGCCGGGGGCGGGCCGGGGGCGGGCCGGGGGCGGGCCGGGGGCGGCAGGCCGAGGGCGGCAGGCCTCGGTCAGGAGAGGGCGCTAGATCGGAGGGCGCGGTCGGGCGCGTTGCCTCGCGTCAGGTCGAGTCGAGTCGGGTCGCGAGGTCTAGTTTGCTCCGCAAACATGTCTGCCACTAACTGCGGAGGCCAGGCCGCACGCCGCACACCGCCTCGCCCGCGCGGTACGGCCACGGCCCACGGCCTCCCACGGCCCTCCTGGGGTACCGCCGGCTCGCTGCCAAGATGGAGGAAGGGAGGAAGGAAAAGGCACCCTCTTGAAAGGACAGTCTCTTACAACCGACGCGGGATTTATGAATTTTGATCGCATTTTGATTGTTTTTTTTTTGCGTGAATTTCGGGCCTTATTTTAGTTTTATTCCTGTCCCCCCCCCCCCCTCCGATCGCCACCGCCTTGTGATCCACACCACCGCCAGGCCAGATCGAAAAAACAACAACAACTAAAAACTAAATAAAACGCCAGGCGATGCTGATGTTGTTATTGTTTGTTGTGTGTTTCAGATATCGGCGGGACCAGCACATCGCAGCATGATGAGATCCGTGAGTATGCACACACGACACACACACACGCACACACGCGCGCGCGCGCGCTGCCAGGACCGAAGGGCGCGGCGTGGCTTCGCGTAGGCAGTCGTAGTGGTGGCGTAGTAGCAGCGCTGACTGCTGACTCCACGCCGCGCCGCGCTGCCGGACGTTTTGAAAAGTAGCGACCGAAAGCGCTAACGAGTTTAAAAATGCTTTGGGCCGCGTTTAGACCGCTCGCCCCCGCCTGCCCCGCCCCGCCGCGCCGCGTGGGCCTGGTCCTCTCCTATACCTTTCATTTGCTTCACAAAGCAGCACACGGCGCGGGGCGGCGAGGCGAGCCCTGCCTTTTGCAGTCCTACAGATATGACGGGGACGGGCTGGGCCCCTTGGCCGGGCTGAAACGTCGTTTCTAGCGCCGATCATAGTAAAACTGAACGATATATGTGATGCCACATCACTTGTTCCGAGCGCTGTGCTGACACGCAGGGAGGAATGTGTTGTGCTGACGCCCCGCGTCTCTGCTGTTTCGGTGGCATACGATTATGCACGGCATGGAGTAACTCGTCCACGCCCTTCGCACGTAATAACGTTTGACGCGCCATCTTACGAGTTATTTGTCGACTCTCGGCCCTGCCACTCAGCTTCTAATACACACACACACACACACACACACACACACACACACACACACACACACACACAGAGTTAGTTTACTCGTGTAGACCGAGCGACACCTCGGAGGCGGCGGAGGCTCAGCCCGGCCCGGCCAACCGTCGCGCCTCTAAAAACATGCTATCCTATCCGCCTCCTTTGTTTCATGTGGGCGGCGCCGTATTTCCCAAAGATTTACAACGCCTTCTTATCGCGCCCGTCTGCCGTGTTCCTGGCTCCCGACGGTACCTGACGCCTGACGGTTCCTGACGGTACCTGACGGTTCCTGACGGTACCTGACGGTTCCTGACGGTACCTGACGGTTCCTGACGGTACCTGGCGGTACCTGGCGGTACCTGACGGTTCCTGACGGTACCTGACGGTACCTGACGGTACCTGACGGTTCCTGACGGTACCTGACGGTTCCTGACGGTACCTGGCGGTACCTGGCGGTACCTGACGGTTCCTGACGGTACCTGACGGTTCCTGACGGTACCTGACGGTTCCTGGCGGCTCCCGACGGTACCTGACGCCTGACGGTTCCTGACGGTACGGTTCCTGACGGTTCCTGGCGGTTCCTGACGGTATGGTCTCCCTGTCTCCGTAACGCGGCGGCGGGTAGCAGCAGCAGCAGCAGCAGCAGCAGCAGGCAGTGGCGTGCGCGTCAGACGTAGGCGGCCGTTCAGGAACCACGTGACACGTGTAATCGGGGTATAATTGGGTACTCTGGAGTGGAGGTTGCCCGGAAGTAAGAAGAAGACAAGCACAAAAGCGAATTCGGAACCGTACGGTATGAAAAGTCACGCAGCAGGCGCCGTGCTCTCAGCCACGAGCGGGCGTCAAAAATTGGGATGCTTAGCTGCCTGATATGTGCCGACCATTTGGCACGGTCACACAGCGCGGAACTACTCCGCACGGTACCTCTCCAGGGGCACCGCCCAACCTGAACCCCCCCCCCCCCCCCAACCCAATGTTCTGGCGGGAGATTCGAAACGTTTCGCCTACTCGGCCGTGCACGGAGATGACTTTGAGTTTTGGCGCTCAAATCTTGGCATTGTCGTACACCGCAGCGGCCGCAGGAACGGCGGAGGCTGCGGGGGCCGCGACAGGGCAAGCAAGGTGTGACACGGGCATGGCGCGCGTTTCGCGACGTTATCTTATCGTTTCGTGTAGACGCCGTCCGTCTGGTTGACATGTCACCAGCAGCATGAGGCGCCTTTTCTTTTCCCCCTGTCGTCCCGGATCCTGTGCTCTGCTCCGCTCTGCTCGTCACCGACGCGCTCGGTCTCCATGGCTGGGAGGGGAGGCCGTTGACGCCCAGACTCTTGTGTAGCGTAGGCGTAGGCCTCGTCGCCTCATCTGAAGACTGACGACCGCTCCACTGGCGGACAGCTGGCCCGGCCCAAAAGGGGCGGTCTGAGTGTGGTGGGATAGGGATACCCGTGCACTCTGGTGCAGAACACGCGCCGTCCCTTCACCGCTGCAATAAACAAACCCCATGTCGGCAAAGGTTGCTGCTGTGCCGTTTTCCGCACACCCTCAATTCTGAATGCTTCAATCAAGGCTTAAATACTCGCGGGAAGTATTGTGTATTCTAATTTTTCTGCCAAGCAAATTATCTTTACTGCGAGCCTTGAATGTGCTTCATCTAAGTATTCCACGCGTACAGCAAGATCGGGGATATCCATGGAAGGCTAGACTCTAACCGTAACAAATACAACAAGGACATCCCGTAAGCATCAAGATATGATTGAGCGGAGTATTCAGAATTGAGGGTGCACTGGAGCTGGCTACAAATACCGGCTTTGTAGAGCGGATAAAAGTCAGTCGCTATGACTGGCTTTTTACAGCCAGCGTTAGCGTTAGGTTGCTAAGGTTAAGATGAAAAGGTTAGGTTAGATTGCTAAGGTTAAGATGAAAAGGTTAGGTTAGGTTGCTAAGATTAAGATGAATGGGTTACTTTCTGCGATGGAACGCGATAAAGCTACTAGCTGCCACGTTCCAGCTCCCCGGAGCGTTTCCGAGTCGCTGAAGTCTGAAACCTTGCTTACGAAACACGCGCGATGCGACACTGGTAAAACGAGGGCGTAGTACTACGTCCCATTGAGGCATAGCATGGAATTACGCTCTAATAAGGCGTAAAAACGTGTCAAGTAGGACCGTTTTGGGCTTATTTTTACGCCTATGGGGCATAGTGCTATTTACGCCTTTTGGGGCGTAGCTTAAGGCGTAGTACTACGCCTTAGTTTTACCAGTGGAGTAAAGAGAACACATTAGCAAAGTGGCTCTCGACCCGATGGCCGAGATATCTCACTAACTAGAAGTCGATACGACTGCTCTCGACGGGAAACATGGGAAGCATTTCGGGAACTTTTTTTTTAATTTTTCCTGGATACGCTGTGCTGAAGCTCGAAGGGTTACTTGAAACACCCTGTTCGAGATCGCCCTCTACGATATGCCCTGCTGGCTTGCCGACACCATTTTTCGCTGTTGCTCGGCTCGCCGCAGTCCCAGCCCAGTCAGGAATGTTCGGCGCTCTCTCTCTCTGTCTCGCTCTCTCTCTCTCTCTCTCTCTCTCTCTCTCTCTCTCTCTCTCTCTCTCTCTCTCTCTCTCTCTCTCTCTCTCTCTCTCTCTCTCTCTCTCTCCCTGTCTCTCTCGCACCGCGCGGCCTTATCGCCACCACGCCTTTTGATAACAACAAAGCCAGCAGTGACGTCCGTGCACCCCGTGCGCCCCGCCACAGGCCGCCGTGTGCCCCTCGTGCACGCCTCGCGCCCGTGCTGGGCCTGGGCCCGGGCCCCGCGGACTAATCAGCGAGCCGATGGAGCCGGAGTCAGGACTTCCCTGCGCCCTGATTGGTTCGCGTTTGGGGCGTCCGTAAAGCAGTCTGAAGTTACTCCCTGTTGAATGCCGCCGGTAGGACGGTGACGCCGAGCGCCTGCGGGTGTCAGGGTAGGCCAGCCCGCACGACATGCGTGCATGCACAAGTCGGTATTGCCTACCCAGCAGGCGCCATGTGTAGCCATGTGCGCTGAGGATGGACTGGGCTCTGGGCGACAGACGAGACGTCCGCTTTGTCAGCCAATCGGATGAGAATGTGAAGCCCACACCGTATAGCTGCATGGCTGAGGGGGAGGCTCAGGCTCAGGGCTCGGCCGAGTCTGCGCGCTTGTTCTCGTTCTCTCTCTCTCTCTCTCTCTCTCTCTACTCGCAACCGCGCGAGATAAGAGATACGCTCCGCACCGCTCCCTACGCCCGGCCCGGCCCGGCGCTGGCCTGTGCCTCGGCCTCAGCTCGGCCCTCTACTCGGCTCACTGCTGCCGCTGCCTGCCCCGGGTAGGCACGAGGCACAACCCAGGCACCACGGCCCGGGCCCCGCGCCTCGCCGCGCCGCGCAGCGCCGCGCAGGCCGTGAGGCACCACGGGTCAGGCCCAGGTCGGCGTCGGTGGCTTCTTGTGCGCAAGCAGCGCCATTGCGCTTGCCTGCCTAGGTGGCCTAGGTTCGCCGGCCAGAGGCAAGTTGGACTTGCACACGCCGCAGCCGCAGCCACACCGTAGACGACGATGCTCATTTCGTCTTATCTCATCTCGTTGTCCTTCTCTTTTCTGTTACAGTGAACAGCAGGCTGCCGGCGCTGCGGCGCTGCCGGGCTCCGGGCTCCGGCCGCCCCGGGCTCTGGTGGGCCCTGTTGGCGGTGGAGGCTCTGGGGTGCACCGGGACCCGGACCCGGACCCGGGTGGGGGACTGGGACTGGGCATGATGCGAGGGGCCTGCAGCTGCAGCATGGCACTGGCCTTTTCGCTGCCCCTCACCGCCCCCTGCCCCTGCCTGCCCCTGCCCCCGACGCAGCCGCCGTACCGAAGACCGCCTCCAGCTGCCCCTGCCGCTACCGCTACCGCCTCTAACGCCTACGTCCTCGCCGTCGCCGCCCCCGCCCTGGTCTCCCTGAGGTGAGGGGTGGGTGCCATGAGCTCTGGGCCGGCGGTTGCCCTGCTCGCTCTAGCGCTGTGCTGCCTTCTGGCCTGCCTGTCGACGGCCTCCAGCACCGTGGGCCCCCTGGCAAGGACAAGGACCCCGTCAGGGACAACGTCAGGGACCGTGGTAGCGGCCCCGTCTACCTGGCCGCGATCGCGCAAGAAGAACATCACCATCGGCTACCTCACAGCCATTAAGGGCGAACTCAATGAGCGCCAGGGCCTGGCCGTGTCCGGTGCGCTCTCTATGGCCCTGGAAGAGGTACGTCGACGTCGGACGTCGGGGGCGGGGTGCTCCTGGACTGCTGCACGCCGTGCACGTCGTGTGTCGTGTACTCACCCTCTCCTCGCGGCCGCGGGCTTTCTTGCTTGCAGATCAACAATGACACGTCTCTGCTGCCCTGGGTCAACCTGAATCTACGCTGGAATGACACTCGCGGTGATACGGTGCTGACCACGCGCTGCATCGTGGACATGCTGTGCGATGGAGTGTCAGCATTTATTGGCCCCGAGGGGTCATGTCATGTGGAGGCCATTGTTGCCCAGTCCAGAAACATACCCATGATAAGTTATGTGAGTACCGCATCCATATTTGTTGTTAGGATTTCTTTGTGAACATTTGTTTTTAAATTTACATTTTTTGTTACTGTATTTTTTTAAATTTTTTAATATTTTTTTTTTGCAGAGATGTTCGGACTATAAGGCATCAATGGCCTCCACTTTTGCAAGGACAGAGCCTCCAGATATACAAGTAAGTTTTTAAAAAAAAAGTAACTCCCAGATGTGAATACGGACGTGTTGTTTTTGAAGACCAATAAATTTACTTTATGTTATCGAAGGTTGTTAAATCTTTGATCTCATTGCTCCGTTATTACCATTGGACAAAATTCACTGTGCTATATCAAGAGACGTGGAGCAACGTTGCCACTTCGCTCCATGACCAGGCTGTAAATGCCAACATGTCCATTCAAGAGGAGGTCCTGGTGACTGATTCCTTTAAGTGTTGTCAGGAAGGACTGAAGTGTTGCCAAGCTAACTATTGGTTCAGAGTTGTGAATAAAACCAAAAACAACACTCGCAGTAAGTGGTGTATTTTTTCTGATAGCCATTGCCGCTCTGCCTTAATTAAAAGCAACTAAATGTTTATTTTCTTTCTATTTCAGTATATGTATTTTTAGGCACGCCAAGTGTTTTAATTGACTTGATGGATAACATGCAAACACTGCAGCTTTTTGAAGCTGGGGAGTATATGGTGCTTTATGTAGACATGATGACACACTCTGTGAAAGAAGCTGCAAAGTATTTGTGGAGTAAGTACTTCTGAGATCCCTTTTTTCCTTGCCCATGTTGTGACAGAGAATAAAAATGTTTGTATCAATTCCTCTTTGTTTTGCAGAGCCCCACGATTTCAATAAACAACAGATATGTTTTACTGATGATAACTTTCAGAAGAGAGCCAGATCATTATTGGTTATTGTCTCAACACCTCCAACACAAAACTATGATAACTTTTCAGAAAGGGTTAGACATTACAATGCCAAAGAACCATTTAACTTCAAAACCCCTATGTTATTTTATACTCAGTTTCAAAAGGTAATGTATGTTTTTCCAATTTCAAAATATTAATGGTGGAACAGACCTATTTATTTAATCTTTTAAAATTCCTTTTCAGTTTGTATCTATTTATGCTGCGTATTTGTATGACTCTGTGAAGCTGTATGCTCATGCTCTGCACCATTTATTACTGACGGAGGAAAATAATTTGAGAAGTCTCAACCACGAACTGACTGAAGAAGATATTGACCGCATTGCAAACAATGGAACTCTTATAATTGAGAACATTAGAAACCGAACATACACAAGTAAGATAATCTTTTTATCATTTATTTAAGATTTTTCCAGTTGGGTCAGGCTTTGGCATTTGATGCTTGAGTTCAGCACTTACAACTAATATCAGTATGGACAATTTATTTTCAGGTGTAACTGGAGCCACAATCAAAATTGACGAACAAGGAGATTCAGAAGGCAACTTTTCTGTCCTGGCACTGAAACCATTTAAACTCCGTTTAGAAAATTTTTCTTGTGATTTTCACATGGTTGTTGTAGGACAATTCCAGCAAGGAAAGTACCCTGTAAGTTTGGAACTTTCAGTTAAATAATATTATCATATTGTCACAGCTTTGTGATCCATCCATAATTAATTTTGGTTCTTACTTTCACAGGAGTATAGACTTACCTCTCCCAACATGCAAATAGACTGGCCTGGGGGTCGCAAGCCTGAGGATGAACCCAACTGTGGTTTTAACAACGAACTCTGTCCCAAAGATCATTCACACCAAGGAGGTGTCGTTGCTGCAGGTACCTTGGCAGTGCTGCTTTTTTGTGCAATTGTTGTGACTGTCAGCATCTACAGAAAGTGGAAAATAGAGCAAGAGATTGAAGGGCTTCTATGGAAAGTTGATCCAAATGACATACGTGGCTATGGAAATGATATGGTATCTTCCCCAAGTAAGGTAAATTTCAGTTCAGTATTGAAACCTGATGTTTTCTTCTGGAAGGCACAGAAGCTCTCTGCTCGTTATATGTTGAGCTATGTAGTTTCCCTAGTATTTGATGATTTTAAATATTTTTCCAGCTCAGTCTTGTGAGTGCTACATCCTGCGAGTCACGCTATGGTCCACAAGTATTTGCTGCAACAGCTCAGTACAAAAGTGTTGCTGTTAGGATTAAGGAACTGAAATTTTCTAGGAAAAAGGACATTTCTCGGGAAATTATGAAAGAGATGAGACTTTTAAGGGAGATTCGACATGATAATATTAACCTTTTCCTTGGAGCTGCAATAGAGCCTATGCGTATTCTTTTACTCACTGATTATTGTGCAAAGGGAAGCCTTTATGTAAGTACTTAACGATTGCCTGGCCTATTTTAAATATTTAAAAGAAATTTAATTTATTGATGATTGTTTATGAGAAATATTTTGTAATTTTAGGATATTGTTGAGAATGAAGATATCAAACTAGATAAAATGTTTAAAGCTTCTCTTGTTCACGATCTCTTAAAGGTAATTCAATTCATAGCATGATCGATTAGTGTACTATTATATGATATAGATAATAATTCCTGTTCTCTTTTTGTTGAATGTAGGGAATGCTGTTCATTCACAGCTCTATCCTTATTTGTCATGGAAATCTTAAATCGTCTAATTGTGTTGTGACCAGTAGGTGGGTGCTCAAAATCACTGACTTTGGTCTGCATGAACTGCGTCACAGTGCTGAAAGTGGTAGCATTGGGGAGCACCAGTATTTTCGAAGTAGGTATACATGTGAAAGTTGAAGTCATGTGGCGTAAATACCTGTTCCTGCTCCCCAACTAATGCTGATTGACTATCTTATAGATCAGTTTTGGAAAGCACCGGAATTACTTAGAGACAGTCACACATCTATCAGAGGAACTCAGAAAGGAGATGTGTATGCATTTGCCATTATACTATATGAAATTCTTGGAAGACATGGACCATTTGGGATTAATAATCAGCACTTAGAACCCAAAGGTAAGACTAATTTTACATTAGTCTTCATTAAGGAAGAGGAAGGAAGGTACTCATGAATGTATTTCTGTCACGCAGAAATTGTAGATCTTGTAAGGAACCCTCCACGGAATGGACCATTTAGACCAGATGTGGAAATACTTCGAGACAGTGAAAATGAATGTCCAGAATATGTTCTCCAGTGTATGCAAGACTGCTGGTCTGAAAACCCAGAACAAAGGCCTGATTTTCCCTCAATTAGAACTCGACTGAAGGGAATGAAAGAGGGCAAGTAAGTATCATACTTTGTATGTCTTTCTCTAAGAATAGTTCTATTCACGAGACATGTTAATTCATATTCTCTAAATAATTTCTAGAAATCGAAATATAATTGACCAAATGATGGATATGATGGAGAAATATGCCTATAACTTAGAGGATTTGGTCTCAGAGAGAACAAGGCAACTGTTTGAGGAAAAACAAAAAACCGAGGACTTACTCCATCGAATGCTTCCTGCGTAAGTAAATCTTCCCAGGGGGCACTTTGGCTTTGCATCTTTGTTAAAATCTATTTGATTTTGGAGACTTTCTGTACCCTATGCTGTAATTTGTTTATTTTAGACCTGTTGCTGACCGTCTTACAAGAGGGATTGGAGTGGAACCGGAGTCATATGATTTAGTGACAATATATTTCAGTGATATTGTAGGATTTACTGCTATGTCGGCAGAGAGCACACCACTTCAGGTGTGAATTTTTTCTTACCTGAATCAATTTGAAGTTGATGCCACCCTAGAGATCATTGACAGTTCTCTGCTTTTTCAGGTGGTGAATTTCCTAAATGATCTCTATACATTATTTGACAGAATTATCAGAGGGTATGATGTGTACAAAGTTGAAACCATTGGCGATGCCTACATGGTGGTGAGTATATTTCCATGGGGACTTTACATTTTTGGATTTTAAAGGCAGAAATAACAAATGTATACTGTTGCATTTAAAGGTTTCTGGTTTACCTTTAAAAAATGTGGATCGTCATGCTGGGGAAATTGCATCTATGTCTCTGGAATTGTTAGATGCTGTAAAAAACCATAGAATAGCTCATCGCCCCAATGACACATTGAAACTGAGAATTGGTATTCACACAGGTATGGTGTAAATGTGACCCCTTGCACCTCTTTCCTTTTTTTATGGACTGAGATGTATAATATTAAAAAAACTTTGTCTTCATATTAGGCCCAGTTGCAGCTGGTGTTGTTGGCCTCACAATGCCCCGGTATTGTCTGTTTGGAGATACTGTTAATACTGCATCAAGAATGGAATCTAATGGAGAAGCACTTAAAATACATATTAGTCCTCAGTGTAAGACTGCTCTTGACACACTTGGTGGTTACATCACTGAAGAGCGTGGTCTTGTAAATATGAAAGGAAAGGGAGAGGTCATGACTTACTGGTTGATTGGTGCCAATGAGAAAGCTGTCCAGAAGCGAGAGGTTTGTTGAGTTTTAAAATTAATTGTGATGTGCTTGTGAGTTAATTTGTATTAAATTATTACACTACTTTTCAGGTGGATATAGCTGATCTACCGCCTCTTTTCTGCCGGCCGCGCCGGAGTCCAAAACTAAACACAGACTCTCGACATGCTTCCCTTTGTGGCTTTGGAGGAATACCTGGTGCTGGTAGTCGTAGACAATCTAGTGTGCCTAGAGGCAACAGCCAGGACGTTGATAGCTCATCTACCCTTGGTCTAGGTGGAGTCTCAGGGGGTAGTATCTTGGGAGGAGTCCTTGGTAGTGTCTCAGGGAATCTGCCAGGAGTGTTGGCAGGGAGCCTCAACAACAGTAGCAACAACAGTCCATCTGGCCGCCCTCTCAGGAAAGTCCAAATCACAAGTGGAGCCGATGCATCTTCAAAATCCACACTTAACAGTCAGGTTGGTCATCACTGTCTGTACGATTTATTATACAACAATTCTGTAGTGCAAGCTATTTATTGAATGCAAAATTCCTAAAATACAGATTTTATTGGAAAATAAGACAGAAGAGCCTCTGCAAACACACCCAAGACCCCGAAGACTTTTGTCCTCTGTTGCTTCATCATCAGCCACAGCAGGTTATTCTAGTGGAAGTGATGATGAAGGGGGTGTAACAAAACATGGTCCTGTGAGGGAATCTCGATCACTTGACCCTTTCCCCATGGATATGGAATTGGAACAGCTACCTAGAAAACAGATTCCATTATCTCAGGTATAATTTTTGATTCACGGAGCACATTTTCTGTCCAGTTTGTAAATATTAGAAATATACTAATGAATATTTTTGTCCAGGTTCGACGAAGAGGCACGCGATCTTTGGAACACTGTGATTTATTTGATCGTGTTCAACCTGGCATTGGTATTCCATTACATAAGAACAATCATCATACTTTCCCTAATGGTGCTGTGTCTGGTGTAAACCCCAGTGTAATGGTTGGTGCTAGCTCAGAAGATGTGAGAGTGCCACTTTTAGCACCAGCAGACTCGCTCATTCCTCGTGGTGCTGTGCTTGTTCCAAGCAAAAGATGGAGATCGCTTGAGCAACTTAAACCGACTGTCACAACCAGCAACCCTACATATTTTGTAGATGGGAGAAAAGCAGACGTTCGAGGCTCAATCAAAAGCTGGTTGTATGGCCTTTTTAATGGAAATGGTTTGCGTTCCAGTGAAACATCATTGCGGAAAGGAATGCACAGTGGATACAGTGATTTACAAAGTGAAAAGGAGAGTATAGTGTGAAAAACTGTTACCATGCAGTGTTTGTGTGTGTGTCGCGCGCGTGTGTGAGAGCGAGAGAGAGAGCATGTATGTGTGTGTGTGTCTATTCAACAGTTCTGTGAGTGAGTGGTACTTTCTGTGATTTTACTGAATGTCATGTACATTTGTGCTTGGCCTCTGCGATGGACCATAATGTGCTAATCCAACATTCGGCTTCTTCAGATATGATTTTCAGTTATGTTTTAGTCCTCATTAGTGTGTTTTTGAAAAGGGATACTGATGTTTGTCCATACAGTAACTATACTATTTTTGTCTATGTAAACTGTGACACCTGTGTTCCCTACATAACACTTCTCATAACTTAGTTTGGTTGTCATAAGATGTTTTTGTAAATATTCTATAGTTAAATATCTATATATTATATATATATATTCATCTACCCATCTTATTTAGCTATATGTAGATTTATGTATGTGTAACCACTGAATTTTTCTTTCTTTTTTCTTTTTTTTCCTCCTTTTAAATGGCTGGACTAGCATCAGTTGCAATCCAAAATATTTAATGTGTATGTCACACTTAGAACTATTTGAAATCATTTGAATCAAGTATCTATATGTTTCCATCATCCTCATGAGAGTGTGTGAGAGAGCTTGTTAAAGGTGATAATGTTGCTAGTGGCTAGTTGAGGTTGGTCACCAATGAATTTCTTTGGTTTTGAAACTTCCTAATTGTTTGAAACACTTTTCTAAATCTAGTTATTGATTATTGAAATTTTATTCTTGTCTCTGTTTTGATCACTTTATTAGGCAGATTTATGAAACTCATTTGAAGCCATTTGTGAGCAACCTTTAACTTAAATTGTGATGTGGAGAACATATTTTTAGCAAAAGAAAAATTGCAAATGTTTAGAAGGATGTGTTGGTTGTCCTTCTGGTTTGTTGCACCCAGTCATTGATTATTTATTAAAGTGGGAAAAGTCAGCCATATAATTTTCACGCTTGTACCATTGCACACTGACCATTTGTTCTTCGTGCAGAATCAGAGATGCATGACATGCATGTTATTCAAATTTTGGGGAGGGGAGGGGGATCAGATACCCAATCATGTAACTTAGCGTACCAATGTGCTACATACCTTTGCTAATAAATTTTCTCTTATATCTGCGAGAGATTAGACATACTTATTTGTGTTTGAACATTATGCTGAATTTTAGCACTAGTCCTTTCTTAAAATATAAAATTTTCTGCTGTCTGTACTAAATGACTTAGAGGCGGTTGTATTTTCTGGCATCACCTTGTCACTTGTAGATTGGTTCTAATGTGAATGTGATTCAGTGATTGAGTACTGCGCAGATGACTTTATATTTTATATGTTAGTGTTTATGCTATTTGATTTTAATTGTACCAGTCAAGTCGTTTTACCTTTATATTCTGACTTTCCACAGCTTTCGTCGGTAAAAACAGAACATTCCTCTTTTAAAATATTGAAATGTAAGTGTTTGATCAGTCACTGGGGAGACACTGTCAGTAACATTTGAATCTGCCATTTTCTACCGTTTTCTACTGTTTTTCTGTATTCATCATGTTTAAAACAAAAAAGGCAAAAAAACAAAACAAAAAACAGTGGAAACCAAACATATTACTCTGTCATATGTGTGTTGCCAGAGTTCTTTCTTTCTTTTTTTGTTAAAAAAAAAACATTTCTGAGTGTATGTTTTAAATAGTTGTATGGTTTTCCAACATTTTTGTTGTGCAGCTTCATGTATGTAACTTTCAGACAGGCTCTTAATGTCTGCTTTTAGACTGATAGTTAGGAAGTCAGCATGTTTTCAACCTGACTAAAGGCAAATTTGGGACTGATTTGTTGCCATTAGTAGACTGTTGGGTTATTTGTTTCAGTTGTAATGGGTCTATATTATAACTGCTTTGCTTGGGGAACAAATGGACATGTGCATGATACTGAGTGTGAATATGAAATTCTTGCTAGTCACAACTATTCATGTGGTATTCAGTGGTTATAGAAATTTCATGTGATTTATATGAAACCTGTGATATTCTCTCATGTGCATCAAAAGATAAGTTCATCATTTTTCAATGTCTTGAAAATTCAAAGACAGCAAAAGAAAATGAGGGTCGGAGAGACGATTTAGTAGAAAAATGAAGGTAGTGTTGTTTTTGGATGTAACATCAATCACATTTATTCGAAGCTTTGTATTTTGTTAACTATCATATTTTTTACTATCATATTTTTGCTTTCACGGCTTGCTTGATGCAAGGAGAGCATGATTACCGATTCAATAATCAAAGAAAAGAAACAAGAAACATTGTCAAAAAGCTATCACAAAAACCAGTGTTCAGTTAATGGTTTTGCTTACCTTTTATTTTCTATTATCTGTGCTGTCTTTAAATAGTCATTGAAATGGTTCATCACATGGTGAACTCAATGAAAGTTATGAAGTTTAAACTTACTGAAGAGAGTTGATCATAACAGCGATAGTTGCCTGCCCAATATATTGAGTGTTTCTTTAAGATTCGTAATCACCTCAGGAAATTGGTTCCCACCCACCTTTTGTGCTATTACTGGAGCAGGTGCTGTGGTCTTTATAAGAGCTTTTTTTTTGTTATTGTTGTTTTTATGGAAGACTGTTATTTATAATTAAACCATCAAATGTGGTTATTTTATGCTTTGTAATGTGTTATAACAATGATCAGTACATTTGGAAACAAAGTAATGGAATGATAGATGGCTGTGAACATAATTTTATTTTATTCTTTTTTTATTTGTGAAATATACAGATGATGTGCCAATTTATAAGATGTTTTGTTTACGTATAACACAAGGTGTGACTTGTGTCAACCCATGTTGTAATACTTCCACTTACCACTATATTTAGATAGCAAAAATGTTTCCAACTATCTGATACAGTGTATTTATATATGTATGAATATATTTTTGTTATATATGCGTACATATATACTTATGTGAATGTTGCCGGCTAAAGAGAACTGTTAAAGTAAATTTTATGAATTCATAAAAAAATTGATTTCAATTATTTACTTTATTTGTATTAATTCTCACCCCCGCCCACCTCCCCACCTCGCTTGGGTCATCTTCTGCACGCTCGTCTGCACGGAAGTCCAGCTATGGTAAGATCTTTTTTGTTATGTGGCACCGACATAACGTCTTGAGGTGCTTGAGCCAATCACCTGACATCTGACCGCGTAGTAAACATCGCGTCCATCTCGAGTGATGGGACAAGGATTACCGCCACTGCCGATGGACAGATGGTGAATGCACTGACAACCAACACTCCAGCACACCCACCTCACAGATAAGGTTGCCCTGTGCCGGTGTGTCTGTACACACGGCCCTCCCCCGCCCCCTTGGCAGATAAGGGGAGGCCGGGGCATCAGCAGCAGCACGCTAGGCAATGGCTAGGGCACTCGTGCCGCGGCCCTGTGCAGCTGGCTCTCCAGGCCCATGCCCAGGACGCAGACGAGCACCAGTAGCGCCCCCGTCACACTCATCCAGTCTGGTACCTCGCCGAAGGCCAGCACCTGGATGGCGAACGCCAACACGATGTCCAGGGAGCGTGTCACCGCCACCTGAGAGGGGATGGGATGAATCCGTTAAGAAAAGAACGTGTCTTAGTCGTCTCTTCGCTTGGAACCGGTTTGAGCACCCACCTTGCCGGCGCCCTCTATGCTGAGGGCCCGGGCCACCAGCAGCTGGCCGGACAGGCCGAAGACGGCCACCATGGAGACGAGCGCCCACTGCCACAGGCCGTGCGGCAGGGTGATGTCTCCGCGGCGGGGACCCAGGTAGGCGAGCAGGCCGGCGGACGTGATGAGGGACCACGCCGACAGCTGCAGCACCACGACGGAGAAGTGCACGTCCTTGCACTTGCGCATGATGACGATGTTGGCGGCCGTGAACACGGTGGCGAGCAGCGCGCACGCGTACCCGACCACGTCGTAGCTGTGGCCCCCGCTGCTGCCGCCGCCGCCCTTGCCGAGGCCGCCGAGGCCCGGCACGCCCGGCACCTGCAACCACCACCGCCTCAATATAGTTTCGTTTGGAATTTGTGTGTGGGATTTATATTTCAAAGCGCCTCAACCAGCTAGACGGAGCGCATAAAGCGCCTGCTGGGTAGGCAGCCCCAGCTTGTGCACGCACGCGTGTCTCGCGGGCTGGCCTACCCTAGCACTCACAGGCGCTGGGCGTCTGGGAGAAAATTGGGTCGATGCTCGACGCCATAGCATACCCGGTACTTGAACCCACGACCTCCGGAGTTGCAATGTCAAGGGCCGTTCGACAAGCAGCCCACTCACTACTAGGACTCTCACGCCACCTGACCGATATGTCTGCCTCTCTGCGTAAACCTAAACAGAAGACTCGTTACACCACCGCCAGGACTCGGTCGGACCACGTGGCTTCAGTCACGAACTTCATTTTCTGACACGTGGGCGCAGCGATACGTCAACTGACCGGTAGCGGCGATACGCAACCCACTCCACACGGCGCCAATATCTTTCCTCTGTCGCTATCAGCAGACGCCGCCGCCGTTTAAGCTCCCCCTTTTTTTCACTTTTGCTTCAGAGAATGCAGCCCAGCCTGCCTCGCTAGTGGTTGCGGCTGGTCCCCCCGTACTCACGGCTGGTCCGACCTTCTACTGGCGCTGGCATCCCTCGCAGAGATAGGCCACCGCCAGCGCAGTCCACGCAACATGGGCGTGTCCGGTCAGCAGGGGGGGGGGCGATGCTATGAAACTAGGAAAGCTTTGACTCCGGCAAGAGTTGAACCCGACGGACCGGACGCGGCTTTCACCGATCGGCCCGATAACACACTAGTCAGGTGTTAGAACCCTTCCGTGAAACGCGGCGCTGGTAATACCGTATTCAGCAGAAAAGCCGAAACGGAAGTAAGAAGTTACGAAGAATCACAAAAGCTGCAGAAGCAGATCTAGTGTGAGAGGAACCGCAGCAGAGAGTATTCCTATCACACGCCACTTTTGGAGGCTTAGCTCTCGCTGACGAATGTCACGACCATTTGGTAGGGTCACACAGCGCAAAAGCCTTCCGCGCGGTCTGAAACGGTACCCGTTGAGGCCGCGCGGTAGGTGTTCTGCGCTGTGTGACCCTACCAAGTGGTTGTGACATATCGTCAGCGTCCGTTTCGTCTCTAATCCTCCGGAACACGCTATTGTGGTGAGGTCGGTGACTATGTCCAGAGATCAGATGTTTCAGATGACAGTTGTTTCGTGTACCTGGAAGATGAAGGGCGGCTTGGAGATGAGGACCACCCCGGTGAGCAGCATGCAGACGACCAGGGTGCGGAAGAAGCCGCAGGGCTCGCGGAGGAACAGGAAGGACAGGATGAGTACGAAGACCGGCGAGCTGAAGATGATGGTGGTGGCGTCACCCAGAGGCAGCCGCCGGAACGAGAAGAAGAGCAGGACGAGCGTGAGGGCGCCGACGACGCCCTGCAGCTGCAGCAGCCCACGATGGCCCTTGGGGCCCAGCACGCCGGCGCCGCTGTACAGGGCGACGGGGAGCACGACGGCCACCTGCACCGTGGAGCGGATCACCAGCAGCTCCATGGGGTCGACGGAGCGCAGCGCCTTGACGGCCGCCGACGACAGCGTGAAGAACATCCCGGACAACAGCGCCAGGAAGATGCCCCACCAGTTGGTCTTCTCCAGGCCCTGAATAAGCAAAAGCCACCGCATCGTGAAAAACGTTATCATGGAGCCTCGCTTTGCCTCGCCTCGCCTCGCCCCGCACTGACCAGGCGGGCCGACAGGGACTCGGTGCGCCCGCGGCCCCTGCGGTTGCGGCCCCCGAGGGAGCCGCCCATGTCCTTCCAGGCCCGGTCGCCGCCGCCACCGTGGTCAAGGCCGTGGCCGCGCAGAGGATCCTGGGGCTCCCGGACCGCCTCGGTGTCGGCGAGCAGGACAGTGACCTCAGGCAGGCTCTGGTAGTAGTGGTGCGGCGGCATCCCCGCCGTGCTCAGCGACCGCTGCCGCCCGGGCAGCAGCAGGGTCTCCTCGCTGGCGCTCATGCTGGAGCTGTTGTAGGCCAGCCCCAGGCCCTGGCCCTGGCCCAGGGAGAAGTGTCGGCCCCCGGCGCCCCCGCCCCCCACAGCGCCCGAGTAGGGAGGGGGTGCGCTATCCATCTGCATCTGGAAAAGACGGACGAGATGGTGAACATGAACAGTGATATCGTGGTCCATCGCTAGGCACAGAGCGGAGAAAAAAAAGATATGTGTTCGCAACTAATTTCTAGTAGATTTCCAGACAACCAATACATTTTGGTTCTGAGGACTAGGATGCGCCGGTAAAAAGTTGCGGGACCAAAACTTACTTTTCCGCTTTTCGCTCGCGCAACGAATTTTTCGCTGGCGCACTTTTTCCTCTGCGAGCGGCAGGGCAGGCGGCAGCAGCCAGGCATGCCGCCTGCCCTGCCGCCTGCCAACCCGAGGGCTGCAGCCCGCAGACACAGCTGTGTTGCGGGCTGGCCTATCCGACTCCACGCAGGCGCCCTGGCCCGGCCCGACTGACTCCCGTCCACGAGTACATAATCTTAGGACACTTAGGATAGGTGCCGGGTTGTCGACCGAGTGGGTTTTAAATTTACCGTGCTAAGAGGTCACATCCCCGGTTTGGGTCTTGGTGTCAACCATGATGTCAACGTTCTCAAGTCTCAGCGCGATGTTGATGTGTCACTTTTCCTTGCTGTCTGCCCCGCTCCATCGCCTCTAAAAACAACGGGACCACTGTTCCCCACAACAAAACCATGTGACGCACATTCTAGCTGTCGAAATGGCGTCGCCAGATCAGACTACCATCACATCGCGACGTCATCGATGGTGAGTGGATTGGTGTTAGAACAGGGGCCAAGCAAGCACAGGGGCACCCTAGCTTTATCGTGATTTCAAGAGTTCTCCGTAATTGATAGTTACCTTCAAGTGCTCGATCACCGAGCATTGTTCGAAAAATAATAACTGAAAAAAAAAGAAAGAGAAAAGGCGTCAACAGTGTTGACAAACGTTTAGAATGCACGCCCGGTCGGGATCGAGCACTTGAAGGTAACTATCTATTACGGATAAAGCTTCATAGAGTGCCCCTGTCCTTGGCCCCTGTTCTAACACCAATCCATTCACCATCGATGACGTCGCGATGTGATGGTGTGACCTGGCGACGCCATTTCGACAGCAAGAATGTGCGTCACCTGGCGTCACATGGTTTTGTTGTGGGGCACAGTGGTCCCGTTGTTGAGAGACGATGGAGCACAGTAAATCCTGTGGCAAGTAAACACGCCACTACAGTGGCGTGCACTTTGAACGCCAATTTTTGGCAACCACTTCCAATCGAGTGCTACGTGCCACTACGACTGCCAATTTTCGGCGAACGTCCGTGCTCGCCAATTAACGGCAAGCTTGCTTGCAAAATTTTTGGCAAGCTGTATGGTAAAACATATTGGAAATGGAAAGACTGCACGCCAAAAATTGGCAAGCGCGATAGCTCGCCACAACTTGGCGTTCAATTCTTGTCGAGTTTGCTTGCCATCCGATTTACAGTAAGCGGGGCAGACAGCAAGGAATAGTGACAGAACTGTGCTAAAATTACGTAGGAGTACTCATGATACGGGCCCATGACGGTCCCGCACGCATGACTAAGGTGCCCCAGCACAGGTGCTCATTTCTGGGCCACCTGTCTGGATCGGCTGGGGCTTCCGGTCACCTGCCACTTCTGACGGGTGTCGGCTGGTCTGTCGAAGACAGATACAGATATCGTTTGGAACGGGAAGTGCAGCGCCACAGCACCTATCGCCACATTCCCGTAAGACGCATAACTGGCAATCCAGGGCGCACACGCAGCTGATCAGATAGCCAGGGCCGAGAGCAACAGCCCCCTATTGTTCCACGAAGATGTCGTCGTTCACTGGCGACAAGAGGAGCGCGGGAACGTACTGAAAACTTTCACCTATGAATCAACGTCACTCGATGAGAAATTATCACTTATTTGTCCGGGGTTGAGGCTCATATCAGTTGTGTTGAGAGTAAAATAGTGGAGGGCGGGGGAAGAAAATCAAACCCTCTACAGTGGATAATTTGAACCCCGTATTGAAAAGGCCCCGATAGGGAACAGACCTACCCTGTCCGAGTGGAGTGCGGCGGTGTTGGCGGAGCTGCGGGGCGAGCTCTGTGGCGACCTGCAGGAGGTCACGCTGCGTCTGGCTGGTGCCGCCAGCTCTTCGCCCCGTCCGTCCACCCCTGATTTCCATATCCTATTTGCTGACGGCACCTGCGGAGCGAGAGAGAGAGAGAGAGAGAGAGAGAGAGAGAGAGAGAGAGAGAGAGAGAGAGAGAGAGAGAGAGAGAGAGAGAGAGAGAGAGAGAGAGAGCTCTCATAAATCAAATCCGAAAGTAGTCTATCCCATTACCAAATACTGGATACGCGCATGATGGTAGGGAAGACCAGAGCCATAGCAAAATGTGAGTGAGAGCGCTGATGGCTCATCGGGTTCGGATTCGAGTTCGAGTGCTGCAACCATGTCGGGATTTAGGTAGAGCGGGGAGGGGGAGAGAGGCTATACGGCAGCTGACACAGATAACAGGTCCTGTCCTATCGTCCTCATCTCATTCGGCTTCCGATCTGCGCCCGGTCCGGTACGACCTGATACCCGATCGGCCCTGAGCCTAGCGAAACTCCGCTTGCACCGATTGAGTCAGGTGGACGGCAACGGCACGAGTGCATCCTCCGGACCTCCGCTCTACCCTCCGTTCAGTCGGTGTCTGCGAGATCTTCTTCACGTCAGCATGCCGAGCCGCTTCAGGCGCCCAACAGGTACTGGAACAGCATGAACTGACGCGAACACTCCGCGAAAGAGCCGAAATTGGCCTTTATTCGTGATTCCTCCAGTAAATTTTTAGGGGCTCTGCAGAAGTCTCTATGATTTTGTGGCCTCTGGGGTGTTGTTTCCCAAATCGCCACAAGGTCGGATACTGGAGTTCTCGTGTTTGGGTACAAGTTTCAGAACTCAACAACGGCATGCCAAAGCCCCCGAATTTCGAAGTATTCTGAAAAATATGAAACGGTTTGGATGTGTCGAATTTTGCCAAAGATTATAAATATGTTCTCAAATACTCCATTGGGTTTTTTAATCTTTTTGGATACTTGCTTCCACCATATCGAAGATGAAAACACTGAGTCGATTTTGAATGGCCCGACATTATTTTAGATTTTAATTTTCACTTCATATTTTTAACAACAAATCCAAAAAGATTTTAAGTCTCAGATGGAGTATTTGACAACATATTCAGCATTTTTTTTTCGCAAAATTCGAAAACCAAAACTTTGCCAAATCCTAACCATTCAATAGTTTTCAAAATCCTTCGAGGCTTTGGCATGCCCTTATTGAGCTCTGAAATTTGTGTCCTAGTCCGAGATCTACGGTTCTCGCACTAACGTTTTCCACTCCGGACGGCAGATCTGCCGTGTTTCGGTGGTCTGTCTCCGCATAAGCACGCAGAAGTTTGTAAGACCGCGCGCTCAAGAGGTGTCTGGTTGGTGAGGAGCGCCGACTGCGAGCCTAGATGTCAGTATGAGAAACTAAGCTTGACGGGCCGTAATCTTCAACCATGAAAATAAGGACCAGAATGTTATCTTTTTTACTGACGACTTCCACTAAGTAAACCTATTGTGACATCAGATTTGTATCATCAAAATATTTCTACGAGTTTCAGTCATGTCTGAAGTGAAATTTAACTTCCAAATAGTATCGGAACCTAGCCTCACCGTAGGCCAACGGTCACTTTTGAATTCCTTTTATAAATCCTTTACCAGTTTGCGGAATCCAAAGCTGTAGGAATGAGAATTCTAATGTGTCAATTACATGCTATAAAAAGAAACGCCTTCTGTTATCAACTATGGTACCCTTTTCCCCCAGTTTTTTCAGTCAAAACCTAGGATGATAATCAAGCAAACTCCAGAACGTAAACTTTTAGAGGTTGGCAAAGCCGACCGCCGCGCGGCGCGCACTCTACTGGCGGTTTCTCCAACTGACGACGCGAACCAGCTCAGCTCAGTGGCCCTGGCCCGTTGCCCGTAACGAGACCGTGAAGCCGATGGTGGAGTCGGAGTCAGTGTCAGGGCGTAGCTGTCACTGAGCGAATCGTTTCTCCTCGCCGTGCCTTGTTGACGACGTGTTTGTGTTGTCGTGGTGCTGACGAAAGTTATAGACGAAGTCAATGCCGGCGCAACGGCTGCTCGTGGACAGACACTCGCTGAAAATCCTAAACATGGAGTCGGCCGGTGGCATCCCGTCCAACAACTCGCACCAGCAGCTCATGTCCGCCGTGGAGGATAATGACAGCGGTCTTGAGTCCACAGCCGCGTCCTCCTTGGTGTCGGTGCGCGGGGACTCCAGGATGAAGACGCCGACGGGCTGCGGGGGCGTGACGGCGTCGCAGTGGGTCACGATGGCCATCCTCTGCTTCGTCAACCTCATCAACTACATGGACCGTTACACCATTGCGGGTAAGTGTGTTGACTGGGGTTGCTGGGCTGGGGGTAGCTGGGGGCGGGTGGTTGGGTGGGTGTACCGACGTGGCCAATACCTAACCTAAGCTTGTCTTGCCTCCTGGAGGTGTTGACGCTGGTCTGGAGCTTGCCCCCTTGCCAAGCAGTGTTTCAGTGGAAGGGAACCCAATCATGTCCCAACTAGTCTGTCTGCGTCTCAGAGACAACTCGAATACACAACACGCCTTCCACATAAGGAGGACGTGTCCCACATTGCATTGCAGATGGCTAGCTTTCATTCATTTTCCTCGACAAATCTTATTTCTTCTTGAGAACCCTCTGTCTGTATGTGGGTCAGTCTTAACCTACATTTCTGTTATATAATTCCTATCAAATTTAAAGCAAGTTTGTTTCACAATGTTTTTTGCCTTGAAATTTATATCTAAAAGGAAGTTGTGGTCTGTGCACCATTAAATTTATGATTCAGTCCGTTGGTTCGTATTTCGTGGTGAAGTTTGACTGCCGCAATGGGCTTACCATGACAGTCACTTTACTTTCTCTGTCTGCTTAACATGTTGCGTCACTTCTTTTAACACACTTATGTCTTTCTGAGTCTTCTTCTTATAAAGACCTTAGAATTAATTCCGGAATGTATTATTTGCTGAACTTATTGATTTGTTAATCATTCCAAAATGAAAAGTTTTGATTTTTGGTAGGAAATATTTTTGACAGATTTTCAGAGAATTGTTTGCCTGCCTATGTTAAAACTCTACCAAATCCTAGCCAGGTCATTGACGTTCTTGCCGTCTCTTGCAGTGCGTGCGTGCACATTGCACTTTGTGCAGAGATGACAACTCAGTCCTACAGTTGCATGCAGTTCTGCCGGCACTGCATTTGCGCTGCAGTTCGCGGAATGAATGCGTTGCCGTACGAACGGTTCGGTCAAGTGTGTGCGTGTGTGTGTGCGTGTGTGTGTGCGTGTGTGTGTGTGCGTGTGCGTGTGCGTGTGCCCTGGTCAAGTCCGAGAAATCCGAGTCGAGGGTGGCAAAGCAAGACAAATGGATGTCGGATACACCGGGTAAAGGCAAAGGCGAGGGCTGGAATCAGGAGTCACCCCTGACCGGACCAGACCGAACTGGGGTCCGGGGGAGGCCGCTGCCGCCCCGCCCTGCCGCCCTGCCGCCCTGCCGCCCTGCCGCCCTGTCGCCCTGCCCCTGCCGCCGCCGGCGGGACGTGGCTGGACGTGCCGTGGCGTGGCTGGGTGCGGCGGGGCAGGGCGGGGGCGTGGCAGAAGCTGCAGGCAGAAGAGAATGAAGAATGCAGCCGGTGCCGGTGTCATGGCTGCGCCTGGTTCTGGCATTTGGATGGGATGGGACGGGACGTGCTCTTCTGGCGTTTGGCCGGGTGGTCGGTCGGTCGGGTTTGGCGTAGTGGCTGGCCAGCACTGGCTAGCTGAGGCTTCTCTCTCCTCAGAAGTGCGCATCTTGGTTATCTCGACTTCTGACGGGGGCTGCTAAGGGCGGGCGGCGGCTGGTCCTGAGAGGGCCCTAAAGCCCTTAAGGGTCTCCAATCGCTCTTTTTTTTATTTCATAAATTGATAGTTCAAAACACGCTGATTCTAATGATGTGTGTCCGTTTTTGAATCGAGATCGTACGAGGTTTTAGAGCCGACTTGGAGTTGCCAAAAATCCGGAAAAAGAGTGAAACTGAGCCAAACTCTGGTCCTGGAAGCAGGAGCTGGCTGGTGACACCGACATCGGCGAGGTTGCAGCGGTGTTGCCACCTTGGCCAGCGGGGAGGAGGAGGTCAGCCTACCCACCCCTCCCACTCCCACTTTTGACTAATAAGGGTGACCATTCCGCGAGTAGGAGAACGATTGGAGACCCTTAACCCTTTTGGCCCGTGTTTCGGCTGCGCAGGCCGGGCCGGGCCGGGCCGGGCCGCATGCAGTCCGATATATTTAGCGAGTCGGCGCCGGGAGTGAATGCTCTGTGTGGGCTGAGGCTGCTGAGAATGAGAGGGAGTCAGGAGCTCTCTCTCGCTCTGTCTCTCTCCACTTTTATCGGGGAACATTACTATACAAAACTTTACCAGAAAATATAAGATTTCTACATGCTTCAAAATTCAAAGCTAAAGTTAAGACGATAAACTCAAAATCAAACTCTCTCCATTTCTCTCTACTCTCTCTCTCTACCCCCCCCCCCCCCTCTTGTTCCTGTCTCTCTCCTCTTGCTCCTCTCTCTCTCTCTCTCTCTTGCTCTCTCTCTCTCTCTCTCTCTCTCTCTCTCTCTCTCTCTCTCTCTCTCTCTCTCTCTCTCTCTCTCTCTCTCTCTCTCTCTCTCTCTCTCTCTCTCTCTCTCTCTCTCTCTCTCTCTCTTCTCTCCCTCCTCTTACTCTCTCTCTCCCTCTCTCTCTCTCTCTCTTCTCTCTCTCTCTCTCCTCTCTCTACTCTCCTCTCTCTCCTCTCTCTTACTCTCTCTCTCCCTCCTCTTACTCTCCTCTCTCCCTCCTCTCTCCTCCTCTCTCCTCTCTCTCCTCTCTCTCTCTCTCTCTCTCTCTCTCTCTCTCTCTCTCTCTCTCTCTCTCTCTCTCTCTCTCTCTCTCTCTCTCTCTCTCTCTCTCTCTCTTCCTCTCTCTCTTCCTCTCTCTCTTCCTCTCTCTCTTCCTCTCTCTTTTCCTCTCCCTCTCTCTCTCCCTCTGACTCTGAGCCCGGCCGGCAGGCCGCAGGGGGCACGACACTACCACCAGACCAGACACCAGAAGACCCTCAGCACCGGGTATGAGATGCTCCACGTGCAGGCCCGTCAGGACCTGACAGTGGTGTGGTCTGGTTGAGTGCGAGCAGAACAGAAACGGAGTCGGCCTATCAGTGCGGATGAGGTCTGCTCATGTTTTGTCGCGCCTATTGCCTGCACCTGCAGTGAGGCGTTTGTTTTGCGGGTTGCCTACCCGGTCTCCCCCCCCCCCCCCCCTCGGGCTGGCGCTTACACGGAGGCGGGCTTTCAGATTTGTGAGAGCAGATTACGGCCAGATTATTGTCTTTAGGCCGTGTCCCGTGTGCGGGCCTATCGCGCTTTGCTTTTGAGCAATGAGATGTGAATTGAATTCTTGTCCGCACCCCTGTGCTGCACCACTTTCCCTCAGCGTCGCCTTGCTTTGTCAACTAAGATTAATCGTGCTTACTTAACACAATCCTTGTGACGCAGCGGCGGTGCACCGACTGGCCATTATCATTTCATAAAGCAGCGGGCTGCGTGCGAGGCAGCGAGACACAGAGGGAGAGAGGAAAGCGCGTGGGAGAGGGACGGAGAGAGTGTGCGGCTCATCCGGACGCGCCGCGCGGGGCCGTAAAAGTCGGGCGCCCAGTGAATGATTAAAGCAGGCGGGCGTTTTAATGTGGGACCCGCGTTGGCTGCAGTGAGGTGCGTTGAGGTGCACCATGAGCCGGTGCTGCGGTTGTAGTGCCCTGCGGTGTGCTCTGCGTGTGTTGACACTGGCCCACACTGGCCCCCCTGCCCGCGTATCTTATCGGGACGGTCTGGTCCCGCCTGCCCGGGCTGGCACCACATCCGATCGTGTGGTTATCTCGGTGCGTGGCCGGCCGGCGGGGTTGAGGGTATTTTAGGGACTCTCTGAGACAGATGCCGCCCTGCACAGTGAGGCAGTCCGAGGAGTGGCGGGGGACGAGCGGGTTGCCTGGCGCCCAGCACCACTCGCCAGCCTGGCGCGGCCGGCCGGACTCGGACCACACGGATGTTTCTTTCGCCGGCTTCCACTTGCATCGGCGGCTGAAACTGTTGAACCGCACCCGCGAATCTTTAATCTTTTCCGTTGGTTTCGCAAGGAGAAAGGATCACGCCACATCTACATGGCGCACCACATCCTGGTGCTGTATTTATCCCTCTTTTCCTGATCGGGTTTGGCCGCGCTGCTTAGTCAGCGGATTGTCCCCCCCCCCCCCCCCCTGCCCCCTCCCCGGACCACAAAGCAGCCAGCTGTTCAGCCGACCGGCCCACGCCACACGCCACGCCGCGCCACGTACTCGTATGCCAAAAGCCGAAGCCGTTTTCCGCCACTCACGGTACGGTCACGTTCCGTAGCAGCGCTCTAGTAAACATGGCGCCTCTCAGCCCACTCCCACTCTCGCGTACAGGTGAATGGACGGGGGTAACGAATGAATGAATGCATGAATGAATGAATTAGTGAAAGAGCAGCAGAGGATGCGGTGCAGTAGTGCTCAATTACAGCGACTCTTCATTATCTGCATCTTCTTCTCCTTCGATATGAAACCCTGCGAAGACGTCACCCAACTCATTTGCACCCCCCCCCCCCCGACTGGTAGTCCTTTCTTTTTTACGTTGCATGGCATGCCACGTAAGGAGGCAGGTAGGAAGAAAGGAAAGAAGGGTATACCTGACGCAATTCGAATGCACGAGTACTAGTAATCATACATCGGCACAAGCAGTTATTCGTATTTTTTTCCGGTCCACCGAATGTTAGTGATTTTCCCCCCTTTTTCGTTGGGGCTCTAACCTTGAAATTAATGATGTTTTTGCAAGTGAGCAGCAGTTAAACGCGAGAATTACTTGTCATCGTAGATTAAGACGCATATGATACGCCATTGGAATAATAGTCGTAATAGCTGTCGTGAGTGTACTATAGTACATACACGTTGGCCATTCACGAATCGCCCTCCCTCCCTACTCCGCACCTGACCTCAGCTCCCTCCTCACCTGCCGACAGCCGTCCCTGGCCTTTGGATGACGTGTCCGCGCGGTGTGTGTGGCGTGATGTGTGGGGTGATGTGTGGCGCGACTGTGTTTGTGTCTGTGTCTGTGTGCCCCGTTCTCATGACGCGATGCGCGTAATTGCTCATGATTATTTTTCTTTGCATGAATCGCACACAACGCACCCCCTCTTAGTATTCTTTTCTTTTCGAGCCTAGGGGGTGGCAGTTGTGTATCAGATGGTGAAGCCCTCGCCATTGGTCCCGTTAGACTGTCCCTCCTGCCCAAGAGTTGACGCGCACCAGCTTCTTACGGGGCCATAGGCTGCTCGGGTACCTGGTGGAGTACATACAGTCATGCGCCACCGTCCTTGGTCCCACAAAAATAGAAGCCTATTGACGAAAGTCGCCGCACTTGGTGGCGCGCCAATTTCGCCTCGTGGTTTTCTTCTGTTTGCTGTTGATGTTTGTCTATCCGCTTCCGGTTTTTTCCTGTCCGCTTCCCACACGTCGGCACGTGTGTACACTTCGGCTTCGCTGGCCGCGCTGGCCCACGGTGTCGGGCGACGCATTCACCTTGTTTGGTATGCAAGTGCACAGCCGTGGGCTGCCATGGGCTGCCATGGGCTGCAGTGGGCTGCCATGGGCTGCCATGGGCCCCTCGGGCTGACATGAGCCTTAATAACCTTTCCCCTTGTGTTGTAATGAGCCTTGTAAAAGGCGCCCCTCGACGAACGTACGGGCCGCGCTGCAGTGTCCCCCCTCATCGCCTTCATGGAACAAAACGTTTCTTACTTTAAAAGCGCACCGAACAAAAAAAAAAGAAAAAAAAAAAAAACGAGGAGAAAAAGAATGATATGGGCATTGTCAGCTTATTGAATGGGTCGGTTCAAAAATCACCGGGGAAATCAGAAATTCATTCAAAAGGCCAAAATGACGCAACTCTTCCGGGGCGCTGTGAATTGATAAATTCACTAGGTTTGTTCAAAGGCGCTCTGGTGACATTAAAATCGTAGGGGTTTGCAGCTGTGTTGGAAACTCTTAGATGTCACATAATAAGACTGATGGAACGGCGGGGGATTTGTAAAATTGTACTCCGCGATGCCCAAGCTGTGGGCTGTGGTTGGGTGTGGGGTGTGGCCCTGTGGCCTGTGGGGCCTGTGGGCGCGGCCGGAAGGGCTGGTGCCTGGCTGATGCCTGGCTGGCGGCCGGCGCATTGCTGGCGAACGCCAATAAGGGAGGGGTTTTGTTTTCGTGCGGCGGCAGCAGCGGTGGATGGTTCTTGCAGCACTTTGCGTTATCCCACCACCACCACCACCACCACCACCACCAGCCGCCGCCGCCGCCGCCGCAGCAGCAGCAGCATTTGGTCTCGCCGAGCTGCTCTTCCCAGAAGCACTGGGGGGCGTGCAGTGCGGCGCACCGGGCGGTCGCTCCACGCCTCTCGCGCACAACGGCGGCGGCGGTCTTGTTGCTCTTCCCGATCACGTCCGACTGTTCATGTTCGTGGAGTGGTTGCACACGATGGTGTGCCACGGCCAAGGCCACGCGACCCCACATATTATGCGCCCACATGCGAGACATGACACATATATAATATATATATATGTATAGTTGTTCTTCCAGCCGGCCCGCCCGCAGGCCGCAGGGCCCGCGCAGCCCGGATGTTCTGTGTGACCCGCCCGGCCGCTGTCTGCTTGTGGCTGCGCAGGCTGCGCAGGCTGTGGGGCGGGCACGGTGACGCACACCACGCGGCGTCACTGCTGCTGGCCCTGCTGGGCCGCCGTGGCGCTCGCGGATGGCGGTGGCGTGGTTTGGAGGCGTGGCGCGGCGTGGAGCGGCGCGGCGCGGGGGCGGGGGGAGGGGGGCGTAACCACTACGCGGCGCTACTCACTCCGCCAGCGTGGCCCCACGTGTACAGTACGGCCAGCACACCGGCTCGGCCAGCGCCTCCACGTCGCCGTCGTCCGAGTGTTGGGGGGGGGGGGGGGGCACCGTTTTCTGCTGGAGTTTGACCACACACACACACACTCGCACACTTTATTGGCTCGGTCTCACAGCCCGCCCGCCCAGCCTATGCCGTGGTGTGACATGGTATGGGGGGATCGCCTGATCCTCGAGCGAAAGTCCGGGGTCCCCTCCCTCTTTCCCCTTGTTCCCCCGGTTCCCCTGCGGCGGGTAGCCCCGCTCACGTGACCGAGCCAGCGCGAATCGGAACCGAGGAGACCTAAGGAAGGGGGGGGGGGCTAGGACGGTGGTGGTTGGTGGTAGTACTGTATTGTCATCGAGCCAAAAGGATTGGGTGGAGGTGGAGAAGGCGGGGGGTCTTGGCGTTCTGACGAAACACTCTGCTGAATATCGCAGTTTTGCCGCGCAATCACCTGGGCAATCATTTTAATGTCGCCTATTTCCTCTTCTTCTTCCCTCCCGGAATGACGGAGTTGATGCTCATTCGATGGCGACGTGCTTTTTTTACCGAACGGAAACGCCCGATGACGAGGTTTGAGGTTGACGTGTAGTTTCCTTGACTACACTTGGGATATTACACGGCATCGTTGGTCGTCTAGAGGGACGGGAAGAGGACGTGCTTTTGGAGTGAGTGGTCCCCTATGTCTCTAGCGCTGCTGTGTCAAGGCCTCCCGGACACGTGTCCGCGAGGCGCCGTGCGGGTAGGCAAGCCCACGGCAGCCCCGGCTGCACGGGGCTACAGCCATGCGAGCGCCTGCGAGTAGCAGGTAGGCCAGCCCGCACGGCACTCGTGCGTGCACGAGTCGTGGTTGCCTACCCAGCAGGCGCTCCCCCGGGATGCCTGCAGGGCAACAAGTGGCGCGGCGCCCCTCTTGTGCTGCTGGCTCCGCTGGCTCCGCTGCTCGTCAGTCAGCTGATGTCGGCGCCCGGCCTGACCTGGCGGCGCTGGCGGGGCGGCGCTGGCCTTGAAACACGCTGCACGCGGCGCTCTGACACAAACTTGAGGAGTAAAGCGGGCGGCAGCCACCGCTAAAAGGCCGTATATAAACTCTTGCTCCATCTGTAGGGTCTGCTGTTGGCGCCCGTGTTGAAATGTGACCCGCGCGCGCGAACTGTGCAGCAGGTGCCATACTGTACGCAGCCGGGAGACAATACATACCGAATAACGCAAGAGTCGGTGTGGTTTGGTCGTACGCGGTGGCCGCCCGCTGTGCCTACTGTACTGAATGCGATGAATGTGTGTGTGTACACACTCCCAAAAGGAGATACATAGATACATATCGCACGCCGTTATATTTGTTTTGACTGCGGCCCCGGCCCGCCATCAGACTCGGCCGTAGTGGACGCCCTGCCCTGCCCTGTGCCTCGCTGGCCTGACACCGGCCCAGAGGCGATGACCTCCAGCCAGGCCCAGCCAGCAGTCAGCTGATATCGGCCGCCTGGCCGCCTCTGTGGACGGGTGGACAAACGGTTGGGCCAAAGGGTGCTTGTTGTTGCGGCCGCTTGGCATCATCATGCCGTGCCTTCTCGACGTGCATGCGCCCATCAAAAATTGATGACACGCCCCCCTGTTCTTGCCTTCCGCTTGATTGCCCCGTGTTCGCCGTTTTTTCCACGCTCGAGGTCGCGCGGGCCTTGCTGGCTGGCTGGTTTGTCCTGCCAAGGATGATCCGTTCGACTCTGACTTGGGGACGTGCTCCTGTGTCGACCTCGCGTTGTTCTTTGGCATACACATATCAGAGCAGCCGTCTTGCCCTTGTCACTGTGTAAAACGCTGCATAAATATTATTACGGCCTACAGGGGCAAAAAATGATTTTGACAATTAGAGCGCACTTACGCATAGAGAAGGTTTTTAATGGAGAATTTTATATGGGAAAGCGTGAAATTTTGTGCAGAATTCAATTGTGGCCTCAGTTTGGTCGAAAGCCGAGGCCAAATGTGAACGCATTGAAAAATTAAAGGTCGCCAGTAGACCCCAATTAAAGCGTGAATAGCACCATTTGTTGGCACTGACGGGGCCCGACCGGAGCCGGCCGGAGCCCCCTCCCCCACCTCCTCCCCGAATGCAACTGCTACCGCTGCAACCCAGCGCTCTTCCTAAAATAGCCAGACTATAGGTCCCTAGCCCGTCAGCTTCAGCCGCCCTAGCCCCAGTAGAGAGCTTATAGGCTGGGGAGGGCCCGCTGTACGTCCGTCCCGTACGCGGCGAGCAGCGGCAGGCAGCGCGGCCCCGGCCGGCCCAAGCTGGGCCCCGAGAGGAGCGACGCGGGCGGAGGGCGGGAGGGAGGGGCGTGCCGAGTCGGGTAGCGAGCCGAGCGCGCCAGGCTAGGCCGAGTCGAGCCGGCCGGCGCGCTGGGTGTGCAGCAGGGCAGACCCTATAGGGGGGTCGGGTGGGAAGGGCACGGGTCGGGGGGGGGGGGGGGGGGGGGGGTTGACAACACTTATCGTTCGTTGGTGTCAAGGCGTGCACCAAGAGATTCTTAGGCTAAAAGCATTCAAGAATATTTCCCTGAATCAAGCCAATCTAGGAATTAATTCAAGAAACATTCTTGGATTAAGAATTATATTCTTGAATGCTTTAAGAATACTGAATACTTGAATTAGAAATTCGTTTCTCTAGGTGAGTGGGAGAAATAAAATTGGACGAAAAATGTGACGCACAACAGGCTAGGTCAGGGACTCCTAGCTGTTGCTAAAGTTGCTAAAGCTTAATGTTTAAGATGAAAATTTTGATGCGAAACCGAAAGACGCGGACGAAATGACCTCTCAGGAGGTTTTGGGGCTGTTTTTTTAAATAAAGGAAAAAATGAAGTAATGGCAAATTGAATGGCTGTATTAAGCTGGCAAAATTAGAGATTGCTTATCGCCTGTTCTTGAAATTGTAAGAGACGGAAACCCTGCAACGGCGCTGAGCCGACTGGCTGTCAGGCCAGGGGCTCCCCGCGCCGCTGCCGTAAGTAATATATTTCGTTACTACTGCGGGCATTTTAAGGCTATCGATCGGGATCTTTGTACTGCCGCACGAAAACAGGCCTGAAATAAGCACTCTGAAGGGGAGAGAGGGTAGGGTATAACGGGCCCGGTGGGGAAGGGAAGGAGGTGGGGGGGGGATAGAGTAGGGTAGGGTAGGGTGCAGGGATGACGTGTCGTCTGTCGCCGGCGCCACACCCCGCCCCGCCACGCCCACCCCAGTTGTCGCAGGCACTATCTGAACGGCGCCCGGCCCGGCGTGGGGGGTGACGGGGCGACCCCGCTGCACGCTACCCCGCCCTACCTACCCCGCCCCGCTCCTCACGCACGCACGCTCACCTGGTCTGTGCCGGGCTGGCTGTGCTAAGGCTGTGCCGCTACGCCCCTTCCCTCCACTTTCCTCGCCGCACCACGCGGCCTGCGGACTCGACTCCCATTGGCTGCCTCGAGTCGTACGATGCCCGCGCCACGCCGGCCGGCTAACCCCCCCCCCCCCCCTTTTCTGTCTCACTCCAACGGCGGCCGCGGCGGTAGCGAGTGCGAGAGAGACGGACTGCTGCATTGAGACGGATGCCATGCGGTGTGCCTTGAGCTGGTGCCTTGGCTCGGCTTTGGCCTGCCGGGGTTCTCGACCCGCTTTTTCCTCCTCTGCTTTCCTTCCCAATGAATGCGAGGTCCTGCTGCATAGCTCCTGCGGCTCCTGCCAAAAGGAAGAAGATTGGTTTGCGAGGAACGTGAATTGTGTTGGTAGTGCTGCCCGCTCGGTGCACTCCGTGCATCGGGGGAAAGGCAGAGCGATGCTGATAAGCGGATCGGTACTCGGTAGTCGACTGGCAGGGAGAGGCGGAGGCGGCCCCGCCAACGTGTGAAACCACGCAACAGGGACAGAGAAAATTACACCTCATTGTCACCTCAAAATTTGCGCTTATGCTCTGGAGTTCAGACGTTTTGCGTTCAGCAGCAGCGGCGGGCGACTATGTACATTTTTCTCAGGCGCGGATCCAGGGGCGGCTCTAGGGGGGGGGGGCGATGTACCGCTTTCTGCCTACTTTCAGGCGGATTGTAACGCAAATTGCCTACCTTCCGGGCGCCCTTCGGGCGCCCTATTTGGATCCGCGCCTGATTTTTCTGCGTCATTTCGGGGGTCGGATTGCTCTAATTTGGGTGGTCGGTGCGGTAATTGGCGCCGTCAGGGCAGCCTGGACGTCAGCAGCAGTGGCGGACTGGTTGTCTCCCTCCCTAGGGAGGCCGACTGCGGCCGTCGAACATTGACAAATTTATGTTTTTCCGGTCAATGCGATCTTACTTTGACGACGAGGTACCACTTCACAGTCTGTCAGATCATATATAACTTGAAATTCATAATTACTTAGAGCGGGCTCGATCTACAGACGGTTTGTTTATGTCAGTTACACCCTGGATCACACTTACGTAGATGATCGAACTTTAACAAATTTATATTTTTCCGGTCAACGAGATCTTACTTTAATGACGAGGTACCACTTCGTCGCTATGCAAATATCGCTTTTGCTAACTTTTCAATATTTTGAGCCCGGGGCCGTCGTCACGTACCGAGGACTCTGCGAAGAAGAGAGGGACTCTGCGCGTCACGTACCGAAGCATCAGCGTTATGGCTGAGCCAGCCGGGTCTCCCCTCTCCCCACCACAACCCCCACCAGCTCGGCCGACCCGTGCGGGGCTGCCTTTTTTTTCGGTCATGGTACGGAAGCGAGGCTCGCCGAAGTGATGACCTTTCGTGTCGCTAACTAAAAAAAACAGGAAAGGTCGGGGGAAATCAAGTTTACTTGTCAGTTATATCAAGCATACTGAGTTCGCGCGCTAAGTTTGGTCGATATATTTCTTTCCGTTTCGCTGCCAAGTCGGGAGACAGAAGGGTCTGCAAATCGGCCTCTGTCGAATAACGTCTCCCCGTAGCCTGTACCTTCCCTGGCTGGACAACGCGCTGTGTCTTGCGGCAGGTGCTGTGCAGGGGCAGGGTAGGCAAACGGAAGACACGGCGGCCGTGCGGGTTTGCCTATCCGTACTTCCGCAGGCGTTCGGCGGTCTGGCGGCTGAGGGCTGCCCGCGCAGGTCAGCGGTGGTGGGCGTCACTTCAGTGTTGCTGACAGACGTGTTTCTCCCCCCCCCCCCACACACACACATACCTTAATTACCCCACTCATTTCCCCTCGGGATACACCTACGCGGAGTCAGCAGCTGTTGCATTGCATGCTGCTGCTGCATCGCATCTCTTTCCTAGATCTGCATTACCACTTTCTTTCGCTTCACCGTTGTGACGGCGATGCGCTGCGACACAGCCGTCGCCGGCACAGCCCCCCCCCCCCCAAACGTACACCGTCATGGGAGAAGGGTTTTCCTTCTCTCTTTTTTAAACCCCTCGCTTCGTGTGTCCGACGCAAGATGAACGCCAAGGCGCGCGGCTCGTTTGAAAAGTACTTTCGTGTCTTGCTTCCGCCGCCGCCGCTGCTGCCGGCGAAAACACCGGGAGTGCGTCGTGTTAGGGGCCGTTTAGGAACTACGTGACACCGAATCGAGGTACTTCTGGTAATGAGGAGGCGAAAATTCAGCGCGGGGGATGTGCGTGGAAACCGTGGGAATCGCCACCACCAGGCCTGGACGCAGTGTCAGTGAAACTCCAGTTTGCTTATCCACACGCTGCAAATGAATCGAAGGAATGTGACGCGGTTTGTGGACGCTCCCTTTTACAGATTTCGGCTTGCGCGGCGGTGAATGAACTTTGTCACCCGTCCCGTGGCCGAAGGCGGGGCTCGAGGCTGGGTGGGCCGCGACTGCTGGGGGCCTGGCTGGGCTGGGCTGGGCTGCGGCAGAGCATGGGCGTTTTATATTGTGACGGAGCGGAGCTTGCCTTAGTGCCATTCCCACGGTGGCGCGTGTGTGTGTGTGTGTGTGTGTGTGTGTGTGTGTGTGTGTTCACAGATATTTCGACACGTTAACCCCGGAAGGTGACAGCGGGGAAGAGGTTTGCAAGGCATATATCGACCTAGCTTTCGTTAATTCAGTCATTCATTCATTCGCATTCGTTCCTATTAACTTGGTTGCGAAACGCTGCTGTTTTCTAAGCGAGATGAGTCGGATTAAAATACTCCCCCCCCCCGCCCCCCGTTCCTTTCTGGAGGCTCTCGCGGTTGGCATCAAACTAACGCCCTTATAACACCTCTGTGTGTGTGTGTGTGTGTGTGTGTGTGTGTGTGTGTGTGTGTGTGTGTGTGTGTGTGTGTGTGTGTGTGGCGGGGAGGTGCGAACAGCACCATTACTTGTGCGTCGGCGCGCATTCTTTTGGCGCTGCCTGTACCGTTGCGCCGTGCATGTAGCGGAGCCTAGTGGACCTTAGCCACCGACTGCTCTTGCTGGGTCCTGCTGCCGCTGCTGGAATGTGGCGGTGATGAGGCTCGAGTAGAGCGGGAGTGCGAGAGAGACGGGCTGAGGCGGGGCGGCGGCGGGGCCCGGCGGGGCCCATGGGGCCACGGACTCGGCCGCTCCGAGCCGCCGCCGCGCCGCCGCCTCCCGGGCGTGGAGAGCCACCAATTAATGCTTTGATCCCCCCCCTCCCCCTCCCCTCTTTCCTTTCCCTTTGAGCAGCAGCACGAAGCTCTCTCGGATAAGCGCGAAGCAGCTGTCTTTTGCCCCCGCGCTGCCAGACCACTGATTTTAGCCTTCTCACGCAGAAAGAGGTGCTGAGCGTGCAGAGCAAGGGGTCATTCACTTAATAAAAGTAGAAAGTTTCAGCGAAAATTTTAACAAATGAGAGAGAAACCAGTAAGAATTAGTAGAAAATTGATTTTGATGCTGGTCCGCTCGCATCACGTTATTGAGGGACCCCTATCCCTCAGTGCAGAGCGTGCCGAGGGGGTCCGCGGGTAGTCCGCAGGCCAAAGAGGCGGCCTCCAACCAAGGCTGCCAAAGGCCGGCATGAGCAGCACCTTGCACCTTTTGTCGCGCGAAAATGACAGGAATAGCGCGGCGCGCAGTGGCGGCTGCCGCTGCTGCTGCGGCGCGGCGGCGGCGATGGTGGTGGTGGTGGTGGTGGTGGGGGGGCGCGCTCGCGAACCCAACAACTGTCTGTGCTGCGGACGGGAGAGGGGGGGGGGGCGTCGGCGTGTCGCGATGTGAGAGTTTTGCGGTAGGTAAGGGTCGTGGGGGGCCTGGCTCTGGCTGCGCCTGGCTGGTCGCGGCCTTGCCAGCCTAGCTTGGGCGGGGTATGGGGTGGGCGGGCCGCGGGCGGGGGCAGGAAAGATTCGCATAGCGCGCGCGCCGCGTCCGCGTCTATTACCTGCAAACCTGCGAGTTTCGCACTGACGGAATGCACGACTGGAGGGGGACGCGTCAAGCTGACAGTGTTCAGTTAATATTTTCTCATTAAATTTTCTCGTCTCGACGTTTTACTTTTTTTGTTACCCGGAGAGTGCTGTCCTCAGTTGCGTTTGGTGTCCTGCTTGACTCGCTGGTCTCCGCCACTGCTGGTCACGTGGTCACTGCTGCTGCGCCACTCCACTTCCTCCTTGCTGTCACTCTCAGGAAGTCACGAGCGGCGTGAGCGGTGCGGCGACCTGATGAGGGTCCTCTCCTCTCTTGGCTCCGCTGCTGCCACTGCTGCTGCCGCCTTTTGGTGCGCTGCGCTCCGTGCTAACAAGATCAACTGAAAAGTTGCCGTGGCCGAGGAGTGAAGCTCTCTTGGCCAGGAGGGAGACTCTTGGCCAGGAGGGAGACTCTTGGCTAGGAGTGAGACTCTCTTGGTCAGGAGTTGGCGTCAGAGGCCTTTGCTCCGCCGTGCTCTCGCTCTCATTCGCACCCGGCAGGTGGCGAGGACCACTATCCACTGCACACCGCAGCGTCTCGATGGTGTGGCGCCTGTCCCGTGCCGTCTGGTCCGGTCCCCGCGGTCCCCTGATTAGCGAGGAGATTAGCATGGCGGAGTTGGGGGACACACTGTTATGGTGCGGCCGGCCATGGGATGTGCGTTTGGCGTGACCCGGTGTTGCCCTCTTATATAAGATAAGAGTGTGCAACAGAGGCAGAGGTCATCAGCGGCAGCCGCCCGGACGCCTCGCCACGCTTTGCATTCGAGCGGGTTACCTCCGCTCGCAGGCGGGCGGCGGGCTTGTGTGGCTCATGCCCTTCGTACTAGAGATGTAAATTTTCAGAATTTAGAAAGAAAATCGACAGCGTGACTTTTTTATTTTTTTTCTCGAAATATTTCCTGTATAGGCAGCCGAAACGGCCGAACCCAGGGAAAATTTGTCATCATTTGATTGAAAAATTTCCTGAAAAATTTCCTCTCCAGATGGAGACAGAGAGAGAGAGAGAGAGAGAGAGAGAGAGAGAGAGAGAGAGAGAGAGAGAGAGAGGGAGAGAGAGGAGAGAGGGAGAGAGACAGAGGCATAAGTACAGCGGTTTTTATAGTTAAGCCACTTTAACTCAGTGATATAATTGGATATACTACAGTCCCTTCTCAGGTCAAATATCAGCCTGGCACAAGCGTTCTGGACTCTCTGTAATTTAATGGAACAGGTGACAAGCATCTGTGAAGTTACTACGATACCAGAGTCTAGGGCGGGAAAAACGAGTGTTTCCACAAGCTTCTTCCTTACATTTTTTGGAAGGATGTCACAATGTTTCTTTATGCCATGTATGGCTGCTAGAGCATTTTTGCGCACAGAATTGGCCTGCGCCTCCCAGTTCAGGAATTTGTCCACCATGACGCCCAGGTCCTTAACAACTTCAGAGTAGGGTATTACAGTACCATTTACTATAACAGGGGGACAACAGGAGGCAATTTATTCCGCAGTTTGTAATTTCCAATTATGATTACTTGGGTCTTCCCAGCATTTATTGCGAGGTTATGGTTTTTGGCGTATTGTACTAGCTTTTCCGCTTCGCCGTTAATTATGTTGACAGCATTTTCTATTTCCGATGGCTTAAAAGAAACGTAGTTCTGCAAGTCGTCAGCATAAAGATGGTAACAAGAATTGGTAAATATTTTGTCTAAGTCATTTACATAGAGGAGTACAACAGAGGACCAAGAACCGAGCCTTGGGGTACACCAAACATCAGGCCAATTAAGGCAGAAATATCTGTTCCGTTTACTACTCGCTGGGTTCTGCCTTCGAGATAGGATTTAAACCAGTCGATAACAGAGCTGGAGAGGCCATACATTCTTAACTTAGTCAGGAGTAGCTCATGGTGCACAGAGGGGAAAGCGTTACTAAAATCGTAAAGCACAAGGATTGAAAGGCGTTTTGCGTCCATATTTTCTCTGATGTCTCCAATTACTTTAAGTAAGGCTGTAGTGGTACTGTGATTGGCTTTAAATCCCGATTGAAGAGGATTAAAAAGCGAGTTCCTGACCAAGAATTCCACCAGCTGCGCATGTACAACTTTTTCCAACACTTTTCCGAGCGTACAAAGTAGACTAATAGGTCTAAAATCCTTCACCTTATTAGCACCCGATGTTTTCGGGAGGGGCTTGACATTTGCAATTTTCCAGGTGTTGGGGAAACAGCCGGATTGGAGGGAATAATTCAAAATATGGAGAATGGCTGGGGAGAATTCAACAATACATAGTTTTAGCATCGCTGCCGATACATCGTCTATCCCCTTGGCAGTGGGGCTTATACCATAAAGTGCTTTTTTAAGGTCCTCAAAGTATACATGCTTGAAGTTAAAAGGCTCGTCCGTGGGGAGAGGGGTGACATTTTCATACATTTTTATGGATGCTTTTAACAATTCCTCGTCCTGACACTTAACAGCAGTATAGTGAGCATTAAGCTCCTCAGAGCTAGGGAATTTACATGCTTCTCCATTGTTTTGATTGGTAACGCCCAATTTTTTGAGATTTTTCCACAAAGTTTGGGAGGAGTTACAGTTGTTAAGTAAGTTATAGGCATAGCGGACTTTAGCATTGCGTATCTCGCTCTTTGTTCGGTTCTTTAGTTTTTTAAACTGGGCAATAAGAAGGTGGTCCTTAGAGTATTTAACTTTCTCGTACATTTTGTCTCTTTCCTTAATCATACTTTTCAAATGGTCTGTCAACCAGGGAGAAGGCCTATGCTTAATTTTAACAGATACATAAGGAGCATGCTTATCAAACAAGGCGTTAACTTGCTGGTAGAAGTAGTCCAGCTTTGAATTGATATCCTGGAGATGGAACATATCGTGCCAGGGTGTGTCAACAACATCTTTTTTAAAATCCTCTAGATTAAAATTTCTGAAGCTCCGGAATGTTGATATGCGAGGAGTAAACCTGGGCACTTCCAGAGAGAAACAGCAGCGAGGAGGTCGTGGTTAGAGAGACCACTTGCGTACTGATTATAGTAAACCAAGCGCTCATTTATTGAGGAGGCAATCATGTCCAGATTTGAGTGATAATCTTTTAGAGAGAGAGAGAGAGAGAGAGAGAGAGAGAGAGAGAGAGAGATATGGACACACGAGAAAGGAATGAGGACGATAAGAGGTGGCAGACGTTGTGTTATTTTTCTTGTGACTTGAGCCCGTCGCTGTTGTTTGCGTGGACAGACAGACAGACAGACAGACGCATGCAATATGATGATGTGTCGTCCGGTGTCTGCGCCGTCGTGGTATGGCATGTGTGGGGCTTCCGCGCCCTCCGCGTCACTACCGTCACTACCCGCCCCGCCGGCGGCGCCGACATGTGCCCAGCCCGACCACAGTGCGGGGCTGCTAGCGGATAGAGGCACTGCATAGGCACTGCAGGGGGGGCGCGGCGCGGCCTAATGGTCCATAAAGACTCGTCGTCCATCCGTGGGGATGCACACAGGGCACTAATGCACCGGCTCACATGGCCCTTGAGGCTCCCCTTCCCTTCAGCCGGGATGCTTCCCTTCGGCCTGGCGTACGGGATCTCTGTAAGAGCTCGCTCGGCTCGGTCGTAACGTAACGTTACAGCATAGCGGGCTGCTGGCGGGGCGCAGTGGCGGATCCAACAGGGGGGTCGGAGGAGTGTGTGGCTGCGTCCGTCTTGTCATACTCGCACCCCCTGATTGGCCCACGATGCGTTCATGACGTGGACGCGGAGGGGGGGGGGGGGTCTTCCTCGCGGCCCCCGCCCGCAGAGTTCGGAGGGGCTGCTGCTGCTGCTGGCAACAAGTCACTTCCGCACTTTGGGGACAACTGACTGCGCGCCGGACCACGCAGTGTTATAACTATGCAGCCAGGGCTCCATGCCATGCCCTTCGGAAATCGGCTCAATTTAGCACTTAGTGGCCTGCTGGCCGCTGCTCCAGCTCCCACCCCACGCGCCTGGTGGTATTCTAGACCAGCCTAGAGCTTTGGGCCACGCTGAGCTGCTGCTCGGTCTGGTCCTGAAAAACTCGTCGTTTCTCCGTCGTACTTTTGTGCGATGAAACTAGCGCCTCTGGGTTATGTGGCGAAAGCAAGGCGGCACCTGGAGCGGAGCAGCGGCGTCTGGATTCCATTTAGGTTTGGGTGGCGAGGGGGCTTAGGCAGGCGCGTCACTAGCCTTGGCTCTTGGGTACGCGCCTGGGCTTATGTGTGCCCGGTGTGCCGGTGCTGGCGCCACTGGCGGCCGGCCCTCCGCCATGTCTGTATCTGCAGTGTCATGCGGGTCGTGCAGCGCCTCGCGGGGGGGGGGGGGGGTAAAGGGGCCGCAGCCTGCCCGGCCGGCCCGCCGATTTGCCAGCGCTGCAGCGGCTGCGGCACTGCAGGATCGGATGGCATTGCGGTTTCGGGGGACCCGTCTTCCCTCCCCTCTCAGTGCGTCGGCCCTGGCCCAACTGCACGTGCACATACCTCTTCTCCCCCCGTCCCCCGCCCCTCTTGTGTCTCTCCCTCCCGCCTCCCTCTATGTCTAGCCCCCCGTCTAAACTGAGCTTACGCCCTTCCCTCTCCCCCGCCCCACCTCTCCCACCCCCACCTGCCTTCAGCCCGCGCGCATCTCTCTAGACGCATGGCTTGTCTTCTGTCTCTCCCACTCCAAACCCTTGACGTTATTTCGGTGCTGCAGCCACACGACGCACCAGCTCACAGGCACAGCCCACAGCCCCACGATTCTTTTTCTCCGACTCTCGATCTCGATACCAATGGTCTGCCCGCTTGAAGGGAGGGAGGGAGGGGAGGAATGGAAGGGCGGGGCATTTACTGGTGCCCTCATGCAATGAGATGGAGGGGGGGGATTTTCAATTAATCTGTGTCATTTGCCCGCCTCCTCCTTTTTTCTATGGTACTTTTAAACGAATTCTTGCATTCGCCTACGATTAAATTGATCACGTCCTCCACGTCTCACTCTATCATCTTCTTTGAAGCCTCCTTTTTCATGCAGAAGTAGTCCTGTTCTTCATGCAAACCTTTGTCTTATGTTTCAGGTGTGTTACCGGACATTCAGGCACAGTTCAAGATCCAGGATGATAAAGCCGGCCTTCTTCAGACCGCTTTTGTTGTCAGTTACATGATATTTGCTCCAATATTTGGATACCTGGGAGATCGCTACAATAGGAAAATCATTATGGCTGGTGGTGTATTAATGTGGAGTTTAACTACACTTGCTGGCTCATATATGAATGTAAGTTTTTTTAATTTCTTTTTTAAATCAGTTGTTGTGGTTGTGGTAAATGTAATAAACGCTGATGTTTTTTTTTATTTTTCTTAATTCTAGAATTACGGTACATTCATACTGTTCCGATCTTTTGTTGGTATTGGAGAAGCCAGCTATTCAACAATAGCCCCTACCATTATAAGTGACATGTTTGTGAAAGAAAAGCGCTCTAAAATGCTTGCACTCTTTTACTTTGCTATCCCAGTGGGAAGGTATGTTACAATACTTTAATCAATTTCAGTTCTTTTTTTTTTTAAAGAGAAGACAAACCATGCAAACATTGGACTAATATTCCTTTTTCTCCTAACCCCTGTCTAGTGGTTTAGGGTACATTGTGGGAGCACACATGGCTTCAATGCTAGGGAGTTGGCATTGGGGTCTGAGACTCACTCCTGCCCTTGGAGTTGCATCTGTCATTCTCATTTTGTGCTTCCTCACAGAACCCATCAGGGGAGAGAGTGAAGGAACACAAACTGATGCTTCTCACCACTCATTTTGGGAGGACATCAAGCTTTTGTTCACCAAGTCAGTGTAGTTTCCATTTTCGTAATATTTGACATCAACAGTTAAACTAGTCAGTTTACTTATCCATTTGTTTTTCTTCTTTCAGCAAATCTTTTATGCTATCTACCGCAGGTTTCACATGTGTAGCTTTTGTGACTGGTGCTCTTGCATTCTTTGGTCCCAAATTCCTTGGCAAGGGCTTTGCTCTTATTCCTGGACACAAGGGTGATGAAGAGTAAGTAAAATACAAAATAAAAATTATTATATAAAATATATCTTGGAAATTATATTTCAGTTTTACTGTATTTTCTTTCTTTTTCTTTCCAGTGTATCATTTAAATTTGGTGTGGTTGCAATGCTATCTGGCTTAGTAGGTGTTCCCTTGGGCCCGTTTGTTGCCCAATTGCTCAGGTCACGGTTCCCTCGCATTGACCCATTGGTTTGTGCAGGAGGGCTGATTCTGAGTGCACCTGTTTGCTTCTTTGCTATTCTCACCCCATCTACGAATGTTGCACTGTGCTATACACTTATGTTTGTTGGAGAATTGTTTTTGAACTTGAACTGGTCTATTGTTGCTGACATTCTTTTGGTAAGTATTTCCTTGTACTCCTTTCTGTTTTGTTTGTTTTATTAAGAACTTTTTTAGAAATTGAACTTGCCTCTTTGCAGTATGTTGTGCCACCTTCAAGAAGATCAACAGCTGAAGCATATCAGATTTTGTTTTCACACGCTCTTGGTGATGCCAGCAGTCCATACTTGATTGGTTTGGTAATTACACCATCGTAATATATGATTAATTTGTGACCTTCGGGCTTTTAAACCAACTGATTGATGCGATATTTATGTTGCAGTTGTCCGAGAGTTTAAAGAGTATTCTCAAAGCAGACAATTTGACAGTAAGCTCCGTGAATGGAACCCTAACGACACCTGTTGTATCAGAAACTGACATAGTGGAATTCCACAGTATGCAGTATGCTCTGTTCATTACATGCTTTATTGAGGTGTTGGGAGGTGTATTTTTCCTCCTGACAGCTGTCTACATCAAGAGAGATCAGGAAGAAGCCGAGAAGGAGGCAGCATGTGAGTTCATTTGCAATTGTGCACATATTCCCGTATTGCTTGATTTTTTTATACCTATGTATAAATCATAACCATCTCTTGCAGGTGAATCAATTCAAGAGCCGACCCATTTCATAGCAAACGATCCAAGAGAGAGATAGGACTTTAGTACCTTAAGTATTAAATTTGGCCTCTGTGAAATGTGATAAATGCCTTCTGTACTAACTAATTGAGAATAGTCAAATTTTTCAACTTCTTAGTGTAAAAAGTTACTTAGTTCTGTATTTGCTCATTCATATTTGTTTGCTTGGAAACAAACAAAGTGGGATATTTTGTATTTCATTACAGTACATGACTGAATAGGGAAAAGAAAGTTAGTTCTGGTGTACTGTATTTTAGATTGAATTTATGGAAGTTTACATTGTACTGTAAAAGGTTACCACCATTAACTGATGATAGGAATAGCAAAAAGTTTATTAAATGTTAACTGACTGTGTAAGACTGATAAAAACAGCAACATGTGTTTGAATGAAAGCTGAAAGATTGTGAATGTGGAATCATGATCAGTTCTTTGGTACTGTAAATGAGTGAAGTAGTATTTTGCCTGTCCTCTTTGTATGTTGTGAGTGGGACAATTTTTACTTGTAGTAGGGGTCTGACTGACTTGAACTAACACTGCCATTTGCCCTTTAAAACTGGACATTACATTTTCCAGATCTAAGTGGCATCATGAAAATGGATGTGCTCACAATCTTCTGAATGTAAATTTACTTTTTGAATAGTATTTGCCTATTTTGTAATAGAAAGTTTTTGTAGAAATGAAATTTTACCAAATTAACTTTTAGTGGTTCTATTTTTGAGAATAATTAGTTGTTGACACATTGTTAGGATGTATGGATGCGTTTGATGTGTGTGTGTGTGTGGGGGGGGGGGGGGGGGGGGGGGGGGGTAGTGTTGCTGTTAAGAACTCCTGTATCCGTTTTCTCTGAAATTTGTTATGTGATAGATATGGATATAGGTTGTAGTTATAGAATTGTTTTATTTGTAATATTTTTAATGTATGTCAAGTTGTCTGTTTATTTATATTTATTGAGTATAGAAATGAGTCTTCACTGAGACAATATGAAATTTTTTTTATGATAAATACTTAGTTCTGTATTTGTATGATGCCTTGCATTTCTAGATCCTTCATGTTCAAATTTTGTTAGGTTTTTTGTTCTTTCTTTTTATTTGCCTTCGTTGATCACTTCTTACAAATTTTAATTTTTCTTCCATTTCTTCTTGTATTATTTTCCTTTCTCATTTCCCATACTACATGTTTGCTAGTATTCATCGCGCCAAAGTTTTAGTTTTGTATAAGTTTTATACATATTTTTTTTGTTTTTCTAAATGGCCATATTTCAATTAATCAAAATTTTAGCTTTACTCTATTATTTCAGGCTGGACTCACAACCTAAATCTGAGAGAAAGTTGTATTGGTAAACCGTTTTAATTGCATGGTGTCAAAATCTTGGTGGCTTGATGACATTTTAGTTTTGTTTTCTCTTTTGCTAGCGGGCCAATATATTCCTCTTGACTGCTGAGGATGAATATAAGTAATATCTGCGTCTTAGATTTTGTATACTGGCGGATGCCACTTGGTTTCGTGGAACATTTCTGATGAGCTTTGCGACTGCAATGTGTGCCATTCTACACAAGATGTATGAGAATTGGAACTGTCCGTCCTAAATTAATGTGTAATGCTAAAATTGGCATTGGGTAGAGTCCACAGTTACTACCCTATGAAAAGTTAAGACACATTACTTCCAGATTGTTTGCGTTAATTTAAGAACCATTCTGCAGGTCAGAGTAGCTTTTAATTATTCATGCTAATCATTTGGAAGGTCTGATAATGCCACCTCTTACACCTTTATTTTTTGCTGGCCTGTTAAATCAAAATAAATTTTATTACTTTTATTCATATTGTCACTGTTCTGTTGCATTGTTTAGTGAAAGAATGTGCTGAAGCATCTCCTAGTTTCCCTCACCACGAAGGGCAACAATAGACCCATTTTACACATCCTCTCAGTCAATAAAGTGTTCGATGATATACTGTGTTACTTTTGTTTTATCCCTTTACCCTCCCCAAAAGCAAGGAAAACAGCAATTGAGGTTCAAAGTACTTTACTTCACACTTAACTTCTTAAGATGAAATATGACAAAAGGAACTAAGGTCTAACACACTAGAATTGGTTCAAAAATCCAAATAAAAGAATCAAAATACCTTACATTAACTGTTTCTTCCTCAACCTTCATTAGGGGCCGTCCACATATTACGTAATGCTTTCTCATCGCTCTGTCTCTCTCCGACTAGTGCACGCTCCACAAGGTGTGGCAAGGACAGAGCGATGGGAAAGAGTTACATAATATGTGGACGACCCCTTACCCTGTGACCATTATGACTGTCTGAATTCTTGCATCAGGGTCTAAAAAAAAGTTGATGACAAACAACCTGCCCTTAGGTTGGGACTGTATCTATGCCCGCTTATCTTTTCCTTTGGTGTGGACAACTTCCAAATGTCCTTTGGAGGTCATTTCTGTTTCCCATTCTGCAAGCTTTTTCTTGTATTCACTGGCTTGAGAAGCAGCTAGTTCTTCCCATTTAGATTTCTCCTTTTCTGGAAGATTTGTCCAAGCTTCAATTAGCTTAGGAGTTTGCTACAGATCAAAAAAATTGTCCAAGTGAGGCAGAGAAAACCTTGGTAAAGACAATACTCCACAAAAACAATAATTGACAAACCTTGAAGTATGCATCTCTAGAACGGTTTGAAATTTTCTTCACATAATCTAGAGTAAAAAGAATATAAGCATTTGGAGGTCTCTTAGGCATCCCCAAAGCGCGTAGTTGCTGAAAGAGCATAAGAAGTTAATTAAAATCATATTAATATCGCAAACCAAAACGGTGCTGCTAATTTATACATACCCTTTTCTCTTTTCTTTTCTCAGATTTCTTTTGTTTTTTATCTTTTTCCATCTCTGATTTTTCATCTGAAGTTAGGTTTGCTCTATAATTTTCAATTTCCTTTTCATAAGTTTGTTTATCATCCAAAGCCAGCTGATGATATTTGTCTGCTATGCTTTTATCTTCGTTACGCCAGCGGTCAGCCAGCTTGACAAAAACTTCTACAAAAATCAAACGAACAGAACTACATTATATCGAAACTGCAATAAATACTGGGTTGAAATTCAAGTGTCTTACCTTTTCTTGAACAGTCAGGATTTTCTTTCACATAATTAGAAAAATGATCTCTAACATATAAAGTCCATGCACTTCTACTCCTTTTGGGAGGAGGAGGGTACAACGAAGAAGTTGAATACCAGGGTGTTGATTGGGTTCCGACTGCTAAAATAGGCCTGTTGTATTGAAAACAAAGGTGAAAACAAAGGGTCAACTTACACAGCATCGACAATTCACCAATTACAACCAGCCTCCTTTCTCAAAGAGTAAAGTAAACAGGTACTATGAAATAAATACTACACAAGCCTAGCAATTTTTAAGTAACTGAAATAAGTTTGGCGTTGGCGTTTGTAAACATGAAGTAATACATAACCTGTCGGAATTCAACTTTCTAGTTATTAGTGGACCAAGTCCTAAACTTACCTCGGCAATAGTGCTTGTTTACAAATTAATTCCAAACAGTTCCTGAGCAACATTTTACACGCAAAATTCACACCATTCACGATTTAATGAGCGACGTTAATAAGATTGCGCTGCAGAGATGGGAGACGGTGCGTACTTCACTCGACTCGAACTCGACTCGACTCGCTTGGCGGGCAATACTCAAACGCACCCTATATTTTGCATAGCGGCTGGTTTGGGAACTACAGCCCGCCAACTCTTCAATTAAGGTGGAGTACATATCTTTTAAAAGTCATATTGTATTTTTACTCTTTCTTTGCTTGCTCAGCTGCTCATACATGCATGAAGCAGTATTGCATTCGCCATCTCCGTTAAGACTCCTAGTCGTCTGGAAAACGCTGGGAGTATTTGTCCGCACAGTGGCTGAGGCCGGACAATGGATAAATCAAGAGCTGTCTATTGGTCTATAGCCTTGCCAATTTTCCAAATTTTTTCGAAAAATAAAGTTGAGTGTTTTTTTCAGTGGCAGTACATTAGGAGCAACCTTTGAATTTTTTTAAATTATTTTTTTTTACCAAAATTGCTAGGTCCACAGACACCTCATCGATCCCACACTCAAAGAATGATCCTGTTCTAGGACGCACTAGCGTTCCCCATGCCTGTCATATTATGTCAGCTAGTTTCTTGACTTTAGCAGGCAGCGTCAAAAAGTTACTTAAATTTAAAACTACAGACATATTTAGTTTATGTTTTGTCAGTTTAAGTAGAACTGCATTTTGGTATCTTTCAGTTTTATATTGTTATAGTTTACATGAGTTATCAGCAGCAGCCAGGGGTGTTGTTGGTCCAAAAAGGAACCAGTTCTAGTCAAGTAGTCATGGGCATTAAGACAGAAAATTTAATTAAGAATATCACTTTAATACTCCAAGAGACTTTAACAATAATATGTTGAGAAGATAGATGGTACTCAAAAGCCCTCGGGAGGCATATAGTTTCAGACAATCTGTGTAGCGTAGAACATAGAAAAAACAATAAATTCCTATCAAAAACCTATAAAATTGTTTTAGTTTCAGTCGTCCATCAAATGTCAAATAACAACAGGGCTTCTTAATTTTCTCTCCTTCATATCTATGGCTCAGTCATTTTTAAATCCATTTTAATCAATCTTAATTAGAGTCCAATATGTAGTGATTGCATATATACAAAAGGGATACAAGACAAGGTCATCTATCCTAAAGTCTATAAAGAGAGTGAAGACACAATTAAAATTTCAAGGAATGTGTAGATTTCTCACTGAATCTTAAAAACCATAAATTGAATCATGTAACCACGGACCCACCGGTATGCACCATTGAATTAAAGTGACCCAATCCACTTTACACTTACTCTCTTACTGGTATTTGTGTGGAATTGTCATAGATCACATTTAAAAAGAACCCACAAAAATGAACAATCATCTTTTTCTTTTTCTAAAAAAAACAACAAAAAACTTAAAGTAAGGAAAGGCTTCCAAAATAGGAAGCAATATATTTTGGCAATGCAAGATTATTATCACAGATGGGAACTCGTAAAGGATTACAAACATCAAGATTTACAAGACAATGCTGAACACACATTTCTGTTTCTTGACAGCACAAGAACTAAATCAGCACATCCATACACAACAAAAATTTGATAATATACCTACAATGAAAAGTTACCTTAGGTGACTAGATTTGTTACATTAGCAACAGGGACAGCTACCAAACTTAATTCCACAGTAGAAGTAAACCCTTGACTTCTGTCCACATCTTTTCCAAAACAATATAAATTACCTTAAAGTTAAAAAGAAAAAAACATCTCCAATGGAAGGGCACTTTGGTCATGTTAAGTATGTCATGTCATAAAGGATGGCTAAAGATGAGAACTTCCTTTTTGTAAATACCAAAGTTCTCAGTATGTCATAATGTAGAAAATCAATGGAAGCACCACATTGTCAACTTGACTTGTCTTTGCTTCAATTAAACTTGTTATGGCAATGGCTCCAAATGCTCTTACAAATGATAGTATGTCTCCAGGTAGGAAACCTGTAATGATGCCAAACCAAAACATAAGCATTTCAAACAAAAAAGGTGAGAGGTACATACTTCAAAGAAATCACACTCTCACCAAAGATTGCCCCCAGTAAAACAAAAATTGCTTGGGACAAGAAGCATGCAATTGTTCCTTCAATTGTTCGATTGGACCCTGCAATGACCATAAATATCTTTCAAATATTAACACAGCCACACAAACCTACACATGATATACAGGTGTATGAAAAATAATAAGAAACTGAAATAAATTAAATACCTGTCCATTTTCTTCGGCCATATTTTGATCCAACATAGCTTGCTGCTGTGTCACCAACGCCAATTGTTAGCACCCCGGATAAATATGGGAGCAATTGAGATGGAGGTATAGGTATAGTATCTAAGGGTGTAAGCCACAGAGGTGCTGCCAGGCCTGCCAGTAAGTACAATGGTGTAAGAGAGAAGAGTATATCCTTTTCGTCACCATATAAAATAAAACCATTACGTAGCATTAGAGCAAGTGGGGGGACACTATAGAGTCGTACTGCCTGTAGAACAGAAAAACATATGAGTTAAAAATGGAAGTATCGAGATATAACAGCATCTCATCAACAGTTGGGAAACTCACCTCAAAAAGAAGGAATAGTGCAAATAACACAGCACTACCCAAGTACAAAATGTCGGGGGCCCACACAATGCCAGTGGTAAATACAAAAACTGCTAAAATGTGAAATATCTTTCTTTGAGAAGTTGTTGCCTTTTGCTCCTTTTGTACTTGCCGGTGAACAAAAAATGCTCCAACAAGACAAAACAGTGCCCACCATATAAATAAATGGAACTGGGAAAAAAACAATATTGCATATAGCATAAAAACAAAACAAGCAATTTTGAAAAATTTATGAAGTTAATTTACAGTGTTACAATTTATTTTTCCACTTACAGTCACGTGATCACGAGTGATCATCACCATAATCCACAAAAGAGGACTTCCACCAAGCAATCCATGTAAGACAATAATAGTTGTAAGCGCGGCACCCACCCAAACCATGTAAAATAATGGTGGTACTCTCAGAGCAGGTGAAATATATAAAGCCACTAATGCGACAAAGACACACAGCATCCCAACCTGTAATTTTTTTTTTTTTAAAGCGCTTAAAAATATATGAGAAAAGGAAAAGGAGACTTGCATTCCAAGTCACAAAATAATTTTCATTCACATACCTGCACTATGACAGTTGCCACATCATACGACATTTCCATTCCAGCAAGAAGAGATATGTGAGAAAATGGCAGATGTAAAAAATTAACTGCTGAACTATATAGTAGTATAACCACACCATGGACTACAATCACTGCTTCTCCAATCGTAAAGCAAGAGGGTGCAATGGTCAAGAGCGTTGGCAATCCCGAGAGTACTCCATATGAGCTCAAAAGTCCACCAAGTAGGCTCAAAATAAATCCTAAAAAAATTAAAAAGGAAGAGTTACTCTAAATCACTTGTAAATGTTTACAACAAGCTAAAAAGAGCCATCCAAGAAAAGAGCCAACAGACATTAGGCAGGTGCAGAATTTTTTCTTTTGTTTTCACATCAACAAATTTACACAATATTTCATGCAAGCACACTACAATATTCCTATGGAACAGTATGGTGCAATGCCCATTTACATTCACTGTAATTCTAGCAATCATGTGCTTTCACAACAAACTACGAGGTCTTACACATCCTCACCTGTGAAAATATGAGCAGACCTAGATAACCCACAGCTTTTCCTAAACCATGAATATTCTCTATCATAGTCACTAAAATTGTGACTGTAAACTGAAATAAACGAAATTTCAAATAATTGCTCAAACATTGAAGGTATGATGAATAAGATTAAAGACTCAGGAGATTGTGAAAAATATTAAAAACATAATGAGAGAAATCCAAACATATCCATATCATGAAAATCATTGATGTATGAAAATGGGAAATATTAATTGGTAACAGAGGCAATGAAGCCTACCATTTTGGGTGAAAAGCAAAGCCACGAGTGTTGCAATGGCTGGTAATCCCAGGTAATAATTCTCAATGCGGTGGCCACGGGGCATAAATCTCAGAATATACAATGTGGTAGTCATAAGAAGGCCACAGCTAACGACGGTTGTAGCAAAGTAAGCATGAGATAACTTCTCTCCGCCTCGTAAGATCTGCTTTAGAGTTCCAAGAAGGAGCGCAACTGGGATGAGTGGTACGAGCCATAATCCTGCTCCAGCGCGCGGCCTAAAACAATGAGCAACAAAACTGTAACTACAAAATACAAAGAACATCACGAGAACATTGGTGAATGAAAGAAACAAAATACAGGGATACCTCAATTAATGGTCAATATTTACCTCAAATCATAACCACAATTTTTGAATGATATTCTTATGGTCTTACACAGATCAATGTACTTTTCAGCCAGGCCCATGTTGCTGGCAAATGTTTTTTCTCCTCCTCAGTGTGGAAAAACAGGCTAGGTAAATAACAGCAGCACCTGTCACAGTTTCGACCGCGAAATACGTGTCATAACCACTCCCAAAGTTATCGCCCAGTTTCGGACTTTGAACCCAGCGGCCTTTTCTCTGCAAATCAAAGAAGTCGTATAACGGCACATTTAAGACACAAGTTCACGGTTAAAAAGACAGTGACAAAGTCGAGGTTGGCGTCTATCACGGTCAGATTCCTCGTCTTGCACGTTAAGCCGACAGAAAAACACCCACCGCAACGATATTACTTACCAGGCCTCTTGTAGAGCGAGCAACAAGTTTAGACGCAGGAAAAGTATGGCTCGTAATTTTTAAAATTAAACTGAAAGATCTAGCACAAAATGAGAAACCCTGTCTTTGATTTAGTGAAAGAAATAAAAGTAGAATAAAATCCGTCAAAGGGGCTCCATACTCCATATGATCGTCGTCTGCTCGTTAGCGTCTGCTTCCCGTGGGGGCAGAGGCAGCGGGGGGAAGTGAGGGGGAACTCGAACTCGTTCCTTCCTTGCAGGCGCTGCCCTCTGGTGGCAACGGATTCACCTACTCTAGTCTCAGTCGCTTGTTTGCTTGTTACTGGTCGCTACTCCGCAATCAGTGTTCGTTACCTTGTGTACGCATTAATTTTTCGTACTCGGATGTGATATTCTTTCCTTTCTAGACTCCAAACTGCTTCAAAACCAAAGTGGTTCGTGATGGAACCATTGTCCAATTAAGTCTTGCTGACAGTAAAAAATATCGTAGTCTTTACGGACCTACTATTCCTAAGTACCTTCATCTCCGCGCGTCGCACAAAGTTACCGAACGCAACCCCCTTCTCAGATCCCACCCCCACCCTCATCCGCAACGTTGCCAAGCAGCGCGAAATTTGAAAATTTATTCCGATGTGCGTGCGGTTTCGTAAAAGTATGGAGCCGAAAAGAGAAAGCTCGAGTCGAGTCAACCCTCTCGACACAGTTCCGGACGTTGATGTGGATGACCTGGAAGTAAAGCGGCAGCAACGAGTGTTGGCACGAGAGCATCACTCGCAGGGGCGTAGCCACGGGGGGGGGGGGGGGGTCAAAACCCCCTGACCGGTAGAAAGGGTAGGCAGCCCGCATGACAAAACACCTGAATGTAGGCAATTAGTGCGACATATTCCCCCCCCCCATAAGCAAAGTCTAGCTACGCGCCTGATCACTCGCAGTTCCCAGCAGTTCCCAGTGAGTGACCCCCCCCCCCCACCCCCCCATCCACCCCATCTGCCATCCACTTGCACGCCGTGTCATGCGACGAAGAAGTGCAATGACTCACGGCACGGGCCCCGCGGAACAGAACCCCCTGAGCGGCGGCAGTGGGAGGCGACGACCTGGCGCCGGCTGGCTAGGCCACCCATTACACACGCTACCCCCCCCCCCCCCCCACGATGCCCACAACCCTTCCGCTGCACGGATCAGAGACCATCGTTGGTGGAGGAGGCGATGACGTGCCCAGGGTTATCCTGGAGCTCACCGCTCACCCGCACACCGTCACCGTCTTCACAGAAATCATTTTATGTACAAGCGAGGATTTGCAGGCGGTGACCACGGTAGTGACGATGACGGCATGGCGGCGGTCTGTACACCCTCCATCCCTCCCTTTGTATTCCCTGGCGATGAAAAAACGTGCGATGTGAGTTCGAGTCTCAACAGCAGCGAAACGATTTTTTCCTCGACAGAAGAGGAAGTGTCCCCAAGCCCTCTGAATCTGTATCTGCGCCTGACATTTTTTTTTATCGCGCTCGCGTTATTCTCGCTCCCTCCAGGACTGACCCTAATCAGAATCAGACACCACGGCCACGTGAACCCCGCCTAAGGCAACGGTCGCCTAAGGCACGCCCGGGTGTAAGAAGGGATGCTGGGAGGCCTCAAGCCTCAGCTGAGCTGAGCCTCCTTGCGGCGCGGACCCAGAATAAAATAGCGCACATTTCCCTCCCCTCAGGTAGGAGATCGCCGCCCCCCTTTGTTAGTAAAGCTGGTGTTTCCGATCAGGAAGAAAAACGTAATGCACATCAAGAATAGGGTCCGACCTTTGAAGGAAGGGCAAAGGAGGTCCCGTACCGGCCGTACCGGCCGTCCCGGCGGGGCCGTGTGGCTCTGCTGGCTGGTCCTTTTCCTTTTGTCGCAGAGGGATTCGCCAGCGGCCTCTGCATGCGAGCCCCGGCGGCCCCGGCCCCGCGAGCACCGCGAAATAGCACCCGCGGAAGGGTCCGTCCGTATATTACATTCCCCTTTCGACACCTCGTGAATCTCCCCGCACGACAAAGAGAAGAGAGCTTGTCGTGCTTTAGACGTCTCGCCTTTCCCCAAAACAGAGAAACGCCCCAAACGGGTGCATAGCCAGAGACCTACGATCAACATTCCGCTCCACTGGCCGAATGAGATGGGGGGACGTCACTACGTGACCGACATTAGGTAATTTTTTGACCCTCTCCTCCCCTATCATGACCTGGCTAACCTAACCTAGGCTGCCCCCCCCCCCCCCATAGTCAATTCTGTTGCGACTGTTGACGTCACCTGAAACGGAAGGTGATAGAAATAATAAACGCTGACCTCTTCAGCGCATGCGCAATGGTGACTGATGAGCCAGGGCTTGTAATTCCTTTCATTTTCGTACCGTTTCCAGTGACGTCAGAAGGCGCAACGGAATCGTCTATTGGTCATGTACTTTATGAACGTCACCTTGACGAGATTGCCCTATACAGCCTTTTGACTCGATTTCTATGAAAGATGTCGTTTTTGCATCTTATATTAAAAATCAGGCGCGTAGCCAGACTTTGCTTATGGGGGGGGGGGGTATGTCGCACTTATTGCCTACTTTCAGGGGTTTTGTCATACGGGCTGCCTACCCTATCTACCGATCATGGGGTTTTTTGACCCCCCCCCTCCCCGTGGCTACGCCCCTGTATTAAATAGCCGTACAAATTGTATCTTTCTAGCAGACATGAGAAACTTGACTGGCGTTATGAGTGGATTTGGAGGTAGGGCTTCATATTTGGCGCTTGAGCATCAAGATTAACTCACACCCATACTCTCGAGAGTTTCCATTCTGGAAGTGTTTTTGTTCTTCCGCTTCCGTTTCCAAGTCTCCTTGGAAACCCGTCTATAGTCCTCATGGCGTGTTGTGAGCCATGTGTTTTACGGCCGGCCCCTAGGGTCTTGGCGGTGTCTTGTCGGTCCCGTGCCCGCGCAGCGCGCGCTAGCCGGGTCCGGGTGCGGGTCCGGGTCCCAGGTCCAGGTGTCCGCCGTCACATCGCTACCCCGCTTCGCTTCGCGGTGCGCGCACCCCTCACGGCGCACTGTGCTGTGCTGTGCTGTGCCGTGCCGTGTGCTCGCAGTGGGGTGAAATGGGATCGCGGCGACAAAGCAGCCAAGACGGGTCGGGCCGGGTGGGACGGGACGGACGGGGCGGCGTGGAGGGCGCGGAGGAAGCGGCGGCGTCGTGAAGACAACGCCAAGTGGAACAGCAGCAGCAGCAGCAGCAGCTCAGCTCACCTTTTCGGTTCACACGCACCATTCCTGTTCCTGCCACCCCCTTCGCCCCGAGCGGCCTCTGCTGCTCCCCAAACCTCCTCTGCACACCACCACTACCACTACCACTATATACCACACCTTCACGCGCCGGAGGAAGTGTCTGTTCCGATCGCATAGGCCGATGCCAAGTGTGTGGGGTCAGCACAGCACAGTACATGGTGGTGAAAACTCGCAAAACAACAACATGACCAACACGCGAACTCCAGAAGGTGAAGCCGTGTAGTTTGGGTCCGACCCGGACCCGATAGCGACCGTCACTCCTGCCTGCAGGCGCGGATCCAAGGGGGAGGGAAGGGGGCAGGGGGGATGTGCCCCCATACCCCCTTCGGGCCTATCGGTGCCAGAAGGGCGCCTGAAAGGCAGGCAACCTGTAAATCTTTTCTGCCTGTAAGTAGGCAAAGAGTGGTATTTTGCCCCTCCGTTGGGTCGCTCTCGGATCCGCGCCTGTGCCGCCTGGGGCAGGACGAAGGCGGCGGGGTGTTATCCCGCGATAGCCCCGCCCGGCCCCTCTGCCGTGACCTGGGCACGAGCCTGGGCATTACACAGCCAGCCTCCGCGATAGCACAGCGGCACAGCGCACCGGTCTGAAGAAGCTCCGCACTCGAAACGAGCGCTGCCCATAGAACGAATCCAAACTGCCGGCCCCGTCCTGGCCCCGTCTGCCGTCCGCCCCGCGCAGAGGCAGCGCACTGATTCAGCCGGACTGCTGCGGGCTGAATTCGCGCCGCCGTCATCGCCGTCATCGAGGACTCGACTCGATCAGTCTTATCAACCCCCGGCAGGGGCGCCGGAAGTGGGGGGCAGGGGGGGCAGCCTGCCCCCCCTGTAAAATGGCAGGGGGGGCATTGCCCCCCCCCTGATATTTCACCTCTTGGTAGCACGAAAACTGAAAACTAGGAACGGTGCCGCAGGAGGCTTCTGAATCGGTCCCGTTTTGCCGCGCCATGCGCGCCTTGATGACTGACCGCCTTGCCTGACTGCGTCGCTTGGTGTTGATTAGGCGGCTGGCCGCTCAAAGTTTTTGGTTCATCGGGCTCTGCTAGAAAATAAGAATGTCTTTCTAGTGCACTCACATTTTCTGTGAACTGTTAACTGTCAGGAAAAACATGTTTCATTCCAACTGTTAAGCATAATCGTCAATGTGTCACAATTTCCGCTTATCAGAAAAATTTAGGCCGGGGGGGGGGGGGGGGGGGGGCTGGGCTGTGCCCCCCCTGGTGCACAACACTTCCGGCGCCCCTGACCCCCGGCAGAGATAGCGCGCCGTACGTAACACCTCTGGCCTCTGGGGCTGGGCCGGCTCGGGTGCGTGTCCTGTCCAGCACCGCGCCGAACCTCTCCGAGCCTCCCCGCCCTAAGGCCGTTACGACACGACGCCAGCCGCCCCAGCGGACCCACGGGGACCCGCGGGGACCCATCCCACCCCGTGCCTCCCGGACACGTTAGCACGGCCAGCACGCACACCGTCGTTACGTGACCACGCGGATAGTCCTGCGGATGGTCCTGCGGATAGTCCTGCGGATAGTCCTGCGGTTAGTCCTGCGGATAGTCCTGCGGATAGTCCTGCGGATAGTCCTGCGGATAGTCCTGCGGATAGTCCTGCGGATAGTCCTGCGGATAGTCCTGCGGATAGTCCTGCGGATAGTCCTGCGGATAGTCCTGCGGATAGTCCTAAGGATAGTCATGCGGATAGTCCTGCGGCATGCAGATGGTCCTGCAGATAGTCCTGCGGATAGTCCTGCGGATAGTCATGCGGATAGTCCTGCGGATAGTCCTGCGGATAGTCCTGCGGTTAGTCCTGCAGATAGTCATGCGGATAGTCCTGCGGATAGTCCTGCGGATAGTCCTGCGGATAGTCCTGCGGCATGCAGATGGTCCTGCAGATAGTCCTGCGGATAGTCCTGCGGATAGTCCTGCGGTTAGTCCTGCGGCATGCGGATAGTCCTGCGGATAGTCCTGCGGATAGTCCTGCGGCATGCAGATGGTCCTGCGACCTGCGGACGGTCCTGCCGACCTACGGATGGTTCTGCGGCCTGTGGATGGTCCTGCCTACGCCCTGCACGCACAGGATGCCAGCAGGACGCAGACCGTAGCGCCGTGAAGCTAGGCAACGTGACGCGGCACGTCGTGGGTGCCCGCTGGGTTGCCTACCCTCACCCTGCGCGGCCGCCTGCCTAGCCTGCAGCGGTAGGAGGGGGGGGGGGGGATTCGTGTGGTGGGTCCGGGCCGGGGGGTTCGGGGTTCGGGGGCCCGCGGACTCAGAAGGGGGGGGGGGGCAGGGGGCCCACCGGGCCACCAGCAACAAAACACCAGCTGCTCTCTGGAAGCTTTGCCGTCTGCTGCTGCATCGCGCGTCTTTGTGTTGCTGCCTGGCCTCTCTCTGTCCGTCCTTGTCGCTCGCGTGCTGCGTGTGCTGCAGAGAGAGAGACGGAGAAGCGGACAGTCGGCCCTGCCCGCCCGGCTGCTCGGCCTGCCCGCCTGCCTGCAATAACGCGACCCCTGCGCCATTGTGCTCCGATCACTGGAGCACGTGCTCTTCTCTCTGTCTCTCTCCGGCGCACTCTCCCGCTCCGCATATCCAACCCTCGCTCTCCCTTCCTCCTTCTTCCATAAATTTCTCGGAGCTTTAATCAACCGATTTTCCTTCAAAGGTGACGCGCTGCTCGTGCTTGTGATGTAAAAGGGCCCTTTGATAGAGCCACTATTGTCCGTATCAGCAGTGGCGGCGGCAGCAGCAGCCAGCTGGCCGGCCAGGTAACACACCTCTGATAAGCAGGGAGGGCGTCGGAACGTCCCGGATTTGCAGGACGCGCAGCGCTCGCCGCTCGCCGTCTTCTAGACGGACGCTCGGGGCACATGCTCGGGGTCTTGAGTTATACTCGGTGCGCCGCTCTCGCCGTGTCGTAGAGGCCTGCAGCTATCGGCCAGCCTTCGAATCCTCTATTTTCTTGTTATGTAGAACAGACACCGGGCCTCAGCTCAGATTATTCTCAGCTCACGCTGACGCCGAGACTCGTTTCGAAATTTTCACGCACGTGTCCCCGTCCCCAGAAGGAAGTGCGTTACTGCAGTACCCGTAAAAGTGCTACTCTGTATAATCTCTTATCTGCGTATCAATGACAGCATTGGTGATAGTGGCGCTGCGGTGCAAGGGGGCGGGCGGGGCGCGGTGAGGGCTGACAGCGATGCGGCTGCGCAATGCGACCAGCAGCAAGATTGAGAGCGAAGGGTGCGAAGGATGGCGAGTGAGTTCCCTCTCAGTTACCCACCCCCCTCCCGGTCTCCCCCCTGTGTCGCAGTGCGCTCGCTGCATTTCCTTCCTTATCCTAGGTCGCGCTGTAACGGGTACCACGAAGCATGGCCTAGCACAACACGAGTGAACACGTGGACGGGTGGTGGACGGGTGCACCGCGCTGCGTTGCGCCGCGCCGCCGCTGCCTGCCTCTCCTCCTCTCCTCTCGGCAATTTTAGCATCTCTCTCCCTCTCTGTGTGCCGCCTGGCCCCCTCCCCTCCTCCTTCCCCTCCCCGCCCCTCCCCTTCCACCCTCGCCGTCCTCCAGCTCCCCCGCCGCTACCGATCCACAGCGCCGCACCCCGCCTCTCTCCCCTCCTTCCCCCCTCGGGACCCGAAGCCGATCCCGAAGCTTCCACCAATGGTGTCCCGAGTCGGCACGCCGCGGTGCCGGCTCCCGACCAACCAGCGGCCGACATTCAAATCTGCCGCCGCGCGCGAAGCCGCTCGGGACCGCTCGGGTCCGCTCGGCTCCCGGCGAGGAAGGCCCATGCGCCCGCGAGCACATGCGCGGCCCGAACTCAACCCGAGCTCGAGCCGGGCCAAAATACGAGCAGACGCCCGCCCAGTCCACATTGCTTCGGCAGCGAGCCGACCGAACACTTCGCCGCGTAGTCGCAAGAGCTTTATTTTTATACAGTGATCGTTTCATACCGGAGGATCGTTGCCAGTTTCACGACGGTGGTGTGCCGTGCGCTTTTTTATTTACTGACGAACTTGGAATAAATCATCCTGTGATGCCCGCGAGCAGCCTGTTCGACATGGATCGCTCGGTGAGCGCGGGCGCGGGGCTGGAGGACCAGCGGGCCTTCCACCTGGCGATCGAGCTGTCGCGCCTCAACTTTACCGGCGACCACCACACCATTAACAGTGTCTCGGACAGCCTGGATCCTATCATCCCCACGGCCTTCCCCGAGGAGACCCGCAGCAAGAAGAGTCAAAATATGACGGAGTGCGTGCCAGTCCCCAGCTCAGAGCACGTCGCCGAAATCGTCGGCCGGCAAGGTAAGTTTCCGTCCTTTCGAAAAATCGTCCGCTGGCGGCCCTGTACTCGGATTCGGGGAAAAAGTGCGCCTTGATGGTGATTTCGCGAGTGACGTCAAGTGTCAGTGCATCCTACCCTCGGACTGTTACATGTGTGCGTGTGTGGTGACAAAGTGATGATGGACTCATGTGAATCAGTGTAGTGACCCCCCCGCCCCTCCCTCGTTCGCCCCCCGCGGCCTCGGCGGCCCCTTCGTCGCACAGTTGACACCCCTGTGAACGGTGGTCTGCCTTGTGAGAAGCTGAAGTTCTGTTGACGGCAGCGCCGGTATCGTTTCGCCTCGGTGTCAGCTGCCGCCACCGGCTGCCATCTCTACCGGCTGCGGAGTAGACGTGACGACTTTGGTTTTGGAGGACTCTGCGCCAATGGATTACTTACTGTTCGTGCAGCCCCAATTCTGTGGGGGTTGTGCGTGTGCCTTAGATGTAGGTGGGGTGTGCGCCTGCTGCTGCCGCTTCACGCTCACATCCGTCCCCACGGCTCGTACAGACTTGGCTTGCCGCACGATTTGGCGAGCTGCGGCTGGCGCCCCTGGAAGCGGGACTCGGCTGCCGTGCGCCCCTGCAACGCTCACCGTACGCAGACTTGTCACTACATTATACCACGCTGAGGGTGACAGTGTGCTGCTCCGGGCTGCACCCCTAGACCACCCCTAGACCTAGTAGTCGCCTCAGGGCCGCGGCGGACTCCAGAGCCACCCCTAAGCGGGACGGACTTTACATGCCCGATATCGAACGCGGCGCCGACACAGTTCTTGGAATGGTTTCTGTTGTGTCTCGCCTCGTCTCGGCCCGTCTATCGCGGCTCGCGGCGCGGCCCTCAGCGGGGCACCGGGGCGGTACCGGTACCGGCACCAGCCTGTCGCTGCCCGGCCGCTGCCCGGCCTCTGCCGGCTCACTTCTGGGAACACGCTGCTGAGGGGATTATCTTGTCACCGGCCTGCTAACGCCAGCAGCGCGTCACGCTGTGACATCACGTGACATACGCCCCCTGCCCCGGGCTGAGCGCACCGCCTTGTGCGATTTTGAATTATTGAGCTCGGCCTGCCTCTGCCACAGCCAGGCTGGCAAGGGGGCGTGGGGCTCGGGGGGCTGTGCCTGTGCATGGCCTAGGGCAGCTGCCGACGGGGCGGTCGGCATCCTCCTGTCCTCTAGCCGACTTCTCACCGGAAACCCCTCTAAAACGAACCCGAGACGAGCCGAGCCGACGCTAGTCCAGCCGAGGCGAGGCAAGCGGAGCCGAGCCGGGCCGAGCCGAGCCAACGTGAGCCGAGCCGGGCCCTGTCAGGAGCAGGGAGCACAGCACAGGCAGGCGGGCGGACGGGTCGGGTGGGACCGACGGGCAGGGACGGGACGGCCCAGGCCAGGCTGCCGCCTTGCCGCACAGACGAAAAAGAAGAAAATACTGCAACAAAGAGGCTGTAGACCAGAGCCGAGCAGATGTCGAGGGTTCCACCGTTCCACCAAACCGAACCGTATAACTCGGGCCGGCCTAACCTCGGTCTTCGATTTTTCGTTTTGGGTTATGAGGTGACTGGCCCCTCCGACCCTTCCTCCCCTTCCCTTCCCCGGCTTGCCGGCCGGTGCGGTGCGGTTCGCTCGTTTCGGTTCGGCGCGGCATCTCGTGTGAACTGTTTTCGTGCGAAACGGCCCTTGGCGTCCGCGTCCTCTGCCGTGTCTCTTCCCCTTTTTATTTTATCGGGAATGGGCGTCGTGTGACGCCGGTGTGGGCAGGATATATCGGCAGGGGGCAGGAAACGTACGCCGAATAGTGGCGGCGTGCCGCAGTGGTGGCCTCTTGACGCCGCGTACGTGACAACGACTTCCTTTGAGGCGCGCTGCGCTTCTTGGCCCAGTGGCTGGCATCCCTATCTCACTGCCGCGTACAGCACAGCACAGCGCCGCGACGCTGACGCCGCGGCCAGCCCCGCCCCGCCCCGCCTGCTGCTACCTGATACGGTGATAAGCCCCTGATATTGTTTTGATACGTGCGCTCACGTGCTCGCCGGCAAGAGAAAGGCCGTCGACGTTGTCGGGTAAAGGGGGGGGGGGAAGGGGGTGTCTAATCCTCTTACGCCCTCTGGAGGACGCGGCGCGCGCGGTGACACATTACCTGGCGTAATCCTGAGGGCCCTTTAAATGAAGCCAAGCTCGGCGTGTGGCGGTGCCCCCCCGGTAACGAGGTCCTGGCAGGTGAGGTCCTGGAGGATCCTCGATCGTCGCCGCCGTCCTTTTTGTCGGCGCTATTGATGTGCCCTAGCAGGCGTGGCGTGGGTGTGGGCCGTGCCGTTTGGCTGGGCTAATCACCGGGACCACATCCTGAGGGTCCCGCAGGGTCCCCCGGAAGTGCAGTGCGGGGGCGCCGCCACCGACCTCTGCCGTAACGACCCCATAATGCTTCCGCGACAGGTGCGCCTTTGGAGCCCTCCTCGTCTCCAAGTATCGCGTGAGCGTGGCTGTCGGTCAGTCAGAGGATGTGGTTGGTGTTTTTGGACGGGATGGCTGCGACATCCTGGGTCTGTGTCTGCGGTCACGCCACGGGTCCTCGCGGATTCCCCCCCCCCCCTCCTCCCCCGGGGGTAGGGGGACTCACGGGGTGGGGGTTCGGTGAGGTGCGAAGGCCGAAGGCGTACTTATCAGCACGGTGTCACTGCTGATAAAGTCGAGGGTTCATTCACGGCACGGCCCAGGCGATTCGCAAAGGCGCCGGCGTCGTGGCGGTCCGGGCGGCGCTGCACTTGTGCTAGCCCGGCCCGGTGTTGGCCCAGGTCAGGCCCGCGGCACCGCGGCTCGGCTCGGCGGCCAGTGCGACCGGCACCGCGGCGGTGGCGCGGAGTAGCGTCGGCGCGGCAGGCGGGGCGGGGCGGGGCGGGGCGGGGCGGGGCGTCGGGACCGGCGAGGCGAAGGCGAGCTGGCCGGCCGGCCGTTTCGTCTCAATGCCTTCGTACGAGGTTCAAGGGTACACGGCGGCTGGCCGCGCTGCGCCGCGCTGCGCCCGGACAGGACTCGGGTCGGACCGCGGGGGCGGCACGAACAGACGCGGCGAGCAGCGCCTCGTACTATCTGGGCCGGGCCCCGGAAACACTCCCCGCAACTCTTGGCCCGCGAGCCTCCGTCAGGGACCGCCATCAATCTGATGGTTAACGACAGCAGCAGCAGCAACACGGTGCGTCGTGGAGAGGATTTCGGTGCGGTGCCAGCGGCTACTGCTGCGGCGGCCGCGGCGTGTTCGCGGTGTCGCGCGGCCGATTGTCTCGGAATAGATTCACCCTCCACGCCCCGCCACGCCCCCCGTGCGCCCCCAAGCAGGGGGTCCTCGCCGGTATGGGCCGTCCCGTTCATCGACCGGCAGAGGCTGACACTGCGTCTGCCCCCCCCCTCTCTCTCCCTCACTCTGACGCTAGAGTAAAGATGAATATTCATCCAATAAGCAGGGTAGTATAAGTAAGCGAAAGAGATATGTATATTGGAGCCAAAGTATTCAATAAGGTACCGCATAAAATTAAACCTCTCAGCTTTTAAACTTAGATACTAAATAATTTGCTAGTTGAGTGTGAGTTTTACTCCCTGGCTCTCTCTCCTCTCTCTCTCTCTCTCTCTCTCTCTCTCTCTCTCTCTCTCTCTCTCTCTCTCTCTCTCTCTCTCTCTCTCTCTCTCTCTCTCTCTCTCTCTCTCTCTCTCTCTCTCCTCTCTCTCTCTCTCTCTCTCTCTCTCTCCTCTCTCTCTCTCTCTCTCTCTCTCTCCTCTCTCTCTCTCTCCTCTCTCTCTCTCTCCTCTCTCTCTCTCTCTCTCTCTCTCTCTCTCTCTCTCTCTCTCTCTCTCTCTCTCTCTCTCTCTCTCTCTCTCTCTCTCTCTCTCTCTCTCTCTCTCTCTCTCTCTCTCTCTCTCTCTCTCTCTCTCTCTCTCTCTCTCTCTCTCTCTCTCTCTCTCTCTCTCTCTCTCTCTCTCTCTCTCTCTCTCTCTCTCTCTCTCTCTCTCTCTCTCTCTCTCTCTCTCTCTCTCTCTCTCTCTCTCTCTCTCTCTCTCTCTCTCTCTCTCTCTCTCTCTCTCTCTCTCTCTCTCTCTCTCTCTCTCTCTCTCTCTCTCTCTCTCTCTCTCTCTCTCTCTCTCTCTCTCTCTCTCTCTCTCTCTCTCTCTCTCTCTCTCTCTCTCTCTCTCTCTCTCTCTCTCTCTCTCTCTCTCTCTCTCTCCCTCTCTCTCTCTCTCCTCCCTCTCGCTCTCTCCCCACCCACTCCCTCTCCCCCTCGCAATGGCCGCGTTTGCATTCAGGGGCATTGTCATGTGCCATTGTCAGGGTGATTTGGATGTGAGCCTGTCCGTCTGGATGTTGTTGCTGCTGCTGCACTGGGAGTTACTTGACTGGTCTGGCCGCCGGGCCGCCGCCGGGCTCCGGACGGCCACGCTAGACTGGCTGCAGCGCGGTGCGGGGCGCGGAGTGGAGCGGCGCGGAGTGGAGCGGTGGTTTCCCTTTCTCAAGATGCCTGACCGAGCCCAAGGTCGAGCCATGCCGCCAACTCTCATCCTTCAAGGCGGCCAGGCGATGCGGCTCGCCTCGGCGCGGGGCGGCGTGGTCCGCCCTGTTCTGTCCACGGGTTTACTCATGTCATCGCGCCCGGTAGTTTTTCCACCTCGGCGCTGCCGGAGGGCGGAGGGCCCGAGGGCGCCGCGGTAATGGCGCGATGCTGGTACCCTAATAGTGATGGACTCGTGGCTCTCGGGGTCCAGACTGGTGTCCTCGAAGGCCACGCCGCGCCACGCCTCGCTGCTCCTCCCTGCTCTGCTTGGGATTCAGTTGTCCCAGCATTTTATCGCCAGCCTCCGCTGCTCCTCTCTCTACCTGTGAGGGCCGACGGCCGTGCCGTGCCGTGGGCCAGGACAAGGGCGTTATCTGGTTGTCGCTTCGGGTTATGGGCCTTGTAAATGGGCGGCTTAAGTGTCGTGGCCAGGAGCAGCGGCGGCGCCCGGCCAGCGCCCATTTCTGTTTACAAATCACTCACTCACTGGGTACGTAGGGTACACCTCGGGTGCCTGGGGTACCTCGGGCTCCTCCGCCGCGATCGGCTTGGGCTAATTATGGTTATCGCATTGGCCCGCAAAGACCCTCGGCTTCGGTATGCACCCACAACGATTGTCGGTCGGGCCGGGCTGTGGGCAGGCGGCAGGGGCGGCAGCAGGCAGCAGGCGGCCGGGTAGGGCCACAGAAGGCGTCTCTCCTCTCCGGTAGGGCCAGGGCCGGCCTTTACCTCGCTGCACCACCACCGTCCCAGTCCCGTCCCGGTTCCAGGAATGTCCGCTGCCCCGCCGGCCCCCTCGGGGGCCCCCGTAGTCAGCCGAGGCCCCTCAGGGGGCGGCCCGTAAGCGGCCAGACCGGAGGTGTGACTGGGAGGGAGAATTTCGATGAATCGGCCGCTGGTAATCTTATCGTCGCCTTGCCGGCCGTGCCGTGCTGGCTGCGCGGCGGGGCTCATTGTGCGCCAGGGGTCCTCGTGGGGTCCTCGCACAGCCCTCGGGGGTCCTCGTCCTTGAAAGTGCGCTGCCAGTGTGCCACCGCAGCCCGTCCTTGGAAGTTTATATTGTCGCCGCTGGACCGTTTTTGGTCTATAGGTGCAGGTCCTTGGAAGTTGTCGCGGTCTTTGACGCTGTGGCGGTGGGGGTTGGGGGGTGGCGGGAGCGGGAGACTCCAGCCTAGCGGCGGCAACCCTGCAAAGGGGCAGGTTGAGGACGATGACGACGACGAGGAGAAGGCGGCGGTAGGGACTGGGAGGCGGCGGTGTTGGTTTTTGATAACAGATCCGTGCCGCCGCTGGGCTGCGGGCGCTGCGCCGTGGCGCGTTGGCCCTCGTCCCGTAACGTACCCGGCCAGACTACACAGACGTGACCGGCGTGCGAGGATGTCATCTCATCCGCCCGGGCCTGGCTCGTCTGGGCTGGCCTGTGACTTTCGCTGACCTTGGGAGGGTAGGCCCTCGTCGGCGCTCTCGTCAGCGCCCCCGCCCGCATGTCCGTGTGTGCAGCTGCAGGTGCACCCCCAGCAGCAGCAGCTTGTATGCAGCACGGCATCTACCAGCTCCGTCGTTGGGTTGACGGCCAGGGTGTTCCGCGTGCGACCTCCCCCCCCCCCCCTCCGCGTCGGCGGTAATGGGCGCCGCGGCCGCCGCGTCTTTCCACGCCTTTGACCGCGAGGAGGGCCGCGGTGCGGGAGGGGGGCCTCGGGGGCCCGGGGGGGGACCCGGGGGGGGGCCCGGGGGGCCATTAGCTCTGTGGCGTCCACCTGCCTCCTTGGCGCCGAGGGCCAAAAGCGTGGCTGACGGGAGCAGTACTACGGCGCACTACTGAAGACTTGTCGGCCGGTGTGCCCGGGGGCCCGGGGGACGTTCTGCACGTCCACGTGTGCAGTAGCCCCAGTAGCAGCCCCGGATTGCTTTATACACGCCGTCGTGCAGCTTATTAGTGGCATGCCGTCGCATGCCTAATGAAGCGCGCGGTGTCAGCGGCCGCGCTGCCCGCGCTGTTTTTCCAGCGGCGCTGCCCTGGCAGTGCCGGCTGGTCTGACGCCGTCCTGACGCCGGCCCCCCTAAGCCCGCGGCACCCCGGCACCGGCAGCCCAGACGGACGTGCGTCACATATTCGCGCGCTCGAGTTTAACTTTTCGATCCCTGTTAGTATCCTGGTGGGTCGCGCCCAATCTGCGCCCGATGGAAGACGCGCACGTGAAAGGTCCTTTTGTTTTTATCCGGGTGGGTCTGTTTTGCGGCGGCAACGCTGCGGCGGGACGCCTCGGGCGAGGAGCAGCGGGCAGCCTTGTTCACCGCCAACCCGGCCAGCGTTACCATGACGACGGAGGCTGCCGCCACCCACCCCAACCCCCACAGCTGATGTGCACAAGCCGCTGGCCGGCCGGCGCCGTGCGGTGACGGTCCGGGGCCGCGGCCCTGATGCGGGGGGCGCCGCGTGTCCCCCTCGGGGTTGCTCGGTCGTGATTGTCTCAGAGAGGAGAGTGGCGCGTCGTGGGCCCGTGTGGCGGCCGGGCTGTTATCTCGTCTGCGCTGACGAATGGGGTCCCCGGGTCCCCGTACGTCTCGTGTTCGCGGAATACCCTACCGGCCGGCGGACCGTCGTCCTCTGCTTTGCTCCGCTCTGCTCGGAACATCCCATCCCGGACCGTCCCATGGCGGTCCCGATGCGAGTTTTGCGTAATGCGTCGAGCAGCACATTCCGCGCCCAGCCGTGGCCGGAGCGGACTGGACGGGGACTGCGACGCCGACCAACCCGGCCGATTGGGGCTGGACGCGATTGCTTTTATTATTTTTTGGTGGGGGCCGTATTTCCGGCTGACCGGTACGGGCCGGGGCGGGGCGGACTGGTGGTCCTGGAATTGGGGACTGTGCGTCCAGGCCTCTGCCGCCTCTGGACCGCCACGCCACTGGCACTGCTCTCTCTCTCTCTCTCTCTCTCTCTCTCTCTCTCTCTCTCTCTCTCTCTCTCTCTCTCTCTCTCTCTCTCTCTCTCTCTCTCTCTGTCTCTCTCTCTGTCTCTCTCTCTCTCTCTCTCTCTCTCTCTGTCTCTCTCTCTCTCTCTCTCTCTCTCTCTCTCTCTCTCTCTGTCTCTCTCTCTCTGTCTCTCTCTCTGTCTCTCTCTCTCTCTCTCTCTCTCTCTCTCTCTCTCTCTCTCTGTCTCTCTCTCTCTCTGTCTCTGTCTCTCTCTCTCTGTGTGTGTGTGTGTGTGTGTGTGTGTGTGTGTGTGTGTGCAGCTCGGGTTTCGCTGGTCTGGTGTGCTGCCGGCGAGGTTCCTTGGTTCGGATCTGCTGCGCGCCCCGCTCCGCTCGCCTTGATCGTTTTGCAATATGCTAAAGACTGTGTAGCGTGTCCTCCCCTGATTGGGAGGCGACTGGATCTGAGCGTCTTGTCTCTTGTCTGTGCCGCCGCCTCGCTCTGGTCCGGCGGCCGCGGGCCCAGCCTCGGCTCCCGCCTAGGATGCACTCGATGGTCCCGTCCTCGTCTCTTCCACCCCGGTTGCCCTGAATGGTGTGGGAGACACTATGCCGGATGCGGAACGCCGTCGAACGGTGGTTAGGATGAGGGGGCACCTGTCTCGGGGGCCGCGCCTCGCCGCAGCAAGGAAATCGGATCTTCATACACCTCGGAGGCCCCCCCCCCCCCTCATGGGGCACGCACGCACGCACGCATGGGCCCCGGAGTACCAGGAGGACCCGGCTCTTTTGTCTTCTCCTGCGCTCCACGGTCCGTGTGCTCGCGTTTAATTTTATTGTTCGTCCTAAAGGTAGGGGCTGCGGGGGCCGGGGGGCGTTTTTCATACACATTTTTTTGTTTTGTTTTCCCGTCGTCGTCGTCGTTGTTGATCGGTATTGTCCGTCCGTCCGTTTGTGGGGCAGGGTGTGTGTGTGTGTGTGTGTGTGTGTGTGTGTGTGTGTGTGTGTGTGTGTGTGTGTGTATTAGCATAACACAGGAGGGCGAAGGGGTGACGACCACTGTGGGGCCCCTTGGAGGAGGATGGGGGGGGGGGGGGGGGGGGTAGCTGTCCGGCGCGGATAAGCGCGCGGGTGTGAGTGCGTGTAATTGAAAATGTCCCGACAGGTGGCGCGGCCCGGTCGGTTTTCCGCACACTTGGCGGCGGAGGCGGTCCCCGGAATTAGCGGCCGAAGTGGCCGTTGTCGGCGCGGGTCAGCGGCGGAGCGATTGATTGGCCGAACTGAGCTGACTGGACTGGGCGGCTCGGGTTGCGCCTCACTCGCCGCCGCCGCTGATGCCCCTTTTGCCTCCTTTAAATACCAAAGAGAGGAGAGAATAAGAAAAATGCTCGTCTGCGGGAGGCGGGGCCGGCCGTCCCGTCCGTGCGGACGCAGAGCCTTGCCTTTTCGCCTCCTTTGTTTGGGACCTAACCGCGCCAACGAGAACATGATTTGCGACCTTGGGCGATCCACTAAAGTCCGGAGGGTCTTGTTTTCATGTGTGACCGCGCGCGAAAGCGTGTTTCGTTGGTTGCTTGGCCGGCTGGCAATGCGTGGCGCGGCCTGGAAGGGTGGGAGGGGAAGTGGGGGAGGGGAGGGGGGCTCGGGTCTTGGCCTTTCTGTCTGCATTATGACCGCAGTCGGTGGTGCCCCATGGCTGCCCGATGGCATGCCAGCCCGTGGTAACCCTTGGTACCTCCCGTCTGGAGCGGCTCCGCCATGATGCCTGGCTGCCTGGCTGTTGCACAAATTGCATCTTCACCCGGAGTGTTTAACTTATCCCCGAGTGGCGGGCTGCGAAATCGTGAAAAATGAAGGAACTGATGTGCCGTGCCGTATAACGTACGCTACGTGCTGCACCGTGTCCTGGGGGGGGGGGGGGCTAATGCACTCTGGTTTCTCTCCTCCCGTGTGTCCTTGAGGATCCCCGACCCGCCGCTCCGCCGTGGCGCTTGGCTCCTTTGTCCCGGCTGGTCACTCGTGGCGACGCGCCGGCTGATGTCCGTGGTGCCCGTGGTCCGTCCTGGATGCACCGCTGCTACCGCTGCGCACCGGGCGTGTCGTGCTGGCGGCGTGCAGTTTTCGGGGGGAGAGGATGACTTTGTCTGGCGGCTCCAGTTTTGGCGGTCAGTTGTGTGGCCCTGGTTGCGGCGCCGGGCGCCGGTGGTGGTGCAAGATTAGAAAGCGTGCGAGTGTCCCGGGGGCGGGGCGGGGCGGGGCGCCGTCCTGGAGATGGCCCCCGACGGCCGGGGTCGAGGCGAGGCGGGCGGATCGGGTCGGGTTGAGTCGGACCGTCTGTGTCCTGTCTGGCGCCCCCGCGCCCCGCCCGGCCACGCCCCTCGGGGCCCCTGCGGCCGCAGCTCCGGCGTGGTCAGAGCGGTCAGAGCCTCTCTGCGGACAGGATCGCGGCAGCACGGCAGCGCGGCCCGGTCGATCTTGAAATGACGTGGTTTGCCGTTTTTGTCTCGTTTCCACCACCTGTCGTCCTCCGCGCCGACCCGCCGCGTGTCTTTGTGTCGTGGGCCCGACCTGGTCGGTGACGCCCGGCCCCGGTCGGCCCGCCCGGCCCGGCCAGCCTCATTGTCGTCCTGTTTGTGCTCTGCCCGCGGCGCCGGCCGCAGACACGATAGCAGATATCGCATGATTAGCGGCCTCTGGACCTGCCGCCGCCGCCTTCGCCACGTCCGGGCTGGACGGGACCGGACCACCGCGCCGGACTCTGTTCGGATACACGGGGGAAGTTTCTTTTGGGAGCGGCGGCGGGCCGGGCCTGGCCGGGCCGCGTTTTATGTGGTCATGAGCCGAGCTGGGCCGGGCCATGGGCGGCATGAGAGGCGCTCTTGTCCGGGCGGCCACAGGCTGCCACAGGCTGCCACAGGCTGCCACGGGCTGCCACGGGCTGCCACGGGCTGCCACGGGCTGCCACAGGCTGCCACAGGCTGCCACAGGCTGCCACAGGCTGCCACAGGCTGCCACGGGCTGCCACGGGCTGCCACGGGCTGCCACGGGCTGCCACGGGCTGCCACGGGCTGCCACGGGCTGCCACGGGCTGCCACGGGCTGCCACGGCTGCCACGGGCTGCCACGGGCTGCCACGGGCTGCCACAGGCTGCCACAGGCTGCCACAGGCTGCCACAGGCTGCCACAGGCTGCCACAGGCTGCCACAGGCTGCCACAGGCTGCCACAGGCTGCCACAGGCTGCCACAGGCTGCCACAGGCTGCCACAGGCTGCCACAGGCTGCCACAGGCTGCCACAGGCTGCCACAGGCTGCCACAGGCTGCCACAGGCTGCCACAGGCTGCCACAGGCTGCCACAGGCTGCCACAGGCTGCCACAGGCTGCCACAGGCTGCCACAGGCTGCCACAGGCTGCCACAGGCTGCCACAGGCTGCCACAGGCTGCCACAGGCTGCCGCAGGCTGCCGCAGGCTGCCGCAGGCTGCCGCAGGCTGCCGCAGGCTGCCGCAGGCTGCCGCAGGCTGCCGCAGGCTGCCGCAGGCTGCCGCAGGCTGCCACAGGCTGCCACAGGCCCGGTGGGGCCCCACGGCACGGCGCTGCCTAGAGCACAGAGCACAACAGTGCCTCGCCTCGTCCACTGCTGCGCTGCTCTCCCCGTCCTTGAGATTACATGGCCCTGGGCTGGGTCACGGTGCGCTGCGTGGCGTGGCGGCGCGCGGCGGCGACAGCGACGGCGGTGGCGGCGGCAGCGGCAGCGGCGGCGGCAGCAGCGGCAGCGTGTCCTGCGTGTTGCGGGCGTCGTGACGGCCGGCCGCACCGCACCGCGGCTCTCGGGCAACACGAGTGTCGGGCTTCTCGTGCCCCACACCGGCCCGGCCCCTGCATGACGCCTCTCCCACCGCGCCGCCGCCGCGTTCGGTTTTGGCCGTGAACCCCGCTGTACGCCGTGCGCTCTACCGCCGGTACGGCGGGGCGGACGTCGGGCGCGGCCGAGTCTGCCGAGTATCCTGGCGTGGCGTGTTTTGGCGCCAAGTAGCCGCACACACACGGCGCACGCGGCCGCCGCACGGAATTAAAATTTTAAATTGGCGAGGCTGGCGGCATGGACACTTCTCCGTGCGGTATTTTAATTTTTTCGAACTCGTTTCAAGAAGGCGCTGGCGGTTTTTCTTCCCTTTTTGAGCCGCTTGCGTTGGTTTCTAATCCAGTTGCCACTCACTTGCGGACCGGCGTTGGCAGGGTAATGCGACTGCACTACGGTTCGTTTGGGCTTTGCGCGGCTTAGGCCCCCGCTCCCCCTGTCCCTCGTCTCCCCTCCCCTGCCCTAAGCGCCGTCACCTCGTTTAGGCCCCGCTGGCCCCGCTGCGCCGTGGAGGGTGGACCAGGTGGACCTCCCCGATTTTCCCCCCACCCCTTGCTCGGGCCGGGGGCCCTACAGGAGAGGGCGATAGGCGGATTAGCACCTCCCTCACTTTTGTTCTTGCGTTTCGTTTCTTTTGTTTTTCTCTCTTTTTACGGAAACGGATTTGCAGCCTCTGGGAAGCGAGAAGGGAGGGGGAAAGAGGGTGGGAGGTGGGCAATTTGGGAGGATTTGGGGTGTGTGTGTGTGTGCCTTGCATGTGTGGCTAACGGTGGCTGTCTTGTTGTTGCAGGTGTGTATTGGGACGTGTGGTGGTGCACGACGGTGCGGTACGGTACGGTGTGCCGTCTTGTTCACGTGAGTCGAGTGATTAGTGCCCCACGCCCCGCCACGCCCCCCAGGTGCACTGGCCTGTGGCGGGGCCCTGCCCGTCGTCTCCCCGCTTCGATCCGCCCCCGCCACGCCCCGGCTCGGCACGACAGAGTGACGTGTTTGACGATGAAAACGGGCGCTTGTCAGCGGCGCTGTCCGGCTAAATTATTTCATTGCCCGGTTGGGGGTGGCGCGTGCGCGGCGTGTGCTGCAGTGCGTGCGGCGTGCGCGCCGCTGTCGTGCGCCCTGCTGTTCCGGCGCAGATAGTGCGGCGCGGCGTGTGTGGGCGTGTGCCGGCCGCGGGAGCGCGGGAGGGGAGGGAGGGGCGGGGGAGGTGGTGGCGGGCCGACGTCTCCGCCGGCCGCTTCTCTCTGCTGCTCTAAATTTGACTGAATGCGCGGTGCACGCTGACTTGGGGTGTAGCGCCGCTGCGAGGGCCGTTGTGGGAGCTAGGAGCAGCAGGGAAGGGGGGGGGGAAGGGAAGGGAAAGGGTACGTGGCGAGTGCCGCGTCGTAAAGGAATTCAACTTTCGTGGGCTCTGGCCGTCTGCGGGAAATATTTTGTCACGCAAAGTTTCAAATATTCAGTCGGCTGTTTTTGTTTAAATTTTATTTTTGCTGAATATTTCCATATCTCTGGCGGGCGCACTGCCGTTGCCATGTGTTTGTCGTGGCCGTGCCGGCCGGCCGGCCGGCCTCCCGTCTCCGCGGTGGTTCGCTTCGCCTTGCTTCCTTGGATATCGATTGCCCCCCCCCCCCCCTGACTGTGCCTCGCGGACTGCCGTCGTCGCGGCGCTTGATCTCCGGCCCTGGCCTCTCCCTCCCCTCCATCCCTTTTCACCACCACTACCTCCTCTATCACCAACTGCGGCGGTACTTGAACCCGCCCCCTCTAGCCCACGCCCCACCATCGTGTCTCCTAAGTGCAGAGGGGTATTGCTGGTTGTCCGGTGTTTTCCCTGTGTCCCGCCTGGTGTGGGTTTTGGCGCATGCGCCCTCTGGTCCTCTGCGGGCTCTGGCTGCCCGGCCCCTGCAGCCCCGGCCCCGGCCACCCCCTACTGCCTCCGGCCTGCCTGAGCTTGCTTTACAGCCTGCGCCACGCTTCGCCACGCCGTGCTGTGCGGACGGTGCGGCGGCGTTGCCACGTCTCCCCCCGCTCCCCCGCCGTCAGCTGTCGCTGAGCTCGACGCCCCCCCCCCCCTCCCTCCCTCCCTCTACTGTTTGAGTGGCAAACAACCCCTTGCAGGTTCCCCCCCTGGGGACCGGGGGGCCTCCGGAGCCCCAGGTGAGCTCCACGGCTCACCTGCCCGCCCCGATGTGATCGGGCTGCTCCGCCCCGTCAGTCACTCGGCGACGCTCGTTTGTCTTCCCCGCTGCGAAGCCGCTCTGTAATGCAACGTATACGGAAGGAAAGGGGGCGGGGGAGGGGGCGTATAGATGGGAGGCCCTGATTAGGGCATATCAACTGACCGTTTAACATTTGTAATAAACTGTGGCGGCCGGTTTGAGAGTTTAGTGTGCGCGGGGGGTGGGCGCACGCGTGCGGTGAGGCGAAAAGGCACGAGCCGGGGCACACTAGCGGAACCACCCCTCTCGGCTCCGCCCCCCCCCCCCCCTATGGCCAAGTTCCCCGTTTTGGGCCCGGTTGCCAGGGCGTTTGAACTGGCACCGCGTCACTCTTGTCGTGCTCTGCGGTCCTACCCGTCGGCGGGGGTCACTGGCGCCCGTGGCCCCGGAGTCCACCGCGGTGGCGGCCTGCTTGCTCTCGTTGCGTAACCTCTGCGGTGAACAGGTTTCGCACGCACTCGGCCGGCCCTTGCGCCGGAAGCGCTGGTGTCTGTCCCCGCCAGGTGCCCGCTGCCCCCGGCCGGCCCTGCCGGAGCGGCTGGGGCGTGCTGTGCGGCCAGCCGTGTGCCCGTGAGCGTGAGGAAGGCGTGGGGACGGCTCAGGGTCCCCACAGTTCCGCTAAACCTGCCAAAGTCATGGAAGATGCACTGGGGGGAAGTAATAACTGTAACCGTTGTTGCCGTGTTGGGAAGGCGTAGTGAAGGGCGGTCCCTAGCTCAGCCCCGACCCCCGGCCGGGTGTGCTGGCTGGCTGGCTGGCTGGCTGGCTGGCGGGCACGGGCTGCTTAGCGGCCGCGTTGCCGCAGTTCCTCGCACCCCAGCCTGTCCAGCCCCAGCCCCTCGCTGCACTGCCAGGCACCACTCTGCACCCCTGCCAACTCCTCCCCCCCCCCCCTCCACTCGCTTCACCTCCTTTGTGCTGCTCCACCCCGGACTGTTGTTGGCTACGGGGGTCGTGCCGCCGCGCGGCCTCGAGTCCTGCCAACAGATATATCCTGGAGAGTCCTCGTCGCCAACTTGACGTAGTTTCGGCGTGGGGGCCGTCAGCTCCCCCTCTTCGCTGTACGCTCGGTCGGCTGGCCGGCCGGCCGGCGACGTCGAGGGAAGGGCAAAGGACCAGGAAGTGGCGGTGCGCCAAGGGAGCGAGAGAGAAAGGGGGAAGACAGAGACGGACGTGATGTGGCACGGCTGGGACCTAGCCTCGCAGTGGGTCTTTTCTAACCTCGCGAACAGAGTTGCGTACAGTTGGGTGCGGTAGTCTTCTTTCCCGCTCCACGCCCCCCTCCCCCTTCCCCGCCCACTCTTTCATATCGGGGGACTGGAGGTCGCTGGGAGTAGGGGAGGGAGGCATAAAACTTGTGATCTCCAAGGACCCATCGCGAACACCCTCCCCTCCCCTCCTCCCGCCCGCGGCCAAGGTCTCTCCCTCTCTGGGCTGTCCTAGCGGAGGGCGCTGTCGCTGGCCGCCTCTCGCTTTGCACCGCGCAACCGCCCCGTTTTCATTTCTGCGGAATAACGTCGGAGGAGGGGGGGGGGGGTAGCCTCACTCTCACAAGGCCATGGCCTCGCCATTTGTCTCTGGGGGGGGGGGGGCTGTGCCGGAGAGAGTTAGGGGTGGGTGAGGGGTGTACGCTCTCCGATCCCCCGGCGGCACAGTCGTCGTCCTCGGCCCTCGTCAGTTTGTTTCTTTTTTTTTTTTTGGGGGGGGGGCGTATTTGTCCGCTGTTGTACCACTCGGACTTGCATGGCTGCGCCGTCGGCCTGTGCTGCTGCTGCGCCCGGCCCGGTCAGGCCCTTCTACACTTCTGTGGGGCGGTGCGAGTGCGGCAGCGGCGGCAGCGGCGGCCACATGGCGGGCGTAGAGTGTGTGTAGTGTAGGGGGCCGCTGCCCCCTCCCCCACCTCGGTCAATAACTTGGCGACGCCAACACCACGCGACGCCCGCCCGCGCCGGCCTGTCTGTCTGTCTGTCTGTCTGTCTGTCTGCCTGCCTGCCTGCCTGCCTGCCTGCTCCCCGCGACTCGCGTCGCGACGCCTCTGATCGCGACTGTACCCGACGACGACCCTCCGTAATGTTCTCGGCCGAGGGCACCGGGACCGGGGGCAGCAGCAGTCTCTCTGTGCCCTTTGCCGCCACCGGCTGGACTGGAGCCCTTTTTGGGGCCGATGCGCACAAGCTGCACAAGTTATAGTACTAAGCACCTTTCGCGCCGGCCGGGGGCGGCGAGGAGTTTGAGAGGCAGCAGCGGCAGCAGCGGCAGCAGCGGCAGCAGCGGCAGCAGCGGCAGCAGCGGCAGCAGCGGCAGCAGCGGCAGCAGCGGCAGCAGCGGCAGCAGCGGCAGCAGCGGCGGCAGCGGCGGCAGCGGCGGCAGCGGCGGCAGCGGCGGCAGCGGCGGCAGCGGCGGCAGCGGCGGCAGCGGCGGCAGCGGCGGCAGCGGCGGCAGCTGGTGCGCAGCGTGGTCTGAGTCACCGGCCCCGGCACTCGGCTCGGGGGCCACCGGGACACGCCGGCCCTGCCGGGCTGGGCTCTGAGCCGGGCCGGGGGCACCGAGGAGAGGACTCAGGAGGACTGGTCTTTCGCAGATGGGCCGCATGTGGGGAGGAGAGGAGGCGAGCCGAGCTCTCGGCGCAACATCTGTGGTGGTTGTGGGCCCCGGGGCCGGGCGGGGCGGTGCCATGCGGAGAGAGAGAGAGAGAGAGAGAGAGAGAGAGAGAGAGAGAGAGAGAGAGAGAGAGAGAGAGAGAGAGAGAGAGAGAGAGAGAGAGAGAGAGAGAGAGAGAGAGAGAGAGAGAGAGAGAGAGAGAGAGAGAGAGAGAGAGAGAGAGAGAGAGAGAGAGAGAGAGAGCCGTGGAGGTGCGGCGCTGCACCGTCTGGGCTACTGTGCGGAGCTGTGTGGTGCCCGCGGTGCCTCGCCGTGTGGCGCCGTGTCCTGCCGCCTCTGTGTGCCAGAATTAGTCAAATTTGGAGCCTTTCCAAGGAGCGGGACGGGACGGCCGGGCCGACACTTAGGCCCCGGGCTGCCCGCCCCGCCCCGCCCCGCCCCGCGCCGCTGTCGCTTCCTCGTCCTGTCCTGCCGCTGCGCCGGTAGGACATCGGAGCGGCCGGGGCGGAGCCGTACAAGTGCCTGTTCGACCTGGTCATGTCATGTCATGAGCTGCAGGCAGGTCGGCCAATGGCAGGCCGTGCCCCGGTGGCCGCCGGTGGCTCTCGCTGCCCCCCCTGACGGCCGTGGGAGGGCGTTGGCATCGCGATGCGTTTCGTCGACCCTTTGGGCCCGAAGCGACCCGGACCCGGCCCGGCCAGCCGGCCGAGCGTCGCCGCCGGAAACTTGAAATTGTGTTGAATTGTGGGCGCAATTGTTTTGATGCCTGCCCTCCCCCCCTTGGCCGGTGCTTCCTGCCCCTGGCGCGGGGCCGACTGGGGCCCTGGCAGTTCGACGCCCCCTAGCCCGCGGGCCCCGCGTGGGGCCGGCCCCGCGCCGCGTCCCCCGCGGCCCACCAGTGGTCCCCCGTCGTCGGCTCGGGAGGGGAGGGTGCGCTACGCCCCGCCATCCCGTAGCGGGATGGAGTCCGCCGTGCGCTGAAAGCGCTGGTCCCTTGCCGCGCAGCGCTGGACAACACCGACAAGGCCCGTGAGCCCGTGGGGGTGCGGTGAGGGAGGCTGGGGGGCCGCGGACCCCGCAGTGGACCGATAAAGCACTCGACGTCGAAGATGAGCCGACAGCGGCATCTCTCATTCGCTGAGCGCTTGCTGCGCTCTGCCAAACTAATCTAATAAACTAATAAATGAGTTGTCCGCCGGGAGCTCCTTGACCGCGTTTCGGAGGCAGTCGTTGACCTGCCGGCCGGGGGTGATGACACTTGACAGGACCTGCCCTAACGGGGCGGACAAAGTGCGGCAAATGAGGTTTGTTGTCGGATTCCTTGTGCTCCGGGCAGGGGAGGGGAGGGGAGGGAGAAGAAAGTCTGGGCAAGAAAGGTGATGTTACAACCCCCTGCCGGCCGGGCCGGGCCGAGCCGCATGCGGTTGGATGAGAGCAGATGGACAGAGATAGTAGCGAGCACTGCTGCAGGCCGAGTTTCCTTCTCATTACAGCCTTGAGTGTTGCAAATGCTGCTGCTGCTGCAGCAGCAGCAGCGGTGGAGGCGAGCCGCTGCCGCTGCTGAGGGTCTTTACCTGGCCCTGGACCCTTGTGCCCTGCCCCCTGGGACGGGACGGGGCCCCCGCTCCGCTCGGCCACAGCTAAAATATTTCCAATTGTTGTCGTTGCCCCGGCTGGACGCACTCAGTCAGGTGGAAGGTAAGGCCGGGGGTATGAAAGGCGTCGGCTGTCCTGGCCTCGGAGAATGACCGTGCGCAGACTGAGCACTGTGGGACCGAGTTTGTCGTGCTCGTCGGCAGTGCGGCGATCTGGATTTTTGCGAGATGGCGGCGGCGCGGCGCCGGCTGTGCTGCGGGACGGCATTCCGATATGCTATCGGCCTCCCCGTGCGCCCCGTGGGCCCCGTGCGGGGGAGGGGAGGATTGGGGACCGCATAGGTATGATGCCGCCGCCCCACGCAAATGAAAAGGCATGCTCGATAACGCCCGCAGTGTTTAGTTTTTACCACCATTTTTTTGTGTTTAGAAAATAAAAAGTTGGGGGAGGAGGGGAGGGGGGGTATATGAACGAAACCAATTTGAAATTTTGATGAGCGCGGCTCGTTTTTATTGTGTCGGTGGTGGTGGCGTGGTGGTTGCCTGCTCGGCGGGCGCGGTCTGTCCTTGAGGCCGGTACCGCACGGGCCGTGGGCGGCGGCGGTTGTTTTGTCCGGCAGTGTACTGGCACTTTACCTGCCGTGTGTGGTGAGGTTGCCCCACCTCCCCCCCCCCCCCCCCACGATCGGCCCCAGGCGAGGATCCTGCTCTCTCTCTCTCTCTCTCTCTCTCTCTCTCTCTCTCTCTCTCTCTCTCTCTCTCTCTCTCTCTCTCTCTCTCTCTCTCTCTCTCTCTCTCGCTGCTCGGAAGTATTTGATTTGCCCCCACCTCCTCCCGCATAGCCTAGCCTCCTTCTGCTCCTTCGATCAGATTGACGTGTTCTCGCCTGGATAGTGGAGGAACTACATCACGAAAAGACTTCGGTAGCTGCACTTTGACCTACAGCTATGCCTTTTGATACATTTGTAGTTTAGACCCAAATGAAGGTTTTTGCCCGAAGAGGCATTTGAAATTTCCCTTAGGAAAAATTTTACAGCCCCTCAAAATTTCCATGGCGCCTTACGGGAGGTCCGGGTAGGCAACCCGCATACACGGTCGCCAAATTCAAGCTGTTTTCACAAAAATGTCACTAAAATCAGGGTTTAAAATGCCCGTAGACCAGTGCAATATTTTTTAAATAGTTGTATAGGTCCTACTGAAGGATTTGAGCCGCAGAGGCAATCAATTAAGCCCCAGAGATGCCGTGGGGAAAGGTTTCAAATTTGACTTCGTCAAAATTTTACACGACTCCGGTTCAAACGGTCAAAAGGGGGTAGAAATCATTTTTTTGTGTTCCAACCAGGTTTGTCGTGTAGAGGAAGGTCTATTCTTTGCGCTCAAGAATGGAATTTCTCCTAGGGTCACGAAATATGTGTCAAAGTAAAAATAGAGTTTAGCGAAAAACTGAAGCACACGCTGCAACCCCCGCTAGCTTATATTCACCCATAACAACTCGTTTGGTTTTGAAACTTGCGTTTCCCACTATCTTAAGTTGTTCCTCTACCCTGAAAACCACCTCCCAAAAAAATTTGGCTGAATCGGATGATTTTTAACCGTGCAGAAGTGCTTCTAAAATTTGGGCCCAATTGGGCCCCCACGTACTTTCAATAGGTCAAAATTTGAACACAAATATATTTTTATAATAAAACACCCCGAATTAACACTCATTGGACACAAATTTCGTCCAGTTTGCTGTATCTCTTACCGTTTAGGAGTTGGGGGCTTTTTTATTCCTTAGCGACTATACCACTAAGGCGCCAAGGGTCAGTATGGAAAAATGACAAAATTGAAACCTTTCCCCACGGTATCTCTGGGGCTTAATTGATTGCCTCTGCAGCTCAAATCCTTCGGTAGGACCTGTACCACTATTTAAAAAAAAATTGCACAGGTCTACAGGCATTTTAAACCCCGATTTTAGTGACACGTCTGTGAAAACAGTGCGGATTCGGCGGCCGTGTACTGCGGGTTGCCTACCCGGACCTCCCGTAAGGCGCATGGGAATTTTGAGGGGCTGTAAAATTTTTCCTAAGGGAAATTTCAAATGCCTCACCGGGCAAGAACGTTCCTTTGGGTCAAAACTATCGATGTATCACATCGACATCGCGGGATCTAAGAGTGCAGTATCCTTCATATTTATGGCGAGTTATCCGGGCACTAATGCGGAATATTGATGAAGGCGGACCCTTATTGTGTAAAAGTACATATCGTGCGTGCTTTCCAGGTTCAGGGGACCTGCAGCTACCAATTAGGACCCATTTCGACCTAATTTGAACCGCGTGTTCAGGTCTATACGGTTTCGAACCAAGTGCTGTAATTTTGGACAAAATCTTGACTTTGACGGTCCTTTTCGGCTCTTCTCTGGACCGGTTTGGGTCCCACGAGTGTTTAAAATCCATCCATGCGGCCTTTATAGCGTGCCTGCAAAAGTTCATCCGAAAAAGTCTTCATTTAGTGCCGGTTTTGCGGTGAAAACGCTGGAAAAGCGGAAAAAGCTGCTCCGGGTGTGTTGTGTGTTGCCTACCCAAACTCCCGTAAGGCGCCATGTTAATTTCAAGGCTTAAAAAAAAAAATCCTAAGGGAAATTTCAAATGCCTCTTCGGGAAAAAACCTTCATTTGGGTCTTAAGTACAAATGTACCAAAGGGCATAGCTGTAGGTCGAAGTGCAGCTACTTTTGATGTAGGTCCTCCACTAGGAAAGAGAGGAGCAGAGAGCGGGCGAGCGAGGGAGACAGAGGCGGAGAGGGTGGAGCAGAAGATTCTATTCCTGGCGCCCCGGCTGCCCCGGCCCAGCAGGCCTACACTACCTTCACCGGCTACGCAGCGCGCCGCACCGAACACGTGGTCGCCTGCCTGCGCCTGCCTCCGTCTCCAAATGTAGAGCAGTGCGCCGGAATGCTTAAATTAGTGGTGCGGAGACGCGGCTAGGCGCACACACCGGCCCGCGCAGGGCCCCGCGGGGGCCGTGTTGTGGTCCACGACCCGTATGTCACTCACATCCCCTCCCCCTTCCCCTCTCTCTCTCTCTCTCTCTCTCTCTCTCTCTCTCTCTCTCTCTCTCTCTCTCTCTCTCTCTCTCTCTCTCTCTCTCTCTCTCTCTCTCTCTCTTCCCCCCTCTCTCTCTTCCCCCCCCCCCTTTGCTTGCTACCTGCTGCAGTGGGGGCCTCCCCGCCAAAGGCTCCAGTACTTTATTGGGATGTGTCGAGAGAATTCGCGAAAGAGTTGCTGTCGCGGCTCTCGTGCCGGCGTTACTTTTGTTATCTTTATTTCGCGTCCGTTTGCTTTGTTGGTGTGGTATATATATATTTTATTCGTCTTTTAGTCCGCGGTGGGGCCGAATCAAATTGCAGAGTTTGGGCGGTGCGGCAGGTGGTCTGCCCTGCTGCCGCTCTGCTCCGGCCGGAGCCTGCGGAGCTGCCGAGCTGCCCTGCCGGCCTTGACAAAATCATTCCTTTGTTTTTTCTCTCCTCTTTTTCGTGGCTCTCGGCGACTCCTCTGGTTCTGCTGCCGGCCGCCGGGTCGGGCCGAGTGCGGTCGGTGCAGCGGTGCGACTGCACTGTTGTGGTAGTATTCGGCCGTGTTTTAGTGGTTCCGATGTGATCCGGATGCTGGCGGTGGTGTTGCGGCGGCCACCGGCAGACCTCTCGCCTGCGTGTCGGCCCCCCCCCCCCCCCCCTCCCCGCCTTGGCAAGCTCCTGGCATCGGCGTCATGGTTTCGGAAATGCTTGGCCGGTCGCGCTGAGCTGGCTGCCGCTGGCTGCTGCTCGCGGTGGCCTCTGTCTCGCTCGCTCGGTCAATGGCGCGAACGACGGCGGCCCGTCTGCGGCCCCCACTGTGTACCCGGCTAAAAATGACTTGTGCGTGCGGGAGGACCGCGACGACGGCGTCCTCGCGGAATGTTATCGCGCCGCTGCACTTGTGTGTGGCCGGCGTCATACCCCGCCACGCTGATGTAATGCCCTCCGAGAGAGCGATGGGCGTGCTCCTGGGGGGGGGGGGGGGCGGGCGCGGGGGCGGGCGGGCGGGCGGGCGGGGAGGCCAGACGGAGTTTGGCCGTGAGCTTCCCTCCCTCCGCTGCACCGGCCGGCCGGCGCGCCTCAAGACCAAGTGCAAGAGCACAGGATGTGTCGCGGGCCCTTTCCGTGCCTCGGCCAGTAGCGGTGTGATTCGACGCGATTACCGCAGGATATCCATTATCCCCCTTGAGAGTGTGCGAACAAAAGCGGCGTCATGTGTTGTGCAGCGCAGGACTCCTCTCCAGCCTCTGCCCCCCTCCCCCCTCCCGGCCCCCTTCACCTCTGCCCCCCTCCCATCCCATGACGCAGTCCTGGTTGTTTGTCCGTGGCTCGCTTCGGCGTGCCCGGCCGGGTTTGTCGACCGAAAAACCGTCGAGCAGCTGCGGCTCTGTGGGGTCTGCCGGCCGGGTACGCCGGGTACTCGTTTCGCAGTGGCGACCGAATCCCGCGTGGGAACTGTTTTGGAACGCGCCGCCTTCTCGGCAGCGGCCGTGCCCCGGGCCACGCCCCGCCCCGGGCTGTACGTGCAGGGCAGTGGCTCGCGCCTTCCCGGAACACTTAGGGCTCCTTATGAACAAAAGGTCCTGCTGCGGGCTGAAAAGTGATGCCCAGCCGTGATTGGTGGGTTTCGCTGTCGTTTGACGGGTTGATTCGCATGCAGCCCTCGGGGCGCGGCGAAAGTGACGGCCACGCTGTGGAGGGGGGGGGGGGTCTGGACAGGATCGGAACAGATCTGCTTATCACAGACCGCAAGCCTTTGCCTAGCCAGCACCACGTGTTGAGAGGCCGGCGTTGGCGCGGTTCGGCACGGCTCGGCGGGCATCCTGTTTTGGGGCGCCTGGAGCCTCAGGAGCCTCCGGAGCCCCACTGGAGGCCCCCGGGGCCCCGACCCTTTGTCCGGCGCGGTACCTGAGCCCGGCACGGCCGAAGCCCTCGCCTGCATGCTCCAAGGACGTGAGCGAGTGTGTCTAATCGGTGCCCGTTTTGCTGTGTGTTGCAGGCTGCAAGATCAAGGCCCTTCGCGCCAAGACCAACACATACATCAAGACTCCAGTCCGCGGCGAGGAGCCCGTCTTCGTGGTGACGGGGCGCAAGGAGGACGTCGCCAAGGCCAAGCGTGAGATCCTTTCAGCGGCCGAACACTTCTCCCAGATCCGCGCCTCGCGCAAGAACAACCTGTCTGGCCTGGGCGGGTCCGCAGGCTCCCTGTCGCCTCCCGGGCCGCCGTCGCACGTCCCCGGCCAGGTGACCATCCAGGTGCGCGTTCCCTACCGCGTGGTGGGCCTCGTCGTTGGCCCCAAGGGCGCCACTATCAAGCGCATCCAGCACCAGACCTCGACGTACATCGTGACGCCGTCCAGAGACAAGGAGCCCGTCTTTGAGGTGACCGGGCTGCCCGAGTCCGTGGACGCGGCGCGACGACAGATCGAGGCTCACATCGCAGTGCGTACCGGTGCTTCGGGCTCCATGGGCACAGAACTGTTTGAGGACTCGACAGATATGCTGACGTCCCTGTACTCCTCCCCAGGCTTGAACAACTTGTTCAACTCACTGGAGCCAACCAATCTCAACCTGAGCAGCCTGATCACTAGCGGCAGCAACGACAGCGGTGTTGTGCCCTTTCCCGGCTTGACCAGCTCGACCGGCAGCTCGAACGGCAGCTCCGGCGCCTTCTCGTCGGCCGGCTCTTGCTCTAGCTCGTCTTCGGGCTCTACCGGCAGCGGTGGCCGCCTTGGCGACCCCCGTGATCTGGTCAGCATTTGGAACAGCGTGGACCGCGATGAGGGTTTGGGCGAATCGCCCTCGTTCGAGAGCGCTATGCCCTCGTCCAGCATTTGGTCGTTCCAGGCGGGCTCGGGTACTACCAACACCACCCTGCCCCTGGGCACTGACATCGTGTCACGACCCTCCCCCTCGCACTCGGCCTCGCCCACAGAGTCTCTGCACTCCCTGGGCAGCCTAGGGGGTGTCCTCGGCCACGGCCGTAACTCCCCAACCAAGCGCGACTGCATGGTGTGCGCGGAGCGCGAGGTGGTAGCCGCCCTGGTACCCTGCGGCCACAACCTGTTCTGCATGGAGTGTGCCAATGGCGTGTGTGACTCCGCTGAGCCCACATGCCCACAATGCCAGCAAACAGTTTGCCAAGCCATCCGAATCCGCTCCTAAGCGTTTTCTGTTTTATTTTATATTTTTTTTTCTTTTTTAAATTATTTACTTCAGAAAGAGTATTTAAATTTTTATGTTCTGTTATGAAGACTGTTTGAATGTTTTAGTTTCTTTTTGTTTTCCGTACAGTGTGCACTATGAAAATTTATCTCAAATGTTGACATTGTAGCTATCTTGATCATGGACATGATAGCTATTTATGCTGTGGTGCCACTTTCCAAACCATAAAGGAGCTGAGTGGAGCATGTGCAGTGTGCATTTTGCAAAGATACTTAATATATTATCACATGTATTATGAGATATTTTAACGAAATTTAAGAATTTTGTATTTTGTGTAAGTGTGTATGTATGGATATTTAACCAATATGAAAGAATACCTATAACAAAATATGTTGACTAGATTATCTCTGCTACTGAGATTTTCTTTTATTTCTTGTAGATTTTTTTTGTGTGGGATGACGCCTGCATAATGTAAATTGTTTATGTATTTAAATACAAATTATCTAAAATATTTAGTGTCAGCTCTTAAGCGGCCAGAGGATGAGGTACCGACTCTCCCGGCTGTGATTCTGATTACTGCCAACGGCTGCGCACAGTGGTGCCGCCACAATTGTCAGACTGGCCACAGGGGGGCGAACTCTAAAGACAAGACAAAAATATTCAAATAAGCTTGTGATTTGACTGTTTATTGTAGGTACCTATCTTAATTTGTCAATCCTAGCCACAGCGAATAGCAGTGGGGTGACCATTCCTTGTTGTTGTCTGGATGTTTTAGAGTAATGAAAACATATCCATTTGTTGGTATCTGTTGTTTGTTTCTGTTTGTGTGTGATATATGCATATAAGTTATTGAAGTTAAGAGTTTTAATAAATTATTATTCCCTAGTAATAACGCAAATAATAAGCCGGAGGCGCGCTGATGGCAGCAGTTGACGCCACTCGTTTCTTGCTCTCTCGGGCATTAGTTCTTTGGGCAAGACACAATTGGCTAGGCTCTTAGTTTCATGGTTTTTGTTGATCTGTTATTTTTAATTTATTTCAGGTTATGCTCAATTTTATTTTCTGACCCCTCCGAATCAGAAATGTCCCTCGGTCCCCACAGTCAAAAGCCTGTGGGCTCCAGATCGCCAGGAAAACTGTGTCTGATTAATGATTATGATAAGATATATTATTTTTTTACTTTAAACGGAATGCCCCTTTCTCTGGTTCGACTAAGAGTTGAATGCCTCATTAATTGCAGTATTTGTTTCTTCTGTTCAACTTTATTGATGGATGTTCATATATTAGATTGTATTTTTTTCTATAGCCTCTGTGTAGTGTTAATTTACTGTAGACTATAGTCACAACAATAGTTGAAAGTATTAAAAGTTCATTATTTAGTTTGTAATATACTAAGATTTTTCATTTTATTTTTTTACATTTTCAACATAGCTCATTTTGTAAATATGTTCTAAGCTATTCATAAAATTACGTACTTAACTCCCATCCTTATCATGTGGACGTATACCCACATGCTGAAACAATGATTAGAAATCCTTGCTATTTATATTTTCAAAGGGAGTGCTCGTCATAATGAAAGAAAGACTGTTAAAATGTAAGTCGCACACTGGGGTGCGACTTTATTTTGAAATTGATATGACGAGCCCTGATTGAAGCAAAGCCCGCCATATAGCCTTGCACAAGTCAGTTTCCCCTCTTTGTTTGGATCAGCAAATTATTTGCGGCACTCTTTTATTAGTTTTATTAATGTTGCATCAAAATGAATATTTAAAGCAATAGTCAGTCAGGAAACTGGCTGATATCTGTTACTTCTATCCCTTTTTTTATCGTGTAAAGATGCCCCTTGGGGGTATTTAAATCCGTTTGAACTTCCTTGTCAAGTTTGCACAACTTAAAGAATTCTAGTATAGTGTTTTCTATTTTATTATGATCCTATATATATATATTATCAAACTATATATTATATATATGAATATACTAGCTATAAAAATGATAAAGTTATTTTTATGTTAGTCTGCTCAAAAGAAATGCCCTGAGTGAGTGTCTTTTTGTTTATTTGCGAGTGCGTCAGCAGTGAGTATGAATTCCTTTTTCTACTGAGTGATAGTCTAGTTGTCTTCCTGGAGGCTAGATCTCTGCCGGCGCGGCGGCCGCCTGATGTTTCGATCTGTGGAACCAACTACCACCGCAATAATCAACAAAATAAAGTAGTTGTGGATGGTTTATACTTTTGACACTACTTTGTAGTTTTAATATTGTTCTTTTTCAACAAAATCCTGTAAGCGAAAAAAAAATGATATTGTATGTTGAATTAGATTTTTCTATTTAAAACTTTTGACAAGGAAAATCCTTTCCCTTGCCCTTCTTGGAATCTATACACAAGATTTAACGCAAATAGACTTTGTTGGTTAGTGAGCTCGCTTTCAGGGCCCCGATTGCCTTGCCGACTTTAATGACTGAAAGGTGCAACTCTCTTGAGGTCCAGGCCTAATATGTGTGTTTTTTGGAAGTACGGGACGTAACGTCGGCAGTGGCCCTCTCCAACAGGCGGTCAAACTGCTGGGGATGCGAAATTAGTACTTCTTCAGTCAAAACCTGACTGCTCTAAATCCCTGAGAACCCAATAATTCAAATTTTTAAGCAATAATTAGAATATTCGAGGCACCTCAGCAGTCGGGCCTGTAGTATCAGTAGAAGCAAAGATTTAAAACATGCTCATTGAGATATTTATATACTTATTATTAATAAAGAATTTCTATATAGTGTTTTCCATGTGAGAATGAGTGAGTGAATGTATGGGTGCAGTGCTTCGGAAATCTTAGCATTTTGGGGCGCCCTCGTCGGGAAACGGAAAGAGGGTGTCTAGCAAGTGCACGCAGTCCCTCCAGCCTGGATGCTGGAGTAGTCAAATTTGATTTTAATGACCATGCATCATTTGGTTTTCTATTGTGATTTTTAAATTAATTGGAAGTGTAAATTCAATTGGCTGATCATGGCACAGGTCTTCGTCGCCTGTTAGTTTTGAAATTGGACGAATTTGTTAGTGAAAAGTTGAACTAGTAAAATTGTTTGCGTGACTTTCTAGACGCCCTTACCAGGCAGGGCCGGGCCTGTGCCTTGAGGCCGGCCCTTGACGGCAGCGACAGATTGGCTTGCCGGTGTGTCGAGCACAAGTCGCTTCAAACGTATACTTTAAAATTTTAAGTCGTGAGACAAGTCTGCCAAAGGTTAAAGTAGATGATGTATGCTAGGTTATTATAATTTTGTCGTTTCCTCTAGTTTACCTGCATTTTGTATGAAGGTTTCTTGCCCCAAAACTCATTAAGAATTTCGAAGGATGTGCCATGCCTGATTGTTAGCCTGTGGGGAATCCGAGACGGGTGCTGTTGGCAAGCACATTTTTTCTCTACTTCTTCTGACGCCTTGATGGCGGCGTTGCGTTCCAAAGACCAAAGACAAAGATCTGTTTAACTTCTTACTGTTTACTATCAGTGTGCGAATCAATCGGTGTTTTTCGGGCCATTATAACTCCGCAGTAACACTCATTGCTCTCTTCAACACCATATCAAAGCTTCCTGTGATTTCAAAGACTGATTGTGTGTTCTGAAAACGGGTTATAAAATCGAAAAAATAAATAATTGGAAATGTTATCACAGATTGAATTTCAGATTTAAATGCATTTATGTTGTGAATGTTGACTCATAGTCTCTTTCCGGTTCGACGCACCAACCGATTGACTCATGCCAACAGCATCAAAATGCGCACTATGAAAGCGCTACGTCTCGATCTCGTTAGCAGCACTTGTTGCACTCTTTGTAGTTTTTTTATGTAGCTCAAAATTCGAATCACATCAGTTACTTCATATTGCCTGCTTGTCATGTTTTTATTGAATGTTGCACTGTTTTACCCTGCTGTTCCTGACTTGTATCAACGGAACCACATGAGTATGCAGCAGTAGAGCGCCGTATCACGTGATTCTCAACTCTTTGGTGTATCATTCTTTAGCATTTTGTGTTCTATAGTGAACACCTAACCGTCATCACTTTTGTAATTTCGTATTTGTAGAGCTTTGAGCAATTATGATTTGTCTGGCTCGTGATCTGTATTGGCGCGTTTTTGTACTTCTTGATATTTAATAATCGTTGAGTTTTTTTGTTCTTGTGAAAATGGTTTCTAGTGATGTTTCACCTTGCCCCTTAAGATCAAAACACTAGTTAAATCATCTGGACTGTTATTGAATCTTTATTTAATTTTATTGTTTAAATGTAGCGTGGAGGGGCGCGGAGCCGCCCTTGTTTTCCCTCCTGCCTGCGAACCAAAAAACGATTTGCTCAAAAGACAAAGCAGCATTCCAGGGCAGGACGACCACCCCCACCCTGTTGGAGTGGTGTAGCGTCCAGCCGGGCCGCGGGGTGAGCTTCGTGCTTCACCAGCTGGTGGGTTCGCGAAGCTCGTCCTACGGCCCCGCGAGGCGAGGAGCAACTCAACTTCCTCTCCCTGTCCCCTTCCCTCCTCTGTGACTCTTCGGTCCCTTACCCCTCTCACGCTCAGGCTATTTCTTTTCCTCCCCTGTTTCCCCTTATCTTGTTTGCTCATCCGACTATTTTTGTTTCATTATCAGGGTTTTGTGTGTTTTTAGTATGAACCGCAATCGCGCATACAAACGTTCATGTTTTATTTCAAATAAAATTTATCTCTAAAGAAGTAATAATTGTAGTTCCATGCTAAATTCTTTCACATATATTTTTATTATGAATGTTTTAATGCGTATGATAATCCAAACAAAATGTATTTTAAACTGGATACCTCTTTTTTTCTTTCTTTGGGTAAGGAAAAGTACTTAAAAGATATGTTAATTTTTCATTGCTATTGATATTTTATTTTGAGACTTGTGGACAATGATTCACTAGTAATTATTCTTTAGATCAATAAATAATTTGTAATGTCAACCTGTGCTTAGTCACTGAAATCCTTTCCCACCACACCAAACACAAACGCCAATGAAATCTTCACTCAACGGTGCACGTGACGCTGGGACGTTGCCAAAACACACGTGGAATGGGTGGCCTACTCCCGCGGAGCTGTCAAAGTACACACTCAGATTAAGAGATGGGTTAAAAAAACGAATCATGCAAAAGAGAACCGAATTTCCAGCCGAGGCGGCGTGCACAGTACATAAGGGTCGAACGGGACCAGCTGACAAAAGAGTGTGAAAAGGGGCCGGAGGAAAATGATAGGATAACTCTTGCCTTCCGGCATAATTCCTCACGTGCCTTACGACCTCGTAAAACGGGGACTAAGACGACGAGCTCGGCTCTCGCAATGCGAATACGAACCGCGCTGTGCGTATCGCAATGTGTCTGCCTCCCGCTGGGCGCGCTGCTGTGTCCCAGGCAGGCGCACGCAGGCGCCTCTCAATGCGTCAAAACACGATGCAAATTTAGTATAGTGCGCTATCAAACGACACACCACATGACGTTAAAGCCTGGCTGGATGTCGTTGAGCTCGTTGTTTTGGGAAAGTGTGCGGTACTGCGAATTCGCGTTCGAAGTAAAAGCCCAGCGCACTATGGAGAACTGCAAACTAGGTGCAGCTCGGTTACATCACGGCATGTCACCTAACAGCGCGAATGACTGAAACCTTTTGAGCGCCAAACCACTTTATTTCTGAAAAATATCCGTAAATTTGTGAATGAGGCCGTCAGTAAACTAGGTGGAGCCCAGTCACGTCACGCGACAGTGCTGCGCTCTATCAGCCCTCGAATGCGAATGATGGATCGCCTCCCCGGAGCACATGTGTGCGAAAAGTACAGAGAGAAAAGAACCGGGCAGGGCGGCACCCTGGCGGCCGGAAGCTGCCGGAAGTGTCTAAGTCGTCAGCTCTACGTGGGCGGGTCACACTTCACACTTTGCCATACATGCTTCGCAGTGCTATACTAGTTTTGCGGATTTTCTACAATGGACGTGCAAAAAAAAAAAAAAAAAAAAAAGACGGGGCGTGGTGCCGTCCGGCATTGAATGCTTTTGCCTGGAAACACACACGCGCGCGCGCAGAGTGAGAGAGAGAGAGAGAGAGAGAGAGAGAGAGAGAGAGAGAGAGAGAGAGAGAGAGAAACAAGAAGGCCAGGTCGCCACGCAACGCCACCAGCCTCGGCTCGGTCTCTATGGAGGTCCACACTCGTAAAGGCCGATAACGCTTCGCCTGGCCCCAGCCCCAGCTATAGGCTGCGCTAAACGCGTAGCGCCGAGCGTGACAGTGTGCGCATGCGCAATGCGACACGAGAAAGCGCGGCACCGGCCGATAGCAGGGCTTGACGAAAGCAATCACACCGCGTGGATGTCTCGCATGAGAGCAGACATGCACTTCCGTTCCTGCTGATTTCGGAGAAACACTGAACACTTCACTTTATAACCCGATCGATCTCCGGGATCTGATGCATCGATCCAGATTCTGCTTTCCGAATGTCCTTGAACTTCCCTGGTTCATCTGCCTAGACAATTGCCGAAGTCAGCTCACGGGGGGCGCGAGGGAGTGGCGAAGTGACGAGGGAGCAGGTGCCACAGCCCGGGCCGGGCAGGGCGGCCAGCGGCCATCTCGCGGAGAACTTTTCCATTCTAGACGTCTGCGCTACGACCCAACAGGGACCGGGGGACGGGGCGAGGGGAATGCGGAGTGAATGCAGGCGCAAAGTTGGGGAGGCAGGCTGCACAGCAGTCTGCGATCGTGTCGAGTCTCAATCGTTGTCAACCAGCACTGCGGCAGCCCGGCGGTCGCCACGCCACGCCACGCCCGTGTGGTCCGTGGCGCCGAACTTGGGCGGCCGCGCTGGAGTCGGTGTCCTCTCCCGCCCAACTCGACGCCGACAACCAGGGCCTTGTTGTAGTTTGAACAGCAGTAGTAGCAGCTCCGCTCCCCCGCGCCACAAACCTCGGCGACCAGACGGGCCCGGGTGGGGGAGGCCGGGAGGCCGCGGGGTGGTTGGTTGGTTTGGCGAGTCCCCCGGAGTCCTGTCCCCGTGGGACTCGACATCTGTCAGCACGGCGTGTCCACAGCAGCAGCAGCAGCAGCAGCAGCAGCCGCGGTTTGGCCGCCAACACCGCCCCCGACCAGCAGACCTGCGGCTAAAACTTGCCGCGCCGCCCCTCTCCAGACTGTCGCGGCACGCATGGTGACGGTGACGGGTGGACTACGACGACTACGACGCTTCTCTCTGGGCACCCGATACACGCAGCCACCCCCGTCCTATCCGTTTAGAGTGGATGAGCAATTTATGAGGAAAGTCACGCCAACTTTCTTTGTCTCCATCCGGAGGTGGGTGGAGGGGGAAGGTAGGCAACCCGGCGGCCGGCCGGACACTTTCTCGCCGTGTGTGTGTGTGTGTGTGTGTGTGTGTGTGTGTGAGCGCGGTGAGGAGGTAAGGCACCGGCGGGACTCGGCTCGGCTCGTCCTCGGCTGGACTCTGGCCCCGGCCGCTCGGCTCGGATCCGTTTTGGCCCTGCCTCGCCGCTGCCTCCTGGCTCCGCCTCTAATTTTCTCAATGAAAGACCGAGACCATCTCTTTGCTTCTTTTTCGCTCTTTCCTTCACTCCCCCGTCGTTTTCGTTTTGGGCTGCCCGAGTGAGTGAGTGAGAGAGAGAGAGAGAGAGAGAGAGAGAGAGAGAGAGAGAGAGAGAGAGAGAGAGAGAGAGAGAGAGAGAGAGAGAGAGAGAGGAGAGAAGCCGGCCGACCGTGAAAGTGTACGGTGCTCCCGCGTCACACACCCAATATACGTATCCAGGACCTTGAGGACAGCCGCACCGAACCTGGGCCTCCGGGACCTCCAGGACCTCCAGGACCACCAGGACCTTCAGGACCTGCCCTAGAGCAGCGTGTCCTCTGCGAGTGTCCTGCGGCGGCCCCCCGGTCACCGCAGCGCGCGCCACCGCCGCCAACGAACGGGGTCACTTACGTCGTAATGTCTGCCAAGGATTTAAATCTCAATACGGCACGACGGCACCGGCGGGCACTGAGTGCGAGTGCGCGGGGAGCCTCGAAGCCTCTCCACACCGCCGCCGCCCCTGCCCTCCCCTCCCCGCTTCTCACCTGGGGGCACCTCTCCTCACCTTTTGCACAACTCTTTTCCTCCTTCCCGTCGCCGCCGTCCCTGCGGCCTGCGGGCCTCTGCTCCGCTCTGCTCCGCTCTGCTCCCAGTCTCGTTCGGTTTCGCAAAAGAAACAAGATCTGACCAAGGGCTTTCTTGTAGGTGGCCCACTTGCGGAAACTGTTCCTCGAGGGCCCGGCAGCCCGGCCGAGTGAGTTCCCTTCCCCCGGGCCCCGGGCAGGGCCAGGAGGCTGTGCCCACGGCGGCCCCTCGCCGCCCCCCGCCTCCTCGACGGCCACGACGGCGTCCCCGCCGTTTCCAGACTCCCTTAACCGCGAAGACAGTAAAGCACATCATTTTGCTAATTTATGCCTCCGTGGAGCTGCGGCAGAGCGGTGCAAGCAGGTCGAGACGCCGAGTCCCGCCGAGTCCACCGAGTGCGTCAGCAGCCACAGGCGGCGGCGACGACGCGGGCCTCGAAGAATTTCGTGTTGACTTTGTCGGTTGCCTCCGCCGCCGCCCTGCTGCTGTTGCCGCTGCTGCCGCTGCTGCTGCTGCTGCGACCGCTGCTGGGCCTTCGCGGAGCGTTCTGCTCGCCGCCGCTCGGCCATAACTTTATTTTTAAGGATATTGAAAAAGAGAGGGTCCGTGTTCTGTGTGTGCGCAACCGGTCGGCCCGCTGTAAATGAGCCGAAATAAGCAACTGGCGTAATCTTGTTTCTGAGCGGGTCCTCCGGGGGCCGCCTAGCGCCTCTGGCGCCGCCTAGCTAGCCAAGTCCCGGAGGAGACATCACTGGGCCCGCGAGGAGGCGGCCGGGGGCGGGGGGCGGCGGTAGTCCAGTCTCACTCCTACTCGCCGTGCTGGCCAGGGTCGGTAGGGTCGGGCTCCAGCTCCAACCCGGTATAGACCGCCAGGTCTAGTTTAGGTTTTATGCGCCGGATTTATTCCCGTGACATTTTGGCGGCGTGTCGCCACGCAGTCAGCTCTCTCGTCTCGTCTCCGCTCCGATTGCCACGTTTTGCCCGTCCCCATCGGGCCCATCCATCCGTCGCGACCCGTCAGGGCCATTTCGCCGCCGCCCCCCACCGGCCCCCGCCGCCCCCCACCGGCCCCCGCCGCCCCCCACCGGCGGGAGTCGGCATCCGGACCAGATCGGACCACACGAGTCTGACTCATTTCAGGCCTTTGTCTACCGCCGCGGAGCCGCCGCGCCGCCGCCGCCGCGTCTGACCTCCATAGCGAGGTGACCGGTCCGGCCACGCCGCGCCACGCCGCGGCCCGTCGGATACTCGGCCGGGTACTCGCCGGCGTTTCCCGCCAAAACTGTCCCCACAGCAGCGCCCCGCGTGGCGGACGGCTCAACTAAGCGTGCCGCGACTGCGGTACGGCCGTGAGTGGGCGCGGCGGCCGGCGGGGTGCGCGGCGCGGCTCGGCGCGGTCCGCCCCTCACCTCCGGGACCTCCGGGACCTCCGTGCCGTACTACATAACGCACATAACCTCCCGGCTCGGCTCCAGGGCGCGGCTGAGCTCTCCCCGGCAGGCCGGCTCGGCTCGTCAGGACACCGCAGCCGCCGCAGCCTTGAGACGGTGCGGGTCGAGTCGGGCCGGGCCGGGCGCGGCGTGGTGTGATGACAGGGTTAGGTCGTGTGGCTTGCGGCCCCGTCCGTCCCGCACCGCCGGGATCGGAACCAGGTCCCATCGGAGCCCCTCGCACCCGCTCGGACCCCGGCGGCCCCAGGGAAGCCTCATGTGTACGTCGGAACAAGTCCATGCCCCCCCTCCCCCTCCCCTGGATCCGGATCCACCTTCTCCGGGCCGCCGCCGCAAAGCGTCTTGTTTTTCTTCCGCATCGGAAAAGCGTGGGGGGGGGGAGGCGATCTCGCTTGCGTTTCACGTTCCACGCGGCGATCGCACACAAATCAAGCAGCGAGAGAGAAGAAGAAGAAGAAGAAGAAGAAGAAGAAGAAGAAGAAGAGAGGGCGCAAGAGAGAGAGAGAGAGAGAGAGAGAGAGAGAGAGAGAGAGAGAGAGAGAGAAGAGAGAGAGAGAAAGGGCTCCGGCCCAGCCGCTCACAGCCACAGCGCCCTGAGTTGTGTATCTCCCGAACTATGGAGATATGGTATAGATATAGACACACTGAAACGGAGACAGACGCCGGCAGCGCTCCGCAGCCGGCAGCCACAGCCCGCCGACACACCTGCGCGAGCCGCTGTGTGCTGCCGCAAGGCTCAGCTCCTCCCGGGGACCCCACGGACCCCACGGACCCCACGGACCCCACGGACCCCACGGACCCCACGGACCCCACGGACCCCACGGACCCCACGGACCCCACGGACCCCACGGACCCCACGGACCCCACGGACCCTACGGACCCCACGGATCCCACGGACCCCACGGACCCCACGGACCCCACAGACCCCACGGACCCCACGGACCCCACGGACCCCACGGACCCCACGGACCCCACGGACCCCACGGACCCCACAGGGACCCCACGGACCCCACGGACCCCACGGACCCCACAGGCCTCACGGACCCCACGGACCCCACGGACCCCACGGACCCCACGGACCCCACGGACCCCACGGACCCCACGGACCCCACGGACCCCACGGACCCCACGGACCCCACGGACCCCACGGACCCCACGGATCCCACAGGCCCCACGGACCCCACAGGCCCCACGGACCCCACAGGCCCCACGGACCCCACGGACCCCACGGACCCCACGGACCCCACGGACCCCACGGACCCCACGGACCCCACGGACCCCACCGGCCCCACGGACCCCACGGGCCCCACGGACCCCACGGACCCCACGGACCCCACGGACCCCACGGACCCCACGGACCCCACAGACCCCACGGACCCCACCGGTCGCAAACGCGAAGGGGAGCAGAAACAAAACAAGGGCGAGGAAGGACGACCGCCGCGCCATAAACGTAACTCATTGTCTTCGGGAATGACCACCACGATCCGTACCGGATCTGCCGCGGGGGTGGCGGCCAGAGAGAGAGAGAGAGAGAGAGAGAGAGAGAGAGAGAGAGAGAGAGAGAGAGAGAGAGAGAGGGCAGTGCCGTCCGGGAGGAGGTATCAAATGGAGAAGCACGACTGCCGATACGGCCGGACATTCGTTGTTTGGCGCACAACAAATGAACGGGGTAACTCGGTGTAGACAGGCGAGGAGGGGCTGTTCCAGTGCTGCATGCCCGCCCAAGCGTATGTACACTGTTCACCTGCACACTCACTTTACAGAACTGCTCGTATTAGTGGAGACGAGAGTGATGGTGTATACGCGTACTCCCACCACACTCCCATACTGGTGTACCCTCACCCCCATCCCCTCTGAGGTGTTCGCAGCTTCCTGCTCCGTCGCCGCCCCGCCCTCCTTCCCGGCAGCTATGCCGGCTCTGCCGGCTCTGCCGGCTCTGCCTTAGGGGTAGGGTTCTCCAGGTTGTTCCAGGCCGGGGTGTTGGCTGCGCTCGCAGCTCGCAGCCTTCGCGTGGTATCGATCCCGTCGCTGCCGCTGCCTCTGCCGCTATGGCCGCCGCCGCTGCCGCCCGGTGGGGTCCGGGAGAGGCTGTTCAGCCCGCTCTCTGCAGCAGCCAACGTAGCCTGCGTAGCCAGCGTAGCCAGCGTAGCCAGCGCAGCCAGCGTAGCCAGCGCAGCCAACGCAGCCAGCGTAGCCAGCCAGCCCAGCGTAGCCAGCCTAGCCAGCGTAGCCAGCCAGCGCAGCCAGCGCAGGCGTAGCCAGCGCAGCCAGCGCAGCCAGCGCAGCCAGCGTAGCCAGCGTAGCCAGCGTAGCCAGCGCAGCCAGCGTAGCCAGCGTAGCCAGCGTAGCCAGCGCAGCCAGCGTAGCCAGCGTAGCCAGCGTAGCCAGCGTAGCCAGCGCAGCCAGCGCAGCCAGCGCAGCCAACGCAGCCAGCGCAGCCAGCGCAGCCAGCGCAGCGCCACGGCCGCGCTACGCGGATGGACGGCGGAGTGCCAACTCATTTCAAGTAGTGATACAGAGTTGTAGTTGCGCTCTGCGAGTGCTGCGGTGCACTGCGGAGAGGAGGGGAGAGGAAGGGGAGGGCCCCAGCTCTGCTGCTGCTGCTGGTGAAAGGGTGCGGTGCGGGGTGCTCGCTTGCTGGCGGCGCGGCGGATGGAGAAGAAGAATGCCGTGGCCGTCGACGAACCCTTACCTATGTACTCTATATACCCTCCATACCCCGGCCCTAAGCTGTACCCGTCAGGGGCTGGGCGCGCACAGGAAGCCTGGCCGCGCAGAGGAGTGGGAGGAGGGGGGGAGGGGGACGTCAGCCGCATTGCAGGAGGGATGTCATGTCTGTGCCCGCGCTGCGCATTGCACAAAGAGAGAGAGAGAGAGAGAGAGAGAGAGAGAGAGAGAGAGAGAGAGAGAGAGAGAGAGAGAGAGAGAGAGAGAGAGAGAGAGAGAGAGAAAGAGCTCAGTTCTCTGCTCCATATGCATCTGCCCGGTACAATGCATTTCGGTGCCGCGGTAGTGTAGGGGGTTGGGGGGGCGGGGGGCGGGGCGAGGTGTCCCTCAGTAGTTATGCAAGCGTAACCATGGTTGAAAATAAATTTCCATGAACGTTTTCTTGTTTTTCTCTAATCTTTAAGGTAGCGCCGGGGTTGTAGGCAAACCCGCACAGAGTTGTGGGGGGACAGTTGTTGTTTACTGCTACGTCGCAGAGTCCCCGGTCTGGTCCGGACTGAGGGCCCCGGTGCGGTGGCCGGCAGCAGACATTACCGCCCTCTTACCCTCCCCTACCCGCCGCCAGGCAGCTCTATTCAAGGAGAGAGGCTTCCAGGGCTGGGCGGGCCGGGAGCCGGGCCGGGGGCCGGGCAGGGGGCGGCAATGCGGTAATGAGGACCGAGTTCGCTTTTGTCGTCCGCCGTCCCGACGTCTCAAGACGGCGACGCTAGAGCCGTTTGGCACTAGGGGGGGGGGGGGCGGGGCGGGTATTACCGGAACCAGACGTCTGCGGAAGGGGGTAGCAGCAGTGGCAGCAGCAGCAGCACCCCTGCGGGGCCTCCGGTCCTCCGATTCCTCTCTCTCTCTCTCTCTCTCTCTCTCTCTCTCTCTCTCTCTCTCTCTCTCTCTCTCTCTCTCTCTCTCTCTCTCTCTCTCTCTCTCTCTCTCTCTCTCTCTCTCTCTCTCTCTCTCTCTCTCTCTCTCTCTCTCTCTCTCTCTCTCTCTCTCTCTCTCTCTCTCTCTCTCTCTCTCTCTCTCTCTCTCTCTCTCTCTCTCTCTCTCTCTCTCTCTCTCTCACTCACTCTCTCGCTCGCTAGGGCGGCTGTGCTGCAGGTGCCGGGCGGCGGCAAGGGGTGGCGGCGTCAAGGGGTGGCCCGTGAGTCTCAGCTCCAGCGCAGCTCCGGTCCCGGGGCACGCTAGGGCGTCGACCGCACGGCTCCCAGCCCCAGCCACCCTCAGGCGGGACCGGGACCAGGAGCTGCAGCAGCCAGCGGCCCGGCCCCGGCCGCAGCCCCCACCCTCCGCTCCTCCCTCTCCGCCCTCCTCGCGTCCCGCTCGCCTCCCTCCCCTACGGCGGCGAGGGGTTCGCTGAGCCTTTGCCACCCTTACCGCCGTCGCAGTGACTGCCTCCTCGCCCAGCCACGCCCGGCCACCCGCCGGAAAAGAGACGGCGGAAAGAAAACAGCGAGGCGTCTCACGTCCAGCAGAGGGCAGAGCGGGCAGAGATCGGGTACGCGGCTCTGACTCCGGCCCGGCACCGGCCGCTGGCGGTTGGCTGGCAGCCGTTGTCCGTTGGAGTCGTGGCCGCCTCGCTCCACGTTGCGAAAGCAGCCTTCGCCCCGCCTTTCTCTCCAAATTACATAAATCACAAATTCGATTCCGTCTACACTCGGAGCACCCGCTTCCCAACTCCTCAGCCAGCTTTTCAAGAAAACCCGGTCCTTTTCACCCCTAAATTATCTGCCTTCTCAGAATAAGGTTATCCATTTACACTATGCATTTCAATCCGAGTCGCCAATGGCGCCAAAGGCTGCAGCCGAGGAAAATGCAATAAGCCAGCAAGAAAATCGCAAGCATTGAATTTAAATCCGCTGGTGAGTTAGGTCTGCGCGGGTCCAGTGGCGGGCTCTGGAGGCGTGCTTTGCTCGCGCTGCACACGCGTTTCACCATAACGTCTCTCACCGTTCCTCCTTCCTCTCCCTTTCCCCTCACTCCTTGTCTTCACCCCCTCCCCTTTCCGCGCTCCTTTTCCTTCTCCTTATAACGGCCGGTTTACAAAGGCGTCGCGGCTGTCCCCGCGGCGGCCATGCCGCGCCCGCCGCTGCAATGCCGCCGCCTCCCCTTCGACCCCCTGCGGCCCGCTACACTGTCAGCACGGAGGAAAAGTGGAAGGAAAAGACATTTCAAAAATTATATATCAGGCTTTTTCATCACCTATGCGACATATGTCATGTACAAAATCACACCACTACATGCGACAGACACCACTGTTCACAGATACCCGCCCACAATTTTTTTTGAAGGTGCCGGTAATGTGAGAGGTAATGTGAAATGTCTCTTGCAGGCTGGTCGTATACCTGAGAGGCTTTTCTAGAAGGGTCGCGAGGGAGCAGGACTGGACTGGTCGCTGTGGAAAAGAACGGGGACCACGATTCTTGCGAGAAAGAAGAGAGGGGGGGGGGGTGCAGAAAGTGTTTAGGCCGGCGGAGAGGGCGTTGGTGAAAGCACTGCGGACGACATTTGCAAAGACCTCTCGCATGTCGTTGCCCTACACCCCCGACAACTGCGGGGACAGCATACCACGGGGGAGGCCCAGGCCCAGCGTCGGCAGCAGCAGCAGCGCCCAGCCCGGCCCAGCCCCGAGCCCCGCCTATGGGGCCGGCCTACAGCCCCGGAACCTAACCCCCGGAAACATGCGATATCATTTCACTCGCCGTGTCATGAAGGCGTCGCGACGCCAAAATAAGATTCCCTTCCGTTCCGCCGGGCCGTTATCTGTTCGCGCCGCCCCCGCGGACGTGTGCGGAATACGGGACCGCACTAATCAGACAGTATTTTGTCGGGTAATTTATGTGCGTTGTGCGTCCGTGAGGGTTTGTGCGGCGCTGCCGCGGCTCGGCTCGGCGACGTGCGCTCGTCCTGCTCACAGGGAGGCCACCCTCCCCAGGCCTGTGGCTCTGACAGGGGATGAAGGGAAGACAACGGCCTGCAAAAAAGCAAAAAAAAAAAAAGGAATATTTTCAGACACTAAAAAAGGACTGCTTCAAGAAAAACAAAAACATTGTCGGGATAGGGTCAAAAATAAATGGCTCTCAGGTCCTCAGGCCCAAATTTTTGTGGATAAAGAGGTAACGACTTGTGAAGAAAAAAATCCACTTAGCCAGTGGCTTGAAAAGGCAGCAGCAAATACAAGATATTTAACCAAATTTTACAAAAAAAAATCACACAAAAGAAACAATTTTACAAAAAAATAACCTTAGCAACCTAACCCAACTTTTTCATCTTAACCTTAGCAACCTAACCTAACGCTTGTAAAAAGCCACTCAAACGATTCTTCAAAAAATTCCCCACAAAAATCTCAAGAAAATTCTGACTTGACCTTATCTTCATATATTGGGCTTAAGAAAGAAACACCCTGTCAGTTAAGACCCCGATTCATCTCGAAAACTGCGTAATGGAGGGATTCTGTTTTGAGGGCGTTGTGGTTGGGCGTCGATCTAGTTTCGAAAATGACATATTAGATTTCTGAAAAACAAAAAACAGAAATAACTCGTATTTAGAGACCGCAGATCGGTGGGAGTTTGTCTTGGGACCATCCGTCGCCCGCAGTCAACAATCACTTTTCGCGTTCTCCGTAGGTCTCGGAGTAATATAGATCAGTGGCTAAGTCCAGTTAAGATGCGAGAAAAACACAGAATGAAAAAAAAAATCACAAATACTGATTGTGCAGAAATTGTTCGTAAATATGAGAATCAAAAACATTAAATTATGAAAATCTCGAAAACCCTTATTTTCCTTCAAAACTCAAAGAACGAGTCTGTCCTAGGACGCTAAAGCGTTCTCCATGCCTGTCTTGTTCATCCAGCTTAGTGAGGCGCGGCACGGCCCGGGCTGGACGATCGGCATCGCCTCGCCTCGCCGTAGTAAACTAAACCAGATCAAACGACCGTTGTGAGACGCCGTGCCGCCGCCGTGCCGCTCCGTGCGTAACGCGGCGCTGCCTGTTGGACAGGGAGGGCCTCGGCCTCCCCTTCTGCTGCCTCCGGGCCGTACCGGGCCGGGCCTCCCTAGCCGGGCTCCGGGTTCCGGGCTGTCGCCGGCTGCCGGCCGCCTTCTGTCCTACCGTACGTGGAAGACAGCAGGGCCGGCTCTCGATTCCTTACCTGTGGTTTTCGGACGCCGATGCTGCAATAACGGACGCTCCCGCGTCATAAATTTGACTACGGATATGAGAAATTTGTCACACTCTAATGGGCAACTAGTGGAACTCGTACAACACGCGGGTTCGCGCGGGCACGCGGTGACTGGGCAGGTGAGGTGAGGCCGCCAAACCAGAACCCAGACGAGCTTAGCGGATGGAATAGGGATCTCTCCCACGAAAATCAATCGCGGACTTGTTTCTCTTTCATATATCTTTTTTTTGTCGTCGCGCGGAGTCCAACGATGAGACAGACGCGCCGAAAACAGGTTCCTTCTGTGTATGGGTTGATAAGTGCCGCCAAGAGAACGACGACGCGGTGGAGAAAAATCACAACCGTGCGGTATTCGAACCTCTGACACTGCACCTCTAGCGTTACAACGGATATGGCCATGTATCAGGCTCTGCTTGGTCCCGATCACACGCTAAGCTACTCTAGCGGGCAGTGGACGCTGGTGGGGGAGGGGAGGGAGAGGGGAGGTCTCTTTGACATTGCCACACGACGAAGCAAAATTAATATTGCGGTGCTGTCGTGCCATACGTATGGCCAGAGTCCCATAACTCCAGTCCTGCTGATAATAACTTCGGGATATGAAATATATACGGGGAACGCCGAACTTTCGCGTCCCTCTCCCTCCCTTCCCTCTCTCTCTCTCTCTGTCTATCTGTCTGTCCGTCTGTCTGTCTCTCTGCGCTCGAACGGACGGACTGGGACGTTATTTGCAGGGGCCCCTTTGTCGTAGTTCACTGTAGCGTTGTCGCTACCCCTACGACTCCGTCCTCTGCCCCCCCCTCCTTTCCCCCCTTCGCCTTTTGCAACGTATTGCGTCGGAACACACACACACACACATGCGCGCGCGATAAATTGATACGTCCCCCCCCCCCCCCCCTGCGTATTTATGGAATCGACAAAAGGCTGTGTGGCCGGCCGTGGCGCCGGCGTTACAGGGGCGGGGCTGGGCGGAGCTGTCCGCGCTGGACCGCTGCCAGGGGTGGGTGCGGAGGGGTGGTGGTGGTGCGGGGGGGGGGGGGGGGGGGGGCTTTCCTCCCCACGCTTGCATATACCACTATTTTCGCTGTGCAGTTTTGAATCACGGCGCCGGAAAATTAGGCGCCCCTGCTGGGCGGCAATGCGACGGCGTCGCGTGTAGGGCCACCCGCACCCGCACGCACACACATGCACACGCCCGCAACCGCTGCCTGGGGCTGGGCCCCCCCCCCCCCCCCGCTTTCCCGTTGCCACCCCCCGCTGCCGCTGCCCCCTCCAGCGCCTCTCAAGGACAACGGCCCCTTCGCTGCTGAGGTTTCATGGAAAGGGGGAGGTAGGCAAAAAAAATCCATACCGGCTGCTGTACTGTCGTAGTACAAAGGCAAATCCACGGAAGCGCAGCTTCACCCTCGACCACCGCCAGAAAGAAGAGGCGGCGAATCAAATCGATTTGAGGAATTTCGAAAAACGGGCCCGTCACCTCGACTGAAACGGCCCTGTTTGCGTCAAATCGACGACGAGTTCTGGCGTTCTCGTCGGTTGTTCTGATTTTTCCAAGTGTGACCTTCGAGCCGCCCCTGTGCGCTCGCCTCACCCCGCTCCCCCGGCGGGTGCTGAAAAGAAACTGGAATCGCGTTCCGCAATGGTCCAGGAGCGCTCTATCACAACGCAGCGGGGAAGGGGAGGGGGCCAGCGGGGTTGGGGGGGGGGGGGGGGGGGGGCTGACGAGATCACAGTAATGTAGAGCTGCGTAAATTAATGCGAGCCGAAAGTAAAACATCCAATAAGTTGATGAGCCCAGCCCAGCGTGGTGACGCCACGGATCTGGCTGTTCCTGTTCCCGCACTTTGGGGTCGTGGCCGGCGGGAACGCCGAGAGCCCTTGTGGTGTCAACAAAGTGTACACCGTAGAGCCCGAGGACTCCCCTCTGTGTTCGGAGGGCTTAGATCTCGGACGGCGAGACGAGGAATTAAATATTGATGGGGGCGGAGGAGAGGACAACTGGGCGGTGGGGGAGGGGGCCGTGTATGGGGAGGGAGGACCGAGAAGAAACGGCGAAGACAGCGAGAATAAGAGAGACCTTGGGGAAATGGCAGGAAAAGCACAGGCGTGCGCTGCTGCTGCTGATTTCAACGCGATATCAGAAAATAAAGGGATCGGATCGGAGAAAGGAAACGGAGCGCCAGGTATTCGAGGCTGTAATGTGAGGGGGTCGCAGTACGAGAGGGCGCAGCGCGCAGCGAGTCCTTTGCCCTCTCGGCCGGCTCTCGGAGGAGGAACAAGGAGAGAAGGATATCAATGTGTATGTGTGTGTGTGTGTGTGTGTGTGTGTGTGTGAGAGAGAGAGAGAGAGAGAGAGAGAGAGAGAGAGAGAGAGAGAGAGAGAGAGAGAGAGAGAGCGGAGTGGGGAGGGGAGGAGAGCCAGTGCGCCTTCGTTGGCCTCCGTCTGCGGCGGGCCGGCGGGCGTTGGGTAGGCACGCCGGTCCGCAGGGGTACATGTGGGTTGCCGCCCTCTACGGCGTACTGCAGACCAGACGAGGCGAGGGACCACGGCTCTCGGCTCTGTGGCCCCCTCTCCTCTCTCCCTCCCGCAGCGCTCCCACGGCTCGGCTCCCACACGGGCGGCGCCCTGCACCGCACTGCGGCGCTTGAGGGAGCTCAGCAGCGCTGCTCTCTCCGCACCTCGCCGCCGTCACCCGCCCTTCTGCTGGGGCCCTCGGCGTGGTCGGGGCTGGCATGGCCCTTCGGGGCCGCCCTATGCCATGTCAGTCGCACTCCCGTTTGCATTGCAGTGTCCGCATGCGCCGCACGGCCCGCGTTGCGCAGAGTGTAGCTCGGCGACGGGGACCTTGGAGGCAGCGGCAGCAGCGGCAGCAGCGGCAGCAGCGGCAGCAGCGGCAGCAGCGGCAGCAGCGCAGCAGCAGCAGCGGCAGCAGCGACAGCCTGGCCGTCGGGGAGGGGGAGCTGCCGGCCCAGCCCAGCCCGCCGGGTGCCGCCGGGTGCGCGCCGGGTTCTCTGCAGCATCTGCGCCGCCCGGGCTGGGGCTCCGATTAGGGGATGCTGGGAATCGCTCAGCGCGGCCCCACAGCCATTCTCTCTTGATCCCAGGGCCACCAACCGTGGCGGACGCGGGGCGGGGGGTGCGGCCTGCGGGGCGGGTGGGGCGGGCGGGGCCCGGGCGGGGGCTATGGACCGTGCGGAAAGGGCGGTGGGGGCTGCCGTGCCCTTCGCCAGAGCCGGAGCCGGACGCTCTAACGCCGCACCGCACTGTGTGTTCGTTATTTCTGCTCCGGACGCGCGCTGCGGGAGCGCAGGCACAGCCGCCCCTGTGTTGTGTGTTTCCTCTCCGTCCCTTTTAAATTGTGTTTTCCTTTTAAATTAAAATGTTGACGGAGAGCCGGCGCCCTGTGAAATATTAATCATGCTTTACAACCGCCGCGGCCCACAGTGCCGTGGCAGGAGGCGTAAGGCAGCGGCAGCGTAGCTCTGCACTTCACATACGTGATGCCACGCTCGCGTGTGAGTGGCACACACACACACACACACACACACACACACACACATACACATACGCGCGCGCACGCGGCGGTTTTAGCCAAGGGTGTAAGAGGGTCAGCGACGGTGCATAAAATCGCCATCGCCCTTTGCATAAAAAGCCTCATCTCGCGCGCTTCACGGTCCTACGCCCCGCTTCGCCCCCCTTCCCTCCTTGAGGAAGGGCGGCGGGGGCTGCGGGGGCAGCGGGGGCGGCGGGGGCCCTGTGCTGCTCCGCTGTGCTCCGCTGTGCTCCGCTGTTCTGCTGTGATACTGGCAGAATAGGCTTCATTATTGAGCCCGAAACGTCCTCGCCGCCAATAAGCCGAGGCTGCGAGGCTCCCCTCTCATGTAATAACAATAACAGCGTCTACTAATTCCGCCTCCCGTAACGCGCCGGCAGCCCCCGGCAGCCCCCGGCAGCCCCCGGCAGCCCCCGGCAGCCTCAGCAGCCGCCGTCGAAAACTTTTATTGAGACTCCAGAGGGACTTCCCCACCCTTTTCGTGGCCCGCGCCGCGCCGTATACATAGTCGAGAAGCGTATACTATCGGGTGCAGTATTCTCCATCTCGTGCCCCAGGGCACCCGCCCGCCCCGACCCAGTCCGGCCCGGCCCACCTCCGTGAGCACGACGCTTTTCATAAAGATGTTATTGCCAACGAAAGAGGTCGGTGCCGCTGCCGCCGCCGCCACTGCCGCCGCACGTGGATCATATCGTCTGCTGCAGGTTTGCTCCGCGAAGCATGTATTATTTCATTTCGACGCCAGCGCTGCGCTGCGCTGTGCGTCGGCATGGAGCCGGTGCTGGCGCTGTGGCACGGAAGGGGGGCTACGGCTGCTTCAATATCCGAAGTCTTGTGATGCCACGGCAATATGTCGAAATAACCGTGCGGAATGAGGTATTCCGGAGGAGAGGTCGACCGGAAAGACGAAGAAGTCAAGAATCACAAAGCGGATACGGAACCGAACGGTATGAAAAGTTACCAGCACGCACCGCGCCGTCAGCCACGAGCCGACGTCGAAAACTCAGAGGCTCAGCTCGCGCTGCTGATATGTTCCGACCATTTGGTCACACTTCGCAAATAACGCTCTCCGCGCGGCCTGAAGAGGGAGTATGTATCTCTTCTGACCGCGCGGAGCAGTTCCGTGTTGTGCACTGCAAATCGTGTGGCAAGCAAACTCGCCAAGCATTGGCAGCCTACCAGGGCTGCCAAATTTTGGCAAGCATGCTTAACACTGGCTTCCAATTCTGAACGCCAAATTTTGGCGTGCTATCGTGCTGGCCAATTTTTGGCGTGCAGTCTCTCTTATTTCTACATGTTTTACCATCCAGCTCGCCAAAATTTGGAAAGCAAGCTTGCCATAAATTGGCGAGCACGGACGCTCGCCGAAAATTGGCAGTCATGGTGACGGTCGATTGGAAGTGCTTGCCAAAAATTGGCGTTCAAAGTACACGGCACTGTAGTGGCGGCGCGTTTGCTTGCCACAGGATCTACAGTGTGTGCTCCTACCAAATGGTCGGAACATATCAGCAGCGCGAGCTGAGTCTCCGAATTTTTGATGTAGGCTCCCTCCGGAATACCCTATTCGGCGACGTGTATTCGACCTGCCTGCTGGGCCGGACAGTTCTCGCTGTAGAGAGCTGCCGGAGCTGCCGGAGACGAGCCCCCCTGCCTGCCGGAGAGCCAGCCGCCGCCCCCCCCCCCCAGCTGTCAATCCTGGTGGAGATTGTCCGGCCAGCGGACGCGGAAGTGCTGTGAGGGAGACGAAAAGTTTTCGCGAGAATGAAGTGATGCGGCATCGCCATGGCAGCACAGAGCGGCCCTTTCTCAACCCTTCAAAAACAACCCTCGGCGACCCGTCGGCCATCCAGTTACCCTGGCGTGCTAGAGGACGTCACAAAACGCCTTCCCTTCAATCTGACGTCGATGTCCTGGCGAATGCAGCCTCCAACCATGTATTCCGTGGGTGAAGTATTGCTGGCATGCGCGCGGCAAGACAGTCCTAGAAAATACAGCATAGAGTGGCAACTCGCGCCGGGCATTGGCAGAGGTCAGAGGTCAGCGAGGACGCGCGGGCTCCGGCGAGCTCGTGCGTCGTGAATGATACAGCAGACCTGGGCAGCCGGAGGCAGCGCCAGGGGCGGATCCAGCAGAGGCACGTGACCAGCCCAGCCCAGCCCCGGCCCGCGCCGGCTCGGCCACCCCAGCCGTGCCCCAACGATGGCGGTGTCGCCATTTTGCTTCGCCACGACAAAGTTTTAAACTCATCACAAACTCATCGCCAGGACAACGTGCTGCAGCGTCGGGACATTTTCTAAGCGCTTCCCCGCGCTCTTCTCTCGTTTGGGCCGCAGGGCGCGGCTCGCTGCTCGCTGCTGCGGCGCATCACGGCGGCGCTCGGCCTGGCCAGGCTGGCTGGACGTCACGTCACGTGACCCAGACGAGGGCCGCGATTTATTCAGCGCGGAAACAAACAAAGCCGAGATGCTGGCTGCCGAGCGCTGCATATCACTAACACTAACACTGCGTATATATATATATATCCCTCCCTTTCTCTCTGCCTCCCTCGCACTCTCTCTCTCTCTCTCTCTCTCTCTCTCTCTCTCTCTCTCTCTCTCTCTCTCTCTCTCTCTCTCTCTCTCTCTCTCTCTCTCTCTCTCTCTATATATATATATATATATATATATATATATATATATATATATATATATATATATATATATATATATATATATATATATATATATATATATATATATATATATAACCAACACTTGAGTCTCGATGAGAAATCGCATGCAATATGAAAATTCCCGTGCCCTCGCATTCGTAAAAAAATTTCAAAAATAGGTAGACCCGCCACATCGACGCGCGCTAATGGCCACAGATAGATGCCGCCGCAGTGATGCCACCCACACGTTTTGCAAAAACGCCGCGTGTGTTTGCCGGCAGATTAAACGTGTTGGCAAACAGGACGGCAACTCTGCGCGTAGACCCAGACGTGACTCCGCATCGGCTCGCAGTGTCCCGGTGGGCCCGAGTTCCCCCCCCCCCCCCCTCCCTCCTCCGCCGTCCGGTCGCGGGCGTGATCGGCGTGTGATCTAGTGGAGCTGCAGTGCAGTGCAGCCCATTTTTCAAACTGTCGTGCACCCTAAAGATAGAAACGCTATGGAAAATACAGTATATGCGAATTCGCCGGGCGAGATGAGACATGGAACGACCGTTTGGGCATAAAGGGTAGCAGTTTTGGTGGGAGTTGGAGTGTAGTACACAGGAGTTGGAGACGGCACCAGATACGGCACGAGAGGAGAAAAGTCTATAATGCGCACTCCGAACTCCTCGGAGGTGTCGTGTTGTGTTCCACGCGGGTGGAACGCCCGCACATCTCGAGAGAGAGGGAGAGAGAGAGAGAGAGAGAGAGAGAGAGAGAGAGAGAGAGAGAGAGAGAGAGAGAGAGAGAGAGAGAGAGAGAGAGAGAGAGAGAGAGAGAGAGAGAGAGAGAGAGAGAGAGAGAGAGAGAGAGAGAGAGAGAGAGAGAGAGAGAGAGAGAGAGAGAGAGAGAGAGAGAGAGAGAGAGAGAGAAGAGAGAGAGAGAGAGCCGGGCGACTAGAATCACAAGAATTGAGTGAGATAGGTGAAAGGTGAGAGGCGGGCGGGGCCGAGCTAGCGCCCCGCTACAGTATGTCGCTCGCCTTCCCACGTGGATACCGCACGGGGCCTGGGGGGGCCTTCTCGTCGTGCCGGGGGAGGGGCTGCCATCCCGCACCAACTAAACCCACCTCCTCACCGCCTACCCCACCCTGGAGAACCCCACCCGGCCCAGCCTCCGCGGCCCACGTCAAGTCCCGGCCTTGACTTGTTCGGCGAAACCAACCAGCCCCGCGAACCCCGATCCAGGAGCTGCGAGCCAGAGTGTGCGGAAGCTGAGCGTCGCTTCTCTATGCGGCCTGACCGGGCCCGACGGACCTGATACTGACAGCCGTGTGTGTTTATGTGTGAGACAGAGCGAGAGAGAGAGAGAGAGAGAGAGAGAGAGAGAGAGAGAGAGAGAGAGAGAGAGAGAGAGAGAGAGTGCGAGAGGAGAGAGAGAGAGAGAGAGAGAGAGAGAGAGAGAGAGAGAGAGAGAGAGAGAGAGAGAGAGAGAGAGAGAGAGAGAGAGAGAGGAGGCAGAGAGAGAGAGGGAGGGGGGAGAGAGAGAGAGAGAGAGAGAGAGAGAGAGAGAGAGAGAGAGAGAGAGAGAGCGCGAGGGAGGGTGTGAGTTAGCCTCGCACACGTGCCTCGCACATACGTGCCCAGCACACAAGGATACAGGCAGACAGGTGGCCGATCAGCAGCAGGCGGTATGCGTCTCCTCCGACCCGATATTGCACACAACGCGGCCCCCTGCCCCCTGCCTCTAGCCCCCGATCTCCAGCCCCCAGCCCCCGGAGCCTCCGGCCCCCAGCCTCCGGCTCCCAGCCTCCGGCCCCCAGCCTCCGGCCCCCAGCCCCCAGCCCCCGGAGCCTCCGGCCCCCAGCCTCCGGCCCCCAGCCTCCGGCCCCCAGCCTCCGGCCCCCAGCCTCCGGCCCCCAGCCTCCGGCCCCCAGCCTCCGGCCCCCAGCCTCCGGCCCCCAGCCCGCGGCCTCCGGCCCACACCGCACAGTCTGGTTGCGCTTCCGAGCCCCACAACAACCGAAAGGTTAGAGGACTTTGCCGTGGTGCTCCAGCGGGTGACGATCGGACGCTGGTGAGTCCGAGAAGGATTCCTTTGCACGGCTGTCCGCAGGAACGCAGCCCCGCCCGTGTCCGTAACGGTTCGATAGGTATGCCCATCCGGCCGCACGACTGTGCCAGGCCTGACTGCATGCCCGTTCCGTCCAGGTGATTGAGGACTGAGGGGTTGTGGGCTGGTGCCGAGTCAGCTTCCTTCGATACACTACTGCGTGGCAGCGAGCACTAGCACTGCACAAACAGGCGCAGAAGAAGAAAAAGACGCTATTTGCAAAGACGAAAAGAAAAAGTAGCGGAAAGAGGAGACGGGCGGACGGGAAAAAAACCACGAAGCGGAGGAGGTGGGTGCCGTAATGAACGGAGGGGGGCGGGAGAGGCCTGCATTGGCCACGCCTATGATAGATGAGACAATCTCCCCGCGAGCCCCCGGGAGGGTAGGAGAGGGGGGGGGGGTGAGGCGCTGGGGGGCTGCTGTATGGTACACGAGACCTCGCGTGGAGCGGGGGTAAAATGGAACGGAGAGGTCGTCAAGGATGGGGAGGGGAAGGAGGGGCGACTGCGCTTATCAGTTCGTGGAAAAAAATCGGGGACTGGGAGAGGGCGGCAAAAAACGGTGGACGGCGCAACGCAGCGCTCCGCGGTACGGCCTCCAGGACAACGGCCCTGCGCGCTCCGTTTATATGAGCTGGAGCTGGAAAAATCTAAGGTAGATGAGGAAAAATGCGTCGACCAACAGCCAAGCAGGAGAAGAGAAATTAGTGGTGTAGCTGCGGGGACTGGGCTGGGGAGCGAGGTGGTGAGGTGGGGTGCCAGACGGCAAACGTTACCGCGGTAGCCACACCCGTATGTACCAGGCAATCCGGCGCGTCAAAAGCGTCTCACAATTTTTAAGGAGTTATTGATCTTGTCAATTGACGTTTGTGTCAGAGCTGTCACAAGACTCCTGCGTAGCCCGGCCCGGCCCCCTCCCCTCCGTCTCGTTCCCGGGACGATGTTGCTGAGAAGATGCGTGGGGTGGCAGGGGCAGGGTGGGCAGGGCTGGCAGGGGCGGCAGGGGTGGCAGGGGTGGCAGGGGGGCAGGGGCAGGGTGGGCAGGGCTGGCAGGGGCGGCCGGGCTGCCACGCGCCACGCTCGCTAAGCCGCGCTACTCGGTATGCTGCGCGGGGCGTTCCCGGCAAACAAGCCCGTCGCACCCCGCCAGCGAGACCGTTGGATGCTGTTCCCTACCCCGCCCCGCCTCGCCTGCACGCACAAGGCTCAGGGCTGTAGTACCCACCGATGGCGCGGCGGGGTGAATTCGCGCGTTCAAGCACCTCACCTCCCCCGTCCCCCCCATCGCCGGCGTGGCTGGCGGGGAGGGTATCGCGCCGGTGCCGGTTTTGGAAATGTGATTGCGATCGCCTTGCTGCGCGGTTTTGCGCTGCGCTGTCGTGATGGAAAAAGTTTCCGACACTTCCGGATGGGCGGGTCCTGGTCCGGGTCTCGGATGTCTCCCGCGGAGAGCCCAGAGCCGAGCACGGCGCTTCCCAATCACCGCAACAGAGACGAGTTATCTCGGGGATTAATCTCCGGACTCGGTAATGCGGACCCTGCAGAGTCCCCACGAGATCCCCGCAGAGCTCAGCTCGAGCCCCACGGCCCCACTCCCATCCCCCCTCTGCTCCGTTCGCTCAAAGGGCGTTCCTCCCCAAAGCCTGGCGGGACAGCGGCGAGAGGCCTCCGGGCGCGCTTCGACGCTGGCACTGGAAATACTGCATGTTGGCAGCTACGGCACGGCGGGGGGCCCGGGGGGGGGGGGAGTTATTCTCCAGGGAAGCGATTGATACTTGACCGTTCAAATCGGAATTATTCGTTCGTCGGTGAAATGGGTCCTCTATGCTGAGCTGGCGCAGCTGTTAGTGATGGCGCGTTGAGGGTGCAGCAGCCATAGAGGGGCTGACGGCACAAGCCCTGCCACCCCGCCGCGGCTGGGGTCGAGGCACTGCGAAGCGCACACAGCACACACACACACACACACACACACACACACACACCCTCCCTATCCATCCCAGCCAGTGGAGACGACCCTGCTGGGGCCTCTGCAGAGCTCCTAGGCCCCGCACCACCTGCTACCGACCGCGGGTAGGGCCCCTAGCGCAGCCCCTAGCGCAGCCCCTAGCTCCGCAGCCCTCACTCACCCACCACCCCTCGCCCATACAGCCACCCCTCCCCTCCCCACCCCTCCCGTACATCGATTCCAGAGCCTGGAGCCGCACCGCTCAGCCGCGCTTCCGCAACGGGGCCGCGGCAGCCGCGGGGGTACTACCGGGTCCGGGGGGTCCAGGAGGTGACTTGGAGGGGTTGTGAGTGACCCCCGAGTGGTCAGCGCGCGGCGTGGCGCGGGGTCAGCGGCGGTCACTCACCTCGGGGCATGGCGCGGCCGCCTCGCTCCTCGCTCGGGTTAGTTTTCTTGGTGTCCCAGGACCACTCGCCATCGGACTGCAAATGAAAGATGGAGCACCCCGGCCCATCCCTCCCTGTCCTGCCCCCGCAGCCCCAGCCCCTGGAGCCCCCGCAGCCCCCGGAGTCCCCGGAGCCCCCGGAGCCCCCCCCGCACCAGCGCTGGTGCGCACCAGACAGACAGGCATCCACAACAGCACCGTTCTGTGCCGCCCGGTCAATGCTCCCTCGGCCTGGGCCGGGACGGGACGGGCTTCCAGCTTCCCTTCCCTGCGGGTGGAGCAAAAGACCCCTTTCGCTCTGCCGCCCCCTCCTCACCCCGCCCGGGCCAGGCCCGCGCGGCCACCACCCCCCAGCTCAGCGCGACTGTGGCCCCGCCCGCCCCCGCCACCCCTCACCCCTCAGAGCCACAGACCCCCAGCCCCCCTCTCCCGGAAAGTTTTCAAAAGAGCGAGCAGCGGAATAATAACGGAGAAAAAACTTGACATTTTGTTCAGCTTTTATTGCGTTCCTTCATATAATTCTCTGGATGGACTTTCATATCGCCACTTCGTTTCCACCACCGCCCCCTCCCCCTGTTCCCCGAACGTCTATAGTCTGGCTATTTTAGGAAGAGCGCTGGCTCTCTCGGCCTGCATGGCACTGCTTCGCCAGCAACTGCAGCAACACTACCTGGAGCCGCGCTGGTCCCGTGGCTGGGGATGAAAGGACCCCTCGCAGCGGGTGCGTGCAGAGGGACCAGGCGGGCGGGGGGCAGCGACCTCGGGGAGTGGAGACTTGGGGGCCAAGTTTAAAATTTTGAACGCGTGAAGATATTAACGTGGTTCAAACGGCATTGTGTTCGGGGCCGCACGAAACATATATCCTGAAAATTTCAGGAAAATACCTTAAAAATTGCGGCCTACAGAGGCATAAATTCATTTTGGCAAAATGCACAAGCAAGTAGAGAGGGAGGGAATGAGTCAACTTTTGACGGTAAAATTTTATATGTGCAAGCATGAAATTTTGAGCAGAATTCAATAATGGCATTTATTTGGTCGAAATTTAACTCCGGACGCGAACGCACTTTAAGTTTAAAAGTCTCGAATAGACCCTATTAAAGCGTGAATAGCACCATTGGTGGGCCAGGAGGGGCCCGGCCGGAGCCGGCTGGAGCCTCACTCCCCCACCTCCTACCCCCATGCAACTGCTACCGCTGCAACCCAGCGCTCTTCCCAAAATAGCCAGACTATAATTTTTTGCATCTGTTTTTAAAATTGATGTTTTCATTCGCGCTGTGCCTCAGAGCAGCTCATTCCACCCCGTCCCCTCTTTTTTTTTTGTCTCCCCATACTAATAAAACCCTCAGAGATTCCTCGTCAGCCCAATTTTTCGTGTTCTAGCTCCCTCGTGGCCCTTTCCCGGCGCTAGGTATACAGCGATAGACTCTAGAATGCGGTGCCTCGGCTTCAGCGTAATAAGAATCTCTTGCGGAGAGCTGACCACCATCCGCGGCACTCGAAAGAGTCTTCCTCGGCTCCCTCCCCGCAGCCCCAACAGAAGAGCGGAGACCGCGTAATTAGATTTTACATCAAACTGAATAACACACAGCACCAGATAAGAAATCATTTCCCCGACTGTACACAGGGCTGCTGGCTAAGCAGGAGTACCGGATGCACTGGTGGGCCTGGAGAGATACTGCGGTCGTGGGAGTGGCGCGGCACGGCCTCCTGCAGCCTCCAGCGGGCACCGCTGTTAGATGTCGATTTCTGCTCCACTCTGTCACGCTGTCCTCCCCGGCAGCCGCAGCCCCAGCACTGCGAGGGTTGGGGCGGAACCCGGCAAGCTCAGACACAGTGACGCTCGCAAAATAAAGAGGTCGTTTACCCAGATAGCGAGCGCCGCCCGTCCCGTCTCTCTCACACCCCCACCCGCCCCGTATCACCCTCTCGCTCGCGCCGTAGATATTTCTCTCGCTCGCTTCCCCCCATTCTGGAGGCGGCGTCGGAGGCGTTGCTCCCCCTGGCATCGCCTGGCATGGCATGGCCGTCGGTGCTCGCCGGGACTCGGTGAAAAATGACACGTTTTCCAGCTCCATCTGCGCCGGACGCGTCCGCAGTCTCCGCAGGCTAGTCCCTGGCCCCGCCAGCCCCGCCCGGGTCCTCGGCCCTGCCCGGGCCCGACTGCCACTCCCTCCATCATGGTCCTCCCCTTCCCTCTTACCTCCCGCGGGGGGGCTCCTAACCACCTGAACGGGAAACCATTCAAACGCCCGACCACAATTCCAACAGCAAGCGCTGCTCAGCCCGACCGAACCGTCGTCGATTTTCCTTGCAAATTGACGGCAGAGGGGGCCGAGACCCTCGGCTCGGCTGCTCGGCACGGCGCGACCCCTCGGCCCCGGCCCCGACCCTCATCAGACACCCACGGCAGCCCTGCGGTCTCACCAGCCATACCCCTTCTCTCTTTGCGTATCAACCCACCTGGGGGGCGGAAAGGGCGACCACCCCTTGGCAACGAGGCCCGGCCCCGTGCCAGCCCAGCCCAGCCCGCCACTCCAGCTCCAGCTCCTCGCAGCCGCCCGCCGCCAACAGCCTGCAGCAGGGTTCTCCAGAGGTCTCCGGCAGCCGTCAATGCCTCATTCACCAACTCATCAAAATTTCTCGCGGAACCATCTGACGATTTCCCACTGCGATATTGGGCAGTTCCAGCATCCCGGATATCATTATTGTGCCGAAATTGTCCAGCGGCCTCCAAGGATCTAGCAGGTTACCAATCAGCATTTCTCCAGTTGATTTTCCAGCAGCAGCCTTCCAGCTCCAGCACAGCCCTCCAGCTCTTCTCCAGCTTCCGTCTGGCTCCCCACCCGAGCAGCGCGACTTGAGCAGCGCGACTCAGAGCAACGACCTGAGGAGACCTCGGCGCCCCCCCCCCTACACCGTTTCCACCCCCGCGGCCCCCACGGCCCCCGCGGCCCCCACGGCCCCCGCGGCTCCCGCGGCCCCCACGGCAAGCCCGAGGCCCGCACCGACGTACTTTTCAGTCAGGGGGGGTCGGGGCAGTGCTCTCTCTCTCTCTCTCTCTCTCTCTCTCTCTCTCTCTCTCTCTCTCTCTCTCTCTCTCTCTCTCTCTCTCTCTCTCTCTGTCTCTCTTGCCGCCACAGCCTCAAGGGAGCACCGAGAGAGAGAGACTTATATTTCCCCGTACGTATAGCACTTTTCCCCACCGCACGGGGGAGGAAGGATGCTGCTCTCACGTTGTTGGCGTTGTTGTTGTTCCTCGACGTCGCCGCCGTTTTTGTTGTATTCGCTGGACACCATATAACAAATTGGACGGGACGCATCACGCTGGACGCCACGCCACGCCACGCCACGCCACGCCACGCCACGCCACGCCACGCCACGCCACGCCACGCCACGCCACGCCACGCCACGCCACGCCACGCCTCACCTCGCGCGCTGGACACGGCCTTATCGGCCCTCGTTCGATCTCGCCCGTCAGACAGCAGGGGGAGGGGGCGCTGCGACACAGAGAGAGAGAGAGAAACAGAGACAGGGAGAGACAAACAGAGAGAGAGAGAGAGAGAGAGAGAGAGAGAGAGAGAGAGAGAGAGAGAGAGAGAGAGAGAGAGAGAGAGAGAGAGAGAGAGAGAGAGAGAGAGAGAGAGAGAGGGGGGGGGGGGAAGAATGGAGGGGAATAAAAATCCATCCTTTCGTGTACATACGCACGTCTGGCGCTGTCTGACAGCGGCATAAACGCGCGCGGCGGAATGGCCACGCCGTGAAGGTATCTGAGCCGGAACGCAGAAAAAAAAGGAGAACTGGAGGGGTAGGAAAAGGTAGGGCGGAATATCGTGTCCGTCGTTGCGAACATGTTGCTTCTGTCGATGAGCACGCGGCCGGGCAGTGATGTCAGCCGTGTCTTTCGATAGCTGATTCAGGCCACGGTTAGCGACAGTAAACCAATCTGCTCGAGCCCCTCCCCCCTCTCCCCTCACAACAACTCTGTCTCTCTCTCTCTCTCTCTCTCTCTCCCTCTCCAGATAACACAATAATGCGATGAGACCGTAATTTCGTAATATCCTTTGCTGATGGCCAATTCCGTTGTCGCCCTCTCGAAGAGCGACGGCGGCGCCGGCCGGTGAGTAGAGCAGTGCGTTAGAAAGAGAGAGAGAGAGAGAGAGAGAGAGAGAGAGAGAGAGAGAGAGAGAGAGAGAGAGAGAGAGAGAGAGAGAGAGAGAGAGAGAGAGAGAGAGCGACAGTCTTGTGACGCGCTGTCCAGGCCCCTCGCCTCGGATGAAGCTTATTGGTCTAGACCAAGCGCCAGGCTGGTAAGCTGGATCAATCTCGAGACGAACCGAGACGAACCGAGGCGAACAAAACCTGAGTGAGGAGGCTGCCGCTGCCAGGCCCGGCTCCGGTGCTGCTAGCCTCACCTCCCCGACGACACCAATAACGTCTAAGGGCTGCGCTTCACCATAGCTGCAGGCCGGGCAGACGTTCAACAACAAGCTGGCCCGTCCCTTCCGTCATCCTCGGTGCCAGTTCCGCTGCGCTCCACCGGCACCTCGGATTGACAGGGGGACTTGGCCAGCTTGGCCTGCCGGCGGCGTTTGCGGGGCCTTCGGCCCCCGCCTCAAGTCTCCCTAGAAGTGCCCGATAGCAGATGTATTTGTTACGATTAAAATCGTTAACCTGAGCCCGTCCCTGTGCGCGCCGCGATGGTAATTGTGTGCGCGCGGCGGCCAACCCTAACCTCAAGAAACAAAAACAGACAAATTTTCATTAATCAAAAATGCGATACAAATCGAAAATTGCTGCCACCGCACGTGATTCTACGTTAAAGAAGTAGTTGATCCTCAAAATTTGAAGTTTTTCTATAAACGATAAGTCGGCGAACACACGTCCGCCCGAACGAACATGCGGCATCAGACTATAAGCCCGGCTCCTGCCGTTTCTAAAGAAACGTGTCGGGACGGGCTAAAAAGGGGTCCAGGCCCCGGCCAGCCCCTTGTTTGAACAATCCTCTCCCCCTTCCGGCTGTCCCTGGACTGTGCCGAGCTGCTGCGGCCACGGAGACGATGATGTGTCCAACGTCCAACGTGGCTTGTGCGCGAGCTCCGGGCTCAAATACCCGGCTGCGCGATTTTTCATCCACTCACGTCACGAGTTTTTCTCTTCCTTTCCTGCGGGCGGCGCCTGTGACAGGGTTGTGCGAGCAGAGCCGGCAGCAGCCAGAGCGCCGCTCTGCAGAGCCGCTGCTGCTGTGGGGAGGGGTGGGGGTGGGGGTGGGGGTGGGGGTGGCCGCTGCAGACCGGGAGCTGGGAGGGCTGGGCGGCTGCGGGTGTGGCAGGCCATTGCCCGGGTCCGACTTGCTCAAAAGTTGTGCCATGCCCCCTCCCCTCCCCTCCCCGGGTGAGCGTAGCAGGGGCTGGCAGCTTCCCCTCCTCGCCTCTCTCCTGCAGCGCCGCCCCTGATCAGAGCTGACCCTGCCGAGCTCCCTCCTCTCTGAAGCTCGTCCACGTCCTCCTCGTGTGCGCCCCTGGAGGGTAGGCAACGCGGTGTTCAGCCGTGTTCGGCAGGAGGGCCTACCCGCCGGGCTGCAGGCCGCCGCTGCCGCCACGCTGCCCTCAGAGGGAGAGAGATGGGTGCGGCACTTCGTGGGAACTGTTTACTCCTGGGTTTTGTGAGGTTAGGGTCACGCACCAAGACTACTAGGTGGGGCTCTGGAGTAACTGGTCTACCACAGGCCGGCGTAGAAACTAACGAGAGGAGGTTAGGTTTCCCTAGTAGTGGGTAGGAAGGTATGAGCCCATACGCTGCCGATCACGAACTGCCGTTCTCGCAGCCGGCTTCGAGCCACGCTACCCCGATGTTTTGGGTTAGCGCACTAGACAAAGAACAGAGTAGACTGCCAGCGCCTGAGAGCAGTTTTGTTCGGCTCACGAGTGCCCCTTCGGGTGTCTTCGGCTATCTCCGGAAAGGGACCGGCCCTCAGCGAGGCAGACGCACATGCGGCCGGAGGCGTGGGCGACCCCCGTGGTGAGGGATGTCACACAGTCCGTGCGGCGAGTGCGGAACGAACCGGCGTGGCGCAGCGTAGCTGTCTCCGGGCCGACTTGCTAATAAGTGACCGCCCCCTAGGGCCAGCCTCCCGAACGAGAGCCGAAGACGGCGGAAACACCCGAAGGGGCACTCGTCGCGCCGGCCGGAGCTCCAGATGTGCTCTCACCCTGCTCTGTGCTGTGCATATGGGCGCTGGCGGTCTACTCTGTTCTTTGTCTAGTGTTAGCGCGGCTGGGCTGTATGCGCCTGGTGCGCGTCGGCCTTGTGAGTCATGGGGTGAATGTCTCATAGTGAACAGAACAGTGGGCGGGGCTCGCCAACAGTGCCGGAGCCGGAGGCCCCGGACCGAGGACCGAGGCCCCCATGAGGCAACAAAAACTGAGCGGCAAACAAGCAACAGCAGGGTGGGAAACTGTAGTACCTAACCGGGGACGGGGACAGGACAATACCGACATATCGGATCACCACCTGCTTTGTTCCGGCCGGAGCGGGGTGGTGGAGATGAGCAGCAGGGTGCAGCGGGGAGCGGGAGCGGCAGCAGCAGCAGTGGCTGCAGCGGCAGCAGCGGCAGCAGCAGCAGCGGCAGCAGCGGCAGCCAGGCGCGGATCCAGGAGCGGCCCAAGGGAGGGGCAAAGTACCACTTTTTGCCTGCTTACAGGCGGAGAGGCTTTGCAGGTAGCCTACCTTTCAGGCGCCCTACGGGCGCCGGTAGGCCCGAAGGGGGGGGCACTTTCCCTGTGGCCCCCCCCCCCTGGATCCGCGCCTGGCGGCAGCAGCAGCAGTGGCAGCAGCGGCAGCAGCAGCAGCAGCAGCAGCAGCGGCGGCGGAAGCGGATCCCAGTGCAAATACTCTACTACAAGTATCACATGACTCAGGTGCGAGGTCCACTCACACTCCGCCGCAGGGGACAGGGACGACGGGTCGCGCTGGTCATGGGAGGTCGATGACCCGCCGTGCCGTTTGATTGGCCACTGCTCCCCTCCCCCGAGCGCGCTGTATCAGATCACTGCTGATCAGTGCTGATCGGGTGGACACGGGTCCTGGGAGTGCTCCGGACAGGGTACAGAGGGAAGCCGCGTCAGAGGCAGCAGGGCGGGGGGCTCCCGGCGAGGTGCCAATCGGAGAGGGTTAGCAGCCCCCCCCCCCCGCACCCCGTTAAATAACGTCCAGTCCGCCTGTCCCTGCGGGCTGAAACTTTTAATTAAGCGCTGCCCCACCCCCAGTCGGATGCACTGCTGCGACAGACCCTTCGACCTGAGCGCCGTGCCGGGCAGTGCGGGGCGGCGCCGAGGCAAAGAGCTGTGCCGCAGGTCTAACCAAGGGCCTGCAACTTAGAATTCTTGGTACGACATTTCAACTTTTAAATATTTCGAAGAATATCGTGAGGATTACTGAATTTATTTTTGAAGAATATATTAATTTTACAAAAAAGTTAGGAGGTGCAGACCCTTGGGGCGAACCCACAATCGACATCGTCAGGAGAACGACATGCTGTGCTGTGTCCCCTGAAACGCATGTTCATGTCACTGTAAAATGGAAAAAGGGTTTAATATGATGACCAACACTTTGTCGTGTCGATGCCAGGTGAGTCGGAAAACGCCGTGCATTCTCTGCAATAGGCCATCCCGCATCGCCGTCTCTTTCTGTCTCTGCCAGACGCATGAGGCAGAAAGAGACGGAGATAGTGCGTTATAGTCCAGCTGACTCACCTGGCACTGGTATGTTCATGTTAGTGTTAGTGCATTTCATGATGATCTTTGCTCTTTCATTTACAGTGGTGCGGGCCGATAATTATTTGAAGCGAGCTGCTTTTTCTCCCGCCTCGTCTGCCACGACAAGCGTAAGTGAGACGGATGAGGCAGGCGTCGGCTGCTCTGGCTGCTGCTGGGGGCTGTGGCTGCTGTGCTGGCTGCTGTCCCGGCTGCTGGGTACCGCACCCCCGCTCTCCCTGCAAACACCGAGACTTGCCTATGAGACCGCGCCGCCGCTTCGCGGTACCTCGGCTCGGCTTCCTCGGCTTGTCACGCTGTGGATGGAATTCATGTTTCGAAACACCACCCCTTCCCTCCGCAGCTCCGCAGCTCCGCAGTTCTCGGCTCGGGGCCTGCGGAGCCTGCGGGGCCTGCGGCTCCCCGCCGACGTCGCGTCCATTATATGCAAGGGGAAGAGCGGCAGAGCGGCGCGGCGTGGCGGTCTGTCTCGCCGGGAAACGAAGCGGCAGCGGTGCGAGAGAGAGAAATTCGATTCGGGATCCGAAAACCTGGTGAGTGGGAGTGGGAGACGACGACGCCCCCCCCCCCCTTCCACTCCGCTCGCTGCTGCCCCGCGCCGCCTCGCGCAGCCGGGGCCACCGCGCCCTTATGACCTCTGCTCACCGTCCCCTCCCCTCCACTCGCGGTCCGCCCACCCCGCCCCTACCCCGCCCCCCGCAGCATCCCGTGCCGCCGGTGGCCCTGGGGTACCCTGGGGGCGGTGCGGTACGCGGCGGGGGCCGGGCCGAGGGCCGGGCCTGGGGCTCCGCAGGGGGTCTCCGGCGCGGTCCAACCCTCGTGACCCTGGCGCTGGCACTGCGCAGTAGAAGTGTACCATTGGTGTGCCATTTGGTGTACCATTGGTGTACCATTGGTGTGCCAATTGGTGTACCATTGGTGTGCCATTGGTGTATACACCAGCACGTTTCCCAACGAGCGTTTTGCTGGAATTCGATCTTATTTTCCCCGTCGCAACGCTGCAAATTTCGGGCGAGCATGGCTCACGCGACGCGCACTTCTTTGTGAAGGGAGCTGCCGGGGCTGCCGGGGGCTGCCGGGGGCTGCCGGGGGCTGCCGGGGGCTGCCGGGGCTGCCGGGGGCTGCCGGGGCTGCCGGGGCTACGTCACAACAACACCCACCCCAGCGAGCCCCAGCCGGCCGCAGGATAGGCGCTCACGACGCACTTGTTCGGGAGCTCAGCCACGAGTGGACACGGTGAGCTCACGAGACATTCCTTTTCGCGTGACAAACCAAAACAAAACAACAAAAAACAGCGCCGCGAAAAAAAATGAAAAAAATAATGGAACTTGTCGCAAGGCGCGCTGTCCAACGCTGCGGTGGTAGCGGTTGAGGCACCCCCGTCCGTGAGGCTCAACTTGTCATTCTATACACCGCAGCTCGGCAGAGAGAGAGAGAGAGAGAGAGAGAGAGAGAGAGAGAGAGAGAGAGAGAGAGAGAGAGAGAGAGAGAGAGACAGACAGACAGACAGACAGACAGACAGACAGACAGACAGACAGACAGACAGACAGAGACAGACAGACAGAGAGACAGACAGAGAGAGACAGACAGACAGACAGAGGTGGGGGAGGGGGGGGGGTTGGAGCAAATTAAGGCAGCGGCCAAAGTACAGGGGTTACAGTTACATTTTGTGCTAATGGTTCACCCCTGCCGATGTGCGCGCGCTGCTAGTGAGTCCAAAATTTAATTCACCATCCTTTATTCCAAGCGAAGCGTCAACACCGAGGCAGAGGAGAGAGAGAAGCAGGGAGAGAGAGAGAGAGAGAGAGAGAGAGAGAGAGAGAGAGAGAGAGAGAGAGAGAGAGAGAGAGAGAGAGAGAGAGAGAGAGAGAGAGGAGTGTTTCGAAGATGGGGAGCGGAAAAGCTGCTGAGGTGAGCCGTGGCGGTGAGCCTATCATATCTGAAGGAATGGAACTCGGTGGCTAAAAGGAGGGTGCGGCGGGTCGCGCAGCATCTGAGGGGGTGAGGGGAGGTGAAGGGAGGGGAGGGGAGGGGGAGGGGGAGGAGGATCGAGGCTCTGGTCCCAGAATCGATGCCCGGACGGCCCAGCACGGCGCGCGAGGCCCTCTGACGGGCGCGGCGCGGCTCTAGGAGGCACCCCTCCTTTTCGGCTTGCGGATCAGAATAAGGAGAGGGAAACCGACTTTTCGCTGCGTGCAAATGCGCGAGCGGTGAGCCTCCGGGAAACGGCGGCGGCGGTGGCCCCTTTTACCTTATCAACGAGAGCCGACGGGAGCCGTGTCAAACCCGCAGCCCAACTCGGGCCTAGCTACAGCCCTATCGGAAGGACGGGTGCAGTAGAGCTTAGGTTATCGTTTGGTTCTGGTAAACCAAATAGCATCATGTAGTATAGTATGGGCGAAAAGAGTGTGAATGAGATCTTTCCTTCATCCTAGTGTATCAAAACGTACCTCATGTGCACATTATTTCTGCTGATCTGCTTCCAGCCCCACGCGCGGATGTATACCTTACTCGCAAGCCCAATTAGGGCTCGTCCCAGTGACACGTGACACATTCGATCACATCGCAGGCCGTGCGGCGGCGTGGGCGTGGCGTCAGTGAAAATAATAAATAGACTGGGGGAGTTGGGGAGAAGGAGAGGGGGGAGATCTATCACACGCCGACTGACGCACTGGATGCCACCAGGCCAGAGTGACGTCGGAGAGAGGGATTTTCCCGGTAGAGAAAGAGAAGAGGAGAGGAGCAGATAGATATGGAGGTAAAAGAATGTGAAGAGGGGTGGAAGGCACACGGGGGATGGGTGGGTGATTTGGGGGGGGGGGGAGAGGATGAGGAGGAAGAGGTGTATGCATGAAGGATGGCATATGTGCGCGCTAGCGCTAGATCATCCTAGTCGGGCGTATCATATTGTCACTTATCAACCAGAAAAAAAAGGCTGGAATAGTTTTTTTCTCGGTTGCGTTTAGTGGGTCCGGAAAAGGGATTTATCCGAGAGCGCGTCTTTTGGTTTCGCTATCCTTGCGTTGAGATGGGTTTGGGTCCAGCGGAACCTCCTCTGCACGTTACGTCCCCCTCCGTTCATCCGTTGTGTTCCATCGGCCCATCCGCCCGCCGCACCCTGGCGGCACGTACACGTTCCCACGGCCGCGAGGGTCAGGACGGGAGCCGGGTAAGGGCCACGGGCAGCCACGGGCCACGGAGGCAAGGCAGCTGCTGCTTCCCTCCATCCCGACCCGAACACTCCCTCTGATATCGGTGGAAACTAGAACGGGGCACGTGGGACCTCCGGTTCTGGGCCCCTCCGGCCTCCGGCCCTCCGCGCGGTGAAATCAGATGTCTACAAAAGGGGCAGGGACTATAGGCGAGGCGAGAGACGAGCGACCCCAACGCAAACACCGTCGCCGCTCTCATTGAGGGACAGGGCCGTCATACCTGTGGCCCTGTAGCCCTGTGGCCCTGCCTGTGGCCCTGCCTGTGGCCCTGCCTGTGGCCCTTCGACCCCCGGACCTTCCCCTCAATCTCGAACCGAACGAAACGCGCTGATTTGCCTTCAAAATTGATGAGTCATAATCCCCCTCCCGGTCATATCACGACGCTGCCCCGGGCGACGATACGGTTTTGATGGGAAAATGTACACGATACGGGCGGGAGTGGAAAGGAGAGATTTCTGGGCCAGCGCGCGAACCGAGAACGCGGTTAATGAATTTACGAATTGATCGCGCGCAATTGCGTGGCGATGGGGCCGCCGCGGCCTGCGAAAGGGGACTGAGCCGGAGGCTCGCGTCCCGCGGACGGAGGACAAGGGGAGGGGGGGGGGGTCACACCCGCAATAACCCCTGACGTGGAAAGGACAGCCAGCCTTGGCCAGCCACCTCATATCCTGAGCAAATATTGTGTTCTTCCTGCCTTGGCCCCATGCTGTCGGATAGGTCTGACCCGGACCGGAGCGGGCCGGAGCGGGCCGGAGGGTGGGGTGGCGGTCACATGAGCTTGATGAGGTTCTGTGGGGCTCATCTGCCCACCCCGCCGGGGCCCCCGCTACCCGCCCCGCCTAGCCCCGCAGCGCCATGCTCCCACGGGAGCCACTCCATTTCAGAGCCAGCCGCTACCATTGCATCCGCAATGCAAAAGGGGGCTCGGGCCGTCGATGCGCCAGTCTGTCTGCCTGGGTGTCTGTCTGTCTGTCTGTCTGTCTGTCTGTCTGTCTGTCTGTCGGTCGAGAGACAACAGAGCTGCAGCATCGCCCTTTGAGAGAAAACAGTGCTGCAGTCTCCACCCTTTGAGAGAAAACAGTGCTGCAGTCTCCGCCCTTTGAGAGAAAACAGTGCTGCACTATACAACTTTCGAAAGACAACAGTTGCAGCAGGCTCCGCCCTTTCGAAAGACAACAGTTGCTGCAGGCTCCGCCCTTTTGAGAGACAGCAGTGCTGGCAGTCTCTGCCCTTTGAGAGACTACCGTACTTCCGTTGTTGTCCCTCTGTTGTAGTTCTCCAAGAGGGCGGTCCCTCAGGCCCTCGCGGGCTGGTCGCGGCCCCAGGGCGGCCCCCGCAGTCCGTCTCAGCACGTTCTTTGCAAACGACCGCCTGTACTTTGCACGTTTTCGCAGGCACGTGAGAAAGTTCACCGGGGCGACTCCCACCGGGGAAAGGAAAGCGAGGAGAGGCGACGAAAAGCCGTGGTGGTGCGCGCGCACCCTGTGAGCTGCCCGCCCTGTGGGCAGGTAAGCAGAGCGGTGCAGAGGCCGTGCGCGCGCACCCTGTGAGCTGCCCGCCCTGTGGGCAGGTAAGCAGAGCGGTGCAGAGGCCGGGTGGTGCGCGCGCACCCTGTGAGCTGCCCGCCCTGTGGGCAGGTAAGCAGAGCGGTGCAGAGGCCGGGTGGTGCGCGCGCACCCTGTGAGCTGCCCGCCCTGTGGGCAGGTAAGCAGAGCGGTGCAGAGGCCGGGTGGTGCGCGCGCACCCTGTGAGCTGCCCGCCCTGTGGGCAGGCAAGCAGAGCGGTGCAGAGGCCGGGTGGTGCGCGCGCACCCTGTGAGCTGCCCGCCCTGTGGGCAGGTAAGCAGAGCGGTGCAGAGGCCGGGTGGTGCGCGCGCACCCTGTGAGCTGCCCGCCCTGTGGGCAGGTAAGCAGAGCGGTGCAGAGGCCGGGTGAAGGGCAGGGCGGCAGGGCGGCAGGGCGGCCGGGGTCAGGAGTGAGGTTCAGGAGTTGGGCAGGGGTTGGCCGGGCCGGGTGAGGGCTGGGCGGGACAGGGCGGGACAGGGCGGGGCGGCAGTCTCGTGGGAACGCGCGCACACCTTCAGCAGCATCTCTCCTCCCTTCTCCCCGATCGCGGAAGCAGAAGACGCGGCCGCTCTGCACTTTACCGAGTGCCGGGTGCCGGCAATAAGCAGGAACCAGGCCGCGGTGACCACATTACTTGGCAATTTGCCGCTTCACCGATCCGCCGCCCCACACCGCCACGGCCACGGCGCATCCACCGACCTCCCCATCCCCGCCAATGTCCGGCTGCAGTGATCGGCCACTATACCCTCTGCCTTTTCTCATCTCGCATCTCATATTCCCGCGAGGGTGACCCATCCCCTGACTCCAATAGTGCCGATGACAAGCGGGAATTCCTGTACAAGAGGTCTCCGGCAATAACCGCCAACCCTTTCAGTTCTACAGTCTGGCAGGGGCATCCCTTGGCGTGGCGGGGCGGCGGGCGGCGCTAGCGGCGCTGGCAGCGCTGTCGGGACGGGCCCGGAGTGAGGGTGCGAATCGATCGTGGGAGCAGCCATCTTCCTCCTCGCAGCCACCGCAGCCTCCGCAGCCCCCGCAGCCCCCGGCCTCCCCTCCCCCGCGCAGCGCCGGGCCGTGTTCCCATAAGGGGGCGCTGAACCCTGCGACCTGGGATAGGACCTATGCAGCCGGGCCTCCCTTCGGGCCTCCCCTCGAACCTCCCCCTACAGCGACCCTCCGCGGATTGCAATCGCCAGAGGGTAGTCACCTGGGAATCCTCCTCCTTCCAGGTCCAGAGGGGGGCGGGTGGTCCTCGCTGTGCCCAGGCCGTGCCCACTGGAACCTCTGGACAGGCCGGCCGGGGCTGGCCGCCAGACTGCGTGGCGAGGCGGGGGCCGGAGGGTGCCGGCGGGGGTCGGCGGAGCGGAGGCCTTGGGCCATGCCTTACCGCGCCACCATTGATGCACTGGAGTAAGGAATAGTCTACCGACTGGAGCACCAGTGGGTGCAATTAAAGTGAAGCCAACCTCAGTGCAGTCTCCCCAGCGGGGCGAGGGACGACCCGTGCCAGGCCTTGGGGACCATCCAGTAGTGTGGTGCGTTGCGGTGTGGCGCGGCGTGGAGAGGACAGGAGCGGAGTGGAGTGGCGCGGCCGGCAGCAGGAGGTAGCGGGTGCCTGGGTCCGGGCTGCGGGACCGGCCCCCGGTCCTCCGGAAGGAACCCGGTCCCAGGGACCGGGTCTACCCCCAATAACCATGTAACACGCGGTCAATGCTGAAGGGATAGGCACTGGTGCTCCACCCAGTCCTTACTCCAGTATTGATGCCGAAGGCGACAGGAAGTCACATTGTGGCCGCCGGCCGGCCGGATAACATCTCCGTGTTTCGCACCTCGCGGCGAAAAGAGGGACGAAGAAAAGAAGATGGAAGTTGCCTGTTTGTCTGCCATTTCCCCATTTTCCGCTACTTCCCGTGTCCGGCGACGTTACCCTCCCCTGCCCTGTCTTGTTACCCCCTCCCCCTCTTCTTTCTCTATATATCTCTCTCTCTCTCTGTCTGTCCGTCTCTCTCTGTCTCTGTCTCTGTCTGTCTGTCTGTCTGTCTGTCTGTCTGTCTGTCTGTCTGTCTGTCTGTCTGTCTCTCTCTCTCTGTCTGTCTCTTTCTCTCTCTCTCTCTCTCTCTCTCTCTCTCTCTCTCTCTCTCTCTCTCTCTCTCTCTCTCTCTCTTCTCTCTTGGCAGTGGCGAAGGCAAATGCGATTGGCGATTGAAAAAACGCTCATCCTTGGGCCGATTACCGTATGAGCGATGCCGTTACTGTTCTGTTTTCTGTCCACACTGGAAGGCGGAGAGAGAGTTTTCGGGACACGTCCTAGAAACAACGAATGCATTCAGTTTATAGAATAGCATGTGATGGTTTTGATATGATGGCGAGAAAAAATGGGGTTGGAAAAAAGGAGAAAAAAAATAGGCAGCGGCAGCGCGCATTTTTGCATGCCAATCCCACACCACGTGGGTGCAGGAGCAATGGATCTGACGGATGGATTTGCTGAGGGGCTCAGCAGCACTGCCTCCGATTTATAGTACATTTCTTTTTGTGTGAGTGATTCCTACAGTGGCAGTGCAAACACGGCAGCCGCATCCTGCATTCTACCCCATTCAACCCCCAGGACACGTGTGCATATCCTGGGAGTACGAAATCCCCCGGAGCCCAAATATCGGGCAGGTAGGAGTGCAAATACAGGATCAGAGCACAAAGAGTGCCCGGGGCTGCCTCACGTGGAGGCTCTGCTGCTGCTGCTACTTCCGGTGGAACAGTGGCCAAAAAGCGACTTATGAAGTTCACAAGCGGCCAGCAGGATTCGATCCCGATCCGTTGACTTCCTCTGCTAGCACGCTAACCACTAGCCACGGCGGAGCTGCCACCAACCTGCACGGAACGAGAGGCAGCGGCGGGGACGTCACCTCGGCCTCATAAAACCGTGCACGCGCTACGCGCTAGCCGCGCTGGAGCGGGCTGAGTGTTGAGTCATCTGCATCGGCGCACAACGGCCGCACAGCCAAAGCCGTGTTTACGACACAGAGGCGACGCGAGGGCCGCAGGGCGCAGCGCAGCGGCTCAGCTCAGCCGGCAGCGGCGCAGCACGGCGCAGCGCAGCGGCTCAGCTCAGCCGGCAGCGGCGCAGCACGGCGCAGCGCAGCGGCTCAGCTCAGCCGGCAGCGGCGCAGCACGGCGCAGCGCCCGTGTGGCCCGGCACTGCTAGCCGGGCTTGGGCTGGGCTCGTGCGGCTGTGAGGACCAAATAATAATGATGAAAACGGGCTGGGCTCCATCGACGTCAGTCTCTCTCTCTCTCTCTCTCTCGCTCGCTGCCGAGGCGCGGGCTCCAACTACGTCTGTCTCCCTCGCGCTTGCTGCGCTGCACACCTGGCCGGGGCCGGGCCGGGCCGGACTGGTGGTATGGGACTCTCCGGTCTTTCTTGAACGGACGAAAACGAGTCGAATGACCCCCCCCCCCCCCTCCTTCCCCAGTGTTTCTTTTGGTTTGGTCCGCGATCCGCGCGCTCCCTGGGGAGGAGGAGGAGAAGGAGGAGAAGAAAAGAATACAGCGCGAAACCGGGCAGATGCATCATGAAAGGAGAGGCCCCGGGGCTGCCGTGTTTCGTCGCGTTCGTCACTCGTCGTTGGACACGGCTGACGCTCCGCCAAAACCTTTTTGCCTCTGCTCCGCTGCTGCTGGTCCACCGTCAAGTTTGCAGCGCCAAATGCCTTCAGCAGGAGACTTCCGAATTTCGCATTCGCGCTACAAATGTCAGCCTTGATGCGAGGTGCTCCCTGGTTTAGCACTAGTTCAGCTGTTTTGCCCGCCTCCGGTAATGGTTTGGAATGCCTTACTGTGCACGCAAATCAATCGAGTGAATCAACCATTCCGCTGTAGCCTGTTGATGCTGGAAAAACAGCCCCATTCCCTCATCCCTCCCCCTCCCGCAGTTCCCCCAGCAAAACAACCAGCACGTGAGGAACGGCATCACAGGATGTCACCATTCTCTTCAGCACCATTGTGTTATGCCTACCTCAAGCGAGTCCGGAGGGGTGGGGGAGAGGTGGCAGGGGAGGGAGAAGGGGGGTCGGAGGAAGGGGGAGGGGCTGCTCGGAATATTTCCCTTTCTGTGAAATATCAATGGGAGGTGGAACAAGGGGCTGGGCAGGCCGCTGTGTTCGCGGCTGGTCGCGCGGGCCGACGGACCGCAGGTTGCAGAGGGAGTGGAATGCAAATCCCAATCAAATACGCAGTATGGCTGCGGCAGGGGGACTGTCGAGTGTTGCTGTTTGTTTGCTCTTGACCACCTCAACCATGCAGTGCCGGCGCAGTGGAAGCTCCAGGAGGATCCACAGGATCAGCTCGCCAGCCTCGTTTTGTCCCGCAAAATAAATTCGGGCGGAGTGATTTCGCAGATAACTCGCCCTCTGTAAACAAATCCCTGCCAACCTCCTCCTGCAGCATCCGTTTCGCAAATTGCACAAAAATCCTCCGTGCGTACATCGCAATGTGTGTCTAATCCTACTTTTGGGCCTGTCTTCCCTCTCGACCTCAATTCCCTCTATGCCTTTCAGCTGTCGGCCATCAACTGAACGCTTGCACGCTGCATGTGCCATGTGCAAGGGGGCCTTTTCTGTTTTGCGGAAACGGGTGAGGGGTGAGCGGGGGGCGAGGGGGCTCCGCTACCTGCATGGCCTCGCAGCCGCAGAGTACAGGAGGTCCATCCCTGCGTGCCGAGCCTGAGCCCCTCTCTACCTGGGCAGCCACCGCTACCAACCAGCCGGCAGCAAAACGAGTCTCTCCTACGCTGCCCTCGCCTGCGGTCCTGCGGTACTCGTCCTAGAGGACGGGGCGGCGGGGTTGGCAGCAGTGGGGGCAAATAGTATAGTACCGCAGTACGGTAAGGAATGGCGGGCACGTCCGAGGGATGCTGCCGAACATGCACTGCGCCAAAGCAGTGGGCAACCACTCTGGAGTGGCAAGCCGTCCGTCCACGTTCCAGCGGAACGGATAGGCATTCCCAACAAGGCTCCAGACCGGACGTAGAGAAACCAGAATACCATGGGCGGAAACGGGTACACGAGTAATACGCTACAGCAAAGAGTATTTCCGAAGCGGGTCAGCCACGATCCGCCTCAAAAATTTGGAAGCTAAGCTCGCGCTGCTCCGCATAGGCTGCTGGGTAGTTTCATCTCCAGGCTGTGCAGAGTCGTCCTGCGCTTGCTGGCCCTTTGCAAGGGTCGTAACACATCAGCAGCGCAAGCGAAGCTTCCTGACTTTTCGTGGCTGACCCGCGATGGAGATACTCTTCGGCCGTGCGATTTCTCATACTACCTGTCTCCACTCTCCAGCTTCGTTGGAATAAAGAGGTTTTCAGTGAGACTTGAAGACGGAAGCTGAAGAACAAAAACACTTATAGACCGGAAACGCTCTAGGGCGGGTATGAGAAACTTGAATGTCATTTTGAGTGAATTTGGAGGCTGATTTGGCGCGGCATCTGTTTGTCAATATTTCTCATAGCTGCTCTCGAGAGTTTACGGTCTGGAAGTGTTCTTGTTCTTCAGCTTCCGCTTCTAAGCCTCGTTGGAAACCTCTATTATTCGGGCCGGGCTATGCAGGGCGCCGACCGGCCGAGAACGGACCGAAGCGAACCGAACGCCCTCTGATGGACCGTGAACGTTTGACACGAATTCCAATTCCAACGGTGGAGAGCTTTACTGCTGGACGCTCACTCGAATGGAGTGGCGGGTCGTGGCGGGAGGCCCCCATCCCCCGTGGGCCCCGTGGGCCCCGTGGGCTAGGTGTAGACCTGCGTGGTTTCTGCCCGGCCGTGCGCTGCAGTGACCGCCGTGCTCTTCTCCTACTTTCCAGGAAGACGCGGCTGTGGGGGAACAAGAGAGAGAGAGAGAGAGAGAGAGAGAGAGAGAGAGAGAGAGAGAGAGAGAGAGAGAGAGAGAGAGAGAGAGAGAGAGAGAGAGAGAGAGAGAGAGAGAGAGAGAGAGAGAGAGAGAGAGAGAGAGAGAGAGAGAGAGAGAGAGAGAGAGAGAGAGAGAGAGAGGGGGGAGGTCTCTCACTTCATCTCTACAAAAGCTCTGCCGGAGTACAAAGACGGACTCGGACTCGAGCTGTTTGTTTTCAAGAGTCCGAGCGGCAAGAAGCACTTGATTTATACGGAGGCCCAGTGTGTAATCTTATGGCTCTGCATTCAGCGCTGCTGCTGCTGCTTTCGTTCCAGTAGACTGGCCAGCCTGAAGGGTGGCAGCAGCAGCGGCGAGCAGGAAATGCAGTGGTGCCAACTTCATGATAACTGCACTCGGCCCCACAACCCCCATTCCCGTCCCCTTCACCGGTGCGGGGAGAGATGTGTAGAGCACGGCAGACTCCGGCGTCAGCACCAGCAGCACCTTCAGCACCTGCAGCATCTGCAGCACCTACAGCACCTGCAGCACCTGCAGCATCTGCAGCATCTGCAGCACCTACAGCATCTACAGCACCTGCAGCACCTGCAGCATCTGCAGCATCTGCAGCACCTGCAGCATCTGCAGCACCTGCAGCTCCCGCAGCCTTCAGCCCCTGAAGTGGTGCCCGCAGAACCCGTGGGGTCCGGGACCGTCCGCCATGGAGGCAGCCCCGGGCAGCCCCGAGGCTCGGAGCCAGGCAGCCGTGGTGGGCCTTTGTTTGTCTGAGACCCCGTCCGGTGCGGTCCGGTGCGGTCTGAAGGGGTTTGACTACGCGGTCCAGCGGCTGCCGCATTCGCAACGCGCTTGCCTAGGTCAGCCCCCCCGGCGCTGACTCCAGTTCCAGCGGCCCCCGTGAGTCAGGTGGGGTCTGTTTTCGCAGCCGCCGCTGCCGCCGGCGTGGTCTTTAATTTCTCATGTAACCGGAGAGGAACAAAACAACCAGCCACTGCCGCCGCCGCCCCTTTGAACATTTCACCCACCCGAGCCCGGCAGCAAGGGAAGGGCTTCGAGTTCAAAAACCTCGCCGTCGGCCTCCAGTGCCAGTGCCTGCCACGGACAAACGGTACGCCACGCCACGCCTCGCCTCGCCAGCAGAGGTCGTTCAACTTCGGCCCCAGCCGGCTGCCCCCCGCCCCGGCCGCTCTGCCTCAGATCTCGCTCTCCTCTCGGCCAAACTGTGCCTGTGTGTGTGTGTTGGTAGTATTTGGCGGGGAGGGGGAGGGGGTGACAGTGGTGCGGGGCGGGCGGCGGTGGTTGCCTGATCGACTAGGGTTGCCCGGGGGGTGTTCGGCAGGGGGGGACATTGATACACAGGTTGCACGAACAGCAATGACGGAAAACAACTAAGCATGACTGGAAATCCTTCAGGAGGGTTGCCCGTGTCGATGGTAATAAATGAATTGCCGAATGGTACAACGAAAATGTGAGGTCTTCGACGTGGGTTGGTGGTCGTACGCCGCAAGGCTTGCTGTGCTGAAGGGTCGGGGAGGGTCGCGAGGCGCCCCCGGCTGGGCTGTGCTGGGCTGTGCTGGGCTGGGCTGGAGGCTGGGCTGGAGGCTGGGCTGGAGGCTGGGCTGGAGGCTGGGCTGGAGGCTGGGCTGGAGGCTGGGCTGGAGGCTGGGCTGGAGGCTGGGCTGGAGGCTGGGCTGGAGGCTGGGCTGGAGGCTGGGCTGGAGGCTGGGCTGGAGGCTGGGCTGGAGGCTGGGCTGGGGCTGGCTAGGCTGGAGGCTGGGCTGGAGGCTGGGCTGGGGCTGGAGGCTGGGCTGGAGGCTGGGCTGGAGGCTGGGCTGGAGGCTGGGCTGGAGGCTAGGCTGGAGGCTGGGCTGGAGGCTGGGCTGGAGGCTGGGCTGGAGGCTGGGCTGGAGGCTGGGCTGGAGGCTGGGCTGGAGGCTAGGCTGGAGGCTGGGCTGGAGGCTGGGCTGGAGGCTGGGCTGGGCTGGAGGCTGGGCTGGAGGCTGGGCTGGGGGCTGTGGGCCCCGCTTATTGGAGTGAAAGGACAGAGAACGGGACGGGACAGAGCGGGGAAGCGGAACCGAGCGGAGCCGAGCGGGGCGCTGCGGGCAGAATGGCATGGGGGACTCGTGAGATAGAATGAAATACCAAAATTTTATTCAGACTAAACACACTCTGCGCCCGCGCGTGTCCCTCGCCCTACTAATGCGCGCGCTCGCGCGCGCGCACACACACACACACACACACACACAGGGGAGAAGGGTGACAAACCACCTCCCACAGGCAATTTTTCTATATATAAAACGACTTGGCCTTCACATTGGACCCGACGAGTCTTCAGCCACTCAGGTCTCAGAACCCACCATATTTACATCTATTTATATCGCGTTTCCTACGTTGGCACTTCTCCTTGTTCCGCGAACTCGATTATGAGTTATTACGGGGGAGGGAGGGGTAGTCTTTACTGTCCTACTTTCGCTCTCTGACAAGTTTTCTTCTGCCATGGTATTATGGAACACGAGCAAGATAGCACAACCTATCCGGACTTTGATAGAATGACCAAACCAAATCTCAATCAACTAGTTTGTTGGGTAGCATTTCTCATGGATCGTTTTGCTATGACCAAAATTTAGTCGAAAAACTCAACGAACTCAGCTACAGTAGTCGTATTGATTTATTCTTAGTCCCTTTTGATCGACTTTCCTAACAGTGCAAAAAATGTTAGGTTCATGCGATCGAACTTTACGGTCGTCGCCAAAGCAGCCTCTCTGAGAAGAACAGTCCGACGGGTCGGTCGCGGTGCGGCGGGCGTATGCTGGAGCCGGCGGAGCCGTCAGACAGAGACGGGGGACGGCGTTGGAAAGAGAGAGGACGACCGCTAGGCCTGTGCTGTGCGCGCTGTGTTAGTGCCAGCCAGGCTCTGGCGCCTCCGCGCTAGGCTGCGCCCGCGGCGCGCGCGCGTAGCGTGGTGCCTACCCGCGACTCGGCAGGGGCTCCGCGCTCCGCCGAGCTCCGCGCCGCTAGGCCCCTGCAGCCAGCGCCTCGGCCCGCAACACCGGCGGAGTAGGGCGGCCCGGGCCGGCCCCAACTATCCATCTAATTCCATCATGCACTTGCGCGAACCGATTAGGAACTCACTTTTCGGCATGCCGCGCCCGCTGCCCGGGGGGGGGGGGGGGGGGGGGGGGGGGGGCAATTAGGGAAATCTCATAATTTCTCTTATTCGGGGCCGCGAGGGACGCGCGAACGGTTCCAAGAGGCTCCCTTTGTGGCTCCCCCGGCTTTGTTCCTGAATATGAGACCTTCGCAAAAAGGAATAATATGTGGGGGGGGGGGGGGGGGCAAGGCCCCGGGTGCGGGCGGATAGCGGAGACACGGCAACGGCAGCAGCAGCGGTGAACCGGTTGTTATTGGAGGATGCATGCATTCAGTAACTTGGTAACAGGTGGTGCAGGTCGGTGCGATGTCGCGTCCGGGGTAGGGGGAGGAGGGGGAGGAGGGGGAGGGGGGAGGCGACGCCCCGGTGGCAGGTGGGCTCCAGGCGAACAGGTGCACGCCCCCCTCGCCGCCCTTCCCTCAGGGCCCCCCATCGCCTTCAGGGCCAAAACCCCACTAAAATACCGTCTGAATGACGCGCCCCTCCGGCCCCACCGGGGCCCCGGAGGCCCCCTTGGGGCGGCGCTCATCCCGCAGAGGAGCACTTTCTTCGGGACGCACGGTCCCACCGCGGGAGCCCGCCGCCCCCGTCAACGTGTAGCGCCTGCAGATCCCAGCGAACCCCGCAGCAGGGAACTACCAGTCGGCGGCGGCGATGAATTTTTCATCCTGGCTCTCGGATCGCGCGGCGTCGTCGGTGCACGCCTCCGACCCCCGACGTTATTCCAGTCCGACTGCACGCCGTGCCCAGCACCATCGGAGACCAGCACATCGTCAGCCCCAGCATGACCTACATCCGGGGCCGCCCCCGGCGTGTGCACACCGCCATGTCCTCGTGGATTTCTCATCTCGGCGCTGCGGCGGCCACACGGCTGTCACGCCCGCCGTAATGCTGAATGAGATAAGAGCTAGCGCCGCCACGTAGCCGCAGCATTCGCGTTGGCGACACAGCAGCGCCTGGAGCCGTGAGGGATAGGATGGGTCGGGTTATGGGGCTGACGCTGCTCGGCACCGCGCACCGCTATGTGGCGGGGACCTACACACATTCTCCTGTCCCTTTCCCTCACCCAGTCCGAAGAGGAGAGAAGAGGGCGGTGCCGGGAGCACACTGTCGTCGGCACGGGCCTGCCTACGGGTCTCAGTCCTACCAGATTCGACGCCACTCCAGGCCCGGCGGGTTCGACTCCCGCAGACGGACGGAACAACGACGCGCTGCCCTCCGGCTCTATCTCACAACCCATCCCTATCTCACAACCTAGCTCTATCACAATCCATCTCACAACCCAGCATCCACATCACAAGTTTGGAGGTTAACGCGAGCTAACTTCGCCAGAGGAGAACAATTTTGGTGACGGAGAGGCAAGAGTTGAACGCGCGGGGGCCACTGGTCGGGTGGGGAACAGCGGTGGCGTATGGCACAGGTCATGTCTATGCTCTTGTTCTTGTTCCCCAGCCCCATAACACCCCCCCCCCCCCCACACACACACATACATACACACACACGCGCGCGCGTGCGCGAAGACGGAACGGACAGGTGCGGGTGGACTGACGTTGTGACAGGGTTACATACGTGTAACGTCCTAAGTCAGAGAGAGGGAGAGAGAGAGAGAGAGAGAGAGAGAGAGAGAGAGAGAGAGAGAGAGAGAGAGAGAGAGAGAGAGAGGAGAGAGGAGAGAGTGTGTGTGTGTGTGTGTGAGAGAGAGAGAGAGAGAGAGAGAGAGAGAGAGAGAGAGAGAGAGAGAGAGAGAGAGAGAGGGGAGAGGGGGAGGGGGGGGGGACCGGACGTGAACATTAAACAAGAGCAAAGCGAGCCGAGGTCGGGGCCCTGCCCTGCCCTCTGCCCTGCCGTACCCGGCCCTTCCCTTTGCTCGGTGTGCCCCTGTCGGCGAGAGAATGGGTTTTTGATTTCGGTCTGCTTTTTATTGTGCTCCCCGGGTTGGGAGGTTGGGTCGGGTCGGTAGCTCTGTGGCCGAGCCCCACCTGCTGCAGCGGAGAGAGGGCGGGGGAGGGTGAGGGTGGCTCTAGAGGGGAGGGGGGCAGGTGACGCACCACGTGACCGAGCGCGTGCGCGCGGAGCCACCTCCGTCATTACGGCGGGAGGCAGGGCTCCCGAACCGTTCCGAGAATTTCAATAAAGAAAACAAATCCTAGATGAAATAGAGGGTCCTGTAGGCGAGCGGGGGCGCGGGAGAGTTGGGAGGGCCGACGGGCGGCCTACCGGACAGGCGCACGCGCCGCGGCGTTTCCTCCTGGGCGGGCGAAGGCAATGAAAATACGTGGCGGCCTCTGCAACATATCATAAAAATATCCCTCATTCTTACGGCAGGCGGCGGCGGCAGTGGCGGACTCCCGCCGTGCAAAGCCTGTCGCCGACAGCAGGAAAACGAGGAGCAAAACAAGCCGGCGAAACGGGTCAATGGAATGAGTCGCCCGTCATAAAGGCGAGTAAATAATAATTGGCGAGGCCGTAAATGAGGAGGCAAGCATGTCGCCGGCCGCGTCATCCATCCTTACGGCCGGACGAAATTCGGCAAACGCCGAGGCCCGGCAGGCGACAGAGGACCCTGCCGGACCCTGCCGGACCCTGCCGGACCCTGCCGGACCAGGCTCAAGGGCACGAAGGGCGACGCGCCGCGGCCCTGGAATCCCTTCTCGGAAGCATAACGGGCTGTGGAGGCCGACGAAGTCCGCAGCGACACCGCCCCCGTCCAGTACCTCGCCGAGGAAACTTGTCCAGGAGCTTGTCCATGACCGTGTCCACGATCGTGTCCAGGACTCGCCGAGACCTCACGGGCTCCAGGTCTTATGACGGCGCACCTCCAGAGTAGCCCTGACCTCCCTGACCAGCATAGGTCCCACAGGTCACACCTGGTCAGTGAGCCGAGCTGAAGTCAAGGAGGCCCCGCTGGCCCCGCTGGGTGTGACACCTGCACCTGCTGCACCTGCTGCACCTGCTGGGCTCCGCGGACTGTATATGCGGCTGCGCGCGCGCCCGCTTTGCCGCCCGCTGTCGCGTCGCTGTGGGCCGTAAAGAGCTTGGCCACAATAAAAGTTTCAGCGCGCGCTCGGACATCAGTATGCCCGGAATGTGGGTAATTAAAGGGAGTAGGGAAAAGGGGGAGGGGGAATTCCCCGTGTGTTATCCGACAGCGGATTTTTGGTCGCTCAGTGTGCGACTTTTTTTTCGTGTGTTATTTATTTTTTTCGTTTTGAGCTCGGAGGGGCGAAAAAAGAAAGCAGCGGGTGCGTGGCTTCGAATGAGTTGGCCAATTACTTTCCTGCGGCAGCACGCCGCCGTGTCACTTGTGCCGATAGAAAATTATTCATTGCGCTCGGGATTTGCAGAACAAGGGTGCACAGCACAGGGCTCTGCTCTTTGGTCCGTGCCTTACGGTGGGGCCCATGGCCGTGTGCAGCATCCGCATCCCCATGATGTGACTTCCCGAGTGGAATCGTATTCTCGGTACAACGCAAATTGGCTTTTCTGCTGCCTAAAAGGAACGTCAAAACAATGGAAAACCCGTTAGGCGTCCCAATCAAACGGCGATTCGCAGATCGGGAGCAGCAAACTGCGTGCTCCAAAGCCCACCTGTCTTTTACGCCGCAAATTGTGACGTTTCGCCGATGAATGCGAACCGAACGCAGAGTATTAGCCGCGTCAGTTTTGAAGCCGCCTTGTCGACGGTTCGTTGGCTGGTTACGCGTCGGCTCTTGCCACTACAGTCGGTGAGTCTAGCTGCTAGCCTCAACTCTCCAAACTGGCGGAGCGGGAGTCTGTGCGAGACAATGTTGGAGTTTGGCCGCGTCAACGTGTCTCATGCGGGCTCCGAGAAGCTTCACGAGGCTCCGAGACTCCGAGACGCAGCTTCAGCGAGCGCCTGGGTAGGCAAGCCCCGCGGGCACCCGAGCGTTGCGGGACGGCCTACCCACACGGCGTTTCTGCGTGACCCCTCCGCCTCAGCGTCATGCCGCCCCGTGTACAGTCCGTGCCCGCACCTCATCCTCAGCCCCTCCTCCCAAGGCAGCCTACGCCCTTCTTGAGCTCCTGTAGCGGACTCGTCTATCGTGGCCGCAAACAAACATGCGAAAAATATGCCGCGGTGTCCCGTCCGCCTCTCTGACCGCTCAGCTGCCTTCCTGCTGGCCCTACCCGTTTTCACCGCAGCGCCGGCGTGGCGGCGCGCGCTCCCGTTTGGAGTTGGGACGAGACGGACGAGCCGAGAGGCGGGGCGGGGCGGGGCGGGTAGGATGAGGTGAGTGCGATGGGGGCCTTAATGAATTGGGCCACGGATATGGCATGGCTCGTGCGGCCGTAGCGGTGTGGCGGGGCGTGGTCGGCGAGGAGGAGCGGAGAGCCAGGCGGCCAGGCCAGGCCCCGCCTGCAGCCGGTCAGCCACCAGCAGCAGGCACAGCAGCAGCAGCAGCAGCAGCAGCAGCAGCAGCAGCAGGGAGCGGGGCAGGTGTGGGCGCACGGGCCTGCTGCCTGCTGCAGAGGGCCGTCCGCAGGTGTTTGGGTGCCGGTGCCGGCCGGGCCTGGCACGACCCGCCCGCCCGCCACGCCAGCACAGCCAGGCACAGCCAGGCACAGCCCGCAGCCGCTGGAGTCCATCACTGTGGACTGGGGGCAGGTGCTGGCCTGGCCTGGTCTGGTGTTTGTGCGGCGCTGCACTCGGGCCGGGCGGGGCCGGCCGGGCGCTGCGTACCACCGGCTGCCCCCGGCTCGGCTCGGCTTGGCTCGTGGGACGAGGCAGACCCCCCCCCCCCTTTTCCACTGCCACCGCCGTCACGTCCTCGTCGATGAAAACGAAATTGAGTTATTTTCGACGAGTTCCGATCGCAACAACAACTGCGGTGTGTCCGGCTGCATATGATGAACGGCCGTGGATCATCGGCGTCTCGGACCTGACCTACCCGACGGCGGCCAGCGGCTACGGCAAGTGGCCGAGAGAAAATGATTCTGCGGACCTGGGTTGGGGTACTCTGCCGGTTCAGAGAGGGGTTTAGGGGAGGCTTACGGGCGCGGAGGCGCTGGCTGGTGCTGCACTGGCCGCCGTCAGCCTACCCCGCCCTCTCCGCCTCGCCTCACACGCACGTGCCGCCCCCAGGGGACGGCGGGCGGGCCGGGGGCAGCCAGGGGTGCCGGTGCGAGGGTGGCCGGCCGGCCGGGACCCCCCCAGGTCCCCACGGCGCGTCACGCTCCAGCGAGGGCCCCGGCGTGCCGGCGTCGGCGGTGTCCCCCCAACCCTGCCACCGCACGAAAAACACAACCACAACCTGCGCACCCGTCGGGATTCGAACCACCGCGCATCCAAGATTAAATCTCAAACCCGCCTCTTCGCCTCCAAACCCGAATACGCGTTTCAGGAACGATAAGTTACTCTTCTCTGTTTCTGCGGCCTCATGATACCGGCCTCATCTGGGCTCTGCACACGTCCGGTGCTGTGGGGAAGAGGACCCTGCGGCCCCTGCGGCCCCTGCGGCCCCTGCGGCCCCCTGCACTGCCACGTGCCAGGAGCCTTTATCGGCGCGGCGCCTAATCCGAACCTCATTAACAACTGTGGGGAGCAAAGTTTGGCGGCGTGTCCGTCACCGCCGCACTCAGACCACGTATGGAAGCCCGGCAGCCCGGCTGCCCCGCTGTGACCACGGCCATCACGATTCATGAAATTCCCTCTCGGCGCAGCAGGGCGAGGCGCGGTGGGGGCCGAGGCCGCGGGCAAGCCGGGGCCAGGACAGGAAGGTCATCAATAGTGTACCTCGCCGTGGTCAAGGATCAAAGAGCTGCGCTCGAGGTCGTGGCCGGCCACACCGGGCCCTCATGGCCTAAGCAGAGCAGCAGAGCGAACCGAGGCCCGCTTCCCTGCGCTGCGCCCTTCGAGGACCGTCTGGCCCGAACCTAAGCGAGGGGGACCGACTCTTATAGTACTTCGTACACAACTCTGTCATACCTCTTATAATACTCGTCATATAACTGTGACTGCTTCTGTGCCGGACCGGACCGTGCGGGACCGCGCCGCGTCAAGGGGTAAACCGCTCTCGATTTTAGTGTACACTGAAATATTCATTACTTGAACAAGTAATATCGTGAATGTTAGTGACTATCATGATAAAAAGAAATCAATTCACACAATCGAGGAATTAAATTAAAAAAAATACCTTTACCTCTCCCGGCCCTGTTCAGAGCATCCCACCCTAAGGTTTGTGCCATCCGGGAGCCCAGTGTCAACCTATCAGTCAACTCTTTGGTGTACGTCATTAGAAATATTTCCAATAGTGTCCATAAGTCGAGCGTTTCCGACCCAATTCTAAATTAAATTTATACCAGGTGTATCACTGGCCCCGGGCAGTTTCGGTTTTAGGCAGTCCCGCTACACACTATCTCCGTCTCTTCCTGGCTCGGCCAGACGCGTGAGACAGAAAGAGACGGAGATAGTGCGTTGCGGGACTGCCTAAAACCGAAACTGCCCGGGGCCAGTGATACACCTGGTATAACAATATAATACTTGAATGTAGCACCTCATAATAATTAATAGCACTTTATAATACCGTACTGTCCCTCAGTGGAAGAAAACAGGACAGGGGGAGGTGCCTTCCCCGCTGAAATTGGTCGGCAAAGTACGACGGGGCGGGAAAGGGTAAATGCAGGGCAGGCGGTGGGAGGCGCGGAGGGTGCAGGGGAGGGGAAGGGAAGGGTGAGGAGGAGGCGCGGAGGGTGCAGGGGAGGGGAAGGGAAGGGTGAGGAGGAGGCGCGGAGGGTGCAGGGGAGGGGAAGGGAAGGGTGAGGAGGAGGCGCGGAGGGTGCAGGGGAGGGGAAGGGAAGGGTGAGGAGGAGCAGGGAGGGGGTGCATCGCGTCCCGTCGAGTTGCGTTGCGCGTTGCCGCCGGTGGTACCGACAAGCGGCATGCAGGCAGGCAGGCAGGCAGGCAGGCAGGCAGGCAGGCAGGCAGACAGGCCAGCTGGCGGCCGCCCCACCTTAATTATGGAAAGGTCCGCGTGAGAGCAGCGCCCCCTCCCCGTGGCACCCCATGGCACCCCCTCGTGTCTTTCATGGCACGCGGCGCACGACAAGCAATCCAGGGGGGCGCAGCAGCAGACAAGAGTCCCTCCCTAATGGCATGGCCGTCTGCATGAGCCTGCCTCACAGTAGAGGGGGAGGGGAGGAGAGGAGAGGAGAGGGGAGGGGGGAGGGGAGGAGAGGGCAGGTGAGAGGAGGGGAGGAGAGGTGAGGGGAGGCGAGGGTCGTTGATAGGGAGCCGCGGTGGCATTTGAGCCCGGTCATTGACAAAGGCATCGGTGGCTGTAGACGTCGTATAGGATCGGCTTTGGAGAGTCTGTAGGAACCGCCGTGTTTTCACAGTATTTTCTACACTCTCGCTCGCGAAATTGAGAAAAAGATTGTGCTACTCATCTACGTATTTAGCTTTTCGAAAAAGGAAATACATACCCATCTCAGATCCTAATCGACGTATTTGATGACAGTATCATACCACTGACAAATTTCCTTAGCATTGCTCAGAATACATATTTTGTTGTCAGTTTGCATATCAGGCCTCTTTGCTCGCCATGGCGGGGCCGCGGAGCGACCTGACGAGGGGACGGCCAAACGAAGGAAAGGTTTGCTAAGGGAGGGGGGGGGGGCTCCGTGGGCCGCTCGTGGCAGTGGTGCAACGGCAAGGCGGAGGACGTGACGGCCTTGTTTCGTATTCTGGGCCGGTCGCCTGGCCTGGCGTAGCCGTAGCCTGACGTCGTAGCCTGCCGGGTCTGCCTACCCACCCCGGCCCGGGACGTCCGCGAGGTGGATAGACAGGGACAACACGCCTCACCCCGCCCTGCTGCTGCTGCCGCTGCTGCTGCTGCCGCCGCCGCCGCCGCTGCTGCTGCTGCTGCTGATGCTGCTGCTGCTGCCGCCTCCGCCGCTGCTGCTGCTGCTGCTGCTGCTGCCGCCGCCGCTGCTGCTGCTGCTGCTGCCGCTGCTGCTGCTGCTGCCGTCCCTTCTCTCCAGCCCGGGGGATATTGCTTATTCCGAGGAATCTCCCCCGACGTCCTAGTTGGACCTCTGCCTGGGCGTTGCCTCGGCCCTGAGCGGCCGCCAGGGAAACGTCTGTTAGCGCAGGACCTGGACCTGGGGGCGCAGGACAGCAGTCGAAACGGAATAAAAACCAACGGGCGGGAAGGCAAAGAGAGTTAGGGCCTAGAACGCTTTGGGAACGTGCGCGGAAGCGGGAGCGGAGGGCAGCGGCGGCGGCGGGGCGCGGCGGGGCGCGGCGCGGGGCAGAACGGAAGGGCACCTGGCGGCCTGGCGGCCCGGCAGGCTGCTGCCGCCACGGGCATCAATGGCCGACCCCAACGCTCACGGACAAAAGCGTCGGCGGAAACAAAACCAAGGGGGGGGGGGGGGGGACCTGTAAATAAGCCCTTGTTGCCCCGCGCGCCGTGTGCATCCTGGAAGCTCTACTTCACCATCTGCTGCCTGGAGGGGAAGGGGACGTAAAGGGGTTGATGGCTATCACCCCGTCAGCCCGCCCTGTCGGCCGTCCTGGCCGCCTGTCCTGGCCGCGCTCGGCCCCCAAGGGGTACTCCGGAGTAGTGGTTGACCGGAAGTGAGAGAAGAAGGCAATGATCACAATAGCGGATGCGGAAACGCACGGTATGAGAAGTTACGCAGCACGCGCCGCTGCGTAACTTTTCATACAGTACGGCTCTGTATCCAGCTCTTGTGGTTCTTGCCTTCTTCTTATTTCCGGTCAATTTTCGAAGTGCCCGAAATTCGGAAAATGATGCTGCGGTTTCCCGGGTCATTTGGATCTCCCCGTCCGCACTTGCCAGCAGCAGACAGCCCCCCGCTATGGGAGGTCTCATCAAGTCCCATCTCGGCCGCGCCAGCAGCACGTGTTCCGTGTTGTGCTCCGATTCATCAACATCATGAGGGAGTTTCTCGCCCTGCCGCCGCTGGCCCAGCCATAATCAGCTGGTCGGCGGGGGTAGCGCCGCGCCGCACCGCGCCTCGCCTTCTCCGGGGAGTTGGGTCAGACCGTAATTACGAGAGAGGCCAACAAATCCAGCAGCCTAGCAGCGGGTTCTGGGGCCGTGTCTGGCCTGTGGTAGCCTGCGGTGGCGGGGCGGGGAAGTCGTGGACGCGTTTGCTAGATGCGTGGTGTGGCGGCTGTCGGCGGCGGTCTGTGCTTCAGCAGCGTGCTCACAGTGCTCACAACTCGGCGGGGGATCTGTGCTTCAGCAGCGTGCTCACAGTGCTGACAACTCGGCGGCGGTCTGTGCTTCAGCAGCGTGCTCACAGTGCTGACAACTCCGCGGGGGGTTTGTGCTTCAGCAGCGTGCTCACAGTGCTGACAACTCGGCGGGGGTCTGAGCTTCAGCAGCGTGCTCACAGTGCTGACAACTCGGCGGGGGTGCTTCAGCAGCGTCTGTGCTTCAGCAGCGTGCTCACAGTGCTGACAACTCGGCGGGGGATCTGTGCTTCAGCAGCGTGCTCACAGTGCTGACAACTCGGCGGGGGGTCTGTGCTTCAGCAGCGTGCTCACAGTGCTGACAACTCGGCGGCGGTCTGTGCTTCAGCAGCGTGCTCACAGTGCTGACAACTCCGCGGCGCCGCAGGGCTGCCAACACCACCAACGGCGTGAGCCGCCCCCGGAGGGGCCCCGCCCCGCATGCCGCACGTCACGTGACGGCGGAGTTGGCGGAACCCAGCGGCGGAACCACACAACGGCGGCACCCGTCTGCAAATCCCGCCCCGTCCCGGGCTGGGCGGCGGTGGTGACAGCGGCACAAGCTGTAGTTGTTACGAGAACAATGTGCGGCAGTCAGCGCGCAACAGTCCGTGCCGCGTGCCGTGCGCTGGGCCCTGCGTGAGCCGGGGCGGGGCGGGCGGCGGCATGGCTGTCGGTTAGGTTACCCTGGAATCGATCATTCCCACACGCAGACTCTGTGTGTGTGTGTGTGTGTGTGTGTGTGTGTGTGTGTGTGTGTGTCCAGACGAACGTGATACCTTGACGTAACAAACACGTTCTCCCTTACTACCACTTGCAGAAAAAGTGTGTTGGAACCCTCAAATCATTTTGGAAGCTCTCCAAATAATTTCGCCGGAATTTTCCCAAAATCAAGATTTCCACATACAGTGAGGAGCGCGTGTGAGGTGCGCACTCAGGTGGCGGGGGGTCTGCTACATTATCGGGGGCGTCGCGCCGTGCCCCCGTCAGGAGTACGGCCCCCGGGCCTGCGCGGGGGCTGTGGGGGCTGCGGGGCCCCGCACTCACCATCAATTATGGTGGCAACAATCAATATTCTAGCGAGTGCACCCACACGGCACGACGCCGTACGCTCATACGCCTTTCGACCGCCCCCCGACAAAACCGGGCGGAAAAATTGGGCGTTGACCCCGTACTGAACAGGGCTCAATAGAGTACTCCGGAGAAACTTAAAACGGAAGTGAAGAAGAAATAAAAAAATCACAAAAGCGGGTTCAGTTTAAGGGGAACCGCAGCAGAGAGTATCTCCGGTGCAGCATGGGAAAGATTTGCACTGAGTGACACTAGCAAATGGTCGGGACCTGTCATGAGCCTCCAGAAGTTTTGAGTTGGCGCGTGGCCAACGCCGTGCGTCGGAGACACTCTGTGCTGCGGCTCCCCTACATCTGTTTCCACTTTTGTTCTTCCTTAGCGTCCTCTCCGCTTCCGGTTCGAGCTCCACTAAAATACCCTATTCGACAGCTCGAGTCAAATGTCGGTCTGTAAAGTTCGTATGCACGTAGAAGTGCATTTGGCACATCCTTGAGTGCATGTCCTTATTTACCCTTGAAGCCTCTCCCTCCCCACGCCTCTCGGAGTGAGAAGCCTAACTGCATTGTGGCCAGACAGAGCTCCCCCCCCCTCCCCCTTCGTTTTGAACCGGGGATCGGGATGGGGAGGCGGGGGGGGGGGGCGGTAGAGCTCATGGCAGCTGGCAGCTGCTAGTGGCGCAGCGGCCGCACGACGGAAGCATGGCGCGCGGGAGGTAACAAAAAGGGAGCGGGAAATTTGAATGGTCGTGAAGCGGAACCAATTTAAATCTTCCCCTTTTAGTTTTCGGTGACGAACCGCGGCCGATAAATTTTCAGTTCTAGCGCAGAGGACCGGGGCCATCCATAATTTTTTTTCCTTTCCCTTTACGTGCGAGAGAGAACGAGAGAGAGAAAGGCGGGGGGGGGGAGAGAAAGAGAGAGAGAGAGAGAGAGAGAGAGAGAGAGAGAGAGAGAGAGAGAGAGAGAGAGAGAGAGAGAGAGAGAGAGAGAGAGAGAGAGAGAGAGGAGAGAGAGAGAGAGAGAGAGAGAGAGAGAGAGAGAGAGAGAGAGAGAGAGAGAGAGAGAGAGAGAGAGAGAGAGAGAGAGAGAGAGAGAGAGAGAGAGAGAGAGAGAGGGGGCTGGGGAAGCTGAGTGGAGAGCGTACTGCGGCGGTCGGTACATAGTACATACGAATGCGGCCACGCGCCACTGCAGTGTGCGGTCCATACCGTCCACACACCACGTTCCAGTGCGGAGATCGTAAGAGAGAAAAGAGCCGAGTCGGGCAGCTGTGCATGCCGTGCCAACACGCATACACATCGGGGAGGTCAGCGGCCAGCGGCCCTGCGGCCCCACGCCCTGAGCTGGGCACTGCCGGCGCAAGGCCCTTGCCCCCCGTCGTCGACCCCCCTCAGCACTGGCGAGGAAGGGGGAGGGGGTTGGCCACGGCTGGCTGGGCTGGGCCGCTGTCCGGGCCGCTGTCCGGGGCGCGCAGGTTCCCAGCCCGACAGATGGCTCCAGCACCACCATCCATATGCCACATCCCCCCCCCCCGGGTACCTACCCGGGACCCGGGCACAGCCCGAGATAGGAGAGGGAGTCCGTTGGCCGTCATGGGCGCTGAGCAAGGCTACATGAAGGCCCCCGCCAACCCCTCCCGACCTCCGGAACCCCTTCATTCCAGCCCGCGAAAGCCCTCCTACAAACATTTTCGACAACCGAGCTTGAAAACTCCACCCTCTCGCTGGCAGCTGTCCTCACAACGTCGAGAAGAGATATGGAGCTGTTCAGAAACTACGTGACACGTATAAATAATTTGATCGTTGAACGCGAAATGTAAACCAGTGAGGGCGGGAAGGGCGCGGAACCGTCAGTGGGAATCGAACCCACCAAGACTGCAGCCACAGGGTGACCCGAGCCCGCGCCAACGACAGTTTGTTCCAGCACCACCTCTCGTACGATCACGTGGTTTGTGAACGCTTCAGGACCACGAATGTATGCCGCGCCCTGCGGGGTCACACACACACACACACACACACACACACACACACACGCAGACTGTTGTGACTCTGCGGCACACGCTTGGTTGGTATGTGTGATTTATATTCGCTGTTCCTGCCGAGGGGTCATCCGCCTCCCCTCGCACGTAACACTTCATCATATCTCTATAACTTTATTCCTTTTCATACGAAAATTAGAATATAGCCACAGACTGCGGCGGCCGGTCTGGCGGCTGGCCGCTGCTCCGCTCAGCACTCTAGCCTAGCACCGCACGACGACCCTTGTGTTCACGTTCGGCAGAGTCTTCCCTGCGCGCAACAACGGAAGAAACGCGGAGCGAAACAGAGCAGCACTATGCGCCCGTGTACATACTCTGCTGCCTATAAGCAATAAGCCCCTAACCAGAAAGGCACAGCCCGTATTTCGGGGGCCGCGCCGCACAGAATGCATATTTCGCTTCCGCACACACACGCCCCCCATGCCATACCCATAGAGTATCTCTCTCTGTCTCTCTCTGTCTCTCTCTCTGATACACGCACACACTCATATTCTCGCTCATATTCCAAAGAGGTTTTCCCATGTCCTGGTTGCGTTCATGTCAGCAAAGTGAGTGTGCGCGTGAGTGTGGGGTAGAAAGAGAGAGAGAGAGAGAGAGAGAGAGAGAGAGAGAGAGAGAGAGAGAGAGAGAGAGAGAGAGAGAGAGAGAGAGAGAGAGAGAGAGAGAGAGAGAAACGGAAGGGGTAGGAAGGGGTGTCGAGATATATGAAATTGCGGAGAAGCGCCGCGCACAGCAAAAAGTAAATATTCTGCAGCACACACACTCTGTCTCTCTCGCTCCGGTCAGGTCTGTGACCCTGCACAGCAGCACGTTGCTCCCTCTGCCGCGGGCGGCGAATACTCGTTGATATAAAATAATCCCTCGGGAAGCACTCTCAAACTGCCAGAATGCGGGCGACGACAGGAAAAATACGAAGAAGCTTATGCGCGTGTCGCGTGAGAGTGTCAAGATATCATAAACGACAGTAGTATAAATAAAGCTAGAGTGCACACGAATACCATGACTTAGCGCGTCCGGGGCGTAAAGTCAGGGTGCGCTGCGGAGGGGATGAAGCGCACAGTGTATACCTATAACACCGTGTGACCGTAACAGTGTTCCAGTACGACAACAGTTCATAAATTTGAATTTAGAAAGGAGCGTTGCGGGTGCGCACGTTGTAGCGGACGTGTTGTTGTCGGCGCTCTCTGGCTAATGGTCGTGTCCCGCACACCGCGCATGCGTCCGCCGACACCGCACAGGTTAGGTTAGGTCAGGCCGCAGGGGTGGTTGCGGGCGCAGCAGCCTGCAGCAGCAGCAGCAGCAGCAGCAGCAGCACCGCACCACACCAGGTGGCACGACCGCTCCCCGTTCCCACGACGTCAGCGACGGTGGCGCGGTGACCGGCGGCGATCGGTGGCGACGCCGCGACACCGCAACGACCCTTTGACGGTACCTCACCGCACCGCACCCTCTACCCTCTCCTTCCCTCTCTCCCTCCCTCTCTGTCCCTCTTGTAGAAGGGAGCGCCACAACAAACACATTGAGCGAATCGGAATGGCGTATTCCGGAACCTTGCGGCACCGGCACACACGGTAACGCAGCAATAAAGCGCCGACAGCGAAGAGCTGACGTCGAAATTTCGGAGGACTTCGGTATGTCCAATTTGGTAGCGTCGCACAGCGCAGACCCTCTCCGTGTGGCCATCGGAGCAAGCCTTCCTCCAGTGTGTGGCTCGAGGGGTACACCAATCCTGAAAATATAGGACAGTGACGGAAATACCAAATGACTGGATGTGACTGGAGAATGACTGGAGAAAGGGTGGGCGAAATTACAACTAAAAGTGTCTGGAAAGCGAGCATTAATATTTTTCTTCATGTTCTGCTTTGGAGACGTGCTACAATCAGCTACAGTGTAGGAAGCCTCGGCTGATGAGTATCGTGGCACATTAGCCGTACCGGTTAAAGCGCTGAAATCTTACGCCTAGTGTCCCGGGTACAACTATTGCCTCCGCCTTCAAATTTTTTCGGTTTTCTGCTCTGCGGGGATAGAGTGCAGGGAGCGCGCTGCGAATAGCATAGTGGCTTGGTAGCCGCATGGGTAAGCGGACCGGGCGGCGACAGACCGCAACGGGTCTGTGGTTCAAATCTTGCCGGACTCCCAACTTTTTCTTGTGACACGGCTTTGAGGACAGTAGGTAGAGTTTACTTCCGAACGTGGCATTGGTATGGCTGTCCAAGCGATCGTGCGGGCTAAGGCGCCGCCGGCACAAACCCCCGGTCCCGAGGGTCTAGGGTTCAATTCCCTAGATTCGAGGGTCCCGCCCGGGGGGGCGTTCTGTGCCTCGGGAACAATCCCGGGGGGAGTCTCGGGGGATGTACGGGAGCTTCTAGGGTTCGAAGCTTCTGTTTTCCTCTCTCTGAATCTGGCAGGTGCGGACATGCCGCTACTCGGTGCGTAGCGAGTAGAGTACAGCGGCTTCGGCCGTGTACGAAGGGAACCCATGTCCGCCAAATCTTCGCAGGGGCGGACTCCCACGATTAGTGGGGCCAAACCAGACTGTGGTTGAAGGGCACTACAGTATATGATGGAGTCCTGGAGGCCGCGGTTAGCGGAGGGGGCCTCGCGCAGTGGCGTGGGCTAGGGGTTGCCGGGAGATCCGTCCGGCGCAAGCCGGGTAGCGGGTTCTAGTGCTGTGTCCCGGGGCCAACTAGCAGCCGTAAAGCACCGGTTCCCGTAAGATCACCGAAGATGAAGGCAGGGGTCCTGGCGGAAGCCGGGGCGATATAGGTTTTGTAACATGCGGTCAAACATGTCATCTGGATTATTTTCGAAAACATTTCGGTGACTAGAGTGATTGAGAAGGGACTGGTAGTGACTGCACATGGGACTGTTTCGTTAGGTGTACAGTGACTTTACTACGTGATGTACCCCTCGCGGTGTGGGCTGACAAGGTGTATATCGTCAGCCGGCACGGAGAACCTTCCAAGTGGGCCCATCACATCGGCTTGTGGCTGACAACGCGCCGCGGGCTGCGTAACTTTTCATACCGTAAGAGTTCGGTTTCGCGTAGTGCGATTCTTGTCTTCTTCGTGTTTCCGATCAATCCCTCCGCTCCAATACCCTATATTGGTTTCGCCACGCCCGCCGCAAGGCATAATAACTGAAGCCTGCTGCGGCGGTCAATGTCAACAATGGACAATTATGTTCCCCTTAGTGTGCACTGCGGTCGAATCCCCGCCCGGTCAGGTCATGTCAGGTCGGTGAGGTTACAGGGTTCAGCCCCGCGCCTTGGGGGGATGGCCTTTCCCCCGTCAAAGATTCCTCTGTGCTCGAGGCCTGCGGGGGGTGGGGCGGCGCCTCTCGCTGTGTGCTGGCTGGACTCTGCCGGCCCCGGCCCGTCCGTGGATGCGATAGGACGGAGTGGAGTGGAGCGGCCACAGCGATTTTCTGTCCGGAAATTGCATTTCCTGAGGGACGCCGTCGCCCCCCCCCCCCTCCCTATCCCGGCTCGGCGCTCAGCGCGCTCTCCGCCGCCCGGCCGCCTCGACGCCGTCGCTTACGGCCGCGTCGTGGCGAAAAAGGGAGAGGCCAAGGCCGCCGATGGGGAAGCGAGGAGCCAGAGGCAGCCAGAGGCAGCCAGAGGCAGCCAGAGGCAGCCAGAGGCAGCCAGAGGCAGCCAGAGGCAGCCAGAGGCAGCCAGAGGCAGCCAGAGGCGACTAGAGGCAGCCAGAGGCAGCCAGAGAGGCAGCCAGAGGCAGCCAGACCAGAGGCAGCCAGAGGCAGCCAGACCAGAGGCAGCCAGAGGCAGCCAGACCAGAGGCAGCCAGAGGCAGCCAGACCAGAGGCAGCCAGAGGCAGCCAGACCAGAGGCAGCCAGAGGCAGCCAGACCAGAGGCAGCCAGAGGCAGCCAGACCAGAGGCAGCCAGAGGCAGCCAGAGGAGGCAGCCAGAGGCAGCCAGAGGCAGCCAGAGGCAGCCAGAGGCAGCCAGAGGCAGCCAGAGGCAGCCAGAGGCAGCCAGAGGCAGCCAGAGGCAGCCAGAGGCAGCCAGAGGCAGCCAGAGGCAGCCAGAGGCAGCCAGAGGCAGCCAGAGGCAGCCAGAGGCAGCCAGAGGCAGCCAGAGGGGGAGCGGACCCTAGAAATAATTCTACGGCGGTGCCGCGGCGGCGGCGTTACCCGGCCTGCGCCACACCAATAACTAACCCACAGCATCTGGCCGCCCCGTGCCCGCCCCGTGCCCGTGTGTGGTCAAGCACAAAAATGATGGTCCTTCCGCAGCACGAGGGACACGTTTGTTGATAGTGGCGATAAATTCGCGGGGGGCGGGTGCATTACTTTGACATCACGGATGTGGCCGCCGGGGGCCGCGCGCGGCGCGGGGACGTCGGCGGCCACGGGCGACGACGGGGTAGCCCATTCCCTCCACCTGTCGCCGCCGCCGCCGCCGCCGCCGCCTCCACCCCCGGGAAGGCGAGCAGCAGCTCATGGCCCGGGGCCCCGCAGGTCCTAGAGGTAGTACTCGCGCAGCTGTGCCTTGTTATATTGCCGTCCGGACCCGAATGTGGGAAACTCGCAGGCTAACGAGGAGACACGAGTCAACAAAAGGGAGTCGCTCTCCACCGTGGTGACGCGGTCGCGGAATGGTCGAGGTCGAGGGTAGACGTCGTCGGGGTGCTCCCCCTGATGGTCCCTGACTGCGGGGCTCGCCGCACGCTCGCTGTACTCTGCGAGGGATGGCTACCGGGTTTGTTGCAACTTCGTCAGTGCAAATAGCGACTTTGAACACGGAGTACATAAAATGTGGAAGGTATAAACACTGCAAAAATAAAAGGAAGGCGAGGGCTGCGGTGTACACTTTCGACGGACTTGTTGAATAACAAATAATGTGAAACACGAGGACGGGTGATGAGGCCTTGTCCTTGGGGCGATGAGAGATTCGCTCAGCCCCTCCGTGGTTCCGGGGGGGCTGGTGAGACGGGGGAGGGCAGGGGAGAGAGCTGGAGAGAGAGTAGGGAAGAGAGCTGGGGAGACTGTCGACGCAACGCCTCCCCCCCCCCCCCCCTCTCTCTCTCTCTCTCTCTCTCTCTCTCTCTCTCTCTCTCTCTCTCTCTCTCTCTCTCTCTCTCTCTCTTTCTCTCTTTCTCTTATTGGCGGCAAAGCTTGGGATGGCGGCACGTCTTTTGTAAGACCTCCTGAGGCGCTGTGAAGAAACCGCCCTTTTGTCGGGTGACGCAGCGCGCCGTTCCCGGGCCCGGCATTGGCCCTGCATTGGCCCGCCACACTCACGGCACTCTGGACGATACTATTTCCCAGCAGTGTGTACAGAAATTTAATCCCGCCACTAACGTGCCACTAAGGCCTCGTCCTCGTCGTCCTGTTTAGCCGCACAAACCCCTTTTCGGCGCGGTCCGGGGCCCGAAGGGGCGCAAAGCCAGGGCCACAAGCCCCCGGCAGCGCTGCGGACGGCCGCCGGCACCCCTCCCCCCTCCACTCCCCTAGCCGCGGTTGTGGTTTGATCCCTCAAAGAAAGTGTCAACCACCAGGGCGCCTGGGCCGGGCCGGGCGTCGCCCCCTCCCTCGTGCACCCCGCTATTGCGGGGCGTGGGGTGCGGGGCGTGGGGGCGGCCACTGCGGCCCGAGAGGGGATCTAAATGTAATTTTCACCCCCCTAACAGGGGCTCCAAGAGCGTCATCAAGGGCCTGCGCTCTGGGCCATGCTGCGTGCCCGTTGATCGCATGGGGCCAGACCACGCCGGGCCACGCCGGTTGCCGGGCGCCTCTGATACGCAGCTTGTTATACCCATCCACAGGGCCGAGGGCCGAGGGGCCGGGCATAACCAGCATCACCGGTGACGGCTCCGACTGACCCGCCGGAGCGTGGCTGTGTGAGGCCTCTGTCGGCCCCTGCAGCAGGGATGCCGACCCTCCCCCCGCCCCCCGCCCACCTCACACCCCTTCGCTCCCCGTCCCGTCCTGTGTGTTTGCAGGACGCCACTTCTTGTGTTGGAGTTGGCCGCGCGCGTAAAGTTCCTGATAAGGGGCTTGGTGAAACTAACTCCTTCTCCGAGAGATAACAGTTTGCCGTGTGCCTGGGGCTCTGCCCGCCTCAGCCCCTGCTGCTGCTGCTGCTGCTGCTGCTGCTGCTGGTGCTGCTGCTGCTGGTGCTGCGCTGCTGCCGCGCGGCGAGGAGTTTGCGTATGGGATGCTGCCGGATGCTGCAGCCTTAATTCGTTTCCCATACTGAAGAAGTACTTCACCCCTTTCGCGGGCCCGAGCTTGCGTTATGTAATTAGTGAATATTCCCCACGAGAGAGAGAGAGGGAGAGAAAGGGAGAGAGAGGGAGAGAGAGAGAGTGAGTGAGAGAGAGAGAGAGAGAGAGAGAGAGAGAGAGAGAGAGAGAGAGAGAGAGAGAGAGAGAGAGAGAGAGAGAGAGAGAGAGAGAGAGAGAGTGTGCAATCTCATCATGGCGGCACACCACACCATGGGCTGGTCCTCGGAGGCCACATGGCTGGAGCACATCCCCCGAGGACATCTCACCAAAGCCGTCCGCCAGCCCGTCGCGAGGCCCCCAGCCTGCTCCAGCTCTAGATTACCAGCATTGTGAGACTTCCCTGACTCAATTTTTACAGCTGGCTGGGGTCGCAGGGCGCAGCCCTCCCATCCCCGGCCGGGGCCCTGCGAGTGTTGCTGTTTAGCTTTCGTCTTTGTGAGCTGCTGCCACTGCAGCGCTCATGCCGCCGTTGCTCCAGGATTGAGGCGAGGGGCGAGTCGCTTTTGTAGTACCCTGTTCACGTCACCTGTACCTCTGAAATACCTTTTGTAGTTGGTGTACTAGGGGTAAGCTCCGTTGTTCTGCACGTAATGTGGCGATCGTAGCGTAGCAGTTTTTAAGGGAGATTGTCGCGGATTCACTTTGTTTGAGGCGCCTGCAAGCGCTAGGGTACGCCGACCCGCAATGTTCTTAGATCTTGCTGATCACACGTAACGCGCAATTTATAGGGCCACCAAGCCCATACCTACTCTGCTCGGCCGGATAATGTTATTCCTCAGACCTTGTGGAGTAGCTCTACGCGTTTTGACTCAACGAAATAGTCTGAAAAACACAAGCTCTGGCTGACTCACGGAGGAAATACTCCTGACCATGCGATTTCTCCGGATTTCTCGCTTCCCCTCGGAAAGTGTTCTCAGACTTCAACACTACGTCTGTTCTCGAGCTTCGTTGGAATTGTCTATTAGGTCCGTCAGCGATGGTGTTTGCGCAATGATTAATTAACTTCGTACTGTGTGCCCATGTTTTAAAGGCATCATTAATGTTAAGTTTGGAACCAAATTTATTTTTCACATGGAGGTTGAAGAGCGCCGTATATGATTGGCATATTCCAATTCTAGGCGTTGAGCCGGTTCCAACGGTACCGGCCATGTCTTTATAGGTGGTGGAGCCCCTAAAGTCCACAATTACCGGATTAAATGCGGTAGATAAAAAGACGGAGCATCGAAACATTCTGAATAACATTGATCAATTCTAAACAAAAAAAAAATCCCCGAAAAAAACCATCGATGGAATAAGCAACTCCGTTTCAGATAACATTCATCCAAAGCCGACAAGGCAAGCATAAAGTCAAGGAAAAAACAATGGGAACAGCAGGCTCAGTTTGTGAACAACTACTCATTGTACTGCTCTTACTGCATAAGTAGTTTTTCATTTCAACGAGTTGTGCTATGTTTCCAAAAAGTTAAACAATTAGAAATAGAGATTTACAGGAGCGAACTTTTCGAAAGTGCAGTGATGAAATGACTATGACTCCTTTTGTAGTGTGCCCATCTCCAAGTGAATTATACGTCTCTGGCCGCGAAATACATAACCTCCAGAGCGGGGTGCCTGGAGCTCGAGACCGGGGTATGTCGCATACCCGTGGCTCCGCGCTGCCGGCCTGTGGGGTGGAGCGCGCAGACGCACACGCACTCCGCGGAGGTGCGCGCAAGTCCCTCATGTGTATTCACCGGTTCCTTATTGCTCCTCGCCGTGCCCTTGGTCCTTCGTCCCGTGGACCGGGCTTGTTAGACTTGCCAAGCCTGATCCGGCGGGGACCGGACTGGGGAGTGAGACTGAGACTGGGACTGGACTGAGACTGGGACTGAGGTTGAGACTGAGACAGATTGGGGTTTGGCTCGCCTGGCCTGGCATTGGCATGGGATCGGGATCACCCCGTGATCGCTTCTGATTGTCTCGTACCAGATCCCTATCGTAGAGGTCGACCTTTGAGGTGCCGACCATCGCAGACGAGGGTCTTCCGCATGCGTGAGCGTGTGTGTGTGTGTGTGTGTGTGTGAGAGAGAGAGAGAGAGAGAGAGAGAGAGAGAGAGAGAGAGAGAGAGAGAGAGAGAGAGAGAGAGAGAGAGAGAGAGAGAGAGAGAGAGAGAGAGAGAGAGAGACAGAGAGAGAGAGAGAGAGAGAGAGAGAGAGAGAGAGAGAGAGAGAGAGAGAGAGAGAGAGAGAGAGAGAGAGAGAGAGAGAGAGAGAGAGAGAGAGTTTGTGTGTGTAGGCGAGGCCGTGACGGTCCTGGACCAGGAAGTCGGCCATGGGTCCCCAAAATTGGCACTCACTTGTCAGTTTTATGTGACGACCTCGGCCGTCGGGCGTTCGGCGTTCCGTCCTGAGGCGATGCTGTGCGCGGGGCCAGGCCGGGGCTGCACCATATAGCGCGCCGTATAGGACGGCCAGCCGGCGGCGGGGGTGGTGTGGGCCGAGGCCCGACCCGCACTGGGGAGGGGTGCCGGGGGTGGCAATGGTTGGATACCACAGCCAGAGGGGTAGTTTGGAGAGTTGATGTTTTGTGGACCGGGGGAGGGAGGAGGTGGTGGGCGAGGCCTCCAACTCACACAGCACAGAGACGTTGGGGCGGCCAGGGGAGAGCCGGGCGAGCAGCCCCAAATTGGCAGGGAGGGTCAGACGGGGTTCTTTCACGCGTATAGCAAACTCTGTGTGTGTGTGTGTGTGTGTGTCCGACTTTTGGCGCCTCGCCTCCTCCCCTCTCTGCTCCCCCGCCGTGGCCACACCACATCTCATCCTATCACACGGTGGCGTTCCATCGCGCCCCCGATGCCGCCGCCGCCGACGACGTCCCGCGGACCGCTACATTGTCGGGGAGCGGCAATTTGGCAAAAATGACTGAAAGTTGACGGCTATTTTATCTCCGCCCTCCCCGAGAAGATGGGCGGGGCAGTAGAGGAAGGGCGGCGAGGCGAGGCGGGCGGCAGTCGACAAGCAATCAGCGCCTTAACCCCCAACTCCTAGCTGGACCAAAGTTTTTCCTCTTTCTCTTCGCAATCGCTCATGCCTCTCCCGCAATTAGCCGAGCCCCTGCCCCAGCCGTGACGACAGCGCGAACCCCGTCTCTCTCTCTCTCTCTCTCTCTCTGCTCAGACGCCACACGGTTTCGTCCCTGGAAAAGATGTCGCAAGGGGATGCGGGTTGCGATGCGACTATTAGGGGATTTTGGCCGGCAGGAAAAGGTAATGGTGGTCGGTGGTCGCTTTTGTTGGAAGGCGCTGTCGGCGTGGGACTGCGGCCGGCGGGTGAGGGCTGAGCCCACGACGGCTGAGCCTGTTGGTTGGAATGCCGGATGCGGTGCCCTCGCTCGGCCCGGGCCCAACCCCTACAACAGCCCTTCCCTTCGGCCCTCCGGCCCGGGTCGGCGGGGTTCCAGGAGCCAGCAGCGCGCTGCCCTCCCGCCCGGCGCCGCCCCCGGCCGCCACCCCCGGCCGCCCCCGGCACTGGCATCCAGCCGTGCGCGCGTCTTGCTCCGTATCTTCATCTTCACGCCCGCGGCCGGGGACTGGAAGGGATGCTGCTGTGCACACGGCCCCCGCCGCCCCGCCGCCGCGCCCGTATAGTCCGCAGAATGTACCCCGCATTCCGACACCATGTTTACTTGCACAATCACGCCCCGCGGGCCCGGAGGCCCGGAGGCCCGGAGGCCCGGAGTCGGAAGGGTCGCTCTGCTGGCTGCGCTGCCCGGGGCCGGGGGCCGGGGTCCGGGGCCCCGCAGGGTCCCTACAAACAACGCCGCGTGCTGCGATGAGGATGAGGACGGGGGCGGGAGGAAGTACCGCGACGCCGACGCCTGGCGCAGTGAGGGGGCAGCCTCCCCGCCGCTCCGTGCAGCCAGTGCAGCACGACGAGCAGGGCAACAGCCCGGCACAGCCCGGCACAGCCCCGCCTGTTCCTGCCGACACGGCTGGCGCTGCACACACACACACACACACACACACACACACACACACACACACACACACAAACACACACACACATACACAAACACACACACACACACAAACACACAGCGGCGGGCTCCAATCCTGCTGCTTCGCCTGGAGGAAATTTCGACCATAATAGTTGAGGCTGAGATGCAGGGGCTAGCTCTACTCCGGCCGGCTCCGGGCGCTCCGGGGACTCCGGCAGCAGCTCCGGAGGGGCCTATGCTATGCTAGCCTATGCTCCTCCGGCCGGGTGCCGGCTTGTTTGAACGGGCGCAGCATCTGCAGCGCACGCCGCGCCACGTCCTGATCCCCGAGATTGGGATTGTCGTATGTGCGCCCTGCCAGCCCTGCCAGCGAGCCTGCCAGCCCTGCCAGCCCTGCCAGCGAGCCTGCCAGCCCTGCCAGCCCCGCCAGCCCCGCCAGAGAGAGGCCTTATGCCGACCAACGTCACTCTGAATAAAGCCAGCTCACGCGAGCAGGCGAGCCGGGGCAAGCCGACCTACCTATAGCATATTCATCCCCCTCCCCTGCGTCGTGCGTTACCTCCACATCCCCTTGTTCCCTTCTCACATTGTCTTTTTACCTTTTTTTCCCCTCCCCTCGTCAGATTTTCCGTGTTTTTTTTTCCTGCTTCTTCTTCAAACCCGAGACGTTGGTTTTGCGCCGCGGCTGGGCTATACGAATTCATGCGTGAGCAGAGAGGCGAGACGAGACGCGTTTCTTTGAACGGACTCCGGTAACGGAACTTGTCCCTTCTCACGTCTGACTCGGATGGCGGAGTAGAGCGGGTGGGGTCCGTTGTGGGTCCGGTGCTGGGCAGGCCTGGTCCGCAGCGCCGTGGAGGTAGACTGTCCCGCCGGCAGGAGTGAGTTGGGGTTGCCTATCCAGCGGCCGCCGGAGGCTGTCTCGCACCACCCGTGGAGGTAGACTGTCCCGCCGGCAGGAGTGAGTTGGGGTTGCCTATCCAGCGGCCGCCGGAGGCTGTCTCGCACCACCCGTGGAGGTAGACTGTCCCGCCGGCAGGAGTGAGTTGGGGTTGCCTATCCAGCGGCCGCGTGGGGGCTGTGGCCTATCCTCGCATCCACCGCTGCTAGCACTTCTTCTGTGGTTTCCCCAGCCGCGCCAAATCTTGGGCTCTGCACTTGATCGTCAGCTTAGGCAGTCAGAAGCCGATCTTCCACCCCCACCAGATGCGCCATCCGAGCCTGCAACAGCTGATGCTGCAAGCTGCCCCCGGCACGTCGGACAGGGACCTTTCGTGACGGACAAGCGTCCCCGTCCACACAAGCTGCGCTGCGCCTGGAGGGGGCCGGCGGGGGGGGGGGACGTAAGGGGACTTTGATACTACTAAGATTTCACCAAGAATGGCTCGTGCCGTCCAAGAAGGAACTCCTTTGTCGGCTGCTGCCGGGGCCCGAGGGGGCCGGAGCGGCGCGCAGGCTGTCGGGGCACTCGCACCTCTCGCTGTCAACCGTCAGAAGTTGATATGCCGCAGGAGGAGGAGGAGGAGGAGGAGGAGGAGAAGGAGGAGGAGAGGAGGAGGAGGAGAGGGAGGAGGAGGAGGAATAAGAGGAGGAGAAGGAGGAGGAGGGGCCAGAGAGGAGAGAATTATATCTATTTGCCTTCTGCGCTAGTCACGGGACACGCCGTTCTGCCGGGGCCACACGGGATGAAATCATCTTGATACACACGTCGTATATATCTACCCCCGTTGCCGTGACAACCTTCCCGACCCCCCGCCTTATAAGCCGTGTTCCCCGTTCAACGCTGCCGCCGCTCCGGCTGCTCCGGAGGTGGTGGCAGAGGAGAGTGATGTGATGATGACGCCAAACTTGCAAACGCTCCTGCTCTGCTGTGTCGCCTGCTGCTCTGACGATGAGACGCGGCGCGCCGGCAGCGAAGAAGTTGGCCCACGAGTTGTGAGTGTGTGTGTGTGTGTGTGTGTGTGTGTGTGTGTCCGCGCGCGCGCGAGGGGGAGGAGGAGGGAAGGGGGAAGAAGGAATGACGACGCTTCCGTCATTCATATACGACGTGGGGCCGTATGCTGGGGAAGGGTGGGAAGCTGCACCGCCTATGCCCTGAGAGAGAGAGAGAGAGAGAGAGAGAGAGAGAGAGAGAGAGAGAGAGAGAGAGAGAGAGAGAGAGAGAGAGAGAGAGAGAGAGAAAGAAAATTGAAATTTGAAATTGAAATTTAGAGAGAGAGAGAGAGAGAGAGAGAGAGAGAGAGAGAGAGAAACATTGCACGTCGCGTCGCCTGTCACAGTGCGCTGCTGTCGTGGTGCGGATCCAGGAGCAGCGGCTTTAGTGGAGGGGGGCCTTTTGCCTACTTACAGGCGGAAAAGTTATTCCAGTTGACTACATTACCGGGCGCCTTATTGGGCGCCTTGGGGGAGGCAATTAATGCTTGCCCCCCCCCCCCCCGGATCCGCGCTTGAAGGTTGTGGCCATGTGACCCGTACGTCTGCGAGGGCAAATCCATTAGTGCAGCCCGTAAAGGGGCCGCGGTGACGGGCCCTTGAGTCCACGGGGAGCCACGGGGCCGCAGGTGCTGTTGACGAGAGCACATGACGAGAGTCGGGTACGGATTCAGACACGCGTCGTGCTGAGCTCTCAACTCTTCACGCTGACGAAGCGCTCTCTCTCTCTCTCTCTCTCTCTCTCTCTCTCTCTCTCTCTCTCTCTCTCTCTCTCTCTCTCTCTCTCTCCCCCTCTCTCCCCCTCTGCGGGTACTATTTGCTTCACAATTTGCCTCTCCCGTGACTCGACACCCTGAATAATTCATCCCCCCCCCCCTTTTCTCCTGAATCTCACATCCCCTCTGACCGCGGTGTGTTCTGTACCCCCGCAAGCGACGCGGATAGCGCCCCCATCTTCAGCCAGCCCATGGCATGGGCAGGGCACCCCCGGCGTCAGGTATATTCGGTGGCTGAACCCCAGAGAAGGGGCTCGTACTCGGGGCCGTGCAAGGCTGCGGCACAACAAAGACATGCCTGCCTCTCCTGCCTTTGAAGGCTGCTCTGCTGGCCGCTGCTATTGCCGCTGCTATGTCCGCTGCTATGGCCGCTGCTATGGCCGCCTCATGGCCGCCTCATGGCCGCCTCATGGCCGCTGCTATGGCCGCTGCTATGGCCGCCTCATGGCCGCCTCATGGCCGCCTCATGGCCGCCTCATGGCCGCCTCATGGCCGCCTCATGGCCGCCTCATGGCCGCTGCTATGGCCGCCTCATGGCCACCTCATGGCCGCCTCATGGCCGCCTCATGGCCGCTGCCTGCTATGGCCGCCTCATGGCCGCCTCATGGCCGCCTCATGGCCGCCTCATGGCCGCCTCATGGCCGCCTCATGGCCGCCTCATGGCCGCCTCTTGGCCGCCTCATGGCCGCCTCATGGCCGCCTCATGGCCGCCTCATGGCCGCCTCACGGCCGCCTCATGGCCGCCTCATGGCCGCCTCATGGCCGCCTCATGGCCACCTCATGGCCGCCTCATGGGTCCCCCGTACCCTGCATGGCATGGCCCGTACCCTCTTCACACAGTCCGTACCCCGCTCGCCTATCGGCCGGTATAGGGATCCAAGGCATCCCTCACAAGGTGGGCACAGTGCCGTGCACACCCGCCGTCATGGCGCTCCGATAAAATACTCGTAAAACTCCCAATCCCAACTTTCCGGCACTCCGCAGCACTCCAGTGAGCGATAAAAACGTTGCAGTTTTGCAGGGGTGGGAGAGGGGAGGGGGCGGGAGGAGGCGCTGAAGACGTCCAGTCCGGCGTCGACGCGGACGCTGGCGGCCCGGACGGGCGCGGGGGCGCAGTACAGAGTGTGACGGGACGAGGCCCTTCTTGCGCTGGCCGCAGTCGAGGGGATGAGATGGGCAGCTTCGGCCCCCGCCGTCGCCAGAAGGGATACGCCGCGCCGCGCTACGACACGGCCCATGGACCGCGAGAGTGACGGCGATACACCGGCCGCGTGCCACTGGCGGCCTGGCGAACCGTTGGCGCTTCAGGCTTCAGGCCGCAGCGCGACGACTTTGTCGCGAATGGCCTCGCGAGGCGTGCGGCGTGCGGCGTGCGGCGTGCGGCGTGCGGCGTGCGGCGTGCGGTGTGCCAGGCCGGGCTCAGGCACCAGCCCCCGGCAGGCACCGGCAGGGCGGGGAAGGCACTCAATGCGCGCACTTCAGCCCCAAATCGAGTTTCCACTTCCCTCTCGCGAATCTCGTATACAGCAGTACGTTCTTGGGCACGGGGGAGTGGGCTCACCACCACCACCATCTCCGCCGCCACCACCGCGAGCGAACGGCCGCGCCAGTGCAGTGTAACGTGTAACCTGTAACTATGCCTCGGGAGGGGGGCTGTGTCTGCTCTGTGGCGACACCTCAGCGTCGGCCAGCCCCGGCCAGCCCCAGCCCCGCCTGCAGGTCCTGGTCCTGCATGGCAGCTGCTGTCTCGCAGTTCATCTGGTTCGTCTCCCCGCCGCCGTCCCCGCCGCCGTATTACCCGCCTCCATCCCCGCCGCGGGACTGACGGTGGGACGGAGCCGGCGGGATTCTGAATTATTTATCAAAGCTGCCAGGAAAGTGCCGGTGCGGGGCGGGCGGGCGGGGGGGGGGGGGGGGGGGGGGGGACGTGAGCGAGAGGGGTGGCCTCGGCAGCGGCGGCGGCAGTGAAACAGAGTGAGATGCCTGCCCGGGGACGAGATGCCAAGGCGAACCCGGGCAGAGCCGAAGACCGGAGCCGGAGGCCCGGGCAGAGGGGTGGTATATACTACTACAGCCCCGACGAAGACGCCTGGCAACGGCGGCGAGTATACAGTGCAGTGCCGGGGCAGGAAGGGGGGGGGGACTCTTGCTCCGGGCGTTTTTGAACGGGTTCCCAACCCTTCCCTCCCCCCCCTCCTCTCCCTCTATCTTTCTCTCTCTCTCTCTGAGGTTGCGGTCGCTGTCCTTTCGTCGCTGCCGTGTTCTAACGTCCTTGGGGCACCCGTGCCACACCCTGTACGCCGAGCACAAGGACGGTATGCCCTGTATGCCGTCTCCGGGCGGGCCTCCGATCCGGAATATCCAGGTTCGAATATTGGAAGGGAGAACAGAGGTGAGCCCAGGTGAACACGTTTCGTGAGAATTTTGCGATTTTCCGTAGAAATTTAAGAATTTTTTTCTGCGTGCTCAGCGTGATATTCTAGATTGGTAGTCAGTAAATACCCCCTCGCCCTCCTCGAATTTCGTGAATTGCGATTTTTATTTTTTGGTAACGTAAATTTGTCCCGTTTCCATTTCCAATTTCCACCCGCGGGGTGTCCTTTTCTTACCTGTGCTCTGTGCTGCTAGGTCCTCGCCGTGCGTGCAGGAGCCCCGTTGTGTGTGTGTCAGTTGCGGACTGACGGAGTGCGAGAGGGACGGAAGGTTGATTTGACTGTGTGTGTGTGTCTGTGTGTCTGTGTCTGTGTGTCTGTGTGTGTGTGTGCAGCGCAACAGTAGAGCGGGGCAGCTGCACGCCCGGAGGCGGTCCGAGGCGTCCGCGGGCTGCGGTGAAAAGACCGCCGCTATGGAAAGGTGGGGGAGCAGTACAAGAGGGGCCCAGCAGGAACAAGACTCGCATGGAGAACGCTATGCGTTCTAGAGGAGACTCGTTCTTTGGGTATATTTGGGATGGGGGTGAGTTAAAATTGTTTATGGTGTGTGCCATTAACCAGCGGAAATCGAAATCGAGTAACGGGTTTACGTGATTTGCCGTTTTATCAATTTTGCAAATTTCCAAAAAAATGTCATTTTAGTAAAACATTTCAAGAAAATTAATTTTCTAGTTTTCAAATATTTTCGTCAAATAACTAAAAAAAAAAAAAAAAATTCATCTTTTGATTTCATCCAGCCACTTCTCACATTTCGTTCCGACTAATCCGCTGGCACTCCGCTAGACCGCGACGAACAGACTCTACGTATTGTTGACTTGAAGCAGCGTCTCATCCTAAGACAAACAATCGCCCATCTACGTTTTCTAAAACGGCTGGAAACGAGATTTTCTTTTAAATTTTCGCGGTTTTCAAATTGAAATGGGGTCTTAACAGACAGGGCGAGCGCAATACTCGCTCTTTTTTGCTTCTACGTCGTAACAGTAGTAGTAGTAAGCAAAGAACGAGTAAAAAGGAGGAAAGCGAGGCCCTGGCGAGGCAAAGCGGCAAATCCTTGCCTCCCGCACATGCCGTGCTGCCGTGCTGCCGTGTGCACTGCACTCCTCCTCCGTGGCCATAATCACTCGAATGCGGGCGCCATGAAAACGCGCCATTGCGCTCCTGGGCGGTGAGGGCATGCAGGTGCAGGCCCAGCCTGGCCCGGCCCGCCGCCGCCCCGAGGCCTACAAGGGCCCTGGGGCCCCCTGGACACGCGCCGCGTAAGCCACATAAGGGCCCTGCTCAGTAATGAACTTATCAGAAATACGGAAAGATTTTGTTAGTCGTATAAAGGTGAAGTTAATAAAAACTAGATTAAGAAGCATGCTGACACAGGAGATCTTTGGATCTTTAGTTTTAATCAATGTTGAGAGATTATTAGCCATCAATGTTAACAAAAGTATACTGTGATTCATAAATACGCTGGCTCATTAGAACTCCAAAGGCAGCTACTGTGAATGTAATGACATTCTAGCAGGGTTGGGAACATTATTTTAACGAGTAACGACGATAGCGCGATACAATTTTATTTTGCCTGTAACGATAACGCGTACGTTCCCGCACAGAACCCGCAGGACTCCCTGCAGAGCCCCGGGCGGCGGCCGCGCTGCAGCTCGTGGTGAGCTCCTCCTCCACCCAATCCTTATCCTCCTCACGGTCCGGCCCCCTGTAACGATCGTAACGCGTTACCATTACAAGATTATATAAATCGCGTAAATTTACGGGTAAGCATAGCATGTCATTCACGCCCTCTTTCGCGCCCGAAAGTGTCAACCTCTTTCGCTTTCCGAGGTAGCCCGTTCCGGCGTCTCGCTGCGCCTAGCGCCTGCGTGTCGACGGCAGGTGTGAACAGACCACATGTGGCGCCAGGCCACGGGCCGAACCGCGGCAGATCAGATCGGCATCCTGGAGAGATGCGGCGCCCAAGCCAAGCGGGCGGGCGGCGCCGGCGCCACATGGCGGCTCCAGGAGGGACCAGACCTGCCGCGCGCGCAGCGCCGACGCGACTTCCATACTGCGTGCTGCTGCGTTGTGTATTTTGTTGTGTGGCGAGTCCGCCTGGGTCCGGCTGCGTCCTGGCTGGACAGGGCCTACTCACGTGCCACGCGACACGCGCTACGGCCGCACGAGCGCCACAACAGACCGGCCCCCGGCCCCCAGCTGAGCGGGGCCGGCAGGGCCGCAGCGGACTGGGCGGACAGCACGCGTGCGCACGGAGAACACCTGCCCTGGCCCTGCCCTGCCCTGTCGGCCCCCGGACTGACCTCATCGCGCGTTACCGTTTGTCTGGGGACACATTTAGCGCTGCCAGCTGCGCGGGGTGCTCTTTCCCCCTCTCTTTATCTCTCTCTCTCTCTCTCTCTCCTCTCTCTCTCTCTCTGTCTCTCTCTCTCTCTCTCTCTCTCTCTCTCTCTCTCTCTCTCTCTCTCTCTCTCTCTCTCTCTCTCTCTCTCTCTCTCCCTCTCTCCCTCTCTCTCTCTCTCTCTCTCTCTCTCTCTCTCTCTCTCTCTCTCTCTCTCTCTCTCTCTCTCTCTCTCTCTCCTCTCTCTCTCTCTCTCTCTCTCTCTCTCTCTCTCTCTCTCTCTCTCTCTCTCTCTCTCTCTCTCTCTCTCTCTCTATCTCTCGTCTCTATCCCTCTGTCCCTTTCTCTCTCTCTCTCTCTCTCTCTCTCTCTCTCTCTCTCTCTCTCTCTCTCTCTCTCTCTCTCTCTCTCTCTCTCTCTCTCTCTCTCTCTCTCTCTCTCTACTCTCTGGAGCCTGGCTGAGATGAGATGAGCAGCGGCTCGCGCTGCCGGGGTGCTGACGACGTGACGGGGTGCACACGACGGCTGACGTGCTCCAGTTTTGCCGTGACAAAGACTGCTGCGCTGCTTGGGCCCCGCAGCCCCGCCTGGCCCCGGCCCGGCAGGCTATCGGTCGCCGGCTCGGCTCGGCCTGTTCCGCCAGGCCCGGCCCCGTGTGATAACCGTGATGACTCGGCTCGTGCCGAGATGTCGGAGGGCAGCAACAGATGGGGGAGACCTCCGGCTCCGCCGCTCCGCTCCACTCCACACAAAGGGCTTGAATACTAACGGCCCGGCCCGGCGCGGCCGCTCGGGCTCGGCACGGCACGCGGCATCCCTCCGAAAGGTGGAGCCCAGGAATTATAAGGCGGGGAGGGGGAGGTGCTCACGTGCCAAGACGTTTTGGCGCGAGACAAGGAGCTCATCCGACCGAGTCCCCCTTCCATCCCCCCTCTCACCCCTCACGTCTTGACCGTCATGACTCCACCTGCCCCCCCCCCCCCCTCACACGCGGCTCGTGCCCCCAACAACACATAACTCGTGCCCCGATATACCCGCCCACTACTACCCCACCTCTCCCCTCATCATCCCCCGTTGACTCTTTTTACCTCCGAGTGGGTTTGCCCCCACCAGGCCGGCGACCGAGGCCGAGGAGGAGTCCACCTGGCCAAGGCGCGGCGCGGACCTCAAGAGACAGCTGCTTGCTGCAGCACCTCCACCCCCCAGCAGCCATTAGCTGAGCGAGGACGTCAACGCCAAGGACAAGAAGACGAGCGCTGGCCAGTCCACCTTGTCCAGCGGAGCTGACCTCTGTCATCGCAGTGTTGTGCTAGCTAGTTGCGGCAAGTGGCTAGCCGGGTGGTTCCTTCCGGAGAGGCGACGCTGAGAACAGTTTGAAAGCCATGAAAACGGTAAGCATGAGGACGACTGTTGGTCGCCTCACGGCCATAGAGTTGGTACAGGCACCTTTGGCTGCCTTTGGCTGCATTTGGCTGCCTTTGGCTTTCTGTATGCCCTACCCGGCCCGTCGCCTTGGCCGTGGCGCACACCTGCCGGCCACTGGTGCCGCTTGCCCGTCTCCGGCCCCGGCTCAAGCCCAGCACCGCTCGGACAGGCTCCGCTCGAATTGACGAGTTTGGCTCGTGGACCGCCGTTACCGCCGGGTAGGATGTCAGCATAACCAGCACCAGGCCTGTTCGGCGGGCGGATGATGAGAGGCGGCGGCCACTCGGCCTGATGCATGAATAGTAATTCTACTAATTTATTGCCGGCTGTTGTTATCACAAATGATGTGTTGGAGACCCGCGGCACTGAATCAGCCCAGGTGACGAGCTGGCCCGGCACTGCTGAGGCCCAATGTATACATGACTAAGGCCTTGGCAAGTGACAAAAATTCGACTACCCCAACCAGGAAAACTCAGAGTGAGAACTTCCCTTCAAGGTTCCCTGATCTCCGTTGACAGTCTTTTTTTTTTTTTCAGGTATGCCCGGAGCGTAGCGCTGCTGCCAGGTCTGCCAGGGCCAGCACGCCGCGGCGGTCGCCAGCCTCGTCAGGGGGGCGGCTCTTTCATGGTCCTAGGTCGCCGACATCCTCTGTCCCGTCCTCAGGTAGAAAGGAGGAGTATCGCTTTGTTGTTAGATTAGCCTGCACGCTGATTTCACGCGCACACTCTCAGAAACATTCGCTCTTTGTGTGGATTTACGTTTTCCCCGTCAAAATTCGCAGTGATTTATGAGGTCCAAGTGAATCGGGCCTGACTGACCTAATTTTCATCACACATTCAGGGCACACCCCGAGAAAAATTTGGGCCTTGTTTGACGCAGTTTGGACATACATTTTGGATCCGAGCAGTCGAGAGTACCGCCGCGTGTGTATCAAAAGTATTGACAACAGACAAGCGAACATCAGGCGAGCTTGCACACTGCGCTGCTCGCGCTGCTGCTGTGTGGTATGAGAGTGTGAGAATAACGCTGCGCTATGCCAGAGGCGCTGCCGACCAGTGCCAGCAACACCCCTTCACCATCATTCCGTTTGTGGGCGTTGAGTTAAGTGGAGTCGTGCCAATCTTTTTTATTGACTCCTCAACGATTCGTTGCGGCATCAGACCCACCACCACTCAGGCACACATGGTGGTTGTTTTCGGGTGTTTTCGCCTTTTTTTCTCTTTTTCACATCTCTTTTCGCAGCGGCGGGGATAGAGAAGAAACGGCACCAGCATTTCCAGCAAGCTGCAGCGCCCTGCGGAGGCGTTTGCTATTGTGAATCGCTGCATCGGCACTGGACCATGCACTGACTGTACCGAGCACACACCGTGAGCGCGGACAGCTGATGGATAATATTCGTGGGACGGGGGGGCTCAGCCATACCCTGCAGCCCTGCTGCGTCTCATCCAGAAGATAAATATATTCGGATCAGGCGAGGCGTCCGTTTTATGCAGCAGCAGACCTCAACGGAGAATCAGATCTTTTGCAAAAAAGAAAAAGAAGATTAAAAATACATTTAAAAAATAAAAAATGTGTATAGGACATTATTCCGTGTGAACCTACGACGTGTGAACTTGCAATGCTACTGTAGTACATGTCACAAATCACATTACACCGCATTACAGCGGGGCTTGAGTTATTCGAATTTTTTCCCGACCGTCACCGTCAGTCAGAGTATATTTTGTGCATGCGTAACTTGCGCAAAACATATCCGCATTCAAATGGAAGAAAAAAACAACACGTGATTACGATTTTCCAGTCAATTTTTTTCTGCGACGCTTTTGGGAGAGCACGCGCTTGCTCCTTGCCCGGAGAATGATTTTTACTTTTGATCCGTGCTGGGCGCTGACAGTGATTACCACACACTGCTCACATCCTGTGCGCACAGCAGCGCCAGGTGCGAGGCGGGATAAGTACACGCCAGATGCAGCAGCGGTGCAGGCGAGCGCCTGGCCCAGGCCCCAACCCGCTCTAACGGGAGTCCTTAACAGGGTGCCCGTCCGGCCCTGGTGGTGCGCGCCGTGCCGGTAGGCAACCAATCGGACGTCAGGTGACCGTGCGCCAGAGAGAGAAGGGGGGGGGCACAGAGAGAGAGAGAGAGAGAGAGAGAGAGAGAGAGAGAGAGAGAGAGAGAGAGAGAGAGAGAGAGAGAGAGACAGAGAGACAGACAGACAGACAGACAGACAGACAGAGACAGACAGAGAGACAGAGACAGACAGAGAGACAGAGACAGACAGAGACAGACAGACAGACAGAGAGAAGGAGTGAGACAGACAGACATATCACTGCGAATGAAAATGTGAGGAGCTCGACCAAAATTTTGGCGATGAAATTTTCTCACTAAGATTTAGGTGAGGACGACGTTCTCGACCAAAATTGGGTGAGACTATGGAATTTTCGCGCCAGCATTTGGGCGAGAATGCCTTTCGCACCCGAAAGTGGGTGAGGTTCCTCACTCAAATTTGGGCGAGGTCACCATCCTCGCCAAAATTTGAGTGAGAGGTGTTCCTCGCTCTTTTTCGGGCCGAGCTCCTCACCTTTTGATTCTCAGTGATACAGAACAGAGAGCTTCCGGTTTGGCGGGGCTCCTGCCTGCTGGGCCTCTGCTCGGCCCCCTCCTTCTGCTCGCCTCCGTTTTTCGGGAGGTCCGAGTCGAATGTGTTGCCTACCTGCCGGGCGGAGGACGCCCGGTCGCCGCCTCCTTCCTTCCAGCAGGGTGATGTCCGGCCCCACTGCGTGGTCCCCGACCCGGCTAGTTAGTTTCACTCCAGTTTCTGAAACTGCGCTATTCTGACCGAATCCACGAGTTGCGGTATATGGTAAGCCACGTAGTCTACTCCCGTGTTGGACGCACAGCACCGCGAGAGTGCGAGAGCTGGTCCGAGGGGTGCGGCGCGTATACGACATGAGTAGCTCGTTAGCGGTACATGGTGCTCGGGGCAAGAGAGCTGCACGAGAACCTCCGGGTGACCGCCTCGCTGACCGCCTGCGGATAGCAGCCGACAGGCAGTGTGGCGAGCGAATCGTCGAGAGAGATAGACAGCCTATGACACTTGTCTCCGTTGTTTGACTGACGCAGCCTGCGGCCGAGAAGCTCCGACGGCGCCTGCCGGCCAAAGACACAGGACATCTCTGTCACTCCTGCATGCGCACTGTGTTTGGGAGAGAGAAAGCACTAGCCGGAGCTGGCCCGGCCGCTCGCTCGGCCCGTTCGCTCTGGCTTCGACGGATTTGATGCAGTAGTAGCACTGCCTCATCTCTTGCTGCGCCAAACCAAACCCACGTAACAGCCGCGAGTGGCCGTGCAGTTACGGCTGGGCTCAGCTACACTGAGGCGGCCAGGCAGTCAGCTGCGGACAGTTACAGGGGCGGTCAGCCGAAAGTGCGGCTGACCCCCGACCGTACCGCCTCAGACCGCCTCCGGTGCGGACTCGGTCAGCGTGCGGATAGGTCGAAAAACGCTCCGTGCAGCTCTCTGCTCGGGGCTCCCGGTCATGGCAGACTCCCGGCTCCGGCCACGGCCCCTCGCGGTCCGCTTTACCGGGAAAGTAAGTGCCGGATTGTGTTCCCCGCAAACTTTTGTACAGCAGGTGGCAGGGGTCGGCAGTAACTTCGGTCCGGCTGGGCGCCGCGCCGCGCCGCGCACCTGTATACCGCGCCGAGCCAAAGTAAAATTCAATGGCTGTTCCAGGTGGCAGAGAAAGAGAGAGAGAGAGAGAGAGAGAGAGAGAGAGAGAGAGAGAGAGAGAGAGAGAGAGAGAGAGAGAGAGAGAGAGAGAGAGAGAGAGAGAGAGAGAGAGAGAGAAAGCAACATCCTATACTTCCTCTACATCTATTTTATTTCTTTTTTTCCCGCTTTTTATTTCAGTTAGACTGGAAATAACGATAATACAATAATAATTTGTCTCGAGAAAACCCTGTGCAGTAGTAGTGGCCGAGCGCGGCCTGTCTCTGTGCCCATGACAATTATTCGGTGCGCCGGCTCACTAGTTGCACTGCCCCCCCCCCCCCCCCCCGCTCTTTTTGCAAGCTGAAAAGCGCGCGTGTTCATCTTCCAGAGAACAAGTACTCCATTTAATTACGCCAGAGTCCATTAGGACGAGAGGCCTCGTCCAATATTTACACTGACAGAGATGGGGACGCAGGGCTGCGGGGCGAGGCGGGCCGGGCGAGTGAGGGCGAGGCCACACCGCACCCTGCTGGCACCGCCGACTGTGCTGCTGCTACAGTGACTTTCAGAGAGAGAGAGAGAGAGAGAGTCCTGCGGGAGGCGAAGCAGAGAAGCAGGCAGCAGAGGCAGGTGGAGTCCCACCGCCAGGCGTAGCGCCGTGCAGGTAGGCAGCACTGGTGCCGTCAGCGCCGGGCGGCACTGCAGTGTTGCCTACCTCCCGGGCTCCCACCGCTTGGGTAGCAGATCTCCCCCTCGAGTGGCCGTGGCATTTGCGGGCCTGACCGGCAGGAGATGAGATCCGCGGTCGTAGTCCCCCGTAGTCCCCGGAGTCCCCGGAGTCCCCAGAGCCCATGTAGCCCCCGGAGTCTCCGGAGCCTCCGGAGTCCCCGGAGCCCCTGTAGATCCTGGAGTCCCCGGAGCCCCCGGAGCCCCCGGAGTCCCCGGAGCCTCCGGAGTCCCCAGAGCCCCCGGAGCCCCCGTCTGTTGAGGCAAGGAGGGACAAAGTTTGGTGCCTCTGCCCCACACTGACGCAGAGCACATAGCGGAGCGCGCCGCGCAGGGCTCCCCGCTCTCACCCCCTCCCGCTCTCACCCCCTCCCGTGCTCACCCCCTTCCGCGCTCCACTTCACCCCACCAAAGGAACCGATATCAGAGGAACTTGCGCCCCAAAACTTTGCCAACTTGTCTTCGCGCGCTTCATTTTGAGGGCTCCGCGCAGCCGCGCCGGCACCCCTTCCCAGCCCAGCTTCCGGCCCTAACCCTCTTCCACACACCTCTTCTTTCCACCCTCCATCTCTGTCTTTATCTCCTCCTCCCCCCCCCCCTCTCTCTCTCTCTCTCTCTCTCTCTCTCTCTCTCTCTCTCTCTCTCTCTCTCTCTCTCTCTCTCTCTCTCTCTCTCTCTCTCTCTCTCTCTCTCTCTCTCTCTCTCTCTCTCTCTCTCTCTCTCTCTCTCCCTCTCTCTCGCTCCCACCCCTAGTCAAGCCCTACGGTCCCCATACACGACGCGTATTCACGCCGCGAAAAGGGAAAATAGCGGTGTGCTCGAGGGGGGCGGTGGAAGGGAGCGGGGTGGGACGACGTAACGAGGTACACGGCCGTGCTCTGAATACACACACATGCCCCGCACTACACCCGCAGCCCCCGCGGCCCCCGCAGTCCCCGCACCCCCTCCCTCCAGGGTGGAAACGGTCCAAAGTTTGGGGGCGGGGAGGTTATGGAGCCAGTCATCACTATTCGTGGGTGTAGCAGGGGATGGGGCGGACGTATGGATATGGACGAAACAAGACGGAGAGGGGCTGGACTGGGCGGGACGGGACGGCCCAGCCGCACGACGAGTAGGAAGAAACCAGCGCCTTCTCGGAAGAAGGCAGCCTTCCGCGCAGTGCTGCGACCTAGTGGGCGGTGGAAACTCTGTCACCTTGTAGCCGTCACCCTTCCCTCTCTGGGCAGAAGCACTTTCTGCCTGACATGAATGCCGAAACCAAGCTGTTAACCGTTTTATTTCGTCCCTCACTTTTATCTCCATTTCTCCCTTTGCGAGAAAAAAGAATAAAAAGGAGGAGGCCGGGAGGCAAACTTTGTGTCGTTAGTCACAGCAGCGCGGTTGTTCCGTCACAGCGGCACACGGGCGTTACGGTCCTGTAACGCCATTAAGACTAAACGCCCGTTCTGTTTCTATTCCACGGGACTTTTCTGCTCATTCATTTCGCTCGCGGCCAGAAAAGCGATACTGCACCTCTCGCGCTTCGAATGTCCTGCATTTTTGCCGCCTCGCTCGGGGTTGCCTCACAGTGGAACGAATTGAAAAAGAAAATAGATAGCGCAGGATTCTCCTCTCGTTTTGCCGATCGCACAACACTACGTGCCGGCCGGCTGGTCCGTACCGCGACGGTCCGCTGCTGGTGTGGCTCGGAAGTAATGCTGCGAGGTGTAACGCCGGGCTTGGCAAAGGGAAGGAGAGGAGAAACAGGGGGGAGGGAAGAGGGAGAGAGAAAGAGACGGGAAGCGAGAGGCCGGGAGGGTTCCCGAGGCGTGCGGGCTGAAGCGGGGTGCTTTGCACGACAGAGCGAAATTTATGTGCAAGGGCTGGGTCTCGAAACGGGGGAGGTGTGGAAGAGAGAGGCCGAAACGGCGGCGGGGAGAGGGAGAGAGATACAGATATGGAAACGGCAGCGGAGGACGACGAAGATCGAGCGAGGGAGGTTGGGCAAGGGGGGGGGGGGGGGGGGCTGCGGGCGGGGGATGCTGGGGATTGCGTCCATTTCCCCTTCCTTACCTTTCCCGCTCCCCCTCCCCCTCTATCTCTCTTTCCTTCACCCTCCGCCTCGCCTCCTCCCTTCCCCCTTTGCTGTCTCTCTCGCTCCTGGTTGTTCTGCAGGCTTCACTTTAGCCTTGTTCTTCCTTTCCTCATCCCTCGCGGCAAAAATCTCTCTCCCCGCCCTCTCCCTTTGCTGTCTTCCCCTCCCATGGCGCTGCTCTCCCTCCAACCCCCAACCCGACCCCCCCCCCCTCTCTCTCTCTCTCTCTCTCTCTCTCTCTCTCTCCTCTCGCTCTCTTAGGGGAGCCACCACCGTGTCACGTCGCTTCCGTTTCGACGGTAATGTTTGCTTTCATTGTTCCGCCGTTGCCTGCTCATCCTTATTCCCCCCTCCCTCCCTCTCATCCACCACCGCCCCCCTGCCCCGGAGCGAGCGGAATGCACAAAACCATGTCCATTACTTGTGCGATTTTGGCCCGCGAGCTGGGGAATGCGTTCGGCCGCAGCCTCCGGCGACCCCGGCGTCACTGCGCCATCGCATCGCCCATACTGCCCGGAGCCCAGAGCCCATAGCCCGGAGCCCGGAGCCAGGAGCCAGGAGCCCGGAGCCCGAGGCTTAAGAGCCCAGAGCCCGGAGCCCAGAGCTCAGAGCCCAGAGCTCGGAGCCCAGAGCCCAGAGCCCAGAGCCCAGAGCCCAGAGCCCAGAGCCCGGAGCCAGGAGCCAGGAGCCCGGAGCCCGAGGCTTAAGAGCCCAGAGCCCGGAGCCCGGAGCCCGGACCACCGGAGGCTGATGAGTCGTTGGCCGCGCCATGGCCGCGCGCTGCTGCTGTCGTGCCGCACGAGGTGCTGCACGGGGCACTGGAGTAAATGCTATCAGGAAAAGCTACCAAAATTTGCCATCAGACCTGAGCTGTCAGAATATTTCTGATTTCTGATAAATTTTCGCGCACCTCTGATAGCGAACTTCTGATAGCATTGCCCTGATAGAAAAGTTCTGATAGCTGTAGTTGAATCTCTGAAAGCAATATGCTGCTCACAGTATTTTCTGACAGTTCAAAACATTTTGAGAGCATTTTATCAGTGACACGATTACTTAAGAGTCGCGCTAAAATTGTCATTAGGAAGTGAAAACCGAGTCTTATCCAAATCCGCAGTCAGATTTGAGCTACCACGCACCGTTCTCGAGATGCCAGAAAAAAGTGTCGGATTTTGATAAAATTAAAATGGCCCTAGTAAATTAGCAAACTGATGTCGCATACCAAATTTCAACCAGAAATTCCGAGTAGTTTCGGTTTTATGGCCCTGTCAAAATCAAAGTTTTCAGAACATTCTGACAGCGTTGTCTCTGAAAGCAGACTTCTGATACCTTACGCTGGAAGCAAACTGCTTTCAGGCTATCAGGAGAGCTACCAGCATAACCTATCAGAGATCAGAATAGCTTTCAGAAAGCAGAAATGCTATCATAAAATGCTTTCAGAAACCCAGAAAAGCTATCAGAAACTCAGATAAGCTATCAGACAATCAGCAAAGCAACCAGGTAATCAGGAGATTTATCAGGCTATCAGGAAAGCTATCAGGTAATCAGAAAAGCTATCAGGTAATCAGAAATCCTATCAGAAATTGCTGATAGAATTTCTGATTTCCTGATAGAATTTACACCAGTGGGGAATGGCGCGTGGAATGACACCCCCCCCCCTCCCCCGCGAAGGACTGCAAGGGTCAACAGCTTCCAATTTTCATTCTGCGAATCTGCTGGCGTTCTCTGCAGGAACATAGCGGATGAAGTCCTAAGCTAGGCTGGTCTAGCTCTGTCCTCAGCTCAGCTATCCACTCTCAGGAACCTAAACTTGAATCGACTAAGGAAGGTTCGTGCTTCGATTCAACTAATTTTATGTTCAATCGAAACAGAATTTTGATCAAGGAGATTCCTTTGTCGATTCATTTTCATTTTTCTGAGAGTGTCGGCGGGACTGTATAAAAAATACGAGGGGTGCATCCAATGGTGAAGTCCTCGGCCTCGGCCAAGTTGGTCGAGAAGACGTTCACAGCGCTGCCGGGCTGACGGGGCTGGTACTGAGGGAACAAGAACAGGTGCGCTCCCCCTCCCGGCGGCGGTCCTGGTGGTCGTGGTGGTCCTTGTGGCCCTAGTGGCCCTGGTGGTCCTGGTGGTCGTGGTGATCGTGGTGGTCCTGGTGGTCCTTGTGGCCCTAGTGGCCCTGGTGGTCGTGGTGGTCCTTGTGGCCCTAGTGGCCCTGGTGGTCCTGGTGGTCGTGGTGGTCGTGGTGGTCGTGGTGGTCGTGGTGGTCCTGGTGGTCCTGGTGGTCCTGATGGCCCTAGTGGCCCTGGTGGCCCTGGTGGTCCTGGTGGACCTCTGATGGTCGTGGCGTTGCTGGTAGCCCCAGGTCTGTGGTCTCTCTCAACCCCCAGCAGCGCAAGAGGTAGTGTTTACTGTTTTGCATGAAATATGAGTACACCTACTTTATGCCCGGCTCCGAGCGCCCGGGAGGTACGTAGGGAGTAGGGACACAGAGGAGGACGGCATGAGGAACTCGACGTCCAATATTACCCAGTCCTACCCTTCTACGCCCTCTACCCGGCCTCTCCTGCCTGCCTATCTCTGCCCCCTCCCCCCTCTCTGTCTCTCTTTTCTCTCTCCCTCCATCCCTCCGTCGCAGGACTCGGGGTACGGAGTGCATTGATATGGAGAAGCACACATCGGGAATGCATGCATATTGTATTTGGGAACGGCAGGCAGCGTAGACAGCACAGGCAGCGTAGGCAGCGTAGGCAGCACAGGCAACACAGGCAGCGTAGCACAGGCAGCGCAGACAGCGCAGGCAGCGCTCACGTCGCGCCCCCAAACCACTCTTCCCCCCCCCCCCCCTTCTCCTCCTTCGCCGTGTGTAGCGTTTTCCGGTCCACGTGCATGCTTTTTGTCCCCGTCCAATCCTCTAGTTCGTAACCAGACCGGAAGTAATGGCAGTGATTGTGTGGGAGGGATGTGCGGCTGGGCCCCGGCCCGGACAGAGGTGGACTGGACAGTGGGCAGCGGAGCAGCGGATAGAGCAGCAGGGCGGAGTACGACGGCGTCCGGCGGCGCCCGGCCACAGAGTTCAATCAGATGAGCTCGGGCGGGCCGCCACAGGCATGGAGAACGGAGAACAGACTCGTTCCTTGAGTATTGAAAGAAGTTTGCTGTGTGAGAATAACGTGTTGAGGTACAAGTAAGATTGATTGTTAATGTTAGTTCGAACGTGAAACATAAGATTAAAATTAATATTTTGAGGTAGTCTTTTGCGCTCTTGCTACTCAACGTCACCTCGGTCGGAAAATTTTGACTCTGGCTTGTGTGAATATTGTGAGCATTGGCCTTCCCTGCCATAGGTTTGGATAGGTTACGTTAGTTTCACGCCTCATAGCGGTCTCGGTGCTGGTGGTGACACCATTGAAGCAAAGAATGACTAAAAAGTAGACCAGGTAGACCAAGGTAGACCAAGTAGACTAAAAATCGTTCTCGCCATGGGATCTCTATGAAAGCTCGTGTCGTGTCAGTCATGAAGTAAGAATCTTGCGATGATGGTGGTGAGGATGAAGACGTCCGGGGAAGGCGTCGAGCGTGGCCGTGGGGTGTCCGTTCCGTGTCCATGGCGTGCCGCGGCGCAGCACGGCGCAGCACGGCGCAGCACGGCGCAGCACGGCGCAGCACGGCGCAGCACGGCGCAGCACGGCGCAGCACGGCGCAGCACGGCGCAGCACGGCGCAGCACGGCGCAGCACGGCGCAGCACGGCGCAGCACGGCGCAGCACGGCGCAGCACGGCGCAGCACGGCGCATAGCAGGCCGAAACAATTAATCTCCCCGACAAACTTGCCAGCGAAACTAACAGGGGGGATCAGCCCCTGATCGGCTGGCCGCACCGCACCGCACCGCGCGCGCGAACGGACAAACATTTTCATCAAAACTTAAACAGCGCAATTTCACGCGATCACGGACTAATACCGGCGCCTTCCCTCCGCGCTGTCGGCAACCTCACGCGCCCCGAGAGTCCCAGAGGGGCTGAGGGGACGAGGGGACGAGGGCACGAGCGCCTGCGACTGCCAGGGTAGGCCAGCCCGCACGACACACGTACATTGCACAAGTCGTGGCGGCCTACCCACCAGGCGTCGTGAGATGCTGATGCTAATGTCAGCAGTGTGCTAGGCAGGCTAAATTAGGCGCTGTGCCCCTGCTGCGTGCTGCGACTGTTCCGCGGAGGTGGCCTCATTCGGGAGGTACAGCTGTGCGCGGGTAGACACGAGACAGTGTGCATGAGTGTGCTACGCGAGGGAGGGGAGAGGGGAAGGGAGGGGGTGAGGGTCGGTACCTACTTACCATGAAATGAGTGCGCACCGAGGGAGCGAGGTGGGGAGGAAGAGGGTAGCAGGGATGTGTGACATCTCGCACACGACCAACCCCCGGGGCCCTGGCCGTACCCCACCCCACCCCGCTAGGGCGGAACACGGGTAACGGAACCCCCCCGAGCCCCGGGTGCCCAGCCCGGGCGCTGCCGGTCCGGTCAACGACCACAGCAGCTCTGCAGAGCAGGGCGGGGCCGTGGGGCCGCGGGGAGGGGGTTGGTGGGGTGCGAGTGGCCTCAATTCCGGGACGGCGCGAGGGAATTGTGAATTCGCGCTGTACTGTAGGGGTGGCGGGTGTTGGCTGGGGGAGCTCGGCGGTTGTATTTACCCCTTTTAGGTCCTTCTCGAGCAGGCGCTTTACCGTGGGTGCGAGGGGGATAAAAACCCCAAGACCGGCAGACAAAACCCGCATAACAAACGTAGGCAAATGTAGGCAATAGGTGCGACAACCCCATCCCCCCATCCCCCCATCCCCCTCCCCCACAAGCCATTCTAGTTACGCGCCTGGGCGGAGTACAGCCCATAAAAAAGACAACTCGCAGTCGGCACGGGACCCGTTCCCGTTGGACGCCGGCCCGACCCCATGGGTCGGTGGTAGGTACCAACCCCAATCCTGATCGAAATTCGTGGAGGAAGGTCATGAACTCAAATCCTTCGCGTGAATTTTGTTTAGGAAGACGACCCTTTGACGGACGAGCCTGTTCGGGGTACCTAGGCTTTTCCGACAGTTTCCCGAGCATGGTGCCATCGGCCCGCCAGTATAACCCCGAGTTTGCTGCATAGCTCCGCTCAGATCTGGGCTGCAGGTTTTGAGGCCGCAGCAGCGTTCGTGCAAAAGGATCGGGGGTTCCCTGGTAAAGCGGGGCGGTGGTGGTCCGGGCTGGGCTGGGCTGGCGCTGTAATCAAACAGGAGTGAGGTCCCGCCCGTGGCGGGGAGGGGCAGAGCCGGCAGAGCCGGGCCGGGCTGGAGGGAGCGCGCGGTGAATTTTCCAGAAATCGAATCGTCTGGCGGGGAGTGGTGGGGTAGGGTGTGGGGCTGGGCTGGGCTCTGTGGCTGCTGCAGCCGCGGCTGCCGCGGTGACGGCCTGTCGGGGGGCGGCGGCAGGGCCTTGCTCTCCCCCTCCCCTGCCTCCCCACCACTGTCCCGAACAACCCCTCCACACCGCCCCACCCCAGTCTGCGCGGCATGGACCGCTGCCCCCACCCCTCGCCACCCCTCCGCTCCCTCCCCACGACACCGCAGCGCCACCGCCAGCCAACGCCCTGCCCTGTACTGCCGCGGCCCGGCGTGGATCGTGCGTCGAAAAAAATTTAGGGATGAAAAGCCAACAGCCAAGTTCGCAGAAGCAAAAGCACTGCCCTCTGTCAATATTGAGGCAACGGCAGACACATAGGGACGGCGCTATATCCGCGCGTGTTTCGGGGACTTCATTGTTGTTTAAAACTCAAAGTGATAACAGAGAGCTGCTGAAATACCACTGGCGTACTTCGAACGCGTAATAGCGATTAACAAGAAGTGCGTCACTTCTTTCTTTTGCAATGTCAATGCAGGACTATCGCAGGTTTAAGTGATTTCGGAAGAACTGTGTTCGCAAGAATTCTCGGTGAGCTCTCGGGCCGCGATGGTAAAATTTTACTCAAATGGAAATACGGCCGATTTTCGAACGCGGACCCGGCGTCACGGACAAAGCTGATACCACGCGATTAGCGATCGCAGTGCTGTTCTGTCGCCCTGACCGCACGGAATTGTGGCGTTCGGTGCTCGGCTCGGCGCAGTGGAAAAGCTGCGGCAAAGGCAAAGCCACCGGTGGATGCTGTGGAGTGGAGCAGCAGACAGCCGCTGTCACGCCCCCCCCCCCTCACACCTGCACCTGCATCGGCGCTCCGCTGCCCGGGTCGATACGCCACTCCCCTCCGCTCCCCTAAAACCCTCCCTTCGTACCCAAACCCTCCCCTCGGGCCTCCAGTCCGCAGCCGAGGGCCCAGCCCTAGCCGCGTCCCGCACCCCGCCGCTCGCCAGCCCCGGCCCGGCCCTTGCGGTGGGTTTCGGACCCTTCTCGACGTGGTCATAACATCAGCCACCGCCCTCCACGGCCCTGCGTCCTGGCTGCGACCCTGCGGCCCTGCGGCCCTGCGGCCCTGCGGCCCTGCGGAGCTGCGACCCTGCGACCCCGCGGCCCCGCGACCCTGCGGCCCTGCGGCCCTGCGGCCCTGCGGCCCTGCGGCCCTGCGGCCCTGCGGCCCCGCGACCCTGCGGCCCTGCGGCCCTGCGGCCCTGCGGCCCTGCGACCCTGCGACCCTGCGGCCCTGCGGCCCTGTGGCCCTGCCCTGGCCTCCCCGCACCGCAACACTTGACTTTCCACCTCTCCGCGCCCGGCCAGCGAGGCCAGCGCCAGCGAGCGCTGCTCCGCTCTATGAAGCCGGAAAATGGGGGATACCACAACCGGTCGATGAGAGAGAGAGAGAGAGAGAGAGAGAGAGAGAGAGAGAGAGAGAGAGAGAGAGAGAGAGAGAGAGAGAGAGAGAGAGAGAGAGAGAGAGAGAGAGAGAGAGAGAGAGAGAGAGAGAGAGAGAGAGAGAGAGAGAGAGAGAGAGAGAGAGAGAGATACAGAGACCGTCCGAGACAGACGGGAGCGCAAGTGGTATAAGCGAGGGTGGAATAAAAAGAGCGCAACCTTGGCTTCCCCATTCCATTCCCTTCTTACTCACCCGCTGCGTGCTGCCTACCGAAATCCCAGAAGAAGAAGAAGAAGAAAAGGAGAGAATTATCGCAAGGCCACCCGGAAAGTCGGTGGCATTGTGCCCAGCGCGGGCAGCGCGGGCCTGCGGGATCACAAAGCTCCCGGAGTGGCAAGGATGGCGACGCACTGCAACTGCATGCGAAGAACAAGTCCTGGGAATTCATTTTCTGCACGCACGCACGCACGCACGCACGCACGCACACACACACACATACAACCTCGCACCATCCTGTCTCTTTCTCAAAACGCGCACAGAAACGCAAACACACACACACACACACACATTGGGAGATGAAATATAAGAAGTGGAGACTGGAGACTCGAACCCTCGGCGTTCATCACTGTTTTTTTTTTAAACGGAAAGTTGGCGCCCCTCAGCGCCGCTCTTGGCACAGCAGCCGTGCAGTTTTGCTGCGCACACCACCCTTAGGGCCCCGTGGGCGTGGCGTGGTGAGTCCCCCCCCCCCCCCCCCCCCCCCCGGTCGCTTCACAGCGCACAGAGAGGAACGACCTTGTGGCCCGCTATGACAGATACACTGCGCACCGAGAGGAGGGTACCGCTCGAGTTTATAGGGTTGGGAAGAGCAGATAGGACCTTCCCCAATTTTGTAAATGGGTTACATAAAAGCGATATTATTTTCTTTTTAATCTAATATTTTTTTACCACATCTTCTTTTGCCTGGTGGTCATAGCAAAATGTATCTCATGTTGTGCGTGGGGCTCTGGCTGCTCTCGCTGGCTCTGACCCACATTGCCCCACGGCAGCCTCGGGAGCTCGGTGCGCCATGGGCACGGGCACTGAGGTCATGACGCGCGGAGCAGGGGTAGTATTTAGCTCAGCCGCGGCGGGCACAGGAGCAGCGCAGAGCGGAGCCGAGCACGCATCAAATATGTTAAAGCGGAGGCGACCTAGTTTTCTGTCATGCGCGCGCACACACACACACACACACACACACACACACACACATGGATGTGGCGGTGGATGCGGCTCACAAGTGTGCCCCACGAAATGATTAATACAGAGCATCGAAGTTTGTTCTATCCGTGCCGCATCACCGCTGCAATCAAACTGTTTCGATACTCACCCCAGAACTTCGGACTGGCTAACCAGAAACTTTGATTCTAGTGCTGATGCGGCACGGATAGAACATTACTTCGATGCCCACACCACACCCAGAATTTTGATTCCCAGTTCAAACCATATTTTTCAGCGCACGAGGAAGCACGTACTATTCTAACAACGGATTCGGAGAACGATACAGAAAGTGCCGAAGAGTGACGAGGAAGCAAAAGTAGCCCGCACCCGCTCTGCAGAGGGTACGGGTGCCCCCGCTGCCCCGCCCGGTTCTTGTCCGCGACCTCGTCGGAAGTGTTACAGAGGCGAGTCCTCGTCAGATCCAGGTCAGGTCACGCTCGGCTCGTCTCGGCTCGGCTCGGCTCCGCTATCCTCATCCCCGTCTCCTCTCTGCATCCCACCGCTGTGCTGCAGCAAAGCCTTCAGGCAGCGCCCTCTACCGGCTGCACCGGGGGTAGGGGTGGGGGTGGAAACCCCTTCTCATCTCACCGCCCTCTGCTTTGTCCCCGTCGTGTCCATGGCCTTATTTTTTAGTGCAACGCCCATAATTTCGGGGCACTGCTGGCGAGGTCACCACTGCTGCTGCTGCTGTAGCTGCTGGAACTGCTGCTGCTGTGGCCAGGCCGGGCGATCGGGGCACTAAATTCTGGATGCGATTACACTCCCGTTTCCACGGATAACAGTATTTTGGGGCGCAAGAATCATACTCTAAAGTATAAGCTTCTTCGTGGAAAAGTCTGAACTCTTACTCCAGTATTTTTGAGTCGATTGGAGAATCGGTGGCGCTGCTTGACAAAAACTGAGGGCAGTGTGCAGCTGGGGCCGCTGACCTGCTGAGGTTGCCATACCGCCACACCCTTCCAACGCAATCCAATTGCAAGCGCCGCCGCCCCAGCCGCCCCCGCCGCCCCCGCTGCACCGCACCGCCAGCATCCCCTCCCCGCACCCTCCCCGGCCGGCTGCCGCAGTCCCCGGGGTGGTGGGGGCGACAGACTTTTGCTGCAGCCTGTACCGAGTGCACCCCGCCGCCGCTGCCGCCGCTGCAGGGGGAGGCGGGCAGGCTCGATGCAGACCTGACCGCCGCCACAGTCAATGCCTTGCACCGCATGTGGTTGGGGTTGGGCCCCGGGCAGCCCCGGGACATGACATGGGTGCAGGCATGGAACTCCTGCGACGCTCATGTCTGCCGGTTGTTCACACCACAAGTTTTGCCTCTGGCTCTGGGGCTTTATCCCTGGTGTTGCAACCAGACAAATAACAAGACAGGCATGGAGAACACTTTAGCGTTTCGAGGACAGACTCGTTCTTTGAGCTTTGAAGGAAAGTAAGGTTTTTCGAAATTTTCATAATTTGATGTTTTTGGTTCTCATATTTACGAACAATTTCTGTACAATCAGTATTTGTGATTTTTTTTTAATTCTGTGTTTTTCTCGCGTCTTAACTGGACTTAGCCACTGATCTATTACTCCGAGCGCTGCAGAGTACGCGAAAAGTGATTGTTGACTGCGGGCGACGGCTGGTCCCAAGACAAACTTCCACCGATCTGCAGTCTCTAAATACGATTTTTTGTTTTGTTTTTTGTTTTTCAGAAATCTAACATGTCATTTTCGAAACTAGATCAACGCCCAGCCAAAACTCCCCCAAAACAGAATCCCTCCGTTACGCAGTTTTCGAGATGAATCGGGGTCTTAACTGACAGGGCGAGCGCAATACTCGTTCTTTTTTTTGCTTCTACGTCATAGTCGTAGAAGAGGAAGCAAAGAACGAGTAAAAAGCAGAGTGTTGGGCGGGCCCAAGTGTTCCCGGCACTGCACTTCTCTCTAAAAACAGAATAAGGGGAGGGCGTTGCACACGCCTGACGGCAACACACAGTCCACCCGCCCTGAGCACACGTGTGTCTCACAGCGCGCCTGTGGCATAGGCAACCCCAACACACTCGTGCGCGCGGGAAGTATACCCTCGAAACTGCAGGCGCTTTCTGTGTCTCGGGAAGCACACCAAAGTTATTTCTTATTTTTTAATGCGGCTACAAGGAGCCGGGATGGAGCGGAGCGGCAGCATGGAGTTGATCTCATCAGGTTACGTTGTGCTCTTCTTGCAGGCGGCGCCCCGCTGCCCCTCACCTCTCAGTCTAGTTAGTTGTTTCTTTCCAGCGAGCAAAGCAAACAAAATCAAAGATTCTGCTGCCGGCAGCGACGGAGCAAGGAGAGCCCGCCGGCCTCCTCACACATTAGCCCTCCCCTACCCTTCCCCCACCAGATCGATACGTGCATTAACTGCATGCCGCCTCCTCCCCTGGCCGCCCGCCCCTCCCCTCCCGCGCCATGACAGGCGGTACGAAAACATACAGTGGAAACACCGAGAGCCAAACGAGTTATCTGCGACATTGCCGAGATACAAAACAAAAAACCGCACGCCAACATCGAACGTCGATTAGAGACTTTGGCCCATCCGCACAGTATGCGAAAGGCCGCCAGCACCGCCAGGTTAGGCAGAACACAGAACACGAAGCAGGAATGAAGGGCGTCGTTAAATAAAGTGGCCTATTTGGGGTCACGTGGTACGTGAGCGTCCTAATGGGCCTCACCTGACTCCCCGAGGAGAATCGCTCCACTTGCCCGCGAGCACCTCATTATTCCGTCTCTTTCTCTCTCCTCGCTCCTCCGGGAGCTTCAGCTTCAAGGCTCTCCACATAGCACTTCGAGGATTTTCATTTTTATTTTTCTTCACGCTTTTATAATTATTTCCCTTTTCCCGCCGCCAGAAGTGCGCCGGCTCTGATGCTGCCGGAAGTGTACTTTGGGGCAGAGTTGGGGAGCGTAAGCGGGGAGGGAAGGCGGTGTGGGCGCCTGCCAGCCCTGCCAGCCACGAGCCACAGGGGCGTTTATGAGATGACGCCACGTAGAAATGTGGCAGGCATGGCGGCAGCGGGGGGAGGGCGGGGGGGGGCACCAGGTGGGCAAAGAGAGGGGCCCGGCAAGGGGTGAACGGGGAGAAACGAGGAAAGGGGGGGGGGGGGGGAGGCGCTCAATTACACTATGCAGGCACACACAGGGCCGTGCACCACGCAGCGCCCCGCCCCGCCCGGGCCCAGCCCCGCCCCGGTGCGACACGCCGACGCCAGCAGAGCTCGGCTCGGCTCGGCTCCGCTCCGCTACCGCAAGCGGCCGACGGGGCTTCCAGTCCCTTGCGGCCAAAAGCTCTCGCGGCGTGTCAAGGTCAGTTCCCCTCCACACACTTACACACACGCACACACACACACACACACATTCACACTCGAACTTGTTCCGAACATTGGACCGAACAGTCGTTTCTGTCGAGACTTTGGCGTAAGCAACAACAGGGCCCCTTCAGCAAGCACGGAGAGTCCCCGTGAGGGGAAGGACGAGGCGCCTGGTTGGTAGGCAACCCATCCGTCGTGGCTGTCGGGGGTGAGTAGGGGGCTGCCTATCCTGCAGGCGGCGTCCCTCGCTTCACAAGTGAACTGCTTGAACGGGGAAGGAGCACGCGCCGCAACAGACCGGGACAGGCATTAACTAGCCAGATTGAAACAATGCTTGCCAGGAATCTCACGTAGAATGAGGATTCGTTGTCACAACAAAGACTCGTTGATAAGCAATAAGTTTGGTTGTGGTAACTAAAATTTCGAGTTGAGGGAACTACGTTGTTAGTTGCACCAGCGAAAATGTAGCTCTCGCAACAAGATTTGTTGCTTGTCCCAAAATCGAACTCAACATTTTTCTGTGTCATTGGCTACACAAGCATTTCGTTTTTTGTGTTTTTTTACCCCCCCCCCCCCCCTCCGGGGGGGGGGGGGGGCTATGCTGGGTTTTGAGTGGAGCCAACGCAACTATGGAAAAACGTGTTTCGGGTCGGGACCCGAGGACGGAGGGGTCTTCGGTGCACTGAACAGGCCTTGGACTTGAGTTGTTCTCGCGACGACCTCTGCGAGGCCATCCATCACCGGGCGCCGAGGTGGGGAGTGGGGAGGGGCGCCTTGGCGGGGCAGCGCGTATATTTCATTTCAGAACGAGAAGAAAGTCGTAATCCAAACGAGCTGCCAATACGCGAGAAGGAGCGCGGCAAACAAATCATAAATGAGGCATGCGTCTCTTCGCGCGAGAAATGCAGCGACCGGGACGAGCCAAGCCGCACCGGGGATACAGTACTGCTTTTCACTCGCTCTGCTGCGGTGACGTCAGCTGGACGATATCCTCCCTCGGGAATTCCAGGCCGATAACAACTCGACTCCGCGGTGCTCCTGCGGTACTCAAAAACGCGGCAGTCCTGTCGTCCGGTCCTGCAAGGGCCCTCAGCGCCGCAGGGCTCCGCAGGGCGCCGCAGGGCGACCACCCACCCTTACTGAGTGCAGAAAGAAAACGGAGAGAGAGAGAGAGATGAAAGCGCGACACACAATAGAGTTCCAAAAAGTTCTCTCCCGGAGCTCGGAGGCAGGAGAGGGGGAGGGGGTGGTGGTAAGGGGTGTGAATCCGCTGGCCACTGGCCGCTGGCCGGGCGGGGTGTAGAGACACGCCCTAACAACAACGCTTCTATTCCATTTTTCATTTCCCGGTGGGCGGCTTCCCTTTATGCATGTATGAGACGTTGTAATGATGATCCTGTCGGCGAGGGAGTGTTGTGTGCCTCCTCTCGGTCACAGCAGCAACAGAAGAGAGTCTATACTGTTTTCGAAATTGAAATACTGCGTTTATTACAAAGAAATAGTGATACACTTCTCTACAGGACGTACTGGGCACCTTATTGAAAAATTAGTTTGTAGCACAGGGTACTGCAAACAGTTTGTGATAACGGTTCCATTACGTCTTTCGGAGGGTGTATCATTATTCATTGCAATAACAATTTGTATGGCAATTTTAGATACAGTGGTCTCTACTACAAACTAGTTAATACAAAATTATCGTTAGTAACAGGAAGCAGAACAAGAAGATCAAGGGGAACCCTTGCAAAGGAAGAAAAACGCGAGATTGAGAGATATGGGGGTGGAAGCGAGAGAGAGAGAGAGAGAGAGAGAGAGAGAGAGAGAGAGAGAGAGAGAGAGAGAGAGAGAGAGAGAGAGAGAGAGAGAGAGAGAGAGAGAGAGAGAGAGAGAGAGAGAGAGAGAGAGGGAGTAGGGGGAAAGTGATATGGGGGAGCAAGGTGGGTGGTGGGTGAAAAGGAAGAAGGAATAAACGGGAGAGGAGAGAAAGGAAAACTGTTTGTTTTAATTTGTGGGAATGTGCCGGCTGTTTCTCCGCCGTCGCACGAGTTCTGCCATTTACGCCGAAGGCGAAGATAACTTTTTCGTTTCGTTTTTACCATCCACGCAGGCCTTTTCATAATGCTCTCCCATTTTTATATTTTCAGACGGGAAGGGGGAGCAGAGGACAAATGAAAATCTAGTATCGATCCCTCACCTCTCTGCGAAAGAGGTGGAAAATGTGGGACCGCGCAGTGCACAGCCCTGCCCTGAGGCTTTGTGTTTCGTGTGCGGTGGTGGAGGTGGTGCTGGTGGTAATGATGATGTTGTTGATGATGATGAACTCGGGCTCCCTGTGACATCTCTGCTGTGACGGGCTATGACAGGCAGAATACATTTTCATGTTTAGAGAGAGAGGCCGCTGTTGGACGAGTGGGCGGGTGGGTGTCCGGGGCAGCCGTGCCGGGCTCAGCCGCTCTCCGCCTCACAGACTGACTGGCTGGCTATCTGATTGATGGCGGCCTCCAGCATCCCTGGCCTGCCTGGGGAAGTGCTTATTTCGCAGTGCGGCCTGGCGAACTCTCCCGCAGCCCGACGAATCAAGCCGGCTGCCCCCCCCCCCCCGCCAGCCCCCCCCCCCCAGCCCCCTGAAGCCCCAGCTCGTTTCAACCCCGCAGGGGGTCGCCGGGGGAAGCGAAGGGGGCAAGAGAGCATTGCTGCGCTTGGCTCGGACCGAAGGGCGGCGGCAGACAGGATGACACGACCCCTCCCGCCCCCACAGCGCCGCCCCTACGCCCCCAGGGGAGCCGCCCCCGCGGCCATAGCATCGGCCCATCGGCCATCAGCGACCAGCCCGACTTCGCCCGCCCATTCCGTCGCTCGAGTGAGAAATGATGCGTCGAAATGACGTCGATCCGACGCCGAATGGGCGCTATTTACGTCGTGTCGTACGATCGTCGGCAGACTGCCGCGACGAGCCGGGCCGCCGGGGGCCGTGTCGGGGGAGTGCAATCGGAAGGGCTGGGCGGGCTGTGCTGCCGTGGATGAGTGGGGCGGGGCGGGGCGGGGCGGGGAGGGGCGGGGCACAGCGGCGCAGCGGCGCAGCCTGGCCAGTGATTGAATCGCGGGGCGAACACGACAAGTGAAGCCGGCCGTAGAATCGCCCATCGCCACCCCCCCCCCCCCCTGTCGCCTCCTCGTTAGCGCCGGGTCGTCGTCGGCCCCCGTCGCCTTGTCGCTGTCAAGTGGTGAGCGACGTCTCTCTGAGGCAGCGGCAGCGGCAGCGGCAGCGGCAGCGGCAGCGGCAGCGGCAGCGGCAGCGGCAGCGGCAGCGGCAGCGGCAGCGGCAGCGGCAGCGGCAGCGGCAGCGGCAGCGGCAGCGGCAGCGGCAGCGGCAGCGGCAGCGGCAGCGGCAGCGGCAGCGGCAGCGGCAGCAGCAGCGGCAGCGGCAGCCGCAGCACGAGCTGCGGACCAGCTGCGCTTGGCTGTGGTGGGACGGGACGGCCGGTTGTCGAAGCTCGCGTAGCGCCGTGAGGGTAGGCCGCACCGGAGCCCGTCGCGCCGGGCGGCGCTGCGTGCTGCCTACCTGTCGGGCGCTCGCTGCTCCGCTCCGCTCCTCTGAGCTCGACGGGGGTCTCGTTATTGTAGTTTGCTAACGCATCGCGATCGCATGCCAGGGCCGCTCGGGCGTGGCGGCTGCGTCTGATGCTGCCCGCCTTTGATGTCCGAAGTGCGGGGCGGGCCGAGGGTTAAAGCCCTCCCCTGTGCCCCTCCCCCTCGGTCCGGCCAGCGGCGGCCACCCACCCCGCTGTCAGCGCACAGGGCCTAGACCCGGCCGCCGCGCCGCCGCCGCGCTGCCGCCGGTAGAGTCGTTTCGCACGCCGCCGACAAAATTTGGCGTGCGGGCTTTCTGAAGCCCAAACTTTGAAAGACAGGAGTGAAATTTTCGAGTCGAGATAGACTAGCAAGGCAAGGGGATAGGAAGCAGATGATACCAACTCTAAATGTCTCCCAGATTCTTAAGGGTTCAGAAAGTTATGAAAAGAAAGTCTTAATTGTGTGTCTGTGAAAGCAGAACTTATCTTTTTTTTTTTTTTTTTTTTTTTTTGCGTTGTAGTTAGTTTGTGTCTATCATAAGGGAGAGCAAAAGATGAAAGGAAGGAACACCTTCCTGAGGTAAATCTGTTTATCGGAAATTTTTCTTCGGTTTGGCAACTTCAGGTACATAAAAATAGGGCCTATAATCTGCTCACTCGAAGGCAAGCCCAGCCGGCGGAGTCCTGGCTTCTGGACAACAGTGCGACCGAGCAGTGTGCGACGGCACGGGGCGCTACCAGTGAGACACGATGGTACTCCACTGAACATACAGGGTTCGATATGGGGATAATTATAAGGTCCAAACGAACCCAACAAAAATAAACTTAAACAGACTTATTTTATTGTTTCCGTTCAGTGTAGTAGGAGCGGCCCCTGCAAGTTAGTTGCGTTGCAACAGTCTTGCTTTTGAGCAGAGAAGTTGTGGTCCGCTCGGCAGTGCTGTGGCCGGCTGTGGCTCCTGCACCTGCACCGGCAGTTTGACGGACATGTCATCCTGGAATCATCGCCTGTCACGTACAATGCGGAAGGGCGTTGCGTATGGCGCTGTGCATGGCGCATGGTGGGGCCGCAGGGCGAGAACGGCAGGCCCCACAGGGCCGAGGGCGTGCCGGTGCCGGGGCTAGAGCCGGGGCGAGCCCAGTCGTGCGAGGAGGGGAGCCAATTCACCAGGAATGCGCGCCTCTTCTTCGCGACTAAGCTTTCCTTACCTGCCTTCCCTGCTTGCCTCTCTCCCTCCCTTTCTTCTCTTTCACTCTCTCTCTCTCTCTCTCTCTCTCTCTCTCTCTCTCTCTCTCTCTCTCTCTCTCTCTCTCTCTCTCTCTCTCTCTCCCTCTCTCTCTATCTGTCCTTCCGTCCTTCCCCTCCTTCGTCGCGGAAGGCTTTCGCCGATATGCTTTCGTTCCGAGCGATACAGGCAGCAGCAGCAGCAGCAGCAGCAGCAGCAGCAGCAGCAGCAGCAGCAGCAGCAGCAGCAGCAGCAGCAGCAGCAGCAGCAGCAGCAGCAGCAGCAGCAGAAGCAGCAGCAGCAGCAGCAGCAGCGCAGGCTGCGCAGGCTTCCTCCCTCTTCGCGCCTTTCTTCTGCCGTTGTTTACCGCCGCCGGAGTGCTGCGAAGTATGAATGAACAACAGTTTAGATTAAATAAGAAAAAGAATTCCCTCCTTCTGCCTTTTTTGCAACCCCCTCCCCCCCCCTCTCTCTCTCTCTCTCTCTCTCTCTCTCTCTCTCTCTCTCTCTCTGCGTTGGCATTACGTCGCCTAGAGTGAGATAGAGAGCTGCTGTATGCCGGCGCTCGGCGGTCCGCTTTTGCGCTTCCTTTCAGTGCGAGACGAGGCGCGGGTCTGGAGCTTTATCACCTTAATTGGAGTAGAGGCCGAGGAGTGGAGCGCACCAGCGCACCTGACACCGGCGTGGCGGTGCGTGGCGTGGCGGCGCGGCCTGTGGCGCCCTGCCGCCATAAACGTCGGCTGGGGTGAAGAACGGCGGCGGAGTTTCATGCCGCTTATTTTGGGCAGCTCTTTAGGAAGATGGCGCGGCGGCGGTGTCCGGCGTCTCGGTGTGTGTGGCCAAGCGTGTACAGAGCCAAACTCTGAAACTCGGAATCGCAGATTCGACTCCACCTAAGTGCGTTCGTCGGGCTGGGTGTTCGTCGAAACGTTTTGATTTTTCTTTGTCACGGTGCAATATTTTGGAGCGGTGTCTCGATCTTGTCTCGAGGACGTCCCACGTCCCACCCTTCTTGTCTTGGGAAAGGCTCGCGATTGTCTCCAGGATATCTCAACAGTGTCTGCAGGATGGCTCCGCTCTGACTCGAGCGTGTCTCTCGCACGACTCTTGGTTGTCTGGTGAATACCTGGAGAAGGTCTCCAAATACTCTCGTCGTTGTCTCCACAGACGGTAAATGAAGACATCGCTGATACCGCCCTGAGACACTCGGCGTTGTCTCGAAATACTCTCCAAATACCCTCGTCGTTGTCTCCACAGACGGTGAAGACATCGCTGATACCGCCCTGAGACACTCGGCGTTGTCTCGAAACTGTCTGCGTGATGGGTCCGAGTAAGTCTCAAAAGTGTCTCCGGTGGAGACATTCTCAAGACATCGCTGATCTACCTTTTTTTGTACGAGTAACTATGCAAGATTTAAGAATATCGTGCTTGACTCAAGTATACCCACACGTTATGCTTGCAACAAGCTTCATATGATTGCAACAAGCATCATGTACTTTGATTTAAAAAACTCCGACAAGAATCTTCAATCTTCATGCACAACTTGCATTAGGTCAAGCAATTATTTTTAAAAGTGTGGGTGTGATGATACACCACTTCATCAACGGCAGGCGAAACGCACAGGTGCGTGAGAGTCGAGTCGTATCCGGATACACAAGAAGAACGCAATCACCTCATATGTGGTGGGGGCAACACTAGAAATCGTGCCGTTTGCTTCGAGACTGGAGTGGGCTGGGAGTGGTGCGGGTGCTGGGAGCCGCGGGCAACAGGGACGCCACCAGAGGGCAGCCCGAGGAACCCGCCCCGCACCGTCTAGACAGAAGGGCAACGTAAAGTTTCTCTCTCTCTCTCTCTCTCTCTCTCTCTCTCTCTCTCTCTCTCTCTCTCTTTCTCTCTCTCTGTCTTTTTCTGTCTCTCTCTGTCTTTCTCTGTCTCTCTCTGTCACTCTCTTTGTACCTATCTGTCTCTATCTCTCTTTATCTTTGCAACGTCGCCTGCCCCTCTCGTTCCTCTCCCTCATTCGAGCAAGGCTCCTTCGTCGCTCGCTTTGCCATCTGAAAAGGCGGCAAATCTCGCGAGTGTTTGCCTGGCTTTTCCGTCTTCCAAATGGTATTATGAAGATATAGAAAGGAGCCCCCCCCCCCCTCAGACCAGACAGGCTCGCAGTAAGAAGGCTATTCGCCTTACTGCAGCGGCTCAGCAGCTCAGCCAGGCTCCAGGCTCCACCGGGTTTGGTTCTCTCCGTTCACGTGGAAGCCAGACAGTTGCTGCCCGGCCTCCATCACCGCTCTCAGGCCGCGCCCGCTGATTGGCGGTGTCTATTACCTCGATAGATGGGCGAATATGATTCTGCGGACGCGGCTGCTTCTTGCCGGAGTCCGGTTTTCAATCTGGGCCCCTGGGATGATTCCCCCCCCCCCCCCCTCTCTCGCCTTGGTTGGCTTTCGGCTTTCGCACTGGGGCACCGCCTTTCAACTCGGAAGCTCATTGACGGTTTTGCAAGTCAAGTCCTCAGCCTGTGACGGTCCGGACAGGACGGGACGGGACAACGTTGCGGGGAGTGGTGCGGGGTGGTTTATGCGGAAGCCCCCGTGCGACCCCCCGCGAGGCCCCCCCCCCCCCCCCCCCCCCCCGCCAGGCCGTGCCACGCCGCTCCCTGCCGTGCACTCGGGTGCCTCTTTTCAGTCCGACAAACAGCATCATTAATCATTTCCCCATCAATCCGCCCGGACCAGGCCGTGCCGGGCTCTCTGGCCGGGGCCCTGGCCGTGGCCAGAGCCCCAGAGCCCCGTGGTCTGCCCTCGGGGCCCGCGAGGCCCCCATGGTCCAGCGCGGTTCCATGGTGGGGCCCTCCCCTCCCACCGACACTGCCCCTGGCCGCCGCCCGGCTTTTGGGAGGGTGCGTTGGAAGGGTGCCGCTGAGAGGGGTAGTTTTTGCGCGGACCGTACATGGGATTAGACCTCCCCTGCGCGCTGCGCCAGTCGGCCCGCCGCGCCGCTCTAGACCCCTCCCCTCCCCTCCGTCCATTTCTCTCTCTCTCTTCCTCTCTTCCTCTCTCTTTCTCTCGCCCTCCCTCACTTCTTCCCCCGTTTCTCCTCGTCTCTTCCTCTCTCCTCATCTGTGCCCGGCGTCTCTCTCGCTCTCGAAAACGTCCAGCATCCGCGGTCCTCCTCCCTCCCGCCAGACAAAATCGATTCCGACGCGGAAGGAATGGGAGGTTTAGCGCAAGTCAGCCTCTCCCAACCTCCCCTTCTTCTCACTCTGTCTCTCTCCCTCGCGTCGCATTGTCCTAACCTTGTGCTTCTCTCTCTCTCCCCCCCCCCCTCCTTCCTCTCCCTCTCCCTCTTCCCACATTCGCAGTGAGCGGGGCGTGGCGGGGTGTGGACCGGAGCGGGTCCCCGCCAAAGCGAAGCAGCACTCCCCTAAAATAATGTTTCCAGAGCTTTTGCCTCGGCTCCGCGGGCTCCGTGGGCTCCGTGGGCTCCGTGGGCTCCGTGGGCTCCGTGGGCTCCGTGGGCTCCGTGGGCTCCGTGGGCTCCGTGGGCTCCGTGGGCTCCGTGGGCTCCGTGGGCTCCGTGGGCTCCGTGGGCTCCGTGGGCTCCGTGGGCTCCGTGGGCTCCGTGGGCTCCGCGGGCTCCGCTCGCCTCGCAGGTCCACGCTCTGTCATGACCCCGGCGCTGCGGCTACAGCGGATGCGACCTGTCGTCCCGGAATCTCAGCTAAATCGTCTCTATTTTATACGTTTATCACAAAGATAGAATCATACGTTCGCAATGCAAATTAAATTTTCGTGCACATTTTACTGAATAAGATGGCATTCCAGAAGTATGCGTTCATTTTTGTCAGTGACATGCTATCCAGCATCCAGCCGCCTTTTCTTCTCCTCACGCACGCATACAAGCTTTTTTGAACTATTTATTGGATTTTGTTTTGTGTGTTTTTTTTTTAAGTACGACTACACTAAATCTCACTGCGTGTAAGAAGTAACCAACACGGCATCGAGTGCACCGGGCTGGTTTCATCTTCATCTTCCCATAGCTGACTGCGGCGCTCGGCCCCCGGCCCCTCCTCCTCTCTTCCCCGACGATCCTCGCGAACGAACGCGCGGTCAATGGCCTCAGAATAAACACGAGAGCGGCTCATCGCATCCCCTGGCAGCAGGTTCCAGGGAGCGCTGGGGCCGCTGGAGCCGGGCTGGAGAGGCCCGGAGCTAAGGCGATACAGAACTCGCTCTCTCTAGGGCCCCGCCGCCTCGCCGCCTCGCACACAGCCACTGTTTGCCACCCCATTCGTCTTCCCAGCAGGATTCCGAGGCAGCGCCGGGCAGAGCATCCCTTATGGACCTCGACCAGCCACGCCACGCCACGCCAGGCAGCCTCTATTTCCTTCCCAGCGCTCCTCTCGTCCATTTAGCCAGCGTTGGCCCCCCACCGAATGCCCAGAAGGGGCCCTGTCCGAAAAAACACACACACTCGCCTCCTCCTTCGTTCCCTCTTCTTCATCTGGGTCTCTCTCTCTCTCTCTATCTCTCTCTCTCTCTCTCTCTCTCTCTCTCTCTCTCTCTCTCTCTCTCTCTCTCTCTCTCTCTCTCTCTCTCTCTCTCTCTCTGATTGGCGTCACGTAATTTATGAACGGTCTTGTTCAACTGTGTTATTTTAGTATCCCCCTTCGCTAACGCTCACGCACGTTGGCTGCGCCTGTGAGTCTGAGAGAGAGAGGGAGAGAGGGAGAGAGAGAGAGAGAGAGAGAGAGAGAGAGAGAGAGAGAGAGAGAGAGAGGGAGGGAGATGAGAGAGAGGGAGGGATGAGTGAGTGATTGCGCTGTTCCAATCAGGGGTGCTACAACATGGCGCTGCGCCCGCTGCGCCCGCTGCGCTGTGCTGCGCCGGCCGGACATTAGCACGGCCCGGCACGGCCGTGTTGCCGCGGGGCGGATGATGCCGGCACGATAATGGCGCCCGCTGCCCACCGGCGTTACTATGGCGGCGCAGGTGATCGGACCCGCCCTCTTTTGGCGGATCCCCCTCATGGGCCCCTTGTTTCCTGTTTCGCGAAGCACCGCGGCGATGTGGAGTCAGAGCGCTGCCCCGACGGAGGTTATACCACACAAGCCCCAGGTTTGCCCGCAGGTCGGCGGTGTACGCAGGCGGTGACCGGCAGGTGATCACCAGGTGATCGGCAGGTGATCACCAGGTGATCATCGCTGAGATCCCCCGATTACCAGCGGCTGCCAATATGTCGATAGCAGTTATCACTTTTCCGTTCACAAACGGATTACCTCGCTCGTGTGATTAACGACCGGTTATTGTGCCGCACCGTTGACCAAAACTCGCCCAAATACCACACGCGGGTGATTAGCTCCACTGATTACGCGGCGAATAGGATTACCGTCACCGGACTCAAAATACTGGCCGCACTAGCCGTCGCCGAGCGGTAGCCGGCGGCAGCACCTAGAGAGCCTCCACTGTTTAAAAAAAAATTAAAATGACTGTACTTACGGATATGCCGATGAGCCAGATTCGGCACATGCCGCTCGAAAATAAGTGAAGATATAAATACGCGTTGACAACACTGGGAAGCAGAACACACAGTCCGCTTTTATTTTGTTTGTGTCGAGTTGAGATGTAATAGAGACATATTGTTTTTCCCAACAGAACCCACAATTTTAGGTCAACAGATAAATATTTTGTAGCAACATTTCCACTTCAAATTGCAACATAACATCCGTTTACACAACAGAATAGCCAGATCGAGCAGTTAGTGAGTTTGTTGAGGTCATAGGCTCCGGACTGCACATACGCGCCTATGCGCATCACAGACTGCCGATACTGGTTGACTGTCATATGTTTGGCAATATGGCGCGCTCCGCGGGAACTCGGCCAATGAGCGTCGAGAACGGTTGACGACTCTCACAGTATAGGCTCTCTAGCAGCACCCGGCCCATCCGGGCTGGCTGGTTCCGAAGGCGATAAAACATCATGTCGTGCTGACCGGGGCTGGCTGGCCAGGGCTGCCGGGGCCGGCCGTGTCGGGTGCCGCCGCACTGAGGGATGCCGATGCCCCGGCCCTCCCCGCCCCGCCCCGCCCCGCCCCGCCCTGCCATGCCGTGGCCCCTGCCCATGTCCCCGGCCGTGGCGGTTGCGGTAGGTCTGCCACACTATCGCGCATCGCCCCGCCGTTGGCCCCGCTCGGCACTCATGGCCTGGCACCGCACGACCCGCCCATCTAACGCGACAATAAATTAAAGCAGCCGGAGTGCTCAGTGCGGAGGGGAGGGGGGGGGGGGGGCGGGAGGCTAGCGGCGGGGAGCGCGCACTCTGAGGCGGTGCGGCTGCGGCAGACTTCGTTCGCGCCTGCGGATCGCGGGGTAGGCCAGCCCGCACGGCACGTGTGCTCAACGGGACAGCCTACCCGGCAGGCGCCCCGGCGGCACGCGGCCGGGAGGGTCAGAGAGGAAAAGGGAGAGAGGTACTAGCGAGAGAAAGAGAGAGAGAGAGAGAGAGAGAGAGAGAGAGAGAGAGAGAGAGAGAGAGAGAGAGAGAGAGAGAGAGAGAGAGAGAGAGAGAGAGAGAGAGAGAGAGATTAGCGAGAGAGATACATACTGGCGAGACAGAGCGAGAGAGAGACGCTAGCGAGAGCGAGTGTCAAAGGGCGTCCAACTGATGGAGATAGTAATGCTAGTGGCAGTCCTCCAGGCCCGTCCGCGAACACACACACACACACACACAGATAGAGAGACAGACAGAGAGAGAGAGTGTATTAGCCCATCTCGCGTTAGCTCCTGCGAGGAGAAAGGGAAGGGACAGGGGGACCGGGCCATTCTTTGTTACTCCCGTCCAGTCCGGCGATGTGCTCACTGCCCCATCTGACTTTATCACTTGGCAAACCCCCCTTCCCATCTTCTCTGCCCCCCCCCCCCCTCCCTCTCTTTCTCTCTCTCCCTCTCTGTCTCTCTCAGTTTCTCTCTCTCTCAGTCTCTCTCCCTCTCCAGCCTGACGCCAACATCATCTGTCTCACTCCGTCCGTCCCTCTCTTTTCTTCACGCGTTTCGACCTCTATTTGGACGCTTGAGCCGTGGCGGAGCGGTAACAAGCCTTCGGAGAGAAACTGAGAAATCCGTGTTGCGTTGTGTAAATCCTTCCGACTTTACCCCGCAGACCGCATTACACCACTTGCCTCCAATTTTTCTTTCCGTCCCGTTCTTGTTTCCGAAGTAAAACTATGCTTATCTTTCCTTGAACAGGCAATGCAGACTCCTTGCAAGGAACCCGATGGAGGAACGGCACCGAGCTGAAGACAAACAGACTGGCGAGCAGCGCACCTTCTTGCGTATCATTTGCATGGAATAAACAAGAATAAGGTGAACAGGAGGAGAGAAGAGAGAGAGAACAGGCGAGAATAGCGTAGAGCGAGAGCGAAGAATTAGAGCGCAGGGTGCAAAGGGTTGGACGGAGAAGAGGGGAGGGAGAGAGAGGAGGGCTTTTGTTCAGCGGAACACAATGGCTTATGGAGTCGGGGTGGACACTGTCCATGGGCAAACATTGACAGGCGTGGCCAAACCCAGCGCACCGAGCCGAGGTGGGAGGGGCGGGGCGTAGCGGCAGAGCTCGCCGGGGCGGGGCCGGGCGGGAACCCAGGACAATTGGCCTCCCACTTGTGCTGCCCAGTCCCCCAGCCCCCCCCCCCCCCCCCCCCGGCGCCCCCGGCCGGCCCCGGCCCCTGCCGTGCACCCCGCCATGAAGTACAGTGCCCCCGCTAAACCGTCTGCACGAAGGGCGGCGTCTTGGCCCTACCTGCGTCCTGCGACTGTCACAAGGCACAAGGGCAGTGCAGCGGTGCGGCGGTGCGGTGGTGCCCTCAGCCACCGCCACCACTCGGCGTGTCGTGCTGTTGTGACCGTGCGGGGAGTGCAGGGAACCGCCTGTGGAAATGGAACCCACCCTAGCCGGCAGCAGCCGCCAGCCGCCAGTCAATGACCGCGGCCGGCGCGGCACCAGCGGGCACCAGTGACAGTCTGCTCCCCGCACAAGAACCCCCTGCAGGTCGTGTGAGAAGGATTCCGGCACAGCGAAAACAAAAATGGCTGAGGGGAATGGCTTGGGGTTTGCGAGAGTTTCTCGCTGCGACGTCCCGGTTGCGTTTTGGTTCACTTTTTCTTGAACTCAAAGATCCCGTTCTCTCCTCTCCCGGTTGCTCCGCGGCGTTCTCACACAGCAGGCCAGCCCTACCAGCCCTACCAGCTCTACCAGTCCTGCCTGCCCTGCCAGCCCTACCAGCCCTGCCAGCCCTGCCAGCCCTGCCAGCCCTGCCAGCCCTACCAGCCCTGCCAGCCCTGCCAGCCCTGCCAGCCCTACCAGCCCTACCAGCCCTGCCAGCCCTACCAGCCCTGCCAGCCCTGCCAGCCCTACCAGCCCTACCAGCCCTATCAGCCCTACCAACCCTGCCAGCCCTATCAGCCCTACCAGCCCTGCCAGCCCTATCAGCCCTACCTGATATGTACCTGTTCATAGTTCCCGCCACTAGTTTGCTTTCCCGCCGCCTGCATGCGCGTGTGTGTAAATGCTGCCCTCTAGCGGAGGTTTGGTGTACTCCACCTGTTTGTACTCGGTCGCCCTGTTACACAGTCTGCAATAAACCACGGTGCTGCCAACAAGTATTTCAATACTTCCTTCCTTCCACCCGGACATCACATTGGCGACGAGGCTTCGGACAGCACCGGCACCCGTGCGTTTTTTGCGACTCCGTCCCCGGTTGGCCACCGGGTGCACGGTTACAGCGTGGGACAGCCCCGACGGTCAACTGCGGCACCAACGTCGACACCTGCACAGGCACCATGGCCCTTCCGCTCCGCTTCGACTCGAAGCAACCCGAGACCTGGACCACCTTTCTGCGGCGCATTCGCAACCACATCGCGTCCAAGGGGGCCATCTCGGACGGCCAGAAGAAGGGCATCGTTCTCGACGCCCTCGACGACCCGACCCTCGACAGGTTGGAGCGATGGCTGGAGCCGGTCGGAGTCGACGCCGCGACCTTCGACCACGTCATGGTGACACTCCGGGAGAACATGGCCGCCCCCGTCAACACCACTGCACAGTACATCGTGTTCACGGCGCGGCGCCAACTCAGCGGTGAGTCTGTGCTTGGGTTCAATGAGGCCCTGTCGGTGCTGGCCGCCACGCTGGGCATTGCCGATCTCGGCGCGCGCGACACCATCGTGATGCATCAGTTCATCGCTGGCCTTGCCGACCAGTCCCTCCAGGACCGCATCTTGGATTTGCCCGAGTGTACGCTGGGCAAGGCCGTCGACACCGCTGCCCAGCACGAGGCCACACGGCGCTCCGCCGCCGTGCTCCGGGCCGACGGTGTCTACCGCGTCGGCGGGCCGTCCGCGCCCATCAAGTGTTACTTCTGCGCGGGTCCCCACGTGGCCAAGGACTGCAAGGCCGACCGCGCCAAGCTGTTTTGCGCCAAGTGCAAGACCAAGGGCCACGTCGCGGAGGTGTGCAACGGTGGCCCCAAGAAGAAGGCGGGGCACCGCAGGTCGGGCAAGGCCAAAGACGCGCCGAAGCCCGCCGGCAAGACGCCCGAACAGGCGAACTTCGTCGCCGCCACTCCCGTGGTCAAGCCGGACCCTGCCCCGGCCCGCGCGGCGCCGACACCTACGCCGTGCTGTTCGCATTGTGCTGATCATGAAGGGCTGTTTTTTCTGTCAGCCGACGCGGAGGTGCCGCCTCCGGACACCGTCACCATCAGTGTCCAGGGCCGCGACTTGGACTTCGTGCTGGACAACGGCGCCGGCCGCACCATGATCAGCCTCTCCACCTTCAAGAAGTTGCCCGACTGCCCTGCGCTGCGGCCCATCCCCAAGGTGTTCGTGGCGTGGGAGCCGTCGATGGTCATCGACGTGGTCGGCTACTGCGGCGTCCAGGTGGTGTACAAGGGCTCTTGTCATACACTCCCCTTGCTTGTAGCGCGCGGCGACGGGCCCAGTCTGCTCGGCCGCAACTGGTTCAAACCTTTGGGCTTCGCCATCGTGGAGATCAACAGCGTGAACCAGGTCCAGGACTGCGCCGACATCCAGCGGCTGGTGCAGAAGTACCCCGCCGTGTCATCGACGGGTATCGGCTGCTACAAGGGACCCCCTGTTCATGTTCATGTTGACCCTGCCAAGACCCCCAGGTACCACAGCGCGCGCGCCGTCAAGTTGCCCCTCATCCCCAAGATGGAGGAGCAGATCGACGCCTACGTCTCCAAGGGCCTCTGGGTGCCCATCCAGCACTCCGAGTGGGCCTCCGGTCTGGTCCCCGTGCCCAAGCGAGACGGCAGCCTGAGACTCTGCGCCGACTACAAGGCGACCGTGAACCCGGCCATCGACGCGGACCCCTACAAGTCCCCCTCCGTCGACGCCGTCCTGGACGCCCTTGGCGGCGGCCAGTTCTTCGCCGAAGTGGACCTGAAGGAGGCCTATGCGCAGATCCCCGTCGACGACGAGACAGCACACGTCCTCGCCGTCAACACCATCAAGGGCCTGCACAAGGTAACTCGCTTGCCTTTCGGCGTTAAAGTTGCTCCTGCAGTGTTCCAGCGCATCATGGACGGCCTGTTCGGAGGCGTCGAAGGCGTGGTTGTCTACCAGGACAATATATACGTCAAGTCCGCATCCCTCGCGGAGCACCGCCAGCGCCTCCACGTGGTCCTCAAGACACTCAGCGACGCCGGCTTCACCGTCAACTCGGAGAAGTGCACCTGGCTCGCTTCTGAACTCAATGTGCTTGGTTTCAAGGTTAGCAGAGAAGGCGTGCACCCCCTCGAAGAGAAGGTCGAGGCCATCAAGCGAGCACCCGCGCCCAGGAACGTCGAGGAGCTGCAGTCGTGGCTAGGACTGGTATCATTTTACGAGCGCTTCTTTCAAGGCAAGTCGCACGTCCTCGAGCCACTGCACCGCCTTCTGGACTCCAGCTCTACATGGAACTGGGGGTCCCGCGAGCAGCAGGCTCTCGACGCCGTCAAGGACCTGATCTCCTCCGAGGCGGTCCTTGTGCACTACAGCATCGACAAGCCTGTCACCGTTGTGTGCGACGCGTCCCCCCACGGCATCGGCGCTGTCCTCTGCCACAGCATGGTCGGCACCGACGGCAAGAAGGAGGAGCGCCCGGTGCGTTTCGCCTCCAGGACGCTGTCGGCCACGGAGCGGCGCTACTCACAGCTCGACTTGGAGGCCCTGGCCATCATGTTCGCCGTCAAGAAATTCTCCCGTTACCTCTACGGTAGGAAATTTCTTCTCGTAACTGACCACAAGCCCTTGGTTAGCCTGTTCGACCCAGCTGCACCGATCGGCGACCACCTGTCCCCGAGGATGACCCGATGGGCCATCGCGCTCTCCGCCCTGGACTACCGGATCGTGCATCGCCCCGGAGCCGACATCGGTCACGCCGACTTCTTGTCTCGGCTGCCACTCCCGGGCCACGACGAGCACCCCCTCTATCCGGAGCCTGCCGGGGTCTTCCTCCTCGAGGCCAAGACCCCCGAGCTCCTGTCGGCCGAGTCAATCGCCGCCGAGTCCGCCAAGGACCCCGTCATCAAGGACGTCATGGAGTGGGTCACCGCGGGCTGGCCGGGCGCCGTCCCTCCCGAGGCCGCGCCCTACTTCCAGAAGAAGAACAGCCTTTCGATCTACAGAGGCTGTCTCCTCCAGGCGGACCGCGTGGTGGTGCCGCTGTCCCTCCGGTCCCAGATCCTGGAGCTGCTGCACGCCACGCACCCTGGCATCGTCTGCAGCAAGGCCATCGCCAAGGCCATCGTGTGGTGGCCGAGGTGGTACGTCGACGTGGAGGACACCGTGCGCCGCTGCACCGCCTGCCAGCTGATGGCGAAGATGCCCTCCAGGAAGCCCTACTCCCCCTGGCCGGCCCCGGAGCGGTGCTGGCAGAGGGTCCACCTGGACTACGCCGGCCCGTTCCTTGGACACAACTTCTTGATCGCCGTTGACGCCTTTTCCAAGTGGCCCGTCGTCAAAGTCATGCACAGTCTGTCCTCGGCCGCGCTGATTATTGCATTGCGCTCCATGTTTGCAGACTTTGGCTGCCCCCAGGTCATCGTGACGGACAACGGCGGGAGCTTCATTGCCCAGGACACCAAGTCCTTCCTGGACCGCAACGGGGTGAAGCTCCTCCACTCCCCGCCTTGGCACCCCGCCAGCAACGGCCTGGCCGAGAGGACGGTGTACACCTTCAAGCAGACCATGGCGAGGTTCTCCGAGGGCCCCATCCACACCAGGTTGGCGCGTGCCTTGTGGAGCATGCGCACCAAGCCGTCCTCGGTCACCGGGAAGTCGCCGGCGCAGGTTTTCCTGGGCCGCGAGATGTCGCACCACCTCGACCGACTCCACCCCCGGGCCGCGGACCACGCCCTGCCGTCCACCACGACGGCCAACACCTTCGCCGTCGGCGCCACGGTTTGGTTCTACCGTCACACTGCTAGCGCTAAGTCTTCCGGTTGGCTCCCTGCGCAGGTCACTGCCCTCAACGGCGCAAGGTCCTGCGACGTGACCCTGGAGAACGGCGAGGTTCGCGCCAACGTCCACGTCAACCACCTGCGGCCACGACACCCTGAGGCTGGAGCAGGCGCAGCGCCGGACCCGCCGACGGTGGATCAGCCCGCGCAGCGCGCCCCGGCCGTCGAAGAAGTGCTGCAGCCAGAGCAGCCCAGGACGACGCCGCCGCAGACGCCGACGCCAGTGCTGCAGCCAGAGCAGCCCAGGACGATGCCGCCGCAGACGCCGACGCCAGTGGTGCAGCCAGTGCAGCCCACACCGACGCCGACGCCGCCGCTGACCACACCTCCACCTCCACGTCGAGAACCTCAACCGCCGCCGTCACCACAGCTCTTCGAGGACCCGGCTCCGCGGGGCTGCCCCTGCGGCAACCCGGACTGCCAGTACGTCTACGAGAACGTCGTGGACCAGGCCGCCGACCTGACGGACCCCGCCGTGGAGATTGACCTCGACGCATTGCTGCAGCAGGTCGCCACTCCGCCACCGGCACCCATCTCACCCCCGACGGTCTCGCCCGTCGTCTCCGCCGAGCCACGCCCTTCTTCTGGCCGCGGCCGCGGCAGGACCAAGAGTGGGCGCGTCGTCAAGGCGCCTGAGAGATTCGGCGCCGGTGTCCCATGAACATTTTTTTCACTTTGTTCCCCCTTCCCCCAGGTACACGTCTCCCAGTGTGTTCAGAGTGTTGGTGTACCTTTTTAAATAAAATTTTTTTGGCAGCAACCCTTACACTGTTCTTGCACTTAACATTTTTCTACTTTATGAAATTTGTATTGAGTTCTGTGCTACTTTATGCAGTTACTTTGTTGTTCTACCGGTTCAACGGCTACCCTTATTTATTGTGTAAATATGTGTGTCTGTAGCTTTCAAGAGGGGAGGAGTGATATGTACCTGTTCATAGTTCCCGCCACTAGTTTGCTTTCCCGCCGCCTGCATGCGCGTGTGTGTAAATGCTGCCCTCTAGCGGAGGTTTGGTGTACTCCACCTGTTTGTACTCGGTCGCCCTGTTACACAGTCTGCAATAAACCACGGTGCTGCCAACAAGTATCTCAATACTTCCTTCCTTCCACCCGGACATCACACTACCAGCCCTGCCAGCCAGCCCTATCAGCCCTACCAGCCCTGCCAGTCCTGCCAGCCCTGCCAGCCCTACCAGCCCTGCCAGCCCTACCAGCCCTGCCAGCCCTACCAGCCCTGCCAGCCCTGCCAGCCCTACCAGCCCTGCCTGCCCTGCCTGCCCTGCCAGCCCTGCCAGCCCTGCCTGCCCTGCCTGCCCTGCCAGCCCTACCAGCCCTACCAGCCCTCCCAGCCCTCTGCTCTGCGCACGGCAGGCGGCCCCGTTCCCGGGCCACCCCTCCTGGTTTGGTGGTGCGTCTTGACGGATGCGTACCACTGCATGTTCCTCCGAGAGCAGAAAAAAAAGAAGAGATAAGAGAACCGTTTCCCCCAAGAAATCCTCTTCTCTTCCCTGTTGTTTTTGTCTCCTCTCCGGTTCCTGTGGGGGAGCAGTAGTCCCGGGCGCCGGGCGCCGGGCTCCGGGGTGGGCACAAGGCAGCGGCACAGCCCCGGCACAGCCGGCACACGTGTCAGTCGGGGGCGGGGGCGGGGGCGGGGGCCACCGGGGGCGACCGTGTCGCGTTCCCTGCCGAGGGCTGAGGAATGTCAGGAGGCGTCTCCTCTCTCCGTTCCGTCTGTTCGTGTGCGGCCGAGCCGTCGCTGTGCGGGGGGACAGGGGGGGGGGGGAGGAACTTTTCCACGACGTCACCGATAGCGATGATACAGCTCAACGAATTCAATCGAAGAATAGCACAATTCCGCGCGCCGCTGCTGCCGTTGCCGCTGTCGCCTCTCCCCGCCAGTATCAAGGCGGGAGCTGGAGGCCGGGGGCCGGGGGCTGTCGGCGCCATGGACGCGTCACATGTCAAGCGTGGCCTCGGCGGCGGCGCGACGCAGCGGGCTGGGCCTCTGGCCTTGCCTCCCAGGCCTCGGGCTCGGGCGGCATCGGATATGCCAAGAAGGTGTGGCCCCCGGTAGTTTGAGCTCACACGGGTGACCGGCCTTTAAAAAAATTCAATGGGCACACCCTAAGAACAAGTCAAAAACAAAATGATTTCAGATGAACGAAAGAGGAAATCAAATCTTGTTTTTAAATCTAGGTACGTATTCATCACTAGTGAGGAACCGCTCAGTCAGTGTTCTCCAGGGCCTTGCCCGGAAATCTTCTGCCTCTCTCTCCTCATGAGGCCGGCATGAGTGTGACAGAGCTGGAAGATGCCCTTGCCCGAGCTTGCCCGCCCGATTGAGAAAACCTCACCAGGACCGAGGCCTGAGGACACCAGAAATCAGAGCAATCAGCGCGGCAAGGACGAACAGACGAGCAGAGCGAGTGATTCGATTACGACTGCGGAGAGACCCGGCCCCCGGCCCCGGCCCGGCCGACGGGCCCAAGTCAGTACGGGAGCGGGTACCACGGGTACCCAGAGTGCAGCCAGCCCGTCCCAGCCCCCCACACACGTCCACACATTCGGTCTCTCTGTGTCCAGGCGAGGGCGAGATGGACCTGCTCGCTTGGGACATAATAAATGGTTTTTCTGCGACAGAGCAGACAGGGAAGGGGGGGGGACATTCCCCGTTTGTTTCGTGACTTATGCCCCAAGAACACTCAAGTGGTCTCCCCCTCGCTTGGCCGCGCCCGCATGTGTGTACCGCCACGCTGTTGGCCCCCCAGTCCCTCCGCTCGTCGGCCCCATCCCGGGTCCGCGGCGCGACCGTCGGACAGGGTAGACTCGGGTAGACCCGGCCAACGGCCGTGGGCGCAGCAGGCGGCGGCAGCGGAAGCGGAAGCGGCAGCGGCAGCGGTAGCGGCAGCGGCAGCGGTAGCGGCAGCGGTAGCGGCAGCGGTAGCGGCAGCGGTAGCGGCAGCGGCAGCGGTAGCGGCAGCGGTAGCGGCAGCGGTAGCGGCAGCGGTAGCGGCAGCGGTAGCGGCAGCGGTAGCGGCAGCGGTAGCGGCAGCGGTAGCGGCAGCGGTAGCGGCAGCGGTAGCGGCAGCGGTAGCGGCAGCGGTAGCGGCAGCGGTAGCGGCAGCGGTAGCGGCAGCGGTAGCGGCAGCGGTAGCGGCAGCGGTAGCGGCAGCGGTAGCGGCAGCGGTAGCGGCAGCGGCAGCGGTAGCGGCAGCGGTAGCGGCAGCGGTAGCGGCAGCGGTAGCGGCAGCGGTAGCGGCAGCGGTAGCGGCAGCGGTAGCGGCAGCGGCAGCGGCAGCGGCAGCGGTAGCGGCAGCGGTAGCGGCAGCGGTAGCGGCAGCGGTAGCGGCAGCGGTAGCGGCAGCGGTAGCGGCAGCGGTAGCGGCAGCGGTAGCGGCAGCGGTAGCGGCAGCGGTAGCGGCAGCGGTAGCGGCAGCGGTAGCGGCAGCGGTAGCGGCAGCGGTAGCGGTAGCGGTAGCGGCAGTGGGGCGGAGAGGGGTGGGACGCGGACCGCACGCTTAAATTCACGCCGCGCCGTGTGGAGAGTTTGTGCGCACTGAGGATGTCGGCGAAAACTTTATGTTCCGCGGCTCCACAACTGCGGCTAATGCTGCTAAAGCTGCTGAAGCTGCTGAAGCTGCAGCGCCCCCCGGAACGGAATCGAATAACGCCGTTTGCGAACAGTCTTCGGTCTCTCTGTGTGGTCCTCGGTGTGCCCCCTCAAGAAAATCTTAACCCAGTAACTCTCGGCCTCCGCAGTCGCAGTGCTCGGTGCTCCAAGCCTCGCGGCCCGGCCCGGCCTCTGCACTGTAAATATTTTTCGTCATATGACGAGAAAAGCTGTAACGATTCACTGATCACCTGAATAGGTCGTTACTTTACGACGTTTATTCGTCACGTGACGACGTATTCGTAGGGTTCATTATTCGTCACATTTAACCAAACTTCAAGAAGACATACTTTTTAAGCGGTTTTTGCAAAAACAAAATCGGTGACGAGTTATTCGTCACTCGGTCTGTGACGACTTATTCGTTTTTCAGATTTAGCCAGAGGATTGTCGTAAAATGACGATAAATATTTTTACAGTGTGAGGAGCTCTCTCACCGCCGCTGCTGCCGCTGCTGCCGCTGCTGCCGCTGCTGCCGCTGCTGACTCTGCTGCCGCTGCTGCCAGCTTCTGCGTCGCTCGCCTCACTCTTTATCCAAGATAACATGATGAAGGGCACGAATAGTCGGCCACGAGGGAAATAGCTAACAGCTTGCCGCCCCTCCCCCTCTCCATGTCCGCCCTGAGCCACGCCTTGTCGCTCTGGGCCCAGATTCGAGCCGGCTGCCCCCCCCCCCCCCGCACCGTGACCCAGTTGCCGGGTACTCATCGCGGTGGGTGCGCCTCTGTGAAATCACTGGCGCGTCGGGCGTTGGCGATGGCTTACACGGAGAAAAAATATATCATCGTTCACAACTCATTTCTTAGCTGAATTCGAGACAATCGGTAGCTGTTGGTTTTGAGAACTAGGATTTCGGCTATTTGTTAAGTTGCACCTACGAGCAGCAGTCGGCTCGCCGGCCGCCTTGCAATGAGGCGTGAGCAAGGTTCCCGCCCGTGTCACCCCCCTCCCCCCCTCCGGGCCCCCTCAGCCAGCCAGCCTTGCGCGGGGCCGCACTCCCCCCCCCCCCCCCCGTCCCCATTTGAATTGAAAACCTCGCTTTCTTAGTACTTTGCGCGGAATGGAAACGCGCGAGAAAACGATACACGGCTTTCAGAGGGACCCCCTCCCGTCCCGAAATTTGGGTCGCGGCGCTAGTCGCGTTACCAGCCTCCATCCAGCTCCCCCTGCAACGCCCTAAGGACCGGAAGAGAAGGGGCGGGGTGGGGCAGGGGGGGGGCAGGGGGGGGGGGGGGGGGGGGGAGGGTGGCAGGGGGTTGGAAAGCGGAGCTGGGAAGAGGAGCTAGCTGCCGACCTGGTTGGTGCTCTGCTTCGCTGTGCTTGCGCGGAGGGGGTGGGAGATCCGGGCCGCCGCGCCGTCCCCCCGCGGAGAGTTTGTTGAACCCTGCTGCCGGGCTGGCTGGTGGGGCCTGGCAGGGGCGTGGCGCCCCCCCGGGCTCTGCTGGTCCAGAGGGTAAGGGGGGGGGGCTCTCTGCAGCCACCCTGTCTGCCCCGACCACGGCCCCGAGGCCCCCACGGCCCCCACCAACCCCCTCTGGTCTGGGCCCCGGACGGCACTGTACAAAGCCCATCCCATTGGCACGACACGTCCATATCATCTCGGTCGTCAATCACGGTATCAAGATGGCCGTGACTGCATCATCATCATACACCATCACCATCACCATCACCGTCATCGTCATCGTCATGCAGGAACACGGCCGGCAGGCAGCCCGGCAGCCCCCCACCGGCTTTGTGTGCCGGGGGCACCGGGCGCTGCCCCGCGCCGCGCTGCGCTGGGCTGGAAGCCATCCGGCTAATTTTCCAATCCGCGCTCCTCTGATTCTTATGGGCGGTGGCCGGAGAGCGAACAGGGCGGGGCAGGGCAGGGGAGGGGAAAAGAAGGGGAGGGGCCATGTTCGCGCAGCTGAAAAGAATTCCTGAATATTTATCTTGCCTAAAAAGCAGTGCCGCGCGCCGCAACACCCGGCCCGTCCCCCGGCCCCCGGCTCGGCACGGCCAGGCCCCGTTTGCATTTTAATTCCATTTCCCATTCTTCCCCCGTCCTGGGCGGATGTCCCTTGTCTTGACGGTGGGCTCCCACGTCCACCCGCCGCCCGCCGCTGCCCCTCCCTCCCGTCCCGCTTTTGTAATTATTAATTCCGCTCCCATGTTGGTTCTGGGAGGCGGTGCCGCGGTGCCGGGCCGTGCCGTGCCGCGCCGTGCCGTGCCGCGCCAACAACACTGTCCCCACGCCTGCAGGCACGCAGCACCAGTTCGCAGCCCGTCCACATAATTCGCTTTTCTTTCCACTATCACCCCGCCGTAACGACGTGTGTGGTCAGGAGCGTCGCGGGACTCTGGTTTAGCCTGGACCAGCAGAGGAAGCGCCATCACGGCGGTCTAAACGACTTTCAAACGCACTGCACTGCAAGGGGAGAAGACAAGCTGGCCCGTCCCTTCCGTCAACCTCGGTGCCAGTTCCGCTGCGCTCCTCCGGCACCTTGGTTCGACAGGGGGACTTGGCCAGCTTGGCCTGCCGGCGGCCCCGCCTCAAGTCTCCCTAAAAGTGCCCGATAGCAGATGTATTTGTTACGATTAAAATCGTTAACCTAAGCCCGTCCCTGTGCGCGCGGCGGCCAACCCTAACCTCAAAAAAAACAAAAAACAGACAAATTTTCATAAATCAAAAATGCGATACAAATCGAAAATTGTTGCCACCGCACGTGATTCTACGTTAAAAAAGGAGTTGATCCTCAAAATTTGAAGTTTTTGTGTCTACGATAAGTCGGCGTACACACGTCCGAACGAACGAACATGACGCTTCAGACTATAAGCCCGGCTCCTGCCGTTTCTAAAGAAACGTGTCGGGACGGGCTAAAAAAGGGCTGAGGATGGTGACCATGCAAAGCTGCCGGGGAAATAGGGTGGTTAAGCGGGGACTCCGGGCACCGGGCTCCGGGCTGGGACGGGCCTAGGTGCTCAAAGCCACCTGCTCTGAGCGCGCCGCAATTAAGTCCGCTAAGTCCGCAGAGCGGCGCCTGGCCGCCTGGCCACCCATTCGTGCTCGGCGCCGGCAGATCCACAGCCGCAGCCCACACAGTGTCACGAGAGTGCCACGACGAGTCCAGTCTCTGCTACCATCTTAACTTCCGTGTTTAGTGTACCGTAATGGGGCTGACATTCAGCTGGCCGGCGTTTTCGGAGGGGGTCAGTTCATGCTTTTTGCCTACTTACAGGCGGAATGTCTCGCCAGTTGCCTATGCCACCAAAGCAGGGACCCCCCTGCCCCCCCCCCCACCCCCCTACGTCGCCTTCTGATCTATGGCAGGTCCGCGCCGCAGACTCCAGGTGAAATTTTCGACATAGCGAAAAACGGAATTAGCTGCTGGTATAGTGTATTACGGTGGTGGACCAAGTGAAGAAGGAGGGAAAACAAAGCGTCCTCTGATTGGCCAAGCGCTGTGATGGCGATAACCCCACTCTCGCCCACAACCAATCAGAGCACGCTTGGTTCTTCTCGACTTCTTCACTCTGTCCACCAGAGCGTAATACGTAATTCGAAGCCTCCCGATGGGTAGAAAATATTTTTGAAAATAAATTATTCAGTCAAGCGGGAAGGTCGGGACGGTGGTGTTGGTCAGGGGACGTAAACCTCGTGGGTTGGCGTTACCGAGTCGTGCTGCGGGCAGATATGTCCGAGCTCGTGAGCAGGTGGGGGGGGGGGGGGGGGGCTGATAGAGGATGGAGGTGTTCGGGCCGAGCCTGAGGGTGCCTGGTTTGCGGGGCGCGCGGCTGAGGCATGCCGAGCCGGTGGGGTACGCGGCCCGACCGGGCCCTGACTGCTGCCGGCTGCTGCACTTAGCTGCACTGCACCCGTCCCGGCCCGTGGGAAGGCCATCGATCCAGCTGCACTACACTTCACTGCACACAACTTGACAACACACAGTCAGTCCATACACCCCAACCCCGACGCACCACACCATCCACGCCATTTCGCTGTCTCTGTCTGTCTGTCTGTCTGTCTGTCTGTCTGTCTGTCTGTCTGTCTGTCTGTCTGTCTGTCTGTCTGTCTGTCTCCTCCCCCTCTCCCCCACCCATTCTAACCAAACACTCCGCACCTCGACACCAGCCTCGCGCCACGGTCGTGCGAATGATTGATTCGTCTGCTTTGTCTGTACTGGCGAGGTGTGTGACTGTGGCTGCTCGTTGGAGTTGTTGGCTTCTGCGCTCGCTGCACTTCTCCCGAGCGCGGCAGTGCTGCTTGGACGGAGCGCCGTGCGGGTAGGCAACCCGGCCGCACTCCTGTGTTGGTGGTGCATACGCGTCGGGCTGACTCGCTCCGCGCTCCGCCAGTCTGCTGTGATGGTGCCAAGGCCCGCAGGGCCGAGGGAGCAGGCAGGGCGAGCCTGCACACTAAATCTAAATGTACAAATTTCTCCTGCATTCTGTACAAATTTGCATGGTGTACAAATTTGTACATATTTCATGTACAAATTTGTACATATTTCATGTACAAATTTGTACATATTTCATGTACAAATTTGTACATATTTCATGTACAAATTTGTACGTATATCATGTACAGAATTACATGTGTGTGCCCGTCAGTTTGCCTCGCCACATTTAATGGAATGGTCCAATGCGATGTTCGCTCGTGCGGGCCGGACCTCCCCCGAGGCCACCGGGGCCTCCAGGACCCTACCGCCTGGGTTCGCGTTCGCGGACAGTCTCTTTTAGTATTTTCCTGAAATTTTTCCCCTGTCATTCTCCAGTCACATTAGGTCATTTGGCGTAACAGTCGCCGTACACAAGTTTTCAGGACTGCTGTGCCCGGCTGTGCCCCTCGGCCTGCCCATACTACAGGCACCGCCTCCCGCCGCAGCGCCGTGGCCTCCTTTCCGTTCTATTCCGGCGCTGGCGCTGCCCAGCCAAGGGGCGACAAAGCCTCCGAAAGCCTCATGACCCGGAAACTATATCGCGGCCCGGCGTGTGCCTGTGTGTGTGTGTGTGTGTGTGTGTGTGTGCCGGGGGAGGTAAGGGGCTGGGGCTGCTGCACCGGCCGCTGCGACCACTGCAGTCCCGGCCGCCCCGGGGGGTAGCTGCGGGTCCCCTTCCCCGGACACGCCCCCGCCAGCCCCCGGTAGCGCGGCGTGACCCAGATATCCCGGGCGGGGCGGGGCGGGCGGGGTACGGTAGGGTAGGGATGGAAGGGAGATTGTGCTCCACCCGTGCTCCGCTTCGTGGAGAATAGTGCCCCGGCCCCGGCAGTGGTGTTGGTGGAGCTCGCCCCCGGCCCCGGCTCCCGGCCCCCGGCCCCCGGCCCCCTGCCCCCTGCCCCCGGCCCGGAGCCCGGGCCGCACCGGCAAGTCGATGACCCCTCGCAGCGAGCTGCCGCGCCCTGCCCCTCAACCACGCCCTCCCCCCTAGCAGAGACCCACCCCGCCCCCCGTCCTGTGCCGTGCCGTCGACTCCCCCGCTGTGCCCCGGCCGCCGTGAGCGCGGAGCCCAGCCCGCCCAGGCCTTACCAGGCCGACAGGTTCAACGACCTCCCGCGACCCAGACGTGCGAGGGAGACAGAGACAGAGAGAGGAAGAGCGAGCGAGAGAGACAGATAGAGAGAGAGACCGCCGCGCAGCGCAGCCCTGCACGGCCCTGCCGAGCAAGGGGGTGTGCCGCTAGCGGGGGTGGGTGCGACAGAGACAGATAGAGCCTGGCGCTCTGGGCTCGGGGGTGCGTGCGACAGAGACGGATAGAGGCTAGCGCTCGGGGCTCAGGGGTGCGCCAATCGATCCATCCCGGGTCCGGCAGCGGAACCAGCGGGAACCAGGCAGCGGTAGTGGCGAAGCGGGCAGGCGCAGCTTCCCCCTCCCCCTCTCTCTCTCTCTCTCTCTCTCTCTGTCTCGCTCACACACTCCCTTCTTCCCCCGCCCGTCCCCGTCTCTCTTTCCCTCTACTCTTTAGTCCCGGAGGATTCCAGTCAAGTTACCGTGAGGAGGATAAGAATTGGGTGGAGGAGGAGCTCACCACGAGCTGCAGCGCGGCCGCCGGCCGGGGCTCTGCAGGGAGTCCTGCGGGTTCTGTGCGGGGGTTCTGGGGGTTCCTGGGGAGGGGGGGGGGGGCTGTCCTGCGGGTCCTGTGCGGGGGTTCTGGGGGTTCCTGGGGAGGGGGGGGGTTGTCCTGCGGGTCCTGTGCGGGGGTTCTGGGGGTTCCTGGGGAGGGGGGGGGGGCTGTCCTGCGGGTCCTGTGCGGGGGTTCTGGGGGTTCCTGGGGAAGGGGGGGGGCTGTCCTGCGGGTCCTGTGCGGGGGTTCTAGGGGTTCCTGGGGAGGGGGGGGGGCTGTCCTGCGGGTCCTGTGCGGGGGTTCTGGGGGTTCCTGGGGAGGGGGGGGGGGGGCTGTCCTGCGGGTCCTGCCCGGGGGAAATGTTTCGAGGAGTGCGGAGCGCGGTGGCTAGAAGCGCTGTGCTGCTCACGGTGCGCATTGAGGTCAGGGGTCATCGGGACACTGGCCCCAACGCGCTGACCACACCACGCCAACGGCCGGACCAGGCCGGGCACGGCTGGACGTCACATAGCCTGCGCCTGCCGCTTATGTCTCCCGGCCAGGCCTGACGAAGATGAATTCCCTGCAGCTGCTACTTTAAGCAGCTGGACGGCTCAAAGGACCCCCCCCCCCCCCCTCTTTCCTCCACATACACACACTTCGCGCCCCTTCCCTCCCCTCCTATGCCCACTCCTGCCGCGCCCTCCTCGCGCAATAAATCACTCGCCGTGTTCCGTTCCGTTTCATTCCATCGCCACGGCCGTGTCAGAATACACGTTATTTGCCCGGAGGAGAGAGAGAGAGAGAGAGAGAGAGAGAGAGAGAGAGAGAGAGAGAGAGAGAGAGAGAGAGCGAGAGAGAGAGAGAGAGAGAGAGAGAGAGAGAGAGAGAGAGAGAGAGAGAGAGAGAGGGGGGGGGGGGGGGAGGGAGAGGATGAGAGAGGTCAGAGGGAGAGACAGAGAGAGGATGAGAGAGGTCAGAGGGAGAGACAGATAGAGAATGTGAGAGGTCAGAGGGAGAGACAGAGAGAGAATGGGAGAGGGGCAGGGCCGCCATTATACTTTTCTGTCCACAGCAGCTTCACAGATACAGCGGTGGACAACGGCGCACTGCAGCGAATACTGCTGCTCCGTGTGGCTATCGACTTCGAACGCACATCCGCATTTTCGTGCCACGGGCACAACTGACTGACAGTGGCTTAGTGGCTGGAGGCCTAGATCGAACGCTGGCTTCTGCTGGCTTCGAACCCGGTCGTCGTCCTGCGCTGATCTTGTGCGGCGCCGCCAGCGCCAGCAGCACCCGGACCGGACCTTCGAGAACAACGGCCGGGCTGTCTACGGAAAGTGCGCTCGCCGTCCGGGCAACCCAAAGGAAGTCCCGGAGGCAGGACGAAGAGCGATCGCAACTGTCCGGACGCAGCCCGTTGGGTCCGGGAGCACGGGGGTTGATCTGTAGTCGGCATCGGTGCCACCAGAGCGCGCCACCGTACGGCGAGCCACGTTTCCAGGAACACACCCCTTCCAGGACAGCCCCGCACCACACCACCAGCCCCCTCGCCGCCCCCATCCGCCTCGCCGCGGGCGACACCGGTCGTTCAACGCGGAGCGCAGCGCGGGTCTGATAGCTACCCGCTGCCTGGACCTAGGCACCTAGACCTCACTCAAGAGCAGCTCGGTGAAGAACCTCGGAAGGCTAATGTGCACTTGCTCCCCCAGCTCGCGTACTTTTACCTTGAAGATTACTGTCCTCTTTTTCATACCCATACCTCGAGGATTTCTTCTTCATACCCTTCCCCCCACCCCACCCCCCTCTCTCTCTCTCTCTCTCTCTCTCTCTCTCTCTCTCTCTCTCTCTCTCTCTCTCTCTCTCTCTCTCTCTCTCTCTCTCTCTCTCTCTCTCTCTCTCTCTCTCTCTCTCTCTCTCTCTCTCTCTCTCTCTCTCTCTCCGTACCCACCAAATTGGGAAGGAAGCACTAACAGACTTTAAAGGCGCACGCTTCGTTCCTTGGTTTCCCCTCATCTACCTTTTTCCCTCCTGGCCTCCTAGCCCCTGCTGCCCCTTCCCCCTATAACCGGAGGGGACTGGCCGGTCGAGCGCCTGCGAATGATAGGATAGGCCAGCCCGTGCGCCACGCATGCATGCAGAAACCGGGGTTGCCTACCCACCAGGCGCCATAAGGTCTATGCTGGCCAAATCAGGGTCTCGCAAGCAAACGTGTCTTAAATTTCAGTTCTGTTTGATATGGTGGGAGTTGAAAGCGTGAAATGGGTATCTCAAATCACCTAGACCTGTTCTAGTACGATCAGAACTTCTACCATTAACATCGTCCATACTCCATGCTCATGATCCCTTGCTAGAACTCGGGTCGTGCTTAACCCAAGTCCCGCTAGATAGCAGCACAGTCACTATGACAAATTTCCCTGCTTGAGCTTGGCCGCTTGGCTGGGGAGAGGCGGCTGAAAGTCTGAAATCTGTGTGTTGTTTACTCTCGGCTCGCGATGGCTTGTTAGTATTAGCGAAACTTCCGTGTAACATCTAATTATAAAAAAAATATTAAATTATGTCTGTAGAAAAGAAAAAGTTTGACTGTACGGCTTTGCCTAAAGGATGGCAGCGAGAAGAAATAATTCGTAAATCTGGCTTGTCTGCGGGTAAAGTGGATATCTATTACTACAGGTAAAAGGTCTTTTTATTTAAAAGTATATGTTTCGATGCGTCGCAAACCTTGTGCGGATGAGATGTAATAGGAGTTATTTCAGAAACTTCGCCAATACCATGAGTTCACCAGAAGAATTGGTTCAAATAAGACTAATTTAAATGCATCTAGATGTTGTATGTAGGGTTATACCGCACATAAGTTGAATGACCGACTTATCTGAACCACCCGGTATTTCTAATAAAATGAATGTGTAAGAAGTAACCCTGTCATATAGTGTTCATCACATTTCAAGAAACATAACATATGCTAATAGCTCATGATCATATGCCGTCCTTGCTCTTAATTAAGACTAAGATCAATTCTGTTGTTTGTGTTTTGTCGTAGGCAGATATTGTGCTGGTGAATATTCTTTAACTCATGTTTTCAGCAAAGACTGAAAGAAGGCTTCTTAGTAATGCAGACATCTGTGGCACATTGTATTTCATTTCACATCTACAATACTACTACCTATTTAAAAATATTAAATCACTTTTATTTTAACCCTAGCTCTTAGACTAATTTACATCTATCTAAGTACTGAAAACAGATGGTTAAAATTGTCTCAGAAATTTTGTTGAACGTCAGATTTGTCATTGGGTTTCAGTCCCTCGGGCCATCGGTTCCGCAGCAAACCACAACTGGCTCGATACTTGGGAGACTCAGTCGATCTTTCTTCGTTTGACTTTAGAACTGGCAATTTTAATAACAATGCCTTGAGAAAAACGAAACAGAGGCCAAGAGGGATACAATTCGATTACAGGTACCTACTCATTTTGTCCTCCTTTGATGTAAACTGGGATTATTGTTACCAGTACAAATTCGGTTTTATTTTTAAATTTTGCCTTTTGCACTCACCAGCCTCTGGGTTCATCACTCAAAGAGACATTCTTCTTTTGTTAGTTCTATGGAGTAATCCTTTGCATGCAAGTTAAATAAATTCCACAATGGAGTTTTGTTGTGCCAAAGTTTTCAGTATGCTTCTGACTGCTTTTGATATGTCTAACAATTCATGCTTACTGTAGCAACCTGAGAGTTACCTTGTTTTTATATTAATCTCATGAGTTTGTAAATTTCATTAGCGTAGATGCTAATTCATGATTGTAATTTAGAGGAATATGTTTAGACATCTTATATATAGTGCACTGGGATATGCAAAGGAGTCTTGGAATAACTTCAGTATAGCTTCACTCTGGAAATACTTAGTTTTGTACATCACCGTACTTGCCACTTCACACTCTTTTCTCACTCACTCACTTTCTTGCTTTGTCTCTTATAACTAGTTTTAGAAACATCTGTTAATCTTTTGTTGACTGGTAGTGCTCATTTTACAGAAGTATATTTATCAGTTCAAACTATCACATATGGAACAGAAGAATGACTTCTGAAAATTGTTAAGTAGGGATCAACATACATTTTTCAAGGTCCTGATGAACTATCTATCATGGAGTTTTTAACACACTGACTCATTTGACATAATGCGTGTCGCAATGATAGGATCAAAGTTCATACCAAGTGCAAACTGTCCTATCTTTCTTCTTCCCATCATTAAAAGTCCACTTAAAAATTAAGTGCCTTGTATTTTATTTTTATTAATTGACTTCATCAAAATAGTAAATTCTTCATTTCAGCTGCAATCTACCATTTATTCATGATCCTATTTTCTTAGTTTGGAGTTCAAACTTCTTTTCAGTTTTGTTGTATGAGGTTTTTATTAAGCTTTTTATTAAGTTTTTATTATGCTTGTTCTTTTGTCTGTAGCCGAGGTGTCCGGACAGATGCATCATTGGTTCCGCCCATCAGACAAACTGCTTCAATATTCAAACAGCCTGTGACCGTGCACAAGTCTCAAGAAGGGAAAGTAAAGACTGATTTTAAACAAGGACCTCAAGATAAACCAAAGCAGGTAATATAATTTACAATCCTCGGCCTTAAAAAATAAAAAATAAGATTGAAACGAAAACTTATTTGTTCTGATGTGCACCATTGTACCATTTAACTTATACTGTACTGGTAAATGCAGTAACAGAACATTTTAATACTTAATGGTAATTTTAAGCACCAAGTACAAATGCGATATATTGTACTGACTGTACCCTGACTTCCTAACATTTCCAGCTATTCTGGGAGAAACGACTGGAAGGCCTGCGAGCATGTGATATTGATGGACTTGAGTTGGATGCCATGGAACTGCCAAAGGGTCTGCGGCCTGTGGGTCCACATGTAGGTGATGAAACACTACTGCAGTCTGTAGCCACTGCTCTCCACATGTCTACTCAACCAGTCACTGGGCAAACTGGAAGTCGCTCTGCCCTAGATAGAAATCCAGGTGTTTTCCTTAACCCAGAACAACCACTTGTGCAGGTATGACATTTTTAAAAATTTTTTTGCATTTTCAATTTTAAAGAGGCATGAGTTTTTTATTTTTTATTTTTTTAACACTGACCTTGTTTTATTTTTTATAATAGGCTGTACAAGTAGTGGATGATGACATCAAACGTCAAGAAGACCGTGTTATATCTGCAAGAAAGAAGTTACAAGAGGCTCTGAAAGTATAGGGATCAAATTTCTCCAATCTTTATTGGTGTTTTATTGTTGTTCTTGTTTTATCAAAATCAATTACTTCCTCATCCATTCTATGCAAAAGAATTTATTTCATTCAGTTGTCTTCATGGCTACTTTTATACTTATGTGTGTGTAATTTCTTTCTACTGGATACTTGTTATTTATTATTGCAATGTTTATATTTCTTTTTTTGTATGTACTTCTTTTGATTATTTCTCAACAGCAAATTTATGTTTATGTCAAAAACATTTGTGATATTCAGTGCTACAGGTGGCAACATTGTATCTTGGCAAGTGTGTAATATTTGATGTTTTGAGGGTGCTCAATTTTCAGTGTGTGCAATCCTCCTGTGTAAAGAAATTGCTTTACAAATTAAACAGGCACAGATTTGTTATGATCTCACCTTGACAATGCAAAATTTAAGATCACAGATTTCTAAATACCTTTCGTTTACCTCAGTACCAACTGCAGTACAGCTTTTTTGAAATGATTGTGTGTGAAATCTGGTATCCTGGTATCTTTTGTTAAAGAACAGGATATGCACTTTGCTCTCTCAATAAAAAACAGTCAACAGTATGGTTCTTATAGGGAATATTTGGTATTGGATCTGCTCTGTTTATGCTAGATGAGTAGATAGGTGTGTGGAAAATAATCATTGTAGGTTTGGAGTTGGAGTTGTGGTATATTTTTATGTAATTTTTAAGACGCACAACCATAGTCCAATAGCTTTTTATGTTGGCAGTGTTTACTCTTATCTCACCTGATCAGTTTTTTTTTTTTTTTTTTGTTAGAGTTATGCAGCAGTTGTAAATGGGCTTAAGTCATTAAATAAGCATTTCTTTCATTTCACTATTTATTTTTGAGGTGACTTTACTGTAAAACATTGAGACTTGTTTTTTTAGATAATTGTAAAATCTTATAAGTAATATGTCCACACCATTTCACCACCTTCATGTATGTTGTTAATAGAATTTCTCTGACGATTCTGATTAAAAGTCCACTAAAATCAAAAACTCTGTTCTCAATTTTTTTTCTCAATACTGTCTCATCCCTCAAACAGCAATTTCAGTCTCCTGCTAGTTGGATAGAACCTCCACTTGGATAAAGGACTCTAAATATCATGAAGGACAATTGAGCCACGTGCGAACTTCATTACATTACTTATGGCACACTCTAATAAATTGTTAGGAATACCTCCCCATCAATGTCATCGGGGAGAAAGCGGTAGGGGGTGTTTCAGGATAGGAATGAAATCATCTCAGACGTCACCCTCGCGGCGGTTCTCTTGCACGGCTCCCGGCTCCAGGTCGGCCCTTGCAACAAGTTTCGGCTGTCGCGGCACCGCAGAGAGCCGAAACGAGGCGCGACTTGCTGCCGACAAGGCCGACTAAACGGGAGCATAGATAATGCGACCCTAGCGAATCGACGCGAATAAACACAGTTGGGACTGGACCCTGGGCTGGGCTGGGCTCTAGAGCCAGCGGCAGCGGCCACTGTGCGGCCAGCGCCAGCACGTGGGGGAGAGCAGTGGAGTGGAGCAGGGAAGTACAGCGAGTCCACGAATAATCGGCGGCGGCGCGCGAAAGAGAAGGAATAAGAAGGCGAGGCAAAGGCGTTACGCCTCTTGTGAAACTTGCCTGCTGATCCGACGCACTTTACTTTCCCTGCTACTGTGAGCAGAGGAGTGAGGAGTCTGACCGCTGGCGGACCGGGAGAGGAACCAAGTTATTGAACTGCCGCAAATCGTCGTCAATTTGGTAATGATTTAAACATTTTTGAGAAAATTCGTACATTTCGTTTGAAATTTGTGAATCTCTGCTTATAATTTTGGGTCAAAGTTCGAATAGTTCGACAAATTCATGTGCAACCCCATATCAAACTCCATGTAACCATAGTATTGTGACTTGGTGGACCTTTCGGAGGGATCAGATAGGTGTAGCCTGACCTTAGCGTAACAAGGGTGTCGGGCGTCAGGACTCAAACATCGCGTTTGAATTGACCCTACATCATCTCCCATATGATCTAACGAAAGGATCACCTCACCGTGGTTTCGAGCTACTACTTGGCCATGCGGCCGGACGTAGCACCCCACGCGCAAAGTCGGCACTGGCAAGACCTCTGGCGCCATCTCTGGGATTTAAAGCCAGTTATAAGAGGCCGTCTTCGCGGGCCTTCATTTGAAAGGCAGCGCTAGTGCTGTTGTGCGCCCCGCAGTGTTTAAATTATCACGCGGATCATTCTCTTTGCACTTAATAAGAAACCGCCAAACCGACCGAGAAGACTTCATTTCCAAAGACAGTGCGATTTTGCAAACGGGGAATAGACAAAAAAAGTACTCGGTTGGTCAGTCCAGTCCAGCCCGTCACAGTCGTTGGGTTTCACCGGCGCCGCCGCCACTTCTTCTGCTCGCGCTCGCGCGTCACTTTGTAGCCCGACAGCTCGTGGCCGAACTCGAGCACGACGGGAGCCTTGCGGCCGGACTCGAGCCGGTCGGGGTCCTTGGCTCCGAAGGCAGCGGGGTGCGGGGCGGGCGGCGTGACCCCCAGGATGGCGCTGAGCCGTGGCGCGTCCGCGTCCTCGTCCTGGCTCGCGCTGGACGCCGCGGTGCTCTTGCCTTGCCGGCTCTGCTGCAACATCCTCTCCGCGGGTCCCTTCTTGGACAGGATCGGGTGCGAGGCCAGCCCGTGGTGCCCGGGGTCCTGGCAGGGCAGGGACAAACGAGGAATCGGCTTTACGGCGGATTTGGGCTGATTGCCGCCGCCCGAATGGACGCCCTTAGTGTAGGCTAGGCAGAGGCAGGCGTAGGGTGAATGCAGTCAAGGGCAAGGAAATAACACATTCAGCTGGCATTTGAAGCAAAATTCATTAGTGAGGCGTTGATTGGCATTAACCCGAGACCTCGCTAATCAGAGTTTGGTCAACTTGGGAGTCGTCGTGGAGTGCCCGCCGGGTCCAAACAGCTACTCACGTTGATGATCTCGGAGGCAGCGTGGTCCTGCTCGTCGCCGTCGAAGTCACCGTCGTCCGCCCGCTGAGCCGCCGCTTCCTGGTGGTCGTCCCCCGCGTCGCCCGCGTCGTCCATGCTGTGGTCGAAGTCGCCCATGTTCACCTCGTCCACCATGTCCTGCTTCTCCTCGGGCTCGTCGGCGTCGAACACGCTGTCGGTGAAGCCCGACGACCAGCCCAGGTCCATGTCGTCCAGGGCGCGGGGCTGGGACGGGTGCAGGGCAGGCCGGAGCCCCCCAGGGGACATCTCGGGGGACACGGCCATTCGTACCGGGGCGAGAACGCTCTCATCCACCTCAAACTCGTCGTCGTCGTCCTGCATCTGGAAAAGAAGGGAGAGAACTGACGCTGACTGGGCTCACGTGTCAGGAGACACCCTGCGCTCTGCTGTCTGCTCAGGCTCACCTGTTTGATGCGCACAGGGTGGTACTCCTGCACCCACATGGGCTTGGCGGGGCTGACGGCAACGAGGGGCGCGGTGAGGCGCGGTGCGTTGCGCGCCGAGTTCTTGAACACCTCGACCAGGCCGTCGTCCTCCTCGCGGTGCTTGGGGTCCAGCGACTGGTCCAGCTCCTCTTCCTGCTGCAGAGCCTTGTCGTCGTCCTCGTCGATGACATCGTGCAGGTCGTCGTCAGCCTGCTCCGCCAGCTCCGCCGGTTCACCCCGAAGGACAGTGGTGACCGCGGTGGCCCCGGGTGGGAGGCGCACCACCGTCACCTTGTTGGGCGCCTTGGGGGCCGCCGGGCTTGACTCCCGCTGGCGCTGCGGACGCTGCGGCTTCTGGGTCGCCGACGTGAAAAGCGGCCCAACCTCGGCCTGGACGAGGTGGTGGGCAACGTCGGGGGTCTTCAGCCACTGGTTCTTGGCCTTGGGTCCCTTGGGGTGGCGCACGTACTTGCTCTCGTTCTTGTACCGCTTGCTGTTGCGCGCGCCCTGCTTCTCCCTCTTGCTGTCCGTTTGGCCGCCCCCGAAGAACTTCTTCTTGCTGTGCTCCTCGTTGTAGCCGTTCTCGTACTCCTCCAGGAAGCAGTCTCCCACCTCAGGGTCCTCGCCGGGCCTGATGAACGCCCGGCAGCCCTTGCCCTTCTTGAGGTCAGCGGCGGACGGGGGCGCCAGGAGAGCGGCCGACATCTTGACTGGAGGGCCGGGGCCGATGCCCGTGGTGATGCCCGTGGTGATGCTGGTGGTGACGCCGGGGGCGGCGCCGGGGACGGCGCCGGGAGCGGGCCGGGCGTGCGCGGTGTGCGTGACGGCCACGAGCCGCATCGGCACCAGCTCGCCTTTCGGCCCCTGCGGCACCAGCATGTGCAGCGGCCACGGCCCGGGGCCCGACATCTGGTGCGTCACCAGCGACGTCTGCGTCTTCTTGGTGGTCACTCTCGGAGGTGCGGGGGCTGGTCCCGGGACGGGAGCGGGGACTGGGGCGGCGGGGCTCGCCGGGCCGGGGCTGGCGGCGGCGGCGGCGGGGTGCGGCCCCAGGTTCGGTACGAGCACCGTACCCGGCCCGGCGGCCAGCTGCTGCCCACCCCCAGGGATCGGCTGTAGGGGGATGATCGGCATGATGGGCACCTGTACGATCACGTCATCCCGCGTTAGTCACCCCCCCTGTCCTGTCCGCGGCTCGCCCGCGTGGGCTACTGTACCTGCTGGATGGTGGACGCCCCCAGACCGGGGACGGGGCTCAGCCCGTGTCCAGGACCGGATCCCGGTGAGGGCCTCGGAGAGGGCCTCGTCTGTGGCTGCGAATGCTGCAGCTGCGGTTGGAGCGGCACCTGCAGCGTCTGGCGCATGAAGGAGACGGGCTGCTGGGGTGTGGCGCGGATGGGGGTGCCCGCTCCGTGGTAGTAGATGACGGACTGCGCGGGCAGCTGCTGCAGCTGCTGCAGCTGCTGCAGCCGCTGCAGGTGCTTGAGAGCGTCGCTGTCGGGATGCACCAGTACGGTGCGCGTGTGCGTGTGCTGGTCCAGCACGTCGCCGGTGTGGATGCGGAAGTGGACTCTGCCAAGGCGGGTAGGAGAATCGAGAGGAATCACACACACGGCACGACACGACACGACACGACACGGCCAAGGCCAAGGACGCGGCGGTGAAAGGACTTACCGCTCACCTCTGCAAGCGGACGCCAGAGCGAGCAGCACAAACACGGCCGGCCCCTGATTTGGATGACAAAAGTAAAGCATGAGGTGATTTTTAAAGCATCGACTCGTGTTGTCATGTTACGTGCGTGGGCGTGTGATGGCGTGTGGAGAGGTGACTTACGAAGGGGGCCGACGCTCGCGCCACGTCCACGGCACTGGCCATGGTCTCTGGCTGGTGGTGCAGGAGGACAAGGGCCGCGCGCGGACCTGCGCTGCGCTTTTAAGGCGCGCCTCCCCTCCCCTCCGCCACCGCCGCTGCACTGGGCTGCGTTCGAAACGATTGCACAGCTGTTTTGTAGAGCCCTAGAGTGAGTGACTCTAGTGTTTTGTGCCCGTGCTGCCCGGCCCGAGGGTCAGTCAAGTATCTGTGAGCGTTGCGAGCGTGCGTGCGAGTGAACCGGCGAAGCACGGCGCAAGCTATAGTCTCATGACGTGGTACAGTAGAATGAATCCAATGAATGAATTGAATGATTGAAATTGAATGAGTCAAATAGAAACTCAGTATGTTCGTGCCAAAAGACAGAGTAGGCTACTTTCAAACCGCATTGTATGATGTTTCGAGAATAGTCGGCTGGTCTGTGGACCGTTGAGGACAAAATCTATATCGTCCCGACGACCGCCAGGACCCCTGCTTTCAACTTCGGTGATCTTTCGGGAACCAGAGTGGGTCTAGTTCCGGAGCACCATAAATGAGCGTTGATAATTGTGCACACAAAGACCCGAGACATTGTCCCCCGAAGCCTTTGACGCCGCTCTGCCAAACTTCCCTGCATCCACTATACTAGTTGGCCCTGGGACACTGGTCTTGAACCCGCCACTGTACCCGCCACAGAGCCGGATGGAGCATGAAGCTGGGCATGTCCGAACAACCTGCCAGATTCAGAGAGAGGGAAACAGAAGCTCCGAACGGCCAGGGAGAGCTAGCCGTGGAGGAGGGGGTGGTGGTGTCGGAGCAGGGTAGAGTGGTGGAGTCCTGCCCGTCCCCGCGGTCCACGTTGGTCGACACGCTCTGGTGCGCCCTTGCTGGCCCTTACCGTCCCACAACTGACACCAAGACCAATCAGCACGAAACGACGTAACCACCGATCACCCAGGAAATATTAGCAATAGCCCTCTCGAGTTCAGTGTATCTGTTACCGGCAATGACCGGAGGGGAGGCCAGGCAAACATAACATTGCTTAGGTAATGTTAGTTCAACTCGCTGGGATTTCTCGTCAAAGTCGGGATTATTCTTTCTATTCTAAGACTTGTATTTTACCGTGATTATAGCTGGAAAACTAAGATTGCCGAAACTCCTATCGGAAATTTTGACATTACCGGACATTAGACATTAAGTGGGCGTGTGAGGGCAGGTTTTCGCCGTTTGAAGAGATACCTCCGCACCAAAGGGTACCTCTGCCACGGCGTCGGTGTCGAGCCAACGTGAACGGTCTGAAGTAGCACCGGAGCTTTTTTTTTTTTCCCCCTCCCCATTGTGCAATGTGGGGTGAAGTGACTTTGCTTGTGGATTGATGTGGAAGTCAGTAAATAAATTCAACATCAGTGTTAAAGAAAACAAAATTGTCAACCTTTATTACAAGTTCCTTTACAACATTCACCATAAGACGAAATGATTGAAGGTCTAAGAAAACAGAATGTTAGGACACCAAAGTATGTGAAAGAGTAACAAAAATTATGATCTTGCCACATGCACATGTTATACACACCTACTCTGAAAATAAAGTTCTTTTAATGTGGCAGGTGGGATGTGGGCTGACAAAAGATCTCTCAATTCTTTTTTTTTCCAAATAACTTAAGTTTAATAATAAATTTTTATACGACTGACAGACATATTGCTATTTGGTACACAAGTCACGTCACATCCTATCATGATTTGTCTTAACACTAATTGAATGCAACAAGCCTGCGATGCAATTGGTTCAGGAAAAAGGAGGAAAAATGTCTTCAACAACATAACAAAATTCTAATGGTGCAATTGTAAGACTTTAAAAAAGACTAATGGTGCCTATATGTCATGAAGACATTCTGCAAACTCTGCGTTCGTTACACGTGATAATTATCACATATTTTGCAGCACATGCAATCAACCGAACTAGGAATTAGGTAAAAAAGGATGAGAGGGCTTGCAACAGCTCTACATACATGATGTACAACATAGATTACGATGATGAAGACAAAAGGCTAAGCTAGAAAGATAGAAATACAAAGTTTTTCTTATTTCTTATATTTTTAAGTTTTTTTCAAGTTGCTTGCACTTATACATAATAATTTGTGAAATAATCCCCTAACCTATAACATCACAGCTCTGGTAGGTAGAGATTGTGGGATTATCCTACATCAAGACACCCACAGCAAACACACGCACACACTCATTATAGTCTGAGTTACAACAGTTATTATTGATATGAATATTACCTTACTACCATATGGCTAACTTAAAAATTTTACAAAACCAATAAAGGTACTGCAGCTGAAGTTAGAGATCTCACCATACCTTCCATGGTTGACACATCTTTCTTCTACTAAATAATAATTTAGTGAACCTGTACATAGCAAACAACATGAGATTTTCTGAAGAGTCTGTTATCAGAAGGGAGGGATAAGATAACTAGGTACAAATAAATGTACATAGCAAGTAATACAACTCCAATATCCACTCACATTCTTTAAAATTGGCAAAAACTACAAACTGCAAATACTACAGGGGGTGGAGGTGGGGGGAATCAAATTTCCATGATAACATTGCAACACAGTTCCTCAATAAAGGTATTGGATAGAAAATCATTACAGTTATAGAGTTTTAGGAACATTCTCAAATTTTAGGACCAAATTGATTTTGAAATATATTTAATCTAGCTAAGGTATTGTCAGTTTAATTTACTTTTACAGTCATCTGATAGGAGAACCAATAACAATAAAGAAAAGGCAAACAAATACATGATCATAATACTGAAACTGCCACAGTACCAGGTTGCATTGAGGATCGATGATCAGTAAATGCTTCTTGCAGAGTGCAAAAATATACGAGAGAATGCCACCTAAAAAAGATCTCTTTGGTTAGTCTAGAAGATTAAAAAAATCTTTAGAAACAATGCAACTTTCACAATGTAAAATGCAACAAATCAAACAAATCACAGCTGTCAACACATTCTTACGGTTCTAAAATTTGTATGACATCAGGCAGGTCTATTGGGGCTCTATGTAAACACACATAACATGCCACACAAATGAGAAAAATGTGAATACATTTCGTCACAAAACATATTAAATGTTTAAATACAACATAAACGAGTGCATGCCACTTATTGTTGAATTTCTATTTGGTTATCTCTTCATTGCTGATCAATGAATAAAAATAAAAGTTTGATGAAAAATAAGGTCATAAAATATGGAAACAAAATAAAAGAAATAAAGCAGAAAAAGAAACAAATTTAAATCCTTTTCATAAACTTAACAGATTAGTAATGGAGTCCTCATGTATAATTGCAAAATATTAGAGAGAATTGTTTGATAGATCACAAGAAGTATATAATAGAGGTTTACACCTTTTTATTCCTGTATTAGTTGGCACAGTTATTATCACTTGCAACATCATTCCTCAGAGTGCATCCTGATGTTATGTTGACATTGTTTTCTGTGCAGGTAGGCTTTCTGTCCAAATTTTTTCTGGACTTCTTACCATCATTACTTCTGCGACGGACTGGGCACAGAAGTCTTGATTTTGTACCTTTCTCCAAAGAACGAAGAACACTTGACTTCAACTTTTGTTCCACTCTGGAGCTTGATCCAGAGCAGGTGAACTGATTTCCTTCAAATCCACTCTGCTCACCTGAAGATGGACCCGGTAAAGAAACATCAATCTTTCCTGCTTTAACCAACAGGTTGCGAGAAGTGCTCTTAAAATTTGGCCAGTCTTTACTTACAGTAGCACCTGGATTTGGCTTTAAATTTTCAGTGGGAGGAATTTTAGCACCTTTGGCCCCTGGAAGTCTATCAAGAAGCTTAGAAATCATTTGTGGGTCTTCCAATTTGACCTGGTTGTTATCCCCAATATTAGATGGATCTGTTTGCGAAAATATTTTCACTGCCTTGACTTTAGTAAAGACACCCGGACGGAATTTAGACGATTCAGCTCTAGATGTTTTCTCCATTTTCCCTGCGACTGTAGCTTTTTTGCAAACCACTGCGGGTGGAGGGTTTCGATTTGACGCCCATGATAATGACTCAGTTTGAGATTCATTTTTCTCTTCACCTTCCATGGACTTAACAGTCCAAGCTGCTTGTTTGCGACGAAGTTTACAGCTAGAACCTTTGCCAGAAACCTTTAACCTTTTTGGGGTAGCACAAAGTTCCATACTAGGAACAGATTTTGCTTCTGCCTCTACAATCCCTTCTTCATTAAAGCCACTATCACCACTACCAGTAGAATTTTGCAATGGCAAATCTTGTGTCTTTGACCGACGGAAACCTTTAGTTTTTGCTACCGTGCGTAGGGGACCACCACCACCAGTAGCAGAAGATTTTTGTTTCTTTCTAGAAGTGCTGGGCACATTTGCAACAGACAAAGTTTTAGCACGTTGTTGTAAGATTCCGCTGTTGGATGTCTTAGCCTGTAATGAAGTCCCTTCACCACGCCTTGAGCGAGAGCTGCACTGCCCAGGCCCAATGTTTTCTTTTGGAGGTGGAATGCTTATTCCTTCCATGGTGTCTAACTGGCTGCAAGATGCTGTCTTTTGTATCCTAAGTTGCTCCTTACGAGCATGTTCCTCTCCTAACGTTTTTAACTCTGTTGAAATCCTTGCCAGTAAAACAGACTTCGTGAGATGAATTGGTTTTTGACCAGACGGACCAGGAAAAATTGAACTTGACGACTGGGAAACCTGCAGACACATAGAAACATGTATAATCATGCAATGATGGGCAAATGAATTCATAAAACAGATGGAGGAAAGCATGATTAGATAAGCAAGGGAATAAGTGGACTACAGTAACTTTTGGGTAAATCAGTAGGATTTTCCTATTTGCAAAACTTGGCTTCCACATTAATACTACAGAACTAAAGCAAAAACAGATGAGGATTGGATGATGTTCTTTATTAGATTGGCAAAGGATGCTCTACTCGGCAAACAGGTATTGAGTTGTTTGGAGCTCACTGCTCATTTAAGAAATCACTGCTTGGACTGATATTATCATGTATGATCCTTAGCACAATTTTGAAAACTGCGACTACTTAGCAAGTCTTAGTTCTTCATGCCAGACTTTTGGTTTAAATCAGATTGAAGAACAGGAAAGAGCTCATCTCTGCAAATTACATATTCTGCACAGGCACAGTTTGTCCTCCTCATTTCACGCAACATGACTTCACCAATATCAGAATCAGTTTGACTTCCATACTGCAAAATTTCATTTCCAGATACACCCAAGATTTTTAAAGCTCGAGGAGTAGGATTTACACTAAGGGATATTACATTTTCTTTCACCAACAGTCCTTTTCCTAGAATAGGATTGTTACAAGGCAAGAAACCATTTTCATCTTTGCTTACACCAGATTTGGATTTTAAATTTGCATTATTAGGTTCTGAAGCGAGTGGGGCCTGCTTTTTCTCTTCTATAACTTTGGTGTCCTTCTTGCGAAACACAGATTTTCGACGGAATGCACTCCCTGCAGTTTCCTTCTTGCTCAAATCCTTTCTTCCAGAGTCATCAACTTCCACAGCTAATTTGGCTCTTGCTAAATCTTTCAATCTAAATCGTTCACCTTTCCGTTTCCAATCAGAACTAGCATACTTAGGCTTCTTGGTATGTGATTTGTGCTCCTGTAAACATTTTCTCCCAGAAGTTGATTTTGCAAGCCCATCACTATTACTGCATGCAAAAGGTTCTTGAGTAGTGCAATCATAAGATTTAACAGGTGTTGTAGTTTCACAACATTCCTCTATGTCGAATGGGCCATATTGTTCTGCATTAGGACTACCCTGGGAGACATCATCATCCAGTACATTAACAGCTCCCAAGTAAGTCTCTAAGGAATAATTTAAAGAGACACTGTCTGGTATCTTATTTAGAGGTGTTATGAATCTGTCCAAAATGGCATCTTTAGCAGACTTTAGCTCTTTCCCATCATCAACAAATTCTGCAGGAGAATTTTCGGATTGTTCTCCTTTATGTTCATCCTGTTCTAATGCTCCAAATTGACGAGCTCTTAGCAGCTGCTTTGTTTCACATGTTTTTCCAAACTTTTCATGTACCAGGCGATCATGTTCACGAATCTTCTTAACCTTCTCTCGCTTGGCAGCAAGTTCTTCCTCTAAGGTTGCCTTAAATTCAGAATACCTCTGAGTATCTAGACTTTTCATGTCAGCACGATCAGCTCCATTAATTTCAAATACAGCTCTGTAAGCTTTTTCCCTTTCACTGGAGAGAACAAATTTGTACCGTTCAAATACCTTGGTACGCTCCAATTCAAGTTCTTGTTCATATTGTAAGGCCTTCTTTCGATCATACCATCTGTCCTCATCATCACCAGCACTTACTGTGTCTTGGGACTTGGTAGATGTTACACTAACAATTTCCTTTACAGTGCTCAAAACATACTCTGCAAAATCTAAACTGGTATTGTCAAGTAGTTTTTTGCCTTTGCAACTGCTGTCCAATGCCTCAGGAGGAAACGAGGGTGGGAGGATGGAGAAGTCAGAAATAAGGGAGGGATTGCAATCAGGATTGTAGGAGGGGTCAGGATCAAAAGCCTCAATTGGGGTGGTTTTCTTCACTACCTGAGGACGCGTTGGGCGATGAAGCATACGAGTCCACAGCTGACTATCAGAAAGACAGTTGCTTCGTAGCCAATCGCGGATTCCATGAATGCTCCGATATTCAGAATTAGGAATGCGGCTACATGGATTGGAATTTGTCAGATCTAAGACAGATACTCCCAGCGCTCGGCCGACCTGTAGTATTAAAAGCAAAATTAAGATGAATATAACCAAGTTTCAACAGATGCCGTTTATACGCGAGAATTGCAGCCCATACTTCTTCAAATACAAGTGGAGTGTACTTGGGAGGAACAGCATACGCTGGATTAACTGACATGCGCCCCGAGTCACGAACACATGGAGGTAAGAGATTTACCATGCGCCCTGTGTTATAGTTACATTCCAATGTATAGCTGCGGACAAGGCCAGTCAACTTCATGACAGACACACGACCACATCCCTCACGGCTAGTACCATCACGACGATCCCTGAGAAATGGCATAAAGGAATTGCAAGATGTAAGACGCCAAAATATTCAGACAGCAGCCCAAACAATATACAAGATGAACACACCTCAAATACATGTTTCTTTCGGTGAAGTTACAGGCTGTGAAGTGGAAGTTCTGTGAGTTGATGGACATCACCTTAGGCAGTAGCATGCATTCCACTAACTGCTCGATATCATCAAAATGGTTTCCATACATAAAGATGCCTGGTCAACAAACAAGTATTGTTATTGGAAAAAGAAAAAGAAAAGACACTATTGAAGATACAGGAAGCTGGTGATTGTTACAGACCTTTCTTGGAGGCATGTCCATGCATATCCATGTACAGAAACAAACCCGATTTGGAAGGATCGAGGCTGGGCTTAACTGAGTTTAAACAAGCACTAAGCACATTGCCATTGTGACATGAGAAGTCTTCAGTCTTCCCATCTTCATTACGGCTCACTGGCCTTGCAAACATGCGCACGGGTTTTGCTGGATCAGATGAGGCTGGCTTTCGTTTTGGATCCCTCCTTCTCTTGGTCTCCTCTGGACCCATATTTTCATCACATTGCATTGGTTGTTTTCCTCCTCTTTTCTGTGCAGGGGCATCACAACTTTCTAGTATCGAATCCTTATTTTCACTCTCAGAGCAGACTTCAGTCTCTCCCTGTTGCAATGTATCAGTCACGTCAAATGGCACAGTAACAGGGTCACAATTGAGAATTGCTGAGGGGAATCCAGCACAGAAGGAATCTTTTAAATTGCCATGCAGATCATTTTTCTCCTTTATTATTTTTTCTTTGTCTATATCCATTTCAATGGGATCTGACTGAGAGGTAACATGGTCAGAACTCAATAACTCCACATCACCATGAGATGCTGCCTCACACTGCATGTTAATATCCTTCTCAGTAGATATCGCAGCAGTATCAGGAGCAACAAGCTGTTCACAAGTTTGGAGAGAGCATGGAGGCAACTGAATGAAGTTCTCCAAACTAGCCGAAGAGTTACAAGTGGACAGTGGAGCTGGTTGAATGTCTTCACAGTTCTCAACATGGTCATCTGTCATTGGAATTGCCTCAGGTGCTTCCATATCACATTGGTCATGTGTTTGTTCTCTTGATTCAATTTGAACAGAAACCTCCTAAAAGTATGACGAGTGTGATTAATAATAGAAAGAACTAAAAATAAAATAATCGAAGTCAAAGACTGAAAACAAAATGTTAACACATACATCATCAATTTCTCGACCAAAATGAGCATATCTAATTATGGCACGAGCAGCATATATGGTTGGGTGGTAAACAAGTGAGGGATTTAAATAGACTCGGTTTAAGTTGACTCCTCGTGTGTCGGTTCTAAAGTGTCCACGAGCAACGCCATCAGGATTCAACATGGGTACAATTTTGAAGACATACATTCGCCGCAGCAAGATTGATGTCAAATCATCTCGGTTCAACAGAGACTCAAGGAGTCCATTAAGAACATAACTGGATGGCACTTCTCCAGGATGAACTCGAGCACTTACAAATATCACCTGTAAAATGGCAAGGTAATGTGGTGAGCTTAGAGTTGTCCTAAAACGTCCACTAGATTGCAAGAGCAGCAGAGTTGCAGATAATTTTCAGACTATATACATTTTACCTTTTTCCCCCCAAATATATAAGGCCTTGGTGTCTCCAGGTCAGGGAACAAATTCTTTAGTCTCGGTTCTCGGTAAGGAGTGATCCCATGATGTGAACTAATAGTCAGCAAATCTAACCGCCGACCATCTAAGGAGTAGGATACTACTTCTCTATGGTAGTATATATCATCTGCATTACAAGCTGCAATAAAACAACAAAGTAGTATCATGACATGATCATGACATATCCTCTACCTTACTTCGGCATGTTAGCAAGAAAATGGCAATAATTTCAAATACATATACAATAGTTATACTCACATAATCCTTGGCCTGGGAAGTACTTTTCTGGTGGAGAACAATTCTTAAAGCGCTTATCAAAACCACGCAGAGATGTCATTAAATCTTGATAGGAATAAGGGAATGTGAAAGCAAAGTATGTTGTTGCTCTGACATTTTCCAGAGTACGATAACGAAAACTGAGTGTAAACACATTATCTTCAATCTGGAAGTCCAAGAGTACTTGTAAGTAGTGGACAACGGACAACAAACACACAAAACAATTAAGTACAAGCAATATAATATTGCACTGATAGTGTAGTAAACAGTCATAAATATAATGCTTACTGTGTATGTTGGTTTTTCTCTTATCCGGTCCCACAGGCCTCTTCCGGGGAGAATTCGATAAACTGGAGCCATGCCTTGGGAGTACATCTTCACTTGACGATTTAAATTCACTAAATTTAGTTTCACCAAAGCAAATGGAGTACCTCCTGTAGAATAGAGATACATATATGTATATAAGCAGGAAAAGTAAGTGCATGAAAACTGGAAGTTTGATACATTGATTGATTGGTAAATAAAACTTGATTTAGATTTGAATGGCACACTGCCATTAATTGGCCTTCATCATAGGAAGGTCACTATGCAAAGCATCACGGATATGTTGGCAGACACTGACATGCACAAGAAGCTCACCTCTAATCCCAAAATAGAACCACGAACGGTTGGAATTCTCAAACTCAGTACCAGCACAGTCAGGATTAGTCCATATATTGAATTCATAGTCGTGAACGTCTGATGTGCCAGAGCTTTGACCTGTGAAATGCAGCATAGTCCAATCAATTTAATTACAGTACTGACACATAACACATGGGTAACATAAGTAATATGTCAAAAGGATGAGGCACAGAGCCATGGAAGTAACACACTTTCTATTCAGAAAATATACCTGGTATGGGTGGGGGTTTTGGTGGGAGTGGTACCTGTTCCACTCGAGCCATATTACCTGACTCAAAGCTTGATGTGAAGACAAAGCCTCCACACTCAACTTCCACCATCCTGCTTGATTATGTTATACAGAGACAAAATCAACAATCACTCAATCATATGACGAGTTGCTACTGCATAACATCTGAAAGAAAAATCAAACAGTATATAATTGAAATAAGTTTGAGGCAACCTATAAAAATTACCCAAAATAAAACAGATTCAAGAACAGAATTATCAGCATGAAATCAATTGTTTTTGTGTAACAGCTGGTCAGACAAGAATAGTAAAATCTACAAGGAAAAGAGCAAAGAATAGACGGCTACTGTCCAAAATAAAAATTTTGAACCCAATTCAACATTCTGTACACCAAATAGAGTGCGAGTGCACTTTAAATTACTTTGAGTAGAAACTATCCTGTAAATAACTTGTATGCACTTCAGTACAAATCTTTCAACATACTATCGTAAATGAATGAATGACATGGACAAATCACGCGATACTATGGGAAGACTCAGATGGCTTTCCCTGCGTTTTGAAATGAATGAGAATCTGATAAGAATAAGAAAACTGGTTAGAACATCCAGCCTCAGTCAAGACTCAGCCGACTTCACTATATCGCCTCCCTAAGGACGTGACTGATTTCGTACACGGGTCACAACGATGGAATTCACCTTCAGTGAAACCAAATTGGTTCATTTCGTCTATCTCAAAGCTTAATTAACGAGCTGACGCCTGGTGAACAAGCACAATAGCAACCTAGAAGCTGTTGAGCCGTACTTTCAAACTAGGTCAAACAATGAACAGTTGAACCGTTGTCAGCCCATGGCACGCGTAGAAACTAAAAAAGTAACGATCAAGAACGTATTGATATGACAAAACGTAACAAAGGAACCTTGCAAAAGGGAAAGTTGCTGCATATTCTTTCCAACTGGTACCAGAGATGGAGCATTACGTGACAAACAATTAACTTACATTAACACCAACTGTGCCAATTATGAATTTTTAGGCAACGAGCACATGCTACACACTTTCAATTTGTCAGCTTTGGTTTAAGATAATTTTCGTTACATCTTCCAGGACATTGACGGCTCTAAGCAGAAAGAAAATCACTATGCTCTGCCTCAAGCAGACGCCATGTTACCTTCCCAGCATGCACTGTTTTGTTTAACAGATTGTTCCGGACGCATGCCGAGAGATGGCGCCACTAAGCATTGCGTGGAGGAGGGAGAGAGGGTGAGTATGTACTTACTAGCTTGGTACTTAGTTGGCTTTGCGCAAACTTCTTATACGACTTAGGTTGGGTTATGCTACTGAGATGCTGAGCATTGTGTACTGCACTATCGGAGAAAATTCCACTATGATATTTGGGTACGCAGATAATAGCGCCCGACATGTAGGCAACCACAACTGCACGCGTGTTGTGCGGGTTGGCCTACCTTAGCACTCGCTGGCGCTTTGCGGACGTACTTAATGGTTGGGGCCTATTGCCATTGTATTTTTGTCAGATTTATGTGGTGACCGTTGTATGATTTCATTGGGTGGGTGGTGGGTGTCCTTTTGAGAAAATTCCTGGCAACATAATGCTGCCAGGAACAAGGAATAAAGAATTACTCATACTGGATTTGGAGACCCATGTTGGGCATTATTTATTGACACAACGTATACTCCTTTCACACAAAAACTGCAGCTCTGCTGGGCCGTGTTTAAATTGACTGTTTTAATGGTTCATCATTTGTCGCAGCAATGCTTCCAACGCACTCGGCCTCGGCGCCAGGTCGGCCCCAGACCCCAGCTTCGGCACGACCCCTTCTCCCCTTAACAAAACGACAAGACTCGCCAGTTAAGGTGCGTGACAATAAGGGATTTTGTTGTTAAAAATGTCGACGAACTCAGAGAGAGGTGACCGCCTCGGTCCTGCCGAGTCGTCACACCCTCCCATCCATTGCAACCTCTGCCAACGTCACGAGCTCATATCAAAAAGAAAACTGTTAAACACTAGTGACTAGATAGCTCCGGCTCAGAGAGTCTCTCATTCATTATTTCGCCGCACTCAGGACTGCGTCCGTGCGCTGCAGAGTTTGGCGTGGTTGCCGTGGCGCTGGTTCAGCTCGCCCATGTACTGCACGAGCTCGGCAAGCTCGGCCGAGGAGCCGCCCTCGGCGCGGTCCCACTCCTGCAGGCTGGAGTTGGAGATGGCACTGTGGTCCGGCCGAAGTCCGGTGCCGAGGCCAGGGCCGCCTCCTGTGCCAGCCACGGGGTCGCCTCCGGCATGGCCTCCGGCATGGCCTCCGGCACCGCCGAGGTGCCACCGCACGGTGCGGGCCGACCGCACAGGGATGGCCCGCAGCTTTCGCGCCAGCGCCTCAATCGGTGACCGCGAGGGTGCGCGCGAGCAGGGCGATGCCGGTGACGTGGGGCTGGAGGGCGCCGGGTTCGAGGCCGGCATGGGCGAGACCGGTGGCGGCGACGAGGGGGACGACGAGGGGGGCGACGAGGTCGGCGACTGCTGCACCACACGCAGCGGCTGCCCCGGCCGGGGCCGCGTCAGCCTCGGCGAGGAGACGCCTGCAATCACAGAGCAACAGTGCGAGGGTGATTGGGACTTGTGTGTGGGCGTGCGGGTGGCGTGGTGTGACGTTGTGGGGTGGGGTGAAGGGTGAACAACTCCCCAAGGGGAAGTGGAGTGCCCCGTACCGTTGCCGTTGGCTCTGAGCGCCGCCGCGTCGCTGTCGGTCCTGGCTGCGCCGTTGTCCCTCAACGGGGGCCTCGCCAGCCTCGTTTTCCGGCCGACGCAGCGGCTGCGGCAGCCCCCGCCCTCGTCCATGTTCGCGGCGTAGCTCTGGCCGAAGCCTTGGGCGAAGCTCTGGGAGCAGCAGCAGCGTTTGCTGCCGCGGTTGCTGTTGCGGAGGCAGGACGGCGCCATCGCCCGCTCCTCCACGGTCCTGCGCACAGAGGGAAGGGAGGATCAGGGTAGTTGCCTGGCGTGTGGACCAGTGCGGACCAGACTGTGGACGCGACGTTAATTACACACGTCAAGTGGACGCCGGCCGCCAACCCCGTGGGCCCCGAGGGGCCATGGGTGGTCATGAGCGGCACGGATCGCGGCTACGCTCACGCGAGCGCCAGTGCTGTAGTGCGGGGCGGGGCGGGACAGGAAGGGTGGGCATCCCGTCAACTACAAACACACGAATAGCGAACGTCGTAGTAGGGGCGGGGGCAGGGCCGGAGCTGGGTGCGGCGGGGGCACTCACGAGTAGGTGTTGGACCGCTCGTCGAACGTGGTGGTGAGCGTGGTAAGCGTGCACGTGCTGCTGCGGTCCCCCGGCAGCCCCGGCAGGCCGTGCTCCGGGGTGCAGCGCGCACATGCCGCACAGTGCGCGCACGCTGCGCAGGCCGTGCCCGGGAGCCCCGGGAGCCCCGGGTGGTGGGTCGGGGCCAGCAGGCCGGAGGAGCCGCAGTGGAAGCTGCAGTGCGCGTGGAGGCCTGTGCCGTGGCCGCCGTGGCCGCCGTGGCCGCAGCACGGCCGGCTCCGCCCCGACAGGTTGGCGTACGACTGGCGCCGCCGTGCGTCCCGCCGCCGCGACCACCACCCGCACTCCGTCCGCAGCGTGTTCTAACCAGGGAAAGAAAAGAAAACACGGACAGGTCATTAGTTTTCCAAATGGGTTTTTCTCATTTGCGCGTGCGAAACGGAACGAAAAGGGAATGAGCCCGATGCCTGCGAGGCACTGTGTGTTCGCTCCGCTGACCCTGGCGGGCCGGGCTTACCTTGAAGGCCTCCCGGAACTTGTTGGACATGATGTGGTAGAGGATGGGGTTGACGGTGGTGGACAGGTAGTAGAGCACGCCGGACATGTAGGTGAGCGCCGTGTACAGCACACGCACCGCCTCGTGCCGCTGGCTGGACTCGGTCGCGTACACGGCGAGCAGCCGCTGCGCGTGGAACGGCGCCCAGCAGATGAAGAACGCCACCACCACCGCCACTGCAACAGTAACAGAATCCCTGAAACCTCTAAAATCAACGGCGAATCTTGGTGTTTGATGGCGCGCCGGCTGCAGGGCGCTTCAGGGCGCTGCAGGGCAGCTCGCTGCCCCCAGACAGCTTTACGAGAGCCGCCCGCAGACCCGGCAGCTCTTTATCTCTGCGTAATAGATGGGGACGGGTAACATTGAATTAGTGTCCGACTGCGCCCGTAGTAAAACTGGCTGTCCTGCCAGAAAGCGGGGGGGGGGGGGGGGGGGCGGCCGGGGGAAAAAGAAAGTTTCCCGCCGTCGTGGAGGCCCTTTTGGCAAAGGGTTCGTTTGACTGATTGATTTTCCGCGTGAGTTCCCTTCGCTTCCCTTTTACAGATGTTGACTTCCCGTCCGACCCTGTGTCGCCGGAACTCACAAGACTATCAATATTCAAGGGATAAAGGAAGGGCGGGGGAGAGGGGGAAGGGGTGCAAGGGAGGGGAACGTCCAGAACCATCCTAACTGGGGACCGGACCGGACCGGGGTGCGGTACTTAACCCCTCCGAGAGGCGCCCGTCGGCGTCCGGCAGCGCCTGTAAATACGACGCCTAGTCTGGAGGAGGATCCAATTTTGCCGTAAAAGTCTGATCTTCCTCTCTCCCCTTCCCACCTCTCACTCACGATCCTCGAGTTACCGTCACTCCTAGAGTTCTACACGTTGCACTCGCATACTCTGTCGTGTCATTTGTCCATTGCCGCGCGTCCCCTCCCCCTTCCCCCCGCCTGCCACAGCGAGGATTTCCCCAGGATTTTCCTCACAAACTTGTCCGCAGGACTCTCAACCCCTGCCGGCCTCGTCTTATGTATATCCCCTTGTAGGCCGAGGGAGGAAGAGGGAATAAAACGAGCCGGAGACGAGATATGGCACTCGCCTCCTCGTAAACCCCGTTTGCCGACCGATTAAATTCGAAGCTCGGCCACAAAGCCGGCGGCGGGCAGCGCCCACGTCACACGCTTTCGGGCCGGGGGCAGGGCGCGTCCACCGCCCCGCTGACCCGCTGCCCCGCTGCCCCGCTGCCCCGCTGCCCCGCTGCCCCGCTCCCCGCTGCCCCGCTGCTCCGCTGCCCCGCTGCCCCGCTCCCCGCTCCCCGCTCCCCGCTGTTCCTTCATTGCGTCCTAATTTATGTCATTGGGTCTCTGCGGCGCCCGATAAAAAGTTGCCCCCGGCCGGCGATAGGGCTGAGGGGTACTCAAGATAAAGGGGAAGGGCGCGGGGGGAGATATGGAGGAGGGTGGCTGCTGCAGGGACGAGCATTCGGCCTCCGGGAGCCAGGGCCGCTGCTGCAGGGCGCAGTGAGAGGGTGTGCCGAGCCCTGCGCCCCTGCGCCCCCCCCCCCTTTCCTCCCCCTCCTCCCCCTCCTCTCGCAGCCGCACGTCAATTCTGCGCCGACATTTTACGCCGATTCAATACACTTTCTCGCGTCGAACGGCACCCCGGCGCTCCACGCCGCCGCCCCCGTCCTTTTGGTGACACCAATTTTGACGTCATTTGGACGCAGATCGCGTAGAGAAGGAGAGATAAAGAAATAGCGAGAGAGAGAGAGAGAGAGAGAGAGAGAGAGAGAGAGAGAGAGAGAGAGAGAGAGAGAGAGAGAGAGAGAGAGAGAGAGAGAGAGAGAGAGAGAGAGAGAGAGAGAGAGAGAGAGAGAGAGAGAGAGAGAGAGAGAGAGAGAGAGAGAGAGAGAGAGAGAGAGAGAGAGAGAGAGAGAGAGAGAGAGAGAGAGAGAGAGAGAGAGAGAGAGAGAGAGAGAGAGAGAGAGATATGAGAAGGGTCCTCCCCGTGAGTCAAAGAGGCTCACGGCCAGAGAAAAGCCGAGCCCTTTGGGTTAAGCGGGCTGCTCGCTGTGCTGTGCCCCGGCGCTGCCAGGCGCTGCCTCGTGGTCCAGAGTAGAATGGCAGGGCAGGGCAAGCAGGCGAGGGCCACGGTGCGGTGCGGAGCGGAGCGGTTGTATTCTCGCTGATCGCCGATCGCCCTCCAAATGAATGCCCCTGTCCCGCCGCGCTTGGGAATAAAGGGCCGCCGAGGCTGCGACTGCCGCTTTGTGTGTGTGTGTGTGTGTGTGTGTGTGTGTGTGTGTGTGTGTGTGTGTGTGTGTATGTGTGAACAGGTGCTCGGCGCGCTGCCCATTAAAATCTCCCCCATTGCACGTGCACGTGCATGCGCCGCGCTTCTGGGCACCTCGTCTGGCGGCGCCTCCAGGAGGAGTTGATGGCACAACTCTTCCCGGGAGCTCTCGGCTCTCTCGGCTCTCTCGTTGGATGGTTCGTGCACGTTAGCGGCGCCGCAGGTCAGGTCGGATCGGGCCTGCAGTAGCCGGGAGCAGTTTTCCTGTTCTGCGTGCTCGTGTGCTGTACGGCGAGGCACCAGGTCCTAGGTCCCCGGGAGGGCGCCGTGGAGGTACGCAGCCGGCCTCTGAGAACGCTTAGCGGGTCGGCGGGTAGCATAGCAGCCGGGCGCGTTCTCACGCCTCAGCGCACCCGCACACTGCAACTGCGAGCGCTGAATATACCTCCCCCCCCCCCCTTTCTCCCAACACACATCCGGCGGTCTTCATCATTCTCTCTGTCTTCTCTCCCTCGGCTCTCCACCCGGCGATCTTCATCATACCCTCTCTCTCCCTCGGCGCTCCACCCTGTGGTCTTCCATCCTTCTCTCGGCTCTCCACCCGGCGGTCTTCATCCTTCTCTCTGTCTCTCTCTCCTTCGGCTCTCCACTGCCGCATTGCCAGACTGCATGCCACGCATGACGCAAGGCATGATGTAACCGTGAGTAATGCAAGTTTTATGAAGCGTTTTAAGAAATAGACAGGATGGTGCAGGGTTTGCACGCGCGCGCGCGCGCGTGTGTGTGTGTGTGTGCCGGGAGGAACGCAGCGCGGGCGGGCAACCCCCGATGGGGATTCAAATTCAAATCGCAGCAGATGCAAAAAGACATAAGGGCTATTACGACGCGGCCGGTTGCGCAGCGCAATGGGAGGAGGGGGGTGTAAAAAAATATGACAGGGCGGCGTTCGAGGGCAGCGAGCCACCCGGAGCTGCCCGGAGCCGGTACGGGGCACTGGGGACTGGAAACGCGCGCCTCCCGGAGGACAACTGACTCCCCGATCCGGGCGTCTGGATGAGGCCGGACCGGGCCGGACCGGGCGTTTGACTGGGACCGGATTGGCCATGCCATGTCCGTGATGGCGGGCCAGCGGGGGGCGGGGCGGGGCCGGGCGGGGCCGGGCGGGGCGGGGCTGCCGCTGACGTAAGCGTTTATTTGCAGGCATCAGTGGTGGTCAGCGGCCGGGGCAGCTGGGGCAGCCTCCTCGGGGACCGCGTCACGGCAGCCTTCAGCTCTATGACGATGACGGGGCAGCACTGCTACCCCTGTACTTCCATGTGTGCCGCTGCCGGCCGCTGCCTGCCGCCCGCTCTGCCGCTCTCCATGATGCTCAGAGCCGCTGCAGCGCGTCGCACACATTTAACGAGATACTTGATGCGGACCGCGTTTTGCAGTAAAACGCACGCCGACTCCTCCAGCTGCCGTCGTCGAGGGCGAAAACGAGCCCCATCCACACGGTAAACGAAAGTCTCGGGAACCGAGAGCGTGGCTCCCTTCGCAAGTTTCGCATTCACTGTCTCTTTCCTTCTTTCAAGGTAGGTAGAAAGAGACAGCGCACCCGAAACCGAGCGCGTTCGGTTTCCGAGACTCATTTACCATAGCGCTGCCCACTGCGTCCTGCATCGGGGGACACCGTGCCATCCTAGCGCCGCCTGTATTTTCCACTCAGTGTTCGCTGCCGTTTTGCCGTTCGGCAGAGCAAATGTTTTCGTCCGGACAATCAAATTAGGTCAAATGTATATTGTTTGGACTGTATGGATCGACAGCAATCGGAGGATATTTCGCCTTGCATTGCCACTGAAATAATTTTTTTCAAAAACCCGTTCCAATCTAAGGTAGACGCCGTGGGGTTGCACAGCACGGGCTTGATACGGTAATCCGGTGTCCCGCTGCTCCGCCCCGCGCCCCCGTCGGGGCCGTAGTGGTCCCCGTGGGGCCCCCGTGGACAGCGTGACAAGGGCAGCCCCCGCCTATTGTCCACGTGGTTTACGGGCGGTCCCCGGCAGCGCCACGGGTGGCCGCGGGGCGTCACTAAGGGCACTACAATAGTGAGAGTGGCCCGCAGGCTGGCCACGCCTGGCCACGCCTTGGCCACGCCCAACCGAGTTTCTACAACTTCAGTTTGCGCACCACCTCCACCAGAGGAATCGGGATAGGCTGTTGCTTTCTAAGAACCGGGTGGCGAATTACTTACCCACCGCTCCCATCGCGGCCCCCATAAGTTAGTGCTGCGTGTTTTGTAAGAGAAACGGAAACAATGTTGGCAGTTTATGAGATTGCCGAAGCTCTGCGTTAGCGGGGAGCGCGCACGGGTTGGGGTTCGGGGCGGGCGAGGTACGCCGAGATCGGCCAGCGCTCTTCGTACGAGATTTCCCTCATCCCATTTTAGGATGAGCGTTATCGGTGAATAGGAGCAGGGCCGTACCGGGCCGTCGAGCCGGGCCGGGCCGTGGGGGTTGTAATCAGAGAGAGAGAGCCCGCCCCCTGCCCCCCCCCCCGCCCGCCGCCCGCCATCCGCCACCCGCCGCCTCGCTCGCCAGCAAAGGTTACATTAATTTTGCAAAATCGTGAAATTTCTGTTCGCGGAGCTCGTCATCTTTTCGCAGGGCGATGTCTTGTGGAAAGCGAGATGCGTAGTGGTCCATGGACGTCCACGAGCCGAGCAGGTAGGATGGATGGCTCCGGCCCGGTCCGGTCTAGGCGCTACACGGCCGGCCACGATTGGTCCCTTACTCTGAATGCAAGCGTACCTTTTCCTTCTTCTGATTTTCCCCATTATTTTTACCAATTTTTGAAATTTTTACTGCGTTTTTCGGATATTTCTTTTCTGACTATTTCTTGTTTTTTTCTATCCTTTTCTATCTCTTTGTGGGAGGGGGGGAGGACTGTACATTGATTTTCTTGAGTGAGAGACCCTTCGTCCGGCCATCACCCTCTGCTGTCGTGCCGCGCCGTGCCGCGCCCACCTTTCCCCTCCTACCCCCGCGGGTCCGCAGGGAGAAATGGAATGCCACGCGGCGTGACGAGAAGGGTCCGGCCCGGCCCGGGCCAGCGGGGTCCGCTCCGCAGGCCATGGGCCACGTGGGCGCAAAGGGGCGCCCAGGCAGTACCGGCGCGTGGCTCGCGTGTCGTGCGCCCGAGTCATTCCCGTTGTGCACCGGCACAGTGCCGTGCCGTGCCGTGCCGTGCCGTGCCGTGCCGTGCCGTGCCGTGCCGTGCCGTGCCGTGCCGTGCCGTGCCGTGCCGTGCCGTGCCGTGCCGTGCCATGCCGTGCCGTGCCGTGCCGTGCCGTGCCGTGCCGTGCCGTGCCGTGCAGTGCCGTGCCGTGCCGTGCCGTGCCGTGCCGTGCAGTGCCGTGCCGTGCCGTGCCATGCCGTGCCGCGCCGTGCCGTGCCATGCCGTGCCGTGCCGTGCCGCGCCGTGCCGCGCCGCGCCGTGCCGCGCCGTGCCGTGCCGTGCCGTGCCGTGCCGCGCCGCGCCGTGCCGAGCCGGGTGCTGCGTCCTGCCGCTTCTCGTCTCGTCACGTTTAACAGGCTGGCGTGTGCGCCGTGCCGCGCCGCGCCGCGCCCCCACGTACCCGCTGACAGCGAGACGACGCGCAGAAACAGTGCTGTGAGTTATCTGCTGTGTCGGGGCGCAGGGTGCGGGCCGGGACTGTGTGGATGGAACCAGCCCGGGGCGGGGCGGGGCATTCACTCGGACTGCTGTCTACGTGGTGGAGCGGGCACAGGACTGGAGAGGGATTCCTCCAGCTCGCCGGGAGAGTTGTGCGCTCCGTCGCTCCGTCTCTACGGCTAGTGTGCGTGTTGTTCGCGTGGCGTTTGAAAAGCTGCTTACGCGATCAGCATCAGCGAACTGTCGCGGAGGTGACAGCGGCGGCGGCGCGGGCTGGAAACGACACGGAGTATGCAAAGTAGTTGTGACCCTCCGGGATCCACCTACTCCAACAGAAACTCTCGCCACGCCATCTGAAACCGTATCAAAGTTGTAGTACTCTCTTAGACCCATTGCTTAGAATATGCGGATGCGCCATTCGAAAGAGCGCGAAGTTTATTCCGCCCCGCGCAAGGCACGGTTTTATTATTGGCAGTTAGGACATCTGGGGGCGTGTCGGTGACGGTACTAGTATTCAGGGAATGCCGGCAGCAAGGGGTGTGCGCTGGGGGTGCTCGCCACACGGGCACGCGGCACGCGGCCTCCCAACGACGGCCCAGCATGGCGACGACAACTGCGAAACGCCTGCGGAAGTCAGGGTAGGCCAACCCGCACGACACGCGTGCTAGCAGAGGAGACGGACTGCCTACCCACCAGGCGCTCGGAGACTCCCACTGCCAGATAGTGCATGACCAAGAGAGAGAGAGAGAGAGAGAGAGAGAGAGAGAGAGAGAGAGAGAGAGAGAGAGAGAGAGAGAGAGAGAGAGAGAGAGAGAGAGAGAGAGAGAGAGAGAGAGAGAGAGAGAGAGAGAGAGAGAGAGAGAGAGAGAGAGAGGGGGGGGGGGAGAGAGAGAGATAGAGAGAGACAGAAAGAGAGTCGCCATCAGTTCGGGTTGCAATACGCCCGTGTCCATCTTACTTGCACGCCTGCCGGTCTTTGTCGCTCGTTGGCGTGGCGCACTTCTGCTCCCGTCTCACGGACGGCTGACCTGGACTTTTCCAATTCAACAAGGGGATTCCATTTGTCCGCGATGTGGGTCATCTATAAGCGTGACGGAGGGGGAAGGTGCCGGTGCCGCTCACGAAGCTTCAGAGGAGCAGCGGCAGCGACAGCAGCAGCAGCAGCGGTGGTGGTGGCAGCAGCAGCAGCAACAGAGCAGCAGCAGCGGTGGTGGTGGCAGCAGCAGCAGCGACAGCAGCAGCAGCAACAGAGCAGCAGCAGCGGTGGTGGAGTTTCGCCTCTTCGTATTCGGGCCGCGCAGCTCTGGCGCCGGCCGAGCCCGACCCAGCCAATATCGCCGTAAAGTCTGCTCAAAGTGGCCAAATGTTGAGATGCCGCGACGTAAAACGACGCGATGGTGAACCGAACGCAGTCACCACTGTTTTTTGTGCGTTCGGCGGCAATGCGAGAAGGATTTTGTGAGGGTGGGTCGCATTTGTTCGTTTCTGCGGTATTCTCCGACAGTGCAGCCCGTTGGCCCTTCCCCATTTTAGTTCAGAAGAGTGACGGCGTGAAAGGTTTTTTTTCCCCTTGGCCGTGATTTCCAGCGCTGGTGGTCTGCACGGCAACGGCACCGACAGTGTAATCATGGCCTGCTTGGGGAGGGACCTCAGCCGGGCCGGGTCCCACACGCCACGCCACGCCACGCCACCCCCTGTGCCGTTTGGGTGAGCACGAGGTGGGCCAGCAGGAGAGAGGCCCAGTCGGCGTCGGCGTGCGGCTGCGTGTCACAGTGCGCGTGTGCCCGCGCAAAAATACAAGATAGCGAGAGCCATAAGCCTGTTAGTCGCCCCAAAAATTAGCCAGGGTGTTTAGCAGTGATGCTGCGTGGCCATCTGTAAATATTAGCGCATTCCGCTAATTTTTTTTTTTTTTTTTTGGGGGGGGGGGGGGCTTTTTACTCGTTCTTTGCCTCCTCTACTACGACTATGACGTAGAAGCAAAAAAAAAAAAACGAGTATTGCGCTCGCCCTGTCAGTTAAGACCCCGATTCATCTCGAAAACTGCGTAACGGAGGGATTCTGTTTTGGGGGCGTTTTGGTTGGGCGTCGATCTAGTTTCGAAAATGACATTAGATTTCTGAAAAAAAAAAAAAAAAAACAACTCGTATTTAGAGAGTTTGTCTTGGGACCATCCGTCGCCCGGAGTCAACAATCACTTTTCGCGTTCTCCGTAGGTCTCGGAGTAATAGATTCAGTGTCTAAGTCCAGTTAAGATGCGAAAAAAAACACAGAATGAAAAAAAAATCACAAATACTGATTGTGCAGAAATTGTTCGTAAATATGAGAATCAAAAACATTAAATTACGAAAATCTCGAAAACCCTTATTTTCCCTCAAAACTCAAAGAACGAGTATGTCTTAGGACGCTAAAGCGTTCTCCATGCCTGTCTTGTTTTCTAGCGGGTTGGGCACTTATGTTAACTGTCCAACCCAAGAAAATTTGGCCCTCGACTTTCAATTTTTTTCTTACTCACATCACGCACGTTGCTCTGGTGTGGGGAAGCAGCGTGGCGAAAAGGGCCGGACGTGTTTTTCTATATATACATATATATATAGTGGCGGAAGCGCGGCAGGGGGTTGGGGACAGGGGGTGGTACTGGAGATAAAGGGTGTGGTTGAAGAGCAGCTGTGGTGTGTGTGTGTATGTGTGTATGTGTGTCTGTGTTCGCGCGCGTGCGTGTGTAGGCATGCCGCATGCAGGAAATCATCTTGTGAAGCGTCGCGGCGGGGAAATGTGTGAAAAGACGCTGTGTGAATCACATCGTTTGTGTAACTCAAGATCTTTTCAAGGACTGCAAACAATACCAAAATAAATGCATGGGAACACATTATTCGCAAGCTGCTTGAATGGATCATGAATTTCTGAAATCGTGTTGGGGGTTGTTATCAGGCTGGTAGTGATACTTCTCGCTCAGTGATACCGAACGATACGGCATCACCGGTCATATGCGTGCCACTCACTGACAGTGTTCTCTGCTCAAGAAGTGCGCGGAGTATTCGATGGAAGAGGAGCTGAGGCGAGCTGAGGGGGACTGGATAACAACGGGGTGCAGGGGAAGGGAACAAGAAGCCCGCTGCGTGTTTGCCCAGATCTGGGTTGGCTGGCGGATCACCCCGCTGCGCTGCGCATTGCCCGGCGATGCCATTGAGCCACGGACCACATAACGAGGTATAGCACAATGATTGGAGGAGCTCGGGGTATAAGTAGGCCAACACAGCGGAGCAGGGACAGGGCGGAGCCCGCGGAGCGTCGGGAGAGGGCAAGGGGGGGGGGGGGGAGAGGATGGGGGAGAGAGAGAATTTTGGAGTTGGGAAGAGAGGGGGTTGAAGGGAAACGACGGAGACGAGGACATGGCCTGTCTTGTGTCTGGGGGGGGGGGGAGAGAGAGAGAGAGAGAGAGAGAGAGAGAGAGAGAGAGAGAGAGAGAGAGAGAGAGAGAGAGAGAGAGAGAGAGAGGGGGGGGGGGCGGGGTTGGGGTAGGTTGGTTCGGGGAGGTGGCGTTCAAAGACTTTGGTGGACGCAAAAGAACTCTCTCTCTCTCTCGCTCTCTCTCTCTCTCTCTCTCTCTCTCTCTCTCTCTCTCTCTCTCTCTCTCTCTCTCTCTCTCTCTCTCTCTCTCTCTCTCTCTCTCTCTCTCTCTCTCTCACACACACACACACACACTCATACGGAAGTCCGTATCTCCGAAAGGCACTAAAATTCGGCGCGCAAAGTCTTGGTGGTAGTGCACGTAGATCCGGGCCAAATAGTTCCGCCAAGACGATGCTTACAAGGCGGAGGCAGGCCGGGGACGAGGGTAGTACGGGTCTGGGTAAGTGGGTAAGTGGAGTATCTCTGCTTCTCCCCTTCTCCCCCCCTCTCACCCCCTCCAGCATGCTGTCGCTGTCCCTACGCGTGTGTTACAAAGTATCCCCACTGCCACGCTGCGGTGAGGGAGTTCCCAAGGGGAAAGCTAGGGAGGAGGGGGGGGGGGGGTTGGAGCGACGCTTCGGGGGCTGCAAAAACGTCTTGTGGAACACCGAACACGGACTCCAATTTGTTTTCGGAGCTGAAGTTGGAGGCGGCGCGCGGCGGGGTCCCGGGCATCCTTGTCATACAAGAAGCGTTTGTTTACGTTCTCACGCTGTCGTTGGTTGCGGTCACGGCGCCTCATTTTGCTCTCTGTAGGTCCCGCTGTGTGCTGGGGTGGTGAGGGAGGGAGGGAGGGAGGGGGGGGGGGCAGTGGGGGAGGATGGTGGCGCCGCGCCTTGACCTATCACTGAGCTGACGCTGCTCAGCAGACTGCTCCCTGCAACTCTGGCCGGGCTTATATACGGACTCGTACCCCGTACGATCCGAACAGTTCCGGGGGCCGGGGGTCGGGGGCCGGGGGCCGGGAGGTCGGGGGTCGGGGGTCGGGGGCCGGGGGGGCGGGGGCTGGGCTGGCCGAACGAGCTGGGGACTCTATGGTCATTGTCAGCAGAGAGACACATCGGGCGTCGTGCGGCGCTGCCCAGTATGGGAAGAGAAGAGGTTGGGCAGGGGGTGGTGGTGGAGGGAAACGACATGTCGTTTCGGCAATATGGAACTGATATCTCGCACGCCGAGTCATTATTTTTCATTGGAGCGTCGCCCGCCATACCATAGCAGGGGGCCTGCGGGGCGGCCGGGGCGCGCGCGTTCGATATGTCCGCACAGGGCCTCTATGTGCAGACGGCTCACGGCAAGGGTCTCTCGGTCCGGCCAGGTAAGGTGACCCCCGATGACGACCCTACGGCCCACGTGCTAACCAGGCCCTCTATCATGCCCTGGCAGCCGTGCGCCCCCAGGGCGCCGCCAGGTCTCGGTGATCCACTGCCTCCTCGCTGGCCGGGTGCGCGGCGCTCTTGGCGCACCCTCAAAAAAATATGCCTGAATCACGCATAATATGCCTGTTTCATAGCAGATTTTATGCCTGAACCTGAAAATCTTCCCCGAGCATAATATGCTCAAAACGAGCATGGCATGCTCGAAACAAGAATTTAGTAGTGGCCATGCAGCTATGCCTGAATCAAGACATGCCCGATTCAGGCATCAGTCTACATGCCTAACTCAGGCATCAGATTGTGCCGAATCGTATGCCTGTATCGGGCATAGTGATGGTTGGCACATGTATCCTGTTGCTGAATTGGGGAAAGTTACCCAGGATTTCAGGGTAGGCATCAAATTTGCGCTGATTCAAGCATATTTTTTTGAGAGTGCGACAGCGCAGCTGAAGCTGCTGGGGCCACCGGGACCGAGACTGCTGGGACCGGAACGCGAGACTCGGGCGGGGCGAGAACCGTACAAATCCCAGCAATACGACCGCCCCGCCCCGCCGTGCTGGCCGGGCTGGGGGCTGGCGGGCGTGCGGAGAGCATTTCTCCAGGCTTGGCTGCACCCAATACTGCGGCTCAAAAGATTGCGGTGAAGCGTTGAATAATGTTCCGTCTCCGCTCTCTGTCTCTCTCCCTCCCGCATGAAGCAGTGGGAACGTGACACGCGCCGTCCCTGTCCCACCGGCCTCCCAGCCTCCCGGCCTCACAGGGTCGGGTCTCGGGTTGGTAGTGAGGCCGGGGAAGGGCGGGGCGCGGCGCAGTGAAAGCATTGCGAGGCGCGGTGGCCTGGCGGCATGGGGGCGCTCCCTTGTTCTCACGGAAAAGGCGACACATTTGCCACATTTGCGGTTTGTGTGGCCTCTTTCTTTCTCTCTCTTTCTCTCTTCCTCTCACGCCGTGTCCGCGTCGCGTCGTGTCACTAAAAGGTAAAAAGGGTTTTGGAATCGCGCGTGCCGACCGCTTGGCGCGTGTTAAATGCCTTGTGGGAGGTGTGTGGGCTGTGACCGGGCCGGGGGCGGGGAAGGCCTGCACGGGGAGCGGGGCCGAGCCGAGCTGCTCACCCGAGACGGTGCGGCGCGGGCCGCCTGCGCCGTCCTCAACACCGTCCTCAACGCCGTCCTCAACGCCCTCCAAATGGAGAAGGGAACAAAAAGAAGGCGCTTAACTCTCACCGCGACCATTCGTGTGGAGAGAGAGGGGGGGAGAGAGAGAGAGAGAGAGAGAGAGAGAGAGAGAGAGAGAGAGAGAGAGAGAGAGAGAGAGAGAGAGAGAGAGAGAGAGAGAGAGAGAGAGAGAGAGAGAGAGAGACAGACAGAGACAGAGACAGAGACAGACAGACAGAGAGAGAGACGTGATATAGTCCGAGGTCCGTCCACCTCTGCTACGGCACCTGCACCACCACCCACGTCCAAAGCCGTTCTGGACGAGTGGCTCCCGAGAGTGTGAAAGAGAGGCGACCGGGATGTGATCCGGGCAGATCCGGACGGCTTGGCACGGGGCTGCGGTCTCGGTCTGGCCGTGTTCCTCCACGGGTTACGTAACTCTCAGAGGTCCAGCTCCTTGTCCTTGTCGGACGGCCCTCCGATCCGATGGCCATGGCATATGGCCGTTACGTAATTTGTAATGGCACCACCGCCATCGCCTCGGCCAGCGCCAGCGGCAGCCACAGCGTTTCAACGGTTCGGCGCTACTCGAAAACAATGCTTTTCATTTTCGCAGGGCTGTCGGCCCGGTGTAATTTTTTCTTCCATTTTCAATACATGAATCGAGTCAGGGCTTTAATGGCTTCAGAGGGTTCAGTCAATTTTTCTCTCCCGGCTTTTGATTTCCCTCCGAAATTATATACAAAAAATCAGCGGAAATCGACGCGGTAGGCTGAGAAAGGAGAGGGAAAAAAATCTCCGGAATAACTGTCGCTAACGTTCCGCTTCGCCCCTGCCTGCCGCTGCCGGGACACAAACACACAAACTATAGCCAGCGCCCCCAGACGCGGACAGCAAGGCAGGCGCCAGCGGACCCGCCGGCGTCCCACCTCATGAATGCACTTAAACATAATGAGGAAACGTGCAGATACGCGCGGACCTGCTAATGAGAGCGGTCGAAACTCGCCGCCACCACCCCACAGCCAGTCCAGGGGGAGAAGGAGATTCCCAAGGAGATGCAATTTCGGAATAGCTTTTTTGTTGTTGACTCGTCGGGAGCTAGGTCTGCAACACTTGGCATGATCACCCAATCTCATCTCCCCAGACCGAGCTTTTTGTTTCTTTCTGGGTGTGGGTGAAAAAGAGGGAAATGAGAAGAAAAATTTCCACCCACGAAAATTTGGGATTAGCTCGTTACACTCATGCACTATTGGTCGAAAATGTTTGTCACCTTTTTTTCATAATTTTACAATTTTAGGATGAGCTCGTTACACTCATGCATTATTGGTAGATAATGTATGTCCCTCTGACCAATCAATATGCGGCCCGAGAAGTGTGCGGCGTCTCACAGCCAGCCCAGCGGCCACTCACGGTTCCCCCCTAGGGCCAGCCCACCGTATATTGTTTGTTTGCCACACTCGCTACTTCTTTTCGGGAGTAAAAGCTAGCTGACACCTCAAACTGTAATTTAGCTTTAGTGTTAGTGTTTCTTTTTTTTAGGCACGAAGTAGCCCTACAGGCCCAGAATTTGGATAGCATGGCCCCTTATGAGAACAACACAGCTACGATGGATGCCGACTGCGATTCGACTGTCGCCATGGCCGTGCCGAGCCGGCGTTATTTGCTTTTTTGTCTCTCTCGTAAAAAAGCATACACAATGATAATGGTTGGAAAATTCAGACGTATCCTGTGGCATCATGCTATCTCTTTTCCTGTAAAGGGACGCAACGGAAGCACTACTTTATAGTTACGCAACCCCTCGCAATCCTGCCATCCAGTGGTGACCGAGAGAAGAATCAAACGGGACTACTTTTTGGAACAACATACAGATGGCAGCAAATCCGCTCACCACAAACGCATATTGTCGGACGCATGTGGTGTACTCCTTGCGAAATTCGCCAATTTCATTCCAAATGGAAAATTTACCTCATCATTGAAACAAGCATCGCATCACGAGTAAAGCGGTATAAAATTGTCCCGATACGACCAAAAGTGAGACTTTCGGACGAAATGATACTTCGTTTTTAGCAGTATTTCACAAAGTGTAATGGTATTTTTGAACTTTAGTGTTCGTGTTTTGAGGTGTCATCTGCTAACAGGGACATGTGAAAGGCTGCAATGTCTACATTGACTTGTCGGAGTTTCTTGAACCCAGCCACTGGAGGAGCTTGAATGGACTCACCCAGCATGCGGATGACGCGGGCCTGTGAGTGCGTGCTGCTGGCGCTGGTGGCGCGTACGGACCCCGTCGAGCTGGCTGAGTGCCTCCTGGCGGCCAGCGCCCTCCGGGAGCGCCGCAGCCGCAGCCCGATCAGGATGTACAGCACCGAGATGACCAGCATCGGCGCCACGAACACCAGCCCCGTGGACAGCAGGAACGCGTGGTCCACAAACACCTGCACAAACACCTTCAGCTTTCAACATTGTCAGCGCCTTTCTGGTTTGGAATTTTCTAAAAAACTTATTCCTTTTTTTTTCTCTCGAGGAAAGGAAAATCAAGGCGTTTCCTGGGTCACACCTCCCCGTGCCATTCGCACACCTCCACTGGCGCCTACGGCCCGCCTACATATGTGCTGTCATCTCTCACGGTCTGGGCCTCCTGTACCGCGCTGCCGGCCCCATTCTTGTCCTGCTATGCTCTGTCCCGTCCCCGCTCGCGGCAATCCGTCGACAACTCTCTACCCGTCTCCGCGTCCCACTCGTCCGAAAAAGGAATTCCGAATTGCAATTTAACTTCAAGTCCCCCCGCCCCGCCCCGCCCCGCCCCGCCCGGTCCCTTGGTTGTGGCGCTTCCGGGCAGCATCATTCCCCCTCCCCCACTGCCCGCGCCGTGTCCACGCCATGTCATGCTGAAACATACCACGGCGCTTACGGGCGCGTGCCTCCGCGTGCCCGAGCGGCGGACTGGGCTTGGCCAGGAGATTCGAACTTTATCCCCGCATTCTTTTTCTACTTATTCTTCCCCCCCTCCCCCCGCCCCCCTCCCCCCGCCCCCCTCCCCCCTCCCCACTCCCTCTATTCTCCTGCGGGGGTATGGGCAAGTATGCGATAGCACCCGACGGCCCGCAGGCAGAGAGCGGGGCGGGAGAGGAAGGGACCGATGAGAACGCGTGCACCCTCCCTCACCCTCCCCCGGCCCGCTCCCTCTCCCTCCCCCCTCTCTCTCTCTCTCTCTCTCTCTCTCTCTCTCTCTCTCTCTCTCTCTCTCTCTCTCTCTCTCTCTCTCTCTCTCTCTCTCTCTCTCTCTCTCTCTCTCTCTCTCTCCGTCTCCGCAGTCTGTGCGCCGCCGGAGCAGCGTCCTGCTCGTCTTCTCCGTGGATTTGCTACGGCGGGAAATCCCTCTGAAAACAATTTCAGCACATCCAGTGAAGCCCGCCGCTGGTTGTGCTGCACCCCGAGCAGGGCTGGTCTGGGTTGGACAGAGGCCGGAGCCGCCGTGTTTTCTACCCCCTGCAAGCACGATTGACTTCTCCGGAGTGGCCGCCCCAGCGCAGCTGCTGCTGCTGCCGCTGTTGCTGAGGTAGCATTGAGTTTGGGGCGATTATTTCTGATCCTCCCCGCCGCGGCAGCCAGAGGCCCCGACCCACAGGACCCACAGGAACTGCAGGACCCACAGGACCCGCAGGAACCGCAGGAACCGCAGGACCCACAGGACCCACAGGACCCGCAAAAACCGCAGGACCCACAGGAACCGCAGGAACCGCAGGACCCACAGGACCCACAGGACCCGCTAAAACCGCAGGACCCACAGGAACCGCAGGAACCGCAGGAACCGCAGGAGCAGCCCCGTCTCGTATCCGACGCCTTCCGATGCCATGCCTCTGCTTTTCCGGCACCTCCTCGCTGCAGAGCGCCGGGCGGGGTAGGCAAGACGCTGTGTGCAACGCACGTGCGTTCTGCGGGCCTGCCTATCCCCGAGCTGCCAGGCGCGCGGAGAACGGCCGGGCCGGGGGTGCTGTGGTCCTCAGTCCTCACCCGCTTGACGGTGCACTCCGACATGTCCCTGCCGAGGAAGTCGCGGCGCTCTACGACGCCGAACTGGGTGGCCGGCGGCACGGCGAGGACGAGGGCGAGCGCCCAGGATGCCAGCACGCAGCGCACGGCCCGCGGCGGCGAGGACATGGCGCGCGCTCGGAACGGCCTGCAGATGGCCACGTACCGCTCCATCGTGAAGGCCGTGATCGTCAGCACCGTCGCGTTCGCCGACGTCTCCGCAGCAAACCTGGAGGACGACAAGCAGAACAGAGTTGTAGAACACTGTCGCCACACATATGGTTTCGGCCACCTTGCTATCCCTACTAGATGCTGGCACATTTCAAAAGCCAATTCGTGCCCCTCGAAAAGCATGAATTCCACATGCAGAGCAGCACGTCGACTAACACTTCGGTTCCTCGATGGTCTTCGTGGCACCGTACTTTTCGCGCCATGAATCACACTGAATTATCCGGTGTTATGAGAGCCTTGCCGACAGACGCATTACTCCACGGCACATGCCGTGCCGCTGGCGGCCGCCGGCGCCCTGTGAAGGGCAGTGGGTGATCAGTGGCTGAGCAGTGGCTGAGCAGTGGCTGAGCAGTGGCTGAGCAGTGGCTGATCAGTGGCTGAGCAGTGGCTGAGCAGTGGCTGAGCAGTGGCTGAGCAGTCGGTGCGGTCACGGGAAGACGGAAAGAAATGAAATCACGCGGCCTCCTCGGAATGTAAATCAGTTGCATACATCATCTTCCTATGAAAGTGTGTGTAAAAGATGGCGGAATAGACAAATCGTATAAAAGAAAAAGAGGACGCGGAAGCCATACATTCTTGGACTTGACGTCTGAAAGTAGCAGCGAATAAATAAATTCGCGGTCGCTCGCCGTTTTTTATTTTCTCTCTCTCTCTCTCTCTCTCTCTCTCTCTCTCTCTCTCTCTCTCTCTCTCTCTCTCTCTCTCTCTCTCTCTCTCTCTCTCTCTCTCTCTCTCTCTCTCTTTCGCCCGAGCCCGGTGCAGCCACACCCCGCAGGTCCACAGATACCCAGCACCCAGCCCCCAGCCCTGCAGACTCAGTCCCACAGACTTAGTCCCACAGACTCAGTCCCACTGACATGGTCCCACTGACATATAGTCCCACTAACACAGTCCCTCTGACATGGTCTCACTGACATAGTCCCACAGACTCAGTCCCACTGACACAGTTCCACTGTCACAGTCCTACTGACATAGTTCCACAGACTCAGTCCCACTGACACAGTTCCACTGTCACAGTCCTACTGACATAGTTCCACAGACTCAGTCCCACTGACACAGTTCCACTGTCACAGTCCCACTGACATAGTTCCACAGACTCAGTCCCAGTGCCACAGTCCCGCGGTGGCCCGGCCTGGGCTCGGTGACAGCTGCTCCGCTACAGGCCACATACGGGCCCATGTGTCCTGTGGGCCCGTGCGGCTGCTGCGGCTGCTGCGGCTGCTGCGGCTGCTGCGGCCCGTGGCCTTGCGGTGGGCCACAGCCGTAGCCGTAGCCGCAGCCGCAGCCGCAGCCGCACCCAGAGCCCTGATATCGCCACACTGTGGGCTCCGAGCTCCACTAGGGGCTCTTTCGGCTTTGGGCTTTATCCGACGAGGCGATCGGTCACGAGTAATTCAGAGCGGATCGCCGAGCCCAATTCCTGATTTGAATGGGCCATGAAAGTGGTTTTGTTACGTGCTCCCCCCGCATACCTATCCTCGTTCATGCATGGCTCATGCGGCTCGTCCAGATTAGGCGACTTTTATCTCTGCGCATTCCAGCCCCGCCTCTCCATCCACTCGTCTCTCTGGAAGGCCCTCATTGCATACCATCCACTCCCAACCAAATGGAACAATATGGTCGCCTCCACCCCCACCGCCACCGATCGAGGGGCGTTGGCGAGGGCGTTGGCACACGCGTAATCGGAGGGTGAACCCCAGGTAGGCAACCCGCAAGACCGCAAAAAATTGTGACTGAAAGCAATAAGTGCGAGATCCCAGTTAGCTCAGCCTGGGCCGGTGCCGCACTAGGCGGGGAGAGGCCAGGCGACCTCGTCCCCGCCGCTCTAAATGAATTGGCTGGGCCTGGGCTGCAGATCGCGCGCCGCCCCGCCCCGCCGCCTGCAGCTCGTTTGGCACCGCCTCGCCGCGCCTCCCGCCATTCTTCTCCCACTTTACCCGGGTCCCCGTCGTCTCAGAGAGAGCGAGAGAGAGAAAGAGAGAGAGAGAGAGAGAGAGAGAGAGAGAGAGAGAGAGAGAGAGAGAGAGAGAGAGAGAGAGAGAGACTGAGAGTCAGAGACAGAGTTAGCGGACGGCTGTTCTCTCGTGCGGGGCCGCAAACTGTCCCGCGGCTTACAATAATTTAGAATAACGAGCCCGCTGGGCCTGTTGGGCCTGCTGGGCCTGCTGGGCCTGATGGGCGGGCCCGGAGGTCCGGCCCTTGTGGGCTCTTCAGCTCCCCTGCCGGGACCTCCTGCCGGGACCCCCTGCTGAGACTGGGGAGCAGAAGTAGGCAAATCACAACGTCATGGCACTCTCAGCTCATCTCGACCCGGTGCCCCGGTACGGTGCGGTGCGGTGTGAGGGGGGAGGGGGCGCTGCCGCCGCTGCCGCCGCTGCCGCCGCTGCCGCCGCTGCCGCCGCTGCCGCCGCTGCCGCCGCTGCCGCCGCTGCCGCCGCTGCCGCCGCTGCCGCCGCTGCCGCCGCTGCCGCCGCTGCCGCCGCTGCCGCCGCTGCCGCCGCTGCCGCCGCTGCCGCCGCTGCCGCCGCTGCCGCCGCTGCCGCCGCTGCCGCCGCTGCCGCCGCTGCCGCCGCTGCCGCCGCTGCCGCCGCTGCCGCCGCTGCCGCCGCTGCCGCCGCTGCCGCCGCTGCCGCCGCTGCCGCCGCTGCCGCCGCTGCCGCCGCCGCCGCCGCTGCCGCCGCTGCCGCCGCTGCCGCCGCTGCCGCTGCCGCCGCTGCCGCCGCTGCCGCCGCTGCCGCCGCTGCCGCCGCTGCCGCCGCTGCCGCCGCTGCCGCCGCTGCCGCCGCTGCCGCCGCTGCCGCCGCTGCCGCCGCTGCCGCCGCTGCCGCCGCTGCCGCCGCTGCTGCCGCTGCTGCCGCTACCGCTGCTGCCGCTGCTGCTGCTCCGTGTTGTGACACAAAGCGCGGCCGGGCCGGATCGCAGGGGCTTCCCTGGACTGCTGGCGTCTGTGCCGGCGTAGCGGGCGTGGCCTGCAGTTCCCGATTGGGTCCCCATCCCGTTTGGCCCAGCCCAGCCCAGCCCAGCCCAGCCCAGCCCAGCCCGCGGCCCGGTCCAGGCCAGTTGGCTGCCCGGAAACATTCTGTCACGACCGTGCACGCCTTGGCTCTGCCCGACCGGCCCGCTCTGGCCACCCCGCCCGACCCCGCCTGCAAGCTTCCAGCCCCCATGAATGATGTAATAGAGCAGGTCTCTTCTCGAGCGGACATAACGACGTAACGGCTGCAGCCCCCTCCCCCCTTTTTGTTTCTTCCTAACCCTCATTTCATTCCGACGGCCTGCACTCCCCCCCCCCCCCCTTCCCGCTTTGTCTCCGCGCTCTAACGCCAAGCGTCCGGCACCCATCCCCTCCCCCGTCCCCCTGCCAGCCCGCCCACACCCCTACACTCAATTCCACTCTCCCCTTTCGCGAACAACTGCTCCTTTATTCCAGCGGAGGCGCCGCTGCGGGCCGGCCAGACCGGCCTGCTTTTATATTCCCTGTACCTTTCCCGCCCACACCACCGCGCCCAGCCCCGGGCCCCGGCCTGCGGGCTGCGGGCCGACGGGGTCCTCTGCCTGCAACGCTGTCCGCACGGCACGGCCGGCACAGCCAAGACAGCAGCAAGGCAGGACACGAGACGTGCTGCCAATGACCACAGCTCACAGCTGGCAGCGTCATAAAGGAGACGCCGAACTTGACGTCCTCTGGTGCGGGCAGCGTGTGCGCGTGTGTGTGAGTGTGTGTTTTGGGAGGGGGCGGGGGCCTGGGGGAGTGGAGTATGTGTGTTTAAGAGGGGGAGGGAGGGAGGGAGAGAGGGAGAGAGAGAGAGAGAGAGAGAGAGAGAGAGAGAGAGAGAGAGAGAGAGAGAGAGAGAGAGAGAGTGACTCGGACAACAACTTTACGTGGAGACACAGCCAGCCACCGCGAAAGTGTGCTTGTGGGTGAGGGCCCGCCGTGCCCAGCACCCAACAAGGGTCACAGGGGGCGAGGCCGAGGCCGCTGGGGCGCCACACGGCGCCACACAGAGAACACTTTGTTGGAGGCCTCCTGGTGTAAGGGGTGCAGCGAGGATGTGTCCGCTCGCGTAATAGTCGGCTTTCGGCTCAAGTGTTATTGCAAGTAATGATGATGATATTTGCCCGCACTTCTCGGAAGAAAATGCTATTACACTTCGTGAAATACTGCTAGGCCTGAATTGTCACTAGGCGGAGTATGGTTAAATTTCGAATTGTACCGTGATTGTGAGGGGTTGCGTAACTATAACGCAGTACTTTCATTTCGTCCCTCTGGAGGAAAAGAGATAGCACGATACCACAGGACACGTCTGATTTGTCCAACCATTATCATTGTGTCTCCATGCTTTTTACGAGAAACACAGAGAAGCAAATAACGCTGGCTCGGCTCGGCCATATATGACGACAATCAAATCGCAGTCGGCATCCGACGTAACTGCGTTAGAGTAAAAATGTATCGCTCGCTCTGTCTTCTATTCTGTTTACTCCGGGTTCTAAGGTGAACTGATAAGCTCTTAGTCACACGTACTACTAGGCCTATGCCTCTGACTTGTACGGGAAAGGGGCACTCGGAAAGAATAGACTTAGCTTGGATGTGCTACCGGTCTACTCCTTAGCAGGTTGGCTTTGTATAACTGTCCGCGTGCCTAGCTAGTTTGCGACTGACTCGTCGCGGCGCTCCGTCTGGGCCGTCGCGCGAGCAGCCAGGCGCAATGTTATTGTTTACATTTATACTGCGAAGTAGCGCGTAGCATGCACTGTGAGCAATTCTTTACCGCGGGAGTGAGAGAAAACAAAGGTGGTGACAGTTCCGAGCTGAGTTAAGTCTCCTTAATTTTCCTTCCCAATTTCTCAGAATTGTCCATACAGATTTTCATGTCACTTCAGAAATATCATTTGTGGGTTAATGGGTATTCCTTTGCAAATTTTAAACAAAACTTAACAGAAAGAACACTGTTTTCTTACGACAAAATGGAAGATTCTCATGAGGAGGCGCAATGCTTTCCAAATCCTGGGTCCTACTATATAAGGTTACTTCGTGCCTAAAATATTGATAGGTTTGTTATTGGTGTGCTAACCGGAAGTCGAGAAGAAATTGAAGAAGAAGAAGAAGAAGAAGAAGAAGAAGAAGAAGAAGAAGAAGAAGAAGAAGAAGGAGAAACCGGAAACAGACGCACCTGTATGATCACCTGAAACATTTGAGGACTTAGCTTTCGCTTACCATCCGACCACTGAATGGTACGAAGCGTGGAGGGACACTGGGCACTGGGCAAGTTTTTCAGGAGGGCTCGTTGGCCGAGCCGGCTCTCGTTATTTCTCATACCGGCGCTTCCTTGTTGCAGTGGCCGCGCCGCGTATGGCGCCCGTGTGCATGCCGCGCAGGGTGTCCCGCAAAGTCCCGCACGGTGCGTGCGTGAGAGGCGAAAGGAGCAGAATATTACCGCGAGGCGGACACACGGGGGAAGGCTGTAAAACAAGGCGGGTGGAGCGGGGGTTACTGGTATATCAGCTTATACCAGCGCCATCAAAAGCAGCACCCCAGTGCCGACACCATAGCGCCTGCGCCTGCTGCCGCCGGCGTGGGCAGGGACACTGATAAGGACTCTCGGGACAAAAAAAGAACACCCAAAAAAGCAGGTACATACGCAGAAGTGGTGCGGTGTTTGTGGGGGCGGCACACCTGTACAGTGCAGCCGTGCCGCCATGCCCTCCTGTGACCTGTGTGGAACACGGCGGGGTACGCAGCACACGCAGGCAGTCGGTCGGGTCCGGTCGGCAGGCAGCCACAGCCACAAGGCCTTGTTCACAGCCAATGGACACGGCCCGGGAGCCAATCAACGACGTCCACAGACCGCGGGGGGCGCGGGTCGGTGGGGGGCCGCTCATTTGCAAAGTGGTAACAAGTTGCCGCCGGAGTTGGCAAACTGAATCCGTCGAAAGGTAATTCGACAGGGAGGGAGAGAGCGAGAGAGAGAGAGAGAGAGAGAGAGAGAGAGAGAGAGAGAGAGAGAGAGAGAGAGAGAGAGAGAGAGAGAGAGAGAGAGAGAGAGAGAGAGAGAGAGAGCGGAGCAGGCGAGTGGGATAGAGGAGGAGGAAGGGGGTGCGGCCAACGCACGGTGCGGTAAAACGGAATCTGCAAAAGCGCGCGCTGGTTTGAACGCAGCTTATTTGTCGTGCCGTGTCCTGCCATGCCGCCCCTGTCCTGATGCTAAATCGAAGCGACGACAATACCAACCTAACAACGGGCGAGTGAGAACGGCCCGGCGTCCGGCGGGGGGAGTGGGGGCCGGTGGGGGGCCCGCTGCCTCGGGGACCAGAAGACCCATGCGTTGGAGACCACCTGAGTACCCCTTGGGGGCCCGGACCCGGAGCGCACACAGGTTCACCTTGGCCTTTTGTTGGCACCATGGCATTTTGCCGGGGGATATGGATAAAGCGGTGCTAATATCAAGTGCTGGAGCCGAGTTGAAACTTTGACGAGAGCGTAGCACGCAGCATGCAGCTCAGCTACCCGCGGTCCCCCGACCGGTCGGGCGGTCGGAGTCTTGTTTCCGTCTTCGGCCTGCCCCCTGCCTGCCCCCTGCCTGCCCCCTGCCTGCCCCCTGCCCCCCGCCCGCCCCCGCCCGGCCACAGCAGCCGTCACCACCCACGCGTCGTTCCATGGAGAGTAAAACTTTGGCCGCGCGGCGCGCGCCTTCCGCCTTCCCTGTGCTGCTAAATTGAGAAATCCACGACGTAGCCGATAGCCGACGGGCGATATGAAAGTAAAACGGAGCGCTGGCCATGCGGCCAACTTAACCCTTCACGACGAGGAGCCCCTCACTCGTGATGCGCATGCTTACCGCAGTGTCAAATCAAAATTTGCTGATATTCTTTCTAATTTCTACCTGTTTTTCTTTAATTTTTGCAATTTTGACGAAATTTTTCTACATTTTTATGCTCTCCCCTCTGATATGTATATGTGAGGGAGTACAGTGCTTATTGTTTTTGGTTTTTTTTTTTTTTCGAGTGAGTTACCCCTTTCCCTTCTATTCCTGGTGCAGTGGAGCCGAGCCGAGCCGAGCCGAGCGCAGTCCGGAGAGGCGAAGGTGCAACAAATAGAAGTCCGATGCTATTAAGGCCGTCTGACCCTCCTATCCGGCAAGGGAAGCTGGTAGTGCAGGGGCTGCTCCGGGCTGCTCCGGGCTGCTCCGGGCTGCTCCGGGCTGCTCCGGGCTGCTCCGGGCTGCTCCGGGCTGCTCCGGGCTGCTCCGGGCTGCTGCGGGCTGCTGCGGGCTGCTGCGGGCTGCTGCGGGCTGCTGCGGGCTGCTCCGGGCTGCTCCGGGCTGCTCCGGGCTGCTCCGGGCTGCTGCGGGCTGCTGCGGGCTGCTGCGGGCTGCTGCGGGCTGCTGCGGGCTGCTTCGGGCTGCTGCGGGCTGCTCCGGGCTGCTCCGGGCTGCTGCGGGCTGCTCCGGGCTGCTTCGGGCTGCTCCGGGCTGCTCCGGGCTGCGCCGGGCTGCGCCGGGCTGCGCTGGGGCCGAAGGGCGCGGCAAACTACCAACAGCAGCGCCCTTGAATCAATACCAGGTGCGCCGCGCCGAACCTTGAACTAGAGCAGCAGGTGCAGCTGGGAGCGGCTGCAGCTGACGCGCGGTGCACGGCGGCACAGCGGCACACCGCCCGGCCCGGCTCCGGGTCCGTATCCGGGCCTATACAGCGCACCCACGCCACCGTCGGCTGCCTTTGCCTCCACCATGGCCTCTGCCCTTTGAGCCCGGAGCCCCCAGGAAGGTGGGGGGGGGGGGGGGGGCTCGCCCACAATGTCTGGCCGCTTAGCTGCCACACCAGCTCTTAACAACCTGGAAATAAATTTCGCTTTGATGACTGAATAATAGTGTTCAACTTTGCTTCATTAATCCTTTTAAGACGCCGTGCCGTGTGGGCAGGAGCGCGCCGGCGGAGGTGCGGGCGTGGACGACGATGGGGGTGGGGGGGGTGGGGAGCGGAGGGGATTGGTCGTTGAGGCGTGGCCCATTTGTAACTCGGCGAACAGGGAGGAGGCGGGGCGGCGTGGGGTCTGCGAGGGGCGCAAGTGCAGAAAGCTCGGGGGAGAAAGAAAAAAAAAACGAGCCGGTGAAGCGCGCGATCGATTGGGAAGGCTGAGGAAATTACCGTGCTTGATTACCAAAGTGCGTAGCGGTGGGGTCCGCGGAGCGCGTGAGAGGGACGAGCGGGAGCAGCGGGAGTGCCCCGGAGAACTATCCACCCTTTGTCATGCTGTCCTCGAACTTCTCCGCGCCCCGGCCCACAAGCCCGGCGCCCTCGCCCTCTGCAGGCACGTCACAGCACGGCACCGCAGCGCAGACTGTAAGGTGCCACTGCAGCGGCCTACGCTGGAGGGTCCGGGGCGTAGGTGTTTAAGTAAAGAATGAAAGTCTGTGTAAATAAATGGCAGGCGGCCAATCGTGGGTGCACTCGTCTCAGACACGCAGACACCCAAGGCCGTCGCCGCGCTTTCGACTACTTGCGTCCAGGGCCGGAGACGGCGGAGGAGCGGCCGCTGGCCGCCAAGTGCTGCCGCCACTCATGCACTCAGTAGAGGCAGCGGCAGCGAACCGGGCCAGCGGTGCTGGTCTGCCACCCCCGCGCCAACCCCGCGCCATCCCGCTGCCCCCGCCGCCCCCGCGCCGCCCCCTTCCGCACCCCGCGACCACAAACGGCTTAGCGACAGGGCCGACAGAGCTCGGAAACGCGGGATGGGGCGGACAGGGCACGCTGAGAGGGAAGCGGACCGGACCGGGCCGGACTAGAGTGAGCCAGGCGGAGCCAGGGCGGGGGGAGAAGAAGGTGGAGGGGGAGGAGGGGGCTGAGAGGAAGGCTTTTTGTTCCCCCAAGAATGCCGTTGCCTTCGCCCCTCCTCTCCGGTCGCTCCACTCCGCCCGGGCCGGTGCGGCTGGCGGCTGGCCGAGGAGGCCGCGGGGACCTCCGTCGAGCCCCTCGAGGCCGCCGCTGTCTGTTGTCTGCACCACATCGGCCTAATGCGACTCTAACGCCGGGGCTAACACCACCGCCCGGCCCGGCCCGGCCCGGCCCGGCCCAGTCCGGCCCAGCACCTCCACCCCTTAACGCGGGGTTGGGGTCGTCTCGTCACCGCCGGGTACACGCTACACGGACACGTTCCGCTGCGGTACGAGGGCCAGGCGTTTAGAAACAAGACTCATGCCAGGGCCGGGAGGCGGGAGGCCTTGGGCTGGGCTGGGCAGGGCAGGGCAGGGCTGGGCTGGGCAGGGCTGGGCTGGGCCGGGCTCCGGGTTCCGGGCCCCGGGCTTGGACTTACATCCGAGTGGGTATGCTCTGCTCTGCATGCTGCTCTGCGGCGCTGTGGCTGTGCGCGTTCCGGGGCCGCGCCGTGCCGCGTTCCGAGCCCGGGTCCCTCCCCATGACAACAACTACAGTTACCCCCGCCGCCGCTGCCGCCCGCAGGGTTGGGTGTACCGGACTGCCTCAGTCTCGGTGCCTCGGCCCTCGCCGCGCCGCGCCGCGCGCACAGAAGGGTGGAATGCCTGACAGCCCGGTTGGCTGACAGTCTCATCTCTCCAGCGGATGTCAAGAGCTGCGGGTTGGGTTAACTCCCACGTAAAACCGGCATGGCGCGTCGCGTGCACCTCGTGTCGGGCCGGTGACAGTTTTCTAAAATTCTGGGAACTCTGTGAATTTGCTCTGAATTTTCTGATAAAGCAGTGACTGGGAAATTTGTAGGATAATCTTTTTGGGATTTTCCGATAAACTTTAAACTTAAAACTCACCCCTGCAGGAAGCAGAAGACCTCGCCGAACAGGTACGGGTAGCGGAACCAGATGTGGCAGATCTCGGGCGGCAGGCCGGACACGAGCAGGAGCAGGTCGGACAGCGCCAGGCTGAAGAGGTAGTAGTTGGTGGCGGTGTGCATGTGGCGGTTGCGTGCGATCACCACGCACGTGCTCACGTTGCCCACCAGGCCGAGCAGGAAGATGAGCGCGTACACGCACGTGATAGGCACCACGACGTACAGGGGGTCGCGGATAGGCACGACCGACTGGATGCCCAGGCGCCGCAGGTCCTCCTTTGACACGGCGCAGACGTCCGTGGTCCCCGGCGCGTGCAGCAGCACGTCGTGGCCCGGCGGCAGAACCGGGTCCAGGCCGGCGTCGGCCACCCATGCCGCGAAGTGGGTCTCGTTCACGTGGAAGTGGCTGCCCTCCGGACCAACGTCCTGCAATAAATAATGGTAAACTCGGTTTCAGCGGGATCTTCCTTTGATGTAGTGACGGTTTATTCAAATTTCAGCCGGTATTGGGAGCGTCCCTAGCCCTGAGTGTTCCGGAGTACGTGCCCAATGCTCATTACTGTGTATGAACAGCGTCGCATCTCATTTTCCCGAGTGTACAGAGACACCGTTATGTCGTACAGCTGGGCTCCCTGCAGCCCCCGCTCGCTGATTTGCTGTGAAACGTGTGAAAGCAGCATTCCGCCTGTGGCCACGCAGGCAGCAGGCAGCAGGCAACAGGCAGCAGGCAGCAGGGGGCGGGCAGCAGGCACGGCCAGGCAGCGCTAACTGCAGCCCACTGACCACTGCAGCCGGGTGACTGGATGTTTATGCGCGACACGGCAAACAGTGTAGCACAGCTGCTACATTTTGTATCCTAGCTTCGAGTACGGTGCCCCCATCAGCCGCCCCGTCCCTTTCCCCCTCCCCCACACACCCTCGAAGATGACGATGCGGTGTCCTCCACTAAAGACGCGGGAAATATGCCGTGCCAGCTGCCAAGCCGATCCCGATGTCAGCGGCTTGACTTAGCAGGCCGGGTGCTGGTGGGGGCTGGCGGGGGCTGGTGGGGAGGGTGGCGGGTGGCTCACCTGTATTCCGCTGTGGATGCCGCCGTCCCGGGTCACGTTGGCGATGAAGTGCAGCAGGGCCTTGAGGATGGCGGGGCTGGTGCCGGAGCACTTGCTGAGAACGTCAACGGCGGCGTCAGTCCTGTTCATGTCGCCGCCAAGGGCGCCGTTGCTTGCGCCGCCCCCGCCACCGTGCATCCTAGCTGCCGCCGGCCTCGGTGGAGGCGGTCGCGGCGACGGTCGCAGGGGCGGCGGGGGCCGCATCAGCCATGCTCAGGCATGACGGCGACCCGGCGGGCGGGCGGCGGCCACGCGTGGTGCCGTCCTGACAGCCGGGGGCAAGGATTAGCACCTCGCCGACCGCGCCCCGCCCGACCCCGACTGGCCCCGCCCGCCGCGGGGACGTAATGTGTTGTTCACGGCGTCGGAACTATTTCCATCAGGGCGGTGGGGAGGGGCGCCTCTATGCGTGAGGCGAGGCGTGGCGGCGGGGCGGCGCGGGGCGGCGCGGGGCGGCGCGGGGCGGCGCGGGGCGGCGCGGGGCGGCGCGGGGCGGCGCGGGGCGGCGCGGGGCGGCGCGGGGCGGCGCGGGGCGGCGCGGCGGCCGAAGGATCTTCCTTCCTGTGGGCTGCAGGTCCTGCGAGTCCTCTGCGGCTCTGGTGTGCCGCCGCTGCCGCTGCCGCTGCCGTGCCGCTCTGCCGCTCAAGTGGCCCAATTCATTCCCTCAATAACTCAGGCTGGTGTGTGCTGGCCCTGCTGGTCCTGCCGGCGGCCCTGCCGGCCCAGCGTCTGCTAGAGTCTGCTAGCGTCTGGTCGGGTCTCATGGCTGCGCCGCGCCGGCTCTGCAACAGAACAGAAACACCAGAAAT